>CAXKWD010000006.1:130203583-130803583 GCA_964059195.1 Ectobius pallidus
AAAAAATTATTTCTAGACAAAAAATGTTAATTGGATTTAATTAATTATGAACCTAGGACCTCCAGAATGCAAGTCCCAGAGTTAAATTTTCGACCATCCCGTTAGGTTTACGGAAGTAATTATTTCTAAACTTTCAGTGCCCTATGTGAACATTGTTTGATAATACCGTTGCCATGGAAACCGAGCCCTTTTTCGGGGGGTTTTAGGGCTAAAAATATTTAAAAAATAACTTTTTTGGAATTTTCCTGCGGTTTACAGCCTAAAAGCTATATATGTATACCAAATTTCAAGTTTCTAGCTCATCTGGAAGTGGGAAAACATTTTCAGTGAGTGAGTGAGTGAGTGAGTGAGTGAGTGAGTCGTCAGTCAATCAGTCAGTCAGTCAGTCAACCATGTGACTTTATATTATAGGGACTATGGGGACTGGAGAAAACTGCATAACGACTAACTTCATGACCTGTACTCTTCACCAGATATAGTAAGGTTAATTAAATCACGGAGAATGAAATAGGCTGGACATGTTGCGCGCATAGGGGAAGAAAGATATGTCTCAAAAGTATTGACTGGGAGACCCGAAGGGAAAAGACCACCTGGAAGACCTGTACGTAGGTGGGAGGACAATATTAGGATAGATTTAAGGGAAGTAGATTGAATGGCGGCCTCAGGTAAGCGCGGCAATGAACCTTCGGGTTCCATAAAATGTATAATATTCCTTTAGCTTGCTGAGGAATTGTCTATTGCCATTGAGTAAGTGAGTAATGTAGACAAATAGGACTAAAGCTGTCACATTTCTTTTTTATGTGGATGGCGTCTGTCATTTCAAAGGGTACGTGGATTATTGCGGAGCGACTTTGGGATCGTGACACTCCAAAACCGTTAATAAATAAATAAATAAATAATAAATAAAAACATAAGTAAATAACAAGACAATATTTAAACATATTGGATATTGCGATTAAATTCGTGATCTTGTAGTATAGGCCTACACACATTGACGAGTCGCCACTGAGAGCTTTTATCGTCATTGTAATTACCTCCCTGTGGGACAATAGATCATTACGTAAATGAAACAGTTTTAATGAAATTATCGTGAGAAGATGGCAAAGTTTCGCCACAGTTTTTGTGGATATAGATCCTTGTTCTACTTCACGAGGAGGAGAAAAGATGCGCGTCCTCTTATGCAAGTTGTCAAAAGAAACAACATGGCATCATACAATGGGACGATATAACATACATGTATTCATCTCAGTTCTTCGTGTCACATCCCAGATATGAAATCATATAAAGTTAATTTCAAACGAGGCAACAGAAATGTAATCAAGAAGATGCCACTTCCACACGTGTTCTGTATGAATGGGAAGTGCTTACTGTTCCTAATAGTAGGCCTACCTGACTATGTCTATCTGCCTCGTCCATCTGTCTGTGTGTCTGTCTCCATTTACCTCTCTCTTCTCTCTCTCTCTCTCTCTCTCTCTCTCTCTCTCTCTCTCTCTCTCTGTCTCTGTCTCTGTCTCTGTCGCTTTCTGTCCCTCTTACTGCCCCTCAGAAGATACGAGGCGCGTCCATAAAGTGATTTTCCCTGGGGCCGTTTACAGAAATAAAACACAATTTCATGGAAATATTTATTGCAATAGATACAGCAAGTGTTCAGCTATTTTTTTTAAATATATTCACAACCGGAATTGAGACATTTGTTATACCGTGAGACCAACTTTTCAATATGTGTCTCGTAGAAGTCTGCCACCTGGGATTTGAACAACTGTGTGACAACCATCTCCGCTTTTCTGTCATTCTATGTCATTTATTGAGGTGAAAACAATATGGAAATCACTGGGAGCGAGTTCCTCGCTGTGGATGTTTGAACACCTCCCAGCCGAACTTCTGCAGGAGACTTGCTGGAAGCTGTTTAAACATCCACCTTAAAGCCCGGACCTCGCTCCCAGTGATTTCCATCTTTTCCTAAACCTAAAAAATTGCAGAGAATGTCACATCATAAAGTAAATAATACGATAATCATAGCAGTCAACTGCCAAATTCACGAACTAAAGAATCCTACGGGAATTGCACCATATAACATTTTACTGAAATCTGAGAAATTACGCATAGGTTTAGACGGTAGTGATTAAAGAATACGAAATAAAATGATGAAATGAAAGTGAGCTAAAATAAACAGTGATTTAAAAAGATGAGAGATCCGTATTTTTAAATAATGAAGACAGGCAATAAAGGGCTCATGAAGAAGAAGAAAATGAGAACAAAACGATGAAGAGTAGCATGAAGATGAAGCAGGAAAAGAAGAGGATGATCGTAGTGACGATGACAATGCATAATAAAAATTAGGTCACAGAGTATAAGAACACATCGTACGAATTGATCAAAGAGATGAAATCCAGTGAATGACAAATTATAGATTCATGAAACGGTACGAAACAATAGTGTTAAGCTGCTGATCGCAAGAGTGTCTGAGTATAATGTAAGCTGCCATCCAGCGCTATGTCATCATCAACTTCATCTTCTCCATTCTTCACCCTAGATGGAAACACTCATCAAATATAATTGCATATACAACCGGTATTGCCCTTCTGATCCTTCCCCCATTTATTTTTCTTCATGCGATTGTTTTCGCTCGTAACACTTTCTCTTTCAATGTTCTGGATCACAAGTTAAATACAAAAAATCGTCACAAGAGGCTTTTGAAATGAGACATAAGATTCACTGGAAAAAGTAACGGTGATCATTGTTGACTGTTTGTTACGCATTGCGGACAATGTGAGTCATGATGTACGGTTCGATTCAGAATGCTTTGACGAGCCATGACTGACGCTAGTATGAAAAATCGTCTTCCTGAAATCTTAAGAAAACTTGATGGACTACTGGTGTTCGTTAAAGGGAAGGGAAATATTTAACTTCCTATGCACCATTAACTTTGTAGAATTAAGTTCCAGTCTCCTTTTCTATACAGGGTGTTAATAAATAACACTGAAATATTTTACCTGTATATAGAGGGGACTTAGACAAACAACTTTTATTAGGAGATTTTTGCTCTATGGCGTAAAAGGTGTATGCTACAGGGCATTAAAGTCATAATTTGGTGCTCATAAATCAATAATTACGCGAAATAGGGTTAAAATGTTCATTAAATTGACTTCATGCCTTCGTAGTGATCGATAAAAACCTGACTCTTAATCATTCGTCAACAGCTATATCATAATTTAGTGTTTCCATAATCTGCAAAATTTACAGACTAATCACATGACTTGTCGCCACTGCATTAGTCTTTTTTTAAGTCATAACTACTGACTACAGTGTTAACAGCAAAGTTTCTTTGTTTTGCATTTTTTTCTAATGCCCTGCCATGCCCTGGGAGATTTTATGCTGTAACAATGAAAAATTGAATCCATAGAGTAAAAATGTCCTAATAAAAGTTGCTGGTCTATGTCCCCTCTATACACAGGTAAAGTATTTCGGTGATTTTCATTAACACTCTGTATATAAAGTGGGGGCTACACTTTAATGCGAAGATGAATCAAAGGTCTTCAGAAAAAGAAGAGGATAAGCCGTAACTTAAATAGCATCGGTTGTCACACTGGCCAGATTCTTTTTTTACCATTTTTAGGATACATTCAATCATCGTAGCCTCACAGTTTTGTTCAAAAAATGAGGAAGGATGCTATTATATTTCACTGCCTAAGGAATAGGTTTTAGTTTCGAGCCCTGTATGTTTACTGCGCATAGATTTGACTTGCAAAGTTCAGTACAGTACGTAAATGCTAATCCATATAATATTATGTATTTTTTTAAAAGAGCTAATCCTCCCTTAAAAATTGTAACAGGCAACAGACTACCAACATGTAAAACATGTAAAAGGCGTTCTCAAAATAAATATTAATAATTTTTAATTTGATAGTTCATAAATGTAACATACTAGGAGGTGCCCGTGGCTTCGCCACGATAATTCTTTTAAAAATTAAAAATTAAGAGTATAATAATTATTAAAGCATTATATTTATTAACACTTGCACGCGAATCATTGATAAACTAAGCCATTAATAATTAATGAAACAGCTAAAATTCCTGATTTAGAGTACATTCCAAGACATGAAAGCGCCCCCTGGGAAAACTATATCAGAATCGATTATGCAGTTCCAAAGAACCTGTGAACACATAATACGTATTGTTTCTCAGCTGTTTATTGACATGAATGTGATGTGAATTTTATTTTATCAATTCAGTGTAATTTTCAGAAATTATATAATGTTTCAAGGGAAGGAATGGTTTGTTTGGATTATTATCGTATTATCGGCGATATTTCAAGAGATAAAACCACCAATATTTTACAGCTGTTGCCCCCGGCTTCGCCCGCCATTATTCATTGACTCCAGGATTTTTAAGAAAATTACACTGGTAGATTATTAAAAATGTTTGTGGTTCAGAGCTATGAAAATTGTAAGTAAAAATAAAATTAGAATATTTGTTCATTGTGTTCATTTCACTTAGGCCTTATATAATAAAGAAACGGTTTTCCTTCCTAATTTTGTAGTCGTCATGAAAGTTTAGACTGCGAGAGACGAACATCGCCGAGTATACCCGATGTCTCACGAAGCGGGCGAGCAAGCACGCTATTTAGGGCCGTTGAATTGTATAAGAGTAGATGTAAGTATCGAAGGATTGGAACTATGAAACACTACCAGCAGTTTATATTTTAACATGCACATGTTGAATGAGAAGATGAAGCATTGCAAAATTATTAAGGTGTAAGATGGATCATTTTTTGAAGGAATGATTTCAAAATTAATGTTATTTACACTTCTCATAAAACTAGAATGTAGTGTATTATTAATCTATCTTAATAGGATTGTAAAAATGAATTGTATGAGATCAGCTTAATATTGCAGTAGTATGTTGATTCGATCCAGTATGCGACATCGTTCATTTCCTCGACAACCCGCGGTCATGTGAATCCAAGTTACTCAATTTCATTCAATTTCACTACAATCCTGTACAAGATTTATGCTACAAGTTCCTGTTTTTTAATTGGCTGGACGGACATCGCTCTTGTTTTCTCTTCTTGTGTTTCTTGTGCATCAAAAAAGCGAAGCCGCTTGCGATTTTGGCCTCAGGGGATTGACTGAGATTAGAAGAGAACATTCCGTTCTTTTGTATCGTATAAGATAGGCCTACAGTGAAAATGACCTGCTTAAATATGTATACCTTATTAATGCGAAAGGGTGTCAGTACTTATTTTAAATTATAGTTTTGTGTAATATTATACCATAATGCCTAATTCTTCTTTGGTTTTGTAGAAACTGTTTTAAAAACGTATTATAGAATCCTTACGATTACTCCGAACGTTTGCAATCTTGGTATATTATCTTAGCTGGCTACTCTTTTATAATGCTTGGGAATATCAAAGCATGGCTGCTATAATAATGATGAGATCGACAGTGACGTGGGGCCACTTTTTCGAGAAAACTACCCCTTAAAAGTATCACATTAAAAAGAAAAACTGCCGTAAAAGTGTTAAGTCAAGTGCTGTCTATATGGGTCGTATAGGCTCTTAGGGTTCCAGGAGGTTAAGGCTCCCGATACTAATTTCTGTCAAAGATCAGGTTCATAATGCCACCAGAAGGAAAGGCCAATTAAAAATTCTTCCTTGCTGCTGTTGTGTCTGAGATCTCCCTATAGCTGATTTATCTTGCATAACGCACCAGCTTCAGATATTATAAAAGACTGCTCTTATGAATGTAAAATAATATGTACATCCCTGAAGCATGAGCAGCGAAATAAAGTTAAGACTATTGTAAAGTTTGTAGTTGCTTTGCATCTGTATCATTATTTTAGTCTATTCTAGAAAATGTATTGCTCTTGCAGAGCCTATCAACTATACCATATATTGTATGTAGGCATATTAGACCTATATGTAGTAAAATGTATTTTAATATGATATATTTTATATTGATATTCATGTTAAGTTGAAGAAAATGTTAAATTTCATCTTTGATTAATTGGATTCTTATTTGTTGTAGGCCTACTTTATTAAGCCAAAGTCATTTAATATTAAAATACCATTATAAATTAACATTTTAAAAATCGTGTGATTATTTAAGGTGATCTCTGATATTACTTAAACAGAATCCGCAAACCATTCCTATGAGAGGTAGCGACAAATGACAAGTTCCGTGCGGGAGTCACCTAGTCCACTTTTCATCTCACTCTGCGTGACTCTTCACGAGTTGCAGTTATTGGACGATAACTTCTTTATAGAGGCGATGCTCAATATTTAATAGCCCTTCTAAGTAAAAACATCTCCAGATTTCATGGGAAAGCTGCATAGTACTGCTAATCCTGGTTGTCATGGTCTAGTTTGCTTTCAAATTTAAGTTAAAAGAGTTAATTGTTCTCAATAAAAGAGTACATAAACATGTACTAGCAACATCCTTTGGAATAACTGTCTATAAAATTCATTGTTATGCAGTTTTGTATTTAGAATTCCATTATATTGTGTTAGCTTTACAGGAATAACAAAGCTGTCTGCCCTTCCCAATGTCGAGTTAGAGATGAACTTTGACTTTTTGCTATGCAGACGTAATATTACGCTAATTCTATCACAAGGAGTGGAGGTTTTTATTACTGTTGAGATTATGTTAAAATTCACATTTCGATTTTAGAGTTGCGTAGGTTTGAAATGAACGCTCAACATGTAAGGATAAGAGGAGATGTCTGTGAATACGTAATCCTGCTCCCACTTATCAGACGCATCAACAGCCATTTTCAATGACTATATATCAAGAAGTAACTATTTAGGTAAGCCCACTATAGTGGCGCAATGGAAATCCAGTTTTTCTTGCTGTCGTCGAAACACCAGATTCTATTTCGAATTAGGAAGGCAATGAAGAAAATATCTTATCGGCATATTTCTGAGAATATTTTCCTTTCTAATTTTTAGAGAAAACTAGGATTTGTTAGGGATTAACTTAGCTATCTTGGCCATGGATCTGAAAGCTCTGGTTACTCTCCCGGTTACCACTCTCGGCTTTCTACATTTTTTTTATTTCTCTGTCTGAAATAGAATGCACTCGCAGTTGAGAAATTATTTGAATTAAGTAATGAGGTTGAGAATATTGTCATTAATGGTTGTGGTAGTTCATAGGTCACATATAGTCTATACTACAAAACTTCTTTCATAATGTCGAATAATGCGACCGTGAGACACCGATCAAACAATAGACTAAGCCGCATATTATGCGTAGGCACAACCATGGAGATAAAAAATAGGTATTATATTATGTTGTCGTTTAGCTGAATTACATTTAAGTATCCATGTCGTCTTCACAGCTTTTTTGTTTTTATTCGGCTTTGTTTAAACTCTTCTGAATATCTAGATCATATCATGAGTTACATTCTATGTTTACAACAGAGTAGGGCATGAAGTTATGTATGTACATCTGTTTTCTGTTGTTGGTGTGTTTATGGTGTCTAATAATTTCAAGTGATGTTGATTGTTAGTGAATATAATAAAGGATGAAATAGCGGTGATGAGTCATGGTAAGTAAATATCCAATTCGTAATTTGGCTTTACGACTGGGCAAACCATAAAAAATCCCAGAGTCTACCGAATTCTGTCTTCACAGTTTTATGTAATTTAAAAAAATAAAAACCCTAACAAAGAAATAACATTTAGTCTGCATAATAGGCCTACAGACAAAATACAGAGGTTAAAATCAATAATTGCTGAAATGTCCGCGGAAGTCAAATAGTTTCAAGCATGTTCTAAAAATAAATACAACTTTGAGCACAGTGTTTCTTTCGTTTAGGGCTAATACAGTTGTCAGTTAACTACCTATAACATCTTAAATTGTTATAATATATGACACTTGACAAAATCAATTAGATCCACGTATGTATTAGGGCTTAGGCCTACCCTTTCTCTAAAGAAATTACATTAGTTAATATTAAATAATACTGCTTCTACTATCACTGCTCCCACCATCACTAATAATAATGATAATGATGACGATGATGATAATAATAATAACAATAACAATAATAATAAAGCAACAATAACAATTTCTAATTATTTTTCTTCTTCACTTTTATGATACAATCTTCCTAAGAAGATTTACACAACGTAATTTGTCCCTGACGAAAAAATAACCGTTATAGGACGACATAGGATCAAGTAACTAACTAGTCTGTGGAATAGATCACGTAAGTATCTGATCATTGCGGACTTTGAATTAAAGAACAGAGGAAACAAGAGTTCTAATGTAACCAGAGAAGAAAAAAGTCTTTCTTATAAATTGTACGTGATGCCGAGAGGTTTCACAATGCGAGTTCTCTTTTTTAGAATAATACGAACAGTCCTCACTGAAATTGCCCATCTGTCGCAGGTTACCATTTTCAGTAGCAATGATTACCAGCGTTGATTTTATATGTTGTGCCGGTGATCTTTTCTTTACCCATTCCATTACAAGAGTCCAAATATAGAGTTAGCAGATTCTAAGCTTACACGCGAAATTGGTAGACAGGTTGTAAGAATGTGATCAAACACTTAGGATTTCTATTGGTAGTGATAAATGGTTGCTACGTTGTAAACAATGCCACCATTGTCTAACCACAACGTCCATTTGTTGCGTTGTATTATTTGCAAACTTACATTTTATCTTTTCATGACACTCAAAATCATTTTCAATTCGTATCGATGTGTTACTATTTAAATTCTGTGCAGTAGGAGGCATTGTGTCCTTTGGTCGTATTTTCGTATCATTAAGATTTCAAAATACCTGCCATTACAAATCCATCACAACAAACTCTAATGTGTATTGTAAATATAAATTAGTTTTAGAATATTATAGTCTATAAATTTAATAGGTTTGGGTTTATTTCCGGATTTCATTATTCAGAATTATTATATATTAAAACAATTGAAATATTTTGAAGTAATTGAAATAGGTATATTTCAAATCTCCTTGCAATCTTTTGTATACTTTGTAGCCTTAAAAATTATGTAAATTATTCTTAAGGGGGTTTTTACTTAGCGCTAGAAAAAGATATGAAATATGGTGTATGTTTAAGAAGCCATTAGTCAGGTGTTAAAAGTAAGATTTTTTTTTAAACTTTCTGTTTTGTATTGCATTCTGCAACTTAAAATAAGCAAAGGATGGTTCTTCTAGAGCTCACTGTTGGTAATTTTATTTTAAACACGGATGGGATAATTTAGTTTTATCGCTGCTTGCTTTGATATAGGTACATTTTATTCCATTTCTGTTGCTTAAATTTCTGTGAAACTTGGGAACTTACTAATAATAGTTACTCATTTTTACCTTAATTACAAACAGTGAAATATGTACAATATTGCTGCCAAAAGCTGCATGAAAACTTCATGATTAAAAACTAATTATTTTTTCCTATGAAAATAAAATAAAATAAAATTCTGTATATTCAGGATTTATTGCATAATTCTGTTAAGGGAGATTTGTCATTCATCTATAAAGAAAATCTGAAAATTTCATTCTTTTATCTTCAACACTTTGCTAGAAAATAGTACCTGAAGCACAAAAAATTTAATTTTACAGGAGAGCGAAGAGAAAATTTGGGAACTTAGTAACAATACAGTGCAGCATTTACATTAAGAATTAATTATCTGATAACTAAGCGTCCACTTTTTATTAACTAAATGCTATTTTGTTAAGCAAAAATGGAACTGAAATTTAAATTTTGAATTCTTGAGTCCTATTCACGACCATCTCCCCTTAATACCTTCTAAGTTAATGTGTAAAACATGCAAAAATTTAGTACTGAAATTATCTCCGAGGATGACTTCTGCTGGCTCTGGGTATAAAGTCTAACTTACGTATCTCTAGTGTTAAATACAAGTTAGATAGAGCAACATCTTTATTTAATTCCATTTGAAATTGAAACTAAATTAGTTGAATTGCTGCATTATCTTAAACTGTGGCTATATAACATAGAAACAGGAGGAAGAACGAAACAAACAAAAAATCTGCATAGAAATTATTATTGTTTAATTCCAGTGAATAATGAGTAAAAAGAACTAAATACAGTTATCTCAAGATGTTGTTTTTGAGTCGTTTTCAAATTTAACTAAGACTTCGTGATAATTAAATATAGATTATTAAAATTAATAAATTAAAAGTATCATTTTTGTTATTACCATTATTATTGTTATAGGTAGGCAGACATTTCAAGAGTGATCGCTATCCGCAAATGCATAATGTTAATAATGACAACAAAAATAACAGAAAAGATAATTTATTTATTAATTTTAGTTTTGAAGAATATATATTTTTTTCAATTTTGCATTATTTTATAGTATAAAACATCTACATAACAAATTCAATGACTACACACTTAATTCTGCCATCACCTCTTCCTTATAATTGGATGTTTGATGAAGAGTCAGCCAAAAGAAAATGTGTTGACCAAGATTACATAATGAGATCAAAATTGTATAATGAGTTAAGACGTTTGACTATGATGGGACCATCTATGTGGGGGTGTATCTTACTCTTAACGTAGCTGTCGTGATTCGAGTTGATTTACTATCTCATTGAAAATTTACCAATAGTGTCACACCGCGCATACATTTAGTCGTCCTGAACCAGACTCAAGCTTGATTAGTTAGCGACAGATTAAGAAATGGAAACCTATGATTAAGCAAGTTTCGATTTCATTTACAACAGAATACCTTCAAATTAGTTACGATTACCTCTGAGGTAAATGTCACTCTCTCTATAAATGTTGCAATTCTGGTTTAGTGACCCAGCTGTCCAACTAGTTTCAAACTGACCGCAGCGTAGCAACATCTGAAATCTATAATAACATTGCGACATTGTTCTATTGAAATCGAAATCAACTTGACAGAAAAAAAAAAAAATTAAGACACAATGACACGAAAAGGAAATTGAAGGTGGTATAAACATGGGTACTCGACCACCGAAATACCGGTCTGCGTGAATTCATCCATCGTCATCGATGTCGTTCTCCTACCGCAAGCGATGGAGCATGTCGTTACGGCCAAATGCACCCGCTACAATAGCCACTACTAACCCACTGCCATCTACTGGTGGGTCCCCATACCACATTCCTCATCCTCCGCTATCCGAAGTTGTTGATTTGTGGTTCATTGTTTTATTTTTTTCCCCCTTTAGTTCTCCTCTGTTCATTTTAACTGTGTTTCTTTTCCACCATACAATCTTAGTTTAGTATCAGAACAAGCCTGCACAGATACAAACACTAGTAGCAGTTTTTACCACTATTGTGTTCTCTTATATGACTCCTATAATGGCATTCCTACACGGCATTGTATTATTCTAGAAACGCCGGTGCAAGTTATAATAATTAAAGTGCAAACAGTTCATCAGTCATGCTGGATATTCAATTGCATGGAGCAAACATATTACATTAGTTCATTTATTTGGATTTTGAGTGTATTTAACTTCACATTTACCGATAATGTTTACACATTTTAATACATTACCACATACATAACCCCATTTGTAATGCATAGAGATTCTATTTCACTTTAAGGAATGACAGAAGTGTTGGTCTAGTCATTCCAATACAAAAATGTTACTTTTGGATTGTAATGTCAAAAACTCTAGAATGCCCTAAAGTGTAACCCTGTAAAATTTAATGCCATTTTGGCGAATTAAAGGTGTTGCTGGTGCCAAATTTAAAGTACCGTGTGCTTTAAACTGCCAGTGAATGCAAACATCGCTCGCTTTCTCAGTTTTAATTTTCATGTTATTTCATCAAATTCAGGATCTACCTTATCTCCTAATAATAAGGTAGAGTATTTCACAACCTGTACAGTAAAATTACTAATATTTTTTTTAAGAATAAACCTTAGTTTTTTTTAAACGATATTAAGTTTCATCACACGTATTTTTTTTCTTTAAACTTTTTATTTTACTTCTAAAATACTTTTTTTTAAATAAGATCAAATTCTGTCAATAATTTTGAAAATGAACTATCAAAGAATGTTACATAACAAAATTCAGGATCGTATTTTAATATTTATTTTAAAAGGTTCATTTCTTATTTAAAATATTAATTAAATTAATTGATATCTCGTATACAAATGCAGATATTAAATTGAAATTTTAAACTGTAATTTCTGTTTAGGTTTTAATTATGTGTGTAATATTTCAAGGTTTTTACACGAATAATTGAGAAAATCATTCTCAACACTTCGGTCACCCTTAGAAAGGGCTACAAAGGCAGTAGCAAATGCTGAAGAATGAGGTACTGTTTTACATTGGAGCATGATTGTTAAAGACATGTTTTCAGTGATGGGTAGAATTCTGTATAATAAGGACTTGTTTTCTTTAATTCTTAAAAAAATGTATTTATAATTAAATGCCTTTACGACTTCAATTATACGGAAAGTAACGAGGTAATTTAAATTATAATGCTCAGATAGCTTACGAACAGAAAACAAAACATAGTAGTGAATAAGGCATAGATTAGTAAAGTGAAATTGAGAGTGATTTTAAAAGAAGGGAATCAAGAAACTTGTATTTCTTTACAAAAACTTGCCAAGAAGTGAAATTCGTTATACATCATCCTCAATAAACAATTTTATCATGACAGAAAAAACTCGCCAAATATCCTGTTTTCTTTTCTTCGCGCCACGTAGTTTTCGTGCATAGTAACAATGCCTGAGGAGTGACGGAAATCAAAAAGGGAGAGTGATTTCAGATAACGAAAGCGAGTGACTCCGCGAGCTGGGCGGAGCTGAGGATGAATTACTTATTCTATTGACTATCATAAAGACCATGACAGGAACTGCAGGTAAGAAGTGGACTATGACAACCAGTGGACCGAAGAGAGTCGCCGAAGGAAACTCGGGGCATTTTCTTACGCGTGCAGTTTTTTTTAGGGAAGAATTTAATTGCATTAGAGCAATTTTATAAACGTTAGACATTCTTTGGAAGTTTCTTATTATGGCGGAATGTCGATGGTTTTTATGTTTGTTTTAGAAACTTCTTTTTTTCTTTTGATATGTTACATATATCCTCGTTCTGCATTCTGAGCATGAAATGGTAAAGGATAGAAATTTTCATTTTGCGGTTTCTAACAGTATAGCCGATAGAGATGTAACTAAAGGTATGATATAATTCAATACGAGACAATTCAAACGCTGATTTTGTAACAAATGAAGGAATAGGAGAGTTAAAGACAAGCCAATTTAAACTCTTGCATATCTATAGGTTTCTGAAAGTATTATATTTTTAATCTTTGTTGGTGTAGTAATAAAATATGTACTCATATATGGCCAAACTGTGGGATATTCTGGAAACGTACAATCTGGAAACCATTATCCTTTTTACTACTACTGATGTATAAATGCGTCGCGTCAAAACTATGTAAAAGCAGAGATGTAAGATTAATAAAGTAATGCTCTATGTGAAATGTGAGGATTTTAATACCAATGCTACATACTTATAGATCGATGATATGGTAGAGTGGTAGACACTCTGTATGCTGGGTGGAAGAATATTAGAAGTTTTAGTTGCAACATGTTTGTCTACTTTATCCAGATTTGCTCTTCTCTTCTATAGTAAAGGACATGAGTTTACGTACGGCTGTTGCATGATGTGAGAAATCGTGGCGGCTGGAGTAGTTGCAGAATTTCCAGGCGTTAGAAAGTGCGTATTGTATTGAAGCAGATGCTAACGAAGTCCTAGTAGTTTGTTTTTATTGTTTCATGCTAAAGTTCTAATGGTTCGAATGACTGCAGATCAGTTGTTAGTATACGCAATGAATTTAATATAAATTAGTGTTGTACCCTATTTTGATTTGTAATTGACGATCAAATTGGGTTACGCGTTAATCGTTACGCGTTAAACGTTACGAAGAAATATTATTGAGAAACACCACCTACACTTTACAGAGGGTGACCACAAGTATCCCTGACTTCATTCATGATATGTCTAGAATAGGTTTATTCATTATTTCTTATTGAAAAATAAGAAAATATTTTCTATTATCTAATTTTTGTTAGAGTTTAGGTGTGAATCTTTAATAAATACTTCTACTATTGACTGATTGTTTTTCTCTAAAGGTCAAAAGTTTGTTAAAACTTCAAAAATAAATTTTGTCAGAGTTCCGTGTAGCCTTTGAAAAGTTCATTTTGCTCGAGAAATTATATGTTCCACTTAGAAACACCATACATAGCTCATATGGACTCCTTTCAGAATTAAAATCCTTATAATAAATATTAATAAATTAATCGTCTTATCCAAAAAGGCACAAATGAACTATAACATATGAATAATTACATTTATCAAGTCGCAAAAAGATGAGCTCCTTGGATTTGAATTGTAGTGAAAAACAAGTCTCCAAAACTACATTAATGAACTACAAATCTGTACTCATACTAGCAATACTGAAAGCGTCAAAATAAATCTCCATATTATTAAGGATTTATGTCTGTAGCCTACAACACGTAGGCTGCGACACGTAATATATTTTCGAAAATTGATCATTTTACGTAATAAGAATAGCAGTAGCAATGAAAATAATGACACGTGCAAAATAAATATCTAAATAAATCTTATGAAAAAATGCCCTCCAGAAAATTTACTATATTTATATCACACACAACTGGAGAGTTATTAAGATATAGAAAAAAAACCAGGACAACTGATCATATTTAAGTGAAAAGATAAAATGATTCAAGGATAAAAGTAAAGAGGAGTAAACAAAATAGATTCCCATAATTGGATTAATGAAATACAAGAAAAGCTTAGGGGTAAAGAAGAAATTAAAAATAAGTAAAGGAAAAATCCACATCCCCCTACAACCTACGAGTAATGAAATTTCCACTGGATGTCGTGTGAGGTCTCCAGGAAGGTTCCATATTACTGATTTCGTTGCCGTTACATAAGTAGGGATGTTTGGTGCATGTCATAAGAAAAATGTAGGTATGAATTACCGGCACACCTTCGCATATTTATTTTTATTTTGCTTATCGTATAAGTTGGTACGCCTCTTAATGAATTGTTAGACAACAAAAGAGGACAGGAAGACCAGACTTGATGCTTATGTATGGGGACCCTACGCGAATGCGTCAAGGCGTTCACTTCATTGTGACATCACGTGTGGTATAATAATGCAATTGATGAACGTAAAAAAACAAAAGAGTTGATCTTCTTCGCATTTACATTTTTTTTTTTTTTGTACAAGCTCATACACTAATGCTAGAGCTCCGACATAAACAATGTTACTACATACAATCATCGGAGGTCAATTGTAATGTAAGTGTGTATGTTTTATTTCTTTCAAGGTGAAATAATATGTTAATATTTTATGATGACCTCAATATGCATGTAAGCTATCCAAGATTACTAACCTCATAATATAATGCAGTAGTTGTAAGGTATGTAAGTTTTACTTTTTGTGAGTTATTAATAAGGTTAGTTAATTTCTTGTTTAGTTTGGAATAGACATTCTTAATTTATTGTTAAGGTTATGCTTGTTGTAACAGCAACATGCATATTCTGAATCACTCATAGTCCATACTGTGGAAGTCTATAAAAAGAAGTTTAGCTAGCGATGTATCGAACACATTGGTATATTTTATAGCCGGTATAGCTCTCTCTCTCGCTGAGGATTTTAGATATCCATCTGTAAGGGGGAAAAGATATTTTTAAATAAGAGAAGGGTTTGTTTTGTATGTAAACTTGTATGTAGAGTATTTATTTGTGTGAAGGTTCAGAATACCATAGTCTTATAAATGAAAACAATTACGGTATGTTAAAAATTACATTTCCATACAACTTGAATTAAAGAACTTTGTAACATTGTAACCAACTTTGGGAAATATTCTTTAGTTAAGAATACTTCTATACAATTATTAAATAGGACCTATACTCAGTTTGATAAAAACTGAAAATGGTAATACTTTTTACGCCTTTTTAGATGTTAAATTTATTTGATGGTCCAAAAATCGCCATACATAGCCTATCCATTTTAATTTTAACGTGTTTGTACTTTTTCATCAATATAAGTCATGCTATATTCCGTATTGTCTGAAGTGAATTCGTAACTCCTAACTAGAAAAGTTCTGTTGATATACTTTTTACGTTATTTGTAAAAATATTTTTGTAAGGTATTTGGTTCCACATTAACCTGAAAGTTAATAATCATAGATATCAGGAAGTGTAAATTTGTGCCCGATCTAATGAATCGACCTGGCTAAGAGCTTGTAGGCAGCTAATATGCAGGAAACACTACCTTTGGCAATAAACGTTCGCACTCGTTGGATTTCGAGCAGTGAGTGATCAAGTGATCCAGTTTCTTCACATGAAACAGTTTATATCAATTGCCCACAGAGTGCAGCAGCTACGAGGCTGGTCGCCCACACTGACCAGAACTGATCACATGGCCGTCTTACCACGTGTATTTCAGGCAATATTTTCTCCATGCTACTTTAACCCTTTATACCACTTTTGTATACTTACCTCCTGCTTTTTGGCTTATTTTTACAGTGTGCGGGGATTATGAACCGGAAAACAGTAAACACACTGTAGTTAAGTCCCTAACGAATTCTTTGGCCTAAAGTACCAACTTCTTAATATTTCTGCAAGTAGCTATTATGTATTCATGAAATGTGATTATTATAAATATTTTTACAGCTCCAGAGTTTTGTCTTTTTATAGGGAATAATTTCCAAAATACATGCTTTGTTGTAAGTGAAATCTTATGTGAGGCGAACAAAAATTTTCTTTTCCCTAACCCAACGTTTCTCAACCTTTTTGAACCCGAGGACCTCTAAAATGTCTAAAAAAATTTACAACTCATTTTTAAAAGTAGACTATATGTAGGCGTATATTCTTAATATTTTGGGTATTAATTATAGGTCATTATAACGAAATAAATCTACATACATTTTTTAATTCAATGGAAACACGGTTTTTGAATTGGAAGTAAACTATTGACAGTAAACTATTGACAGTTTAATGTTTATTACCAATTTGATAATATAATTAGGAATTATGTTATTACTTTTATTTATTTATTTATTTATTTATTTATTTAACCTGGCGGAGTTAAGGCCATAAGGCCTTCTTTTAATGAGACGGTTGAGCTTGTCACCTCCTGCAGAGTACCTAGATATGTGGCTCAATATTAGTCAAATTTAGTCATCTTAATTATGTCTTCGGACCATCTGCACCAGTGGTCCGCGGACCATAGGTTGAGAAACGCTGCCCTAAGCATTCAACTTGCAATTTTCTCGCTTCACATTCCGGCATTATATACCTGTTTGGGTGTGTACATAATGTCGCTTTCCCCTTTATGGAATGCAGAGCTCATTACGAAGCGGAATTTTGGCCGTAAGCATCCTTCAGGCAATATCTAAAAATAATGTTTTGAAGTAAAAATTGTATTACAAGCTGCTAGGAAAAACGATTTTTCAGGAAAAGTGTTGTTGGGAGTAAAAGAAATCGAACGAGGACGCCGAGACGGTAATGTCACGAACTCACATTCGGGAGGTTGCGGATTTAAATCCCGTGTGTATTTTTAAGAGGAAACATTTCTCGTGACAACGCACATCTGGCAGTTCGTTCGTGTTCTATGATCCAATGATTTCACCGCCCCGCTAAAATAATGGTCCCAGAGGTGGAGATAAAATTACAAAATTAAAGAAGAAAGAAATAAAACTAATATAACAAATTGTCAGGCATGTTTCGTGCCATATTTTCGGTAGCTTCATAGCTCGAAAATAAAGTTCGTGACAGTTTATTTCATGAAGCGGGAGGGAATTATCTAAAGAGATTAAAGCTGTCGTGGTATTTAACAGGACTAGTTAGAAAAGTATTGATAATTGGATGATTAAATGCAGGCAACTTAATATACTAAATAACAATTAGGGCATTTAATATTTTCTATAGTGTGGAAATATGTCATTTGATTGCACTGCCATTATTATTAGCCTCCTGGATAGTTATTAGGAACGTTATCTAGGGATAGTTTGCCCAAATAACTGCAAAGAAAAGACTTGGAAGTATATTTTTCAAAATTTGCTTAAATTTTTGCAAGCTTGGCTCTATCAATTATTACAGAAGGAAAAAAATTACTTTTGTAGTGCGACAATGTAGCCTATTAAAAGTATCATCTTCGACAAGATATATCGACAAGATTTCCTGATAGACGGCTCTGATGGGGTGTGAAAATTGATGGTTGGTACATGAGTCAAAAGGTCTTCATTGTTGCGGCGGTACCATGATATTTCTGTTTCTATAGTTTACTGTAGGGTAAGGTGGTACATTTTCGAACACTTAACAAATATTCTTATTTTATGAACACAATAAACATAAGACAAGTTCAACTGTATTGTATTCACAAAGTTGGCAATGTAGTTGACCCTTCACAAAAATATCAAAGTCATACAGCTGTAATATTGGTCATGGCAATCGATCTTTCATTTCCAGAATATCGTTCGAAAATGTACCGCAGTAGGTACAATTCTAAACACCAGTGGGTACTATTTCGAACAGTGGCATTTTCAACGAACAAAGTGCTTTCTTCCAAATATTATTTTCTATTATTATTATTTCTCTGTAATATGAGCGTAATAGTAATGTGTCAGGTTTTGAATAGGCAGATGACAGGATTGGGGCATGTGGTCAGCATGCCGACTCCTACGACAGTTATTGATGGCTTACTGAACCGGAGCCGCTACTTCTTTATGAATTAGCTCTTTTGTTGGTGTCAAGAGGCTGAATGCACCCCGTTCCAGATCACCCTACCTCAGAAAAATCCGAGGAGGTACCGGTGATCGAACCCAGACTTGAGGGTCCGTAGTCAGGAACCACTAGACCATTAAGACGGTCTGTTATAACATCAAGAGCAATAATAAAAATACTTAACAGCTGCATGCTACTGTGTATTGCATAAATGCTGAGATGAAATAACATTACAGAGGAAGTCTTAGTTTATAACTCTTCGTTGAAATAATACCACTGTTGATAGATATATGAATACCACCCTTTTATATTTGACTTGCACAGTTAATAATAATAAACATGCAGAATGCTGTGACAGCAAAACAGCTTTTCCATGCAAGTCTTAAGCAAGCAATCGCGGGTTAAAGTACTGTTCGAAATTGTACCTAAAATTTGTTCGAATTTGTACCTCGAGCTAGTTTTTGTAAATTACTACATTGTTGAAATTCCGCTCACGAATGCCCATTGTTGTGCCAATGACTTACGTATTAAAGACTACGCTATTTGTTGGTATGAGTTAAAAATTGGTCCTCAAAAATATATTCCAGTAACACAACGTGGAATTATAAGCAATTTTATAACGTGCCATTTTTCAAGCATGGCGTTCTTACCTTCGGTTGGAAAATAATTTTTTATGGCCGAATGAGACAACTCGGAACATCATTCTCGCGGATACAGATCAACAAAACAATCAGTATGGACGCTATATTTTTAAAAAGAGGTTGGCTAACATTTGAAACCCCAAAATGGATAAAAATCTTAGTCCGTTCAGAATTGTACCATGTTCGAAAATGTACCACCTTACCCTATTTGTTTGGGTTTTTAAGTTCTTAAAAATGTGCGCAAATAGTACATAAGTGTACTCGTATTTCTAAGTGAAAACTCAATCCTTATTATTTTCTTTATTGAATATCTAAAAACTTAGGTGTATTAGGTTTATAACAATAGAAGACTGTTGACAATCAATAGTCCCATGCCTATCCTACTGTATAGACACAGATCCCGAACTCCTAACTTATATGGCCTCATAGCTAAAAGGAGTAGGCCTATAAATACATCTAAAAAAAAAACTCGATCCTTATGAAAATTATTAATTTTCTGGCATTCTAAATACTCAGTAAATCTAAAGCCAAACTTCAGATGTTTCATGCAATTGCGGGATTTTAAGATCCCAGAAACTATTCGTCTAATAAACCATTTTCTCCTCAGTCTTTCTTAATTTCACGTTGCAAAACAGGAAATGCAAATCGTCTTCCTCATACCAATAAATCACAAATCTTATAAAATGTAGGACAGAATAATCGATTAATGTTCCTATAAAAAGCGCATGTTTAGACTATATCGACACGAATTTTTACACGCGGACTCATTGGTGTGTAAAAAGTTGATGGACTATCTGAGTGCTGTAGAAGAGCATGACATGATGGGATCGAAAGGGGGAAGAGGGGCTCTCTGAACACAGTAATTGATACGGTACCACGTGAAACTACAGAAAACAATGCAGCATTCACCCTCTGGCAATTCCGAGGTTCTTGAGCTCGCACGCCTGGCATGAGGTAAACTATAATTGATTCTAAGAGGTCTATCAAGCAAACGATACATAAATCAATCCCTTCTTTTATTGGAAGGGAGAACATTGTTGTGTGTATGCGTTTGTGATGTTATGAATTCATGTTACAAAAAAAAAGAAACAGAATTAATTTACTTCACTATAACAGCAATTAAGTGAAAGCATGAAATAACTTAGGTCTACATGAATCTGTACGAGGCTGTGACTAATGAGTTGCCAGCGGTCTACCTTTAACATGTTTGTAGTTGAGTCATATTTAGTGCATCGGAATAATATGGGCTACATACTGTTACTTTGCAGTTAACGTGGGCTGTTAGTGGAAAAGTGGAATAATTGCAAGAATATTCATTTGATCAAGTACGGTTCTTTATTTTTTCTTTCCTCTTTTTTTTTTCTCAGGGTGCGAATCAAGCTTCTTTATGAGAGGGGAGAAAATTTAGCTCGCGTTCTTCTTCGGGCATTGAAAATTCAAAAGTAAATATTTCCTAGTTACATAAATACAACCCATGCCACACCACATACTAGAGTTCTTCAACCGGTGGTTCGCGACCCAAAAATAGGTCGTTAAATATTTTCAGTTGGGTCTCGGAGCTTTTTAGAGGAAGATAAGGACTAAAAAATGTATCCAGTGGCGTTATATCCGCATAAAAAAATAAGGTAAATAAGATAAATTGTAATTGAAGGTACATTGCTGAAATTTATCAGTGTAAAAATTACTTACCGTATTAACATAAAAATTAAAAATTACATAATTAAATAGGGCTGTCCTAAATTCAACACTATATAAATAATTATTGTCACTTATACCTTTTAAATGGATATTTTAGTCAAATACAATTAAGTTACGTATTATTTGCAAGTTTGATTCAGATAGTAAGTAACAAACCTTTCTAAAAGATTCTCTAACAACTGGAGCCGTGAATATAACTTAGAATATACTCTGCAGCATTCATTATTCTTGAGTCTTTCTTATATGACGTTTATCAGGTAATTGACAGAGACCAATGGGTACATAACGTTGATTTTATGAATTCTTGATTGTACTCAATGGGTGTTACAGGCAGTTTTCCTGTTGAAGGATACTATTTTACCGGCTCAATTAAGTTAAATGACGCCCATTAAGCCCATTCACTCTTTCATTTGAATATAATTTCCACAAGGAAATGCAATACTTTTGAGGAGGCTGTTGAGTGTCTTGTGCTTAAAATGAACACAAAAACACAGAGGTATAATAATATAAATTATTCTGTACTTTGCGTTGATGGAAAATACCTTTTAGTACTGTCCGTGCATTTAGACTTGAACACTGTAAACACAATGCGCAGTGGTATCAGTCTCACGTGATCCTTACTAGCAACACACTTCCCTTCCGTCCCGCCCTATGTCTGCGGCGCATGCAAGTGTTCACGTCTAAATGCACAGGCAATACGAATAATCGACTTAAAATAAATTTTATGTGGTATGATATTATAGCCTATACCGTTCCCGGGAGTAGGCTATCTGAAATGCCATTTGTTTAATAGAATAGTAATTAAAAGAATCTTTACTTGGTGGACCCTATCAAGCCGAGAAACCCAATCCAAGGTTGTGGTAACCAATCCCTTCGGCGGACTGGATCGGTGAGCTAATGAGAGATGGAGGTTCTGGTCAGGGCTGCTTGTTGGTAACACAAGAATAGGCCTGTCGGGATGGTGTGAATCGGCAGCAGGATTCATATCTAGGTAGGTGGCGGAGGAGCCTCTAGTAGGCCAACGGCAGCACCTGAGGTTCAGTTAGGAACCTACTGTGAAGAGAAGGAGAATCTCTATAGCCGTGGTGAAGGCAATCTCCTAGGAGTTGGGTCTCCTAAATCAAGTCCCCTGGTCCTCCAGGTTGGGGGTTGAGCGTTGGGATGACTCCCCATCCTCGTAAAATTAATATTGTTAAGATACCTAATAGAGAAGAAGCCGGATTGATCTATAGACGACGAAAGAGAAGATTGGCGGAAAAACGAATTTTACCTAGGATCATGGGAGGAAGGAATTGAAGAGGACGCAGCAAGGGCAGGATATAGGAATTGGAGGAGAGTAGCCCAAAATAGAGAAGAGTGGCAGAAACTCTTGAAGGATGCCAGGGCCCAACCTGGGCTGTAGAGTCAAAGAAGAAGAAAGAAGAATTAAAAGAATATAAATTGAGCGTAAATAGTTTTCTTATCATTTTTGGGGACTAAACGGCACGAAATTTTGATATTTTTTTCATCTTAAATTAGTGTTAAGGTTAGAACTTAACTTAGAACCGTGCAAACACCAAGCTTCTGCGTTAAGTTTATGCGAAAAATAACGATACAACCAATCATAGAACAGAACAGAAGACGGAACGTCTGTATGATAAAAGGCATCCATAGGTATTATAAAGATTCGGCATTGAAGGAAAATATATAAACATAAGGTTCCCAAGAAACGAACTACAGTAGTAAATACAGCCCTTTCCGTTAATTTGTAGATGTCTGCATACGCTTGTTTGATTTCCAGTTTTAAAGGCCTACACGTGTTTAATAGAAACATGAGAGAATTTTCGTCTGCGGCAGCCATTTTATCAGCTGTTCGCGTTCTCATTTGTGATTGGTTGTTATCTACGTTTAAGTTTTCGTCACGAATCTGAATGGCCCATAAGATATAACGAGTAGTGGGTTGTAACATGCCACGTTTTAAATAACGCTATGGTCTACAGTTCTGCCAACAATAAAATGAAGATCGCTTAGGAATGCAGATTACAGACCGTCTTTAACAAATTAACAGTAGCTATTTTTCAAGGTAATAGGTTAATACGGAATACGGAGATGTCACGACATGCGTTATAGATGTGAGGAGCGTGTGTGAGAGCTTGCTTTGACACGTTCCACTCCCGCGCTCCAAGTTCAAAGGGCTCGTACGTGACGCCAACACACATCGCCACTACCATGCGGACACCCCAGTGCTGTTCGGTCATCCGCAAATAACACCTCAAAATCGTACGAATAGGTCTATTGTAAGAATATTATTTAAAAATATTATTGGATCAACTCTCTCCCCCCTCCAAGTTTAAAGTACCATTACCAGCATCAACGCACATCTGCACTACCGAGTGGACGCATCAACGCTGCTTGGTCATCAGCAAAATATCATGCAGACACCTATTTTGTATAAAAACAATCGTTTATTTTCCTTTCGAAAGTAGCTAAAATGTTTCCTATTCGCCCCAATTTTAAAATCCCAGTCTTGTTTATTTCAGTTGTTAGTTCTTTTCTAATAATTTTCTTCTTTTAATTTCTTATACAGCGTTTAGTTGGAAAGCTAAGAAAATGTGTCTTCCTCTGTTCAATTAAAAACATCCCATTGACCAGTCTTTTTTATTCAAGTTAGGCCTATTAATTCTTTTCGGTTTATTTTTTTCATATGGCTTTGTGTTAAGTAGCCAAGTTATATATTTTCGGTCGGCTTATATTACTTATTTCGTCACTTATTTGATGGCTCGTGATCAATTCTCGTATACTTTCACCTCTCCCTGTAATCTGGATTAAATGTTGGCCTATTCATCCGGCCGTACGTGTGTATGGGTGGGTGGGTGTATGTGTGAGAGAAAGAGATAGATAGGGGGAGGGAGGGCGGGAGAGATAAGGAGAGATTGAAGAAGGGAGAGAGTGAGAGAGAGAAGGAGGGAGAGAGAGAGACTCAATCTCCCCTTCTTTCCTACTTCTCTGTTTCTCTTCCTATGATAATTACCTCTTTTTCTTTTTTATTTCTTCAGTTCCCTAATCTGTAAAGTGCATATTCGCTAAGTTCATTATATTAATGCCTATTTTCTAAAGTAAGCAATGGAAATAAATGCTTGTCTTTAGACAACGAAAAACGTTATTGTCATGTTAGACCTACAAAAGGAAGTATATGCATGGTTCTCAAATATGATTTCTGCATGTCGTAGGCTACTTACACAAGATTTGCTTTTGTGGAATATAAGATAGTGTAATATAGTAATATACTATAGTATAATATATTACAATATTTTTCTGAGAAAAAATGAGTCCAAAATCTCATTCTGAATCTAGATGTAACTTTCAACTACCAAATCTGGAATCGAACTCACGACAGTCTCTGCAGGTTTATATATCTCATAACCCTGCTTCGTCATCATGGTAGGCTTTCTTCCATATTAGAGAATACTGTTTTTAATGTTGTACTATTGTTCCTATGTTCGGAAAACATATTATGGCATTGTTTTTATAATAACATCATGTAGAAAATTATAGAAGTACCCATTTTGGTTTTATCTTGAGAGTAACATTATCAAAAGATAAACGATCTTCTTTGTAGCGTGCACAAGAAGAAATATGTAACTGCCTTTGAAATACACTTTCGAAATCCATATCAACATATTTTAATTCAGCTTCCGAAAGCAGCTTTCTTAATGTATTCAACTCATTTAAATCTGCTATGTTAATTTGCATCTAGTCGCAATTTAAACAAGTCTGTGACGTCACAGAGGCTCATAACCTTTTTTTAACCTACTAACTCTTTTTAAGATTCTTCAAGGATGCATAATGGGGCATTGCTATGCTATATAGCAAGGCCTTTATTTTCCTAGTTAAAGTCAATAATTGTGGTTATCTAGTGGGACGAGTTGAAAACAAAAGGAGGAGCTTTAGCTGGTAGAAGAAGAGGGGCTTATTTAAAAAAAGAAATAAAAAAAGCTGCGCATATCTCTACCAGGCAGTTGCGTAGATCCAAGATGATATTCCTGATGGTACAAAACTAGTCCACCTTGATTCTTCTTGTATCACTCACCATATTTTGAATTCAAGCTACACTTATTAGTCTTTAAGGGAGTTGCAAAGTAGTCTTTGCGGATAGTTGATTGAAAATTCGCGCATACTTTACATGCTTTATTACTAGGTCAGCTTTTTTGTGTGCGCGCAATCCGTTATATGTACATTTAATTTGAAAGCCGATTGGATTTCTACCATAAAGTAGTCAACAAAAAGTGATTTCTTTTACGCTGATTTATCACATTGTCCTTCTTCGATAAATATGTGCATGTTTTTGGTATCCCAGTACGTTGTCAAACTAATTATTTTCCGTGGTAAACAAAATGTTTTATCAATTTTAATAGATGGCAGCAGGTTTCCCTTCCATGTTATTAATTTAAAGCAAAAGCTGGTGGTTTCTATAGTGGCAGATATGTTAACTGATTATTTACTGTCATAAAGGGTACATAAAAGGATCTACCTATTTAAGCGTGAAAGCTTATAGTCGTATTAATTATTCACGTAAAATATTTGTCTAGTGTAAATGTATTTATTACATTATTACTGTTTACAAAACACATTCCAAACATTCGCAAGAGCCCTCAGGGACCATACGTGCTAATTCAATACACAAGAAAATAGTGAGAAAAAATACAAACACACTAAGTCTATCCCTTAGAATACCAAACAATAATACAGCCATTGCTTCAGTTATTGTAACTGTTGTAAGTTTTTTTTTTTTCACAGTTCCATTCCGCTTATCTCAATATTTTAAATGTAATTTTTAACGAGTATTTTAAATACCATACTTACTCAATGGCAATAGACAATATTCCTCAGCAAGCTAAAGGAATATTATCTATTTTATGGAACCCGAAGGTCCATTGCCGCTCTTACCTGAGCCCGCCATTCAACCCTATGCTGTGCTAACTCCATCCAGTCAACCCTCGCAAATCCTACTTCCCTTAAATTTATCCTAATATTGTCCTCCCACCTACGTTAAGTCTTCCAGGTGGTCTCTTCCCTTCGGGTTGCCCCGTCAGTAATTTTGAGATATGTCTTTCCTCCCCCATGCGTGCAATGACCTGCCCATTTCTTCCTCCGTGATTTAATTACCCTTACTAGGCCTATATCTGGTGAAGAGTACAGGTTATGAAGCTCGTAGTTATGCAGTTTTCTCCAGTCCTCATTGTCATCTCTCTTAGGCCCAAATATTTTCCTAAGCACCCTGTTTTCGAACAACTCAGTTTTAAATACCAAGCGTAGCAAAAAAGAACAGCAAGAATAAATATAGAAATAATTTACAACTTGAGAAATAAAACCTTCTTAAAACTATTATTGAAGAATAAAAGACGACGTGACATTATACGGATTGCAGTTTCTTTAATGAGCTATAATTTTTATGAGAAATTTAAAACAATCTAACATATCAAACGAAGGTACTGATTTATTGCAACAGCGTTTTTCACCAGACCAATTTAATGTAGCCAGTCCTAAGTCTGTTAATCTGAGAAGGAAATTGCTGATGATGCACTTAGTCCCTTCGGAACCAATATGGATGTTAGAATTGTATAACCTAGGAGCCAAATCAGTTGCACTCTTCCAGATTTTGCTAATTCATGAACACGGGCCCCTAGAACTGTAGTCAGTAGCGCGAACCAGTAAACAACAGATGAAGCCTGCATTTACCCAATGTCGCTCTCTTATTGTTCAATACACAAAATTTCAATCATGCAGAATCGCTGATACTTAAGTGAATTTCATTTGCATCGCGGCACAGCTTGTTAATAATTTTATAATTACTTCAAAACATAAACTTTAATAACTATTTCTTTTTTTATCAACTGATATTTTTTGTTATTAAACTTGTTTATTATAGACTGACTGACTGACACTGTTCTATATCCCCATGGTCGGGGCGAAGGGCCTCCAATTGGAGGTTTCTGATATCTACGTGAATTTTGTTACGCTTATTTTCCGAGAGAGTGCAGAGGGACAGGTGGTAAGCCCATCGCCTCACAACTCCCCAGGAAACTAAGGTATTACTTGTACGTGAAAGGCCGGGAAATTTTGTCCAGAGGCTCTAATTTACGCTTGGAGTTCTTTAACGTGCCATAAATCTACGGCACGGGCCCCCCCCAGCTTAAAGTCCCTGCCGGAGGACTCCATGCCCGGATTTTTACGTCCAGAAAAATCCATCGACCGCGGCCGGGTTTGATCCCGCGATCTGTGTTTATTACAGACTACTTTAATAAACAGTATAATTTAATTTTGCAAATAATAAAACAAGCACATATGAACTTCCCGGAATCAATCAGCGGTAAATTTGGTATGAAGTAACCATTATTACGCTAATAGTTATAATTTTCTTAAACAGTGTGGGCTGCAGTTCCATTGTTCCGACAGTGCGTGGTCACAATGAGTAGTGAGATGAACGATTATTGGTACACATTTGTCCAACCTACACTTTTTACTTCACAAACTTCATGAACTAAATAAATTCTAATCCTGATTTACTACTCAAGACTGCTAATTAAAAACTAATGGAAAGTTGCTTTCGCATTTATAGAGGAACCAAATCCTAACTGCTTTCCTGTCCAGTGCAGTGGAACTTAAAGTATTTCCACCTTCTCATTCATTGCTTGCAAGGATACGTTATAAAAATATACAATTTTCCCGATTTATGCGATTAATTACTTAAGACATCATTTCGCTTTCGACAGGTTATACAGACAAGGTAGTAAGCATTGCAAAATTAATTTATACATGCATTATTGTAATAAGCATTTTTATAGAATATGCTATTTAAAAACCTTATAACGCAATTGGTATTTCAAGAGTATTTTATGAGCTATTTTATAAGGTACTGTTAAATAATGTTAAGTAGCATAGTTCGAATGCAGTTAGACATTTTCTGGTTCTTATTTAATGTTATCCGCTTTGCTAAAGGATATAATATCATATAATAAAATAAATCATAAGCCTACAAAGTATTTGACGCAGGCCTTGTGCTGTGTACCGCACAGAAAACGACATAATAAAATAATTATTTTTATGTTACCCTAAAAAGTTACCGATCTTTCTTACGTTTGCCTCATCTTAAGAATGCAAGTTCAAAGCCGAAAAATCCACAAGTGCTTACTTCTCTTCGAAGAAGAAGTAAAGTCGTGGTTCCCATGTCATATCAATTTAAAGAACTCCACACCTTGGGAGGGATAAACTCCCTGAGCACAATAATTACTATAGATCGCTTCATACCTGGTCTTCATCCTTCCTTTCCTGGTATGAACATTGTTGTATTTACGTAATGCAAAATCAAATATCTCAAAGTGATCTCATCGTGGGTCTAAAGGATACAGATTCGGGTCGTAATTAACCCGCTCATTTATCGCCTCATCTGATGAACCTGATCAATATAATGACCCAGTCCTCAATCACATCATTAAAATAATATATTTTTAAAGTATTCCTAGATTATAAAGATAATTTGGATAAATTAAAGCGTGAATTAATTAAATTTAAAAGTTAGAAGCGTTGAACGTAGCGAGAAAGTGTTTAAAATTGTCTAAATTAGTTTGCCTATTGGTTTAGTATTTTAGATTAAAATGACTGATTAACAAAATTATTTTCATTAAACGACCTAGTGATGTGGCCTTGGCTGTAACGTTACGGACACACAAGTTGCGGGAGGTTGTGGGTTCGAATCCCGTGGCCGGCATATCTGTGTTTGTCAGGGTTCTCACTTGCGACAGCCGAATACCGGATTGGATTAAACACCAACCCCAAACGTTCCCGATCTGTTGTATTTACTTGTTCATTTTGTCCTATAGGGAAGGCCTGAATCGTGCTTATCCCACACCAGTGTGTCCCTATGTGTCCTGTGTTAATGCGATCTAAAGATTGTTACATTCCCCTGTAGGAATTGGAAGGTAAGGCCCTTGAAAGTGCAGATAAGTCGGCTAAATAAATAAATAAGTAAATAAATGTACAGTACCTTTAAGTGTGCTTAGGACGATAAACATAATTTGAGTAGCTGTATTTAATTAATGAGTACGGATAACCCATGTAACCGCGAGACAAGACTAAGCAGATTGTATATTCGATTGGAATTTTTGGAATTGCGATTGGAATTTTTTCCAAGATTGCCTTTGGTTAGGGGAAATCAAACTACTGTTTTGACCAAATAAATTTTTATGTTGTTTATCCCTTAGAATTATTTTATATTGTACGTAAATTATTCGTTAAACTTATTCTTACCCTTTTCCCTCCCAAATTGTACGGTATGCATACGTTACCATCATAAAAATATCCTTCTTCGTTCCGGGTTCTATATTTTTTATTGTTTTATAACCTTGAATTATGTGATGTTTATTCCAGTTTACAGGCATAATAAGTTAGTTCACAATCAATATCGATACCAACATAAAATTATATTTCAATTGTTTATTACATCTGAATTTGTCCTCGCTACGATGAGGTGTCTTAAGCAACAAGAACAAAACTCTACGGCTGACGGTTGGATACTAGATCCGATTTCACAAGCTTACAACGATGGAACTCCCCAGGAAAACCATCTAAGTCTTACATAAAATTAAATTATGAAAATGTTTTTGATAAAAGGGTTTTAGATCATATCAATTATAAAAACACCGAATATGCAATTCTTTGATCATAATATGCATACTGAATACCTCTCTAGACCGTTGATTATTTATGTGAGATACTATATAAATTAATTCTTTGTTCAAGACCCCATATTCCATTACCAGAAAATACGTTATTCAAAGGTATTGATAGAGTTAAAAGAAGATGCCCTAAAGTGCCGAACAATATTGAAATAATTAATTTCTTATTAGGCCTAATGTAAATATAAAAAAGAATATAGAGTAAGACTTCCTGTTCAATTAGCGATACTGAAATCTTTTAATTCATGGGATATTTCACCTTGAAGCTTGAGCCACATTTGGGGTACGACATCTGAAATTACAAGGATAAAATGCTAACAGTTTTTGTTGTGTGACGTCAAAGTTTGTATCCGACTAAATCATATTTTGTTACATCTGTACCGTAAATTCTTCCATTCATAAAAAAAAAAGTCTCGTGTTCATGGAGCAAGAAACAAGAACAATTACTTAAAGGTAAATTTAGGAAGTTTTCTTGTCGGAGGTAAAAATTAAAAGTTATGTTCATTCTCTTCCTCATCTTTCATACGCCTCGTGGGAAATCCTTTTTTTGTACAAAGGAAAAATAATGATGATGGTTGTCTTGTAACATACCGGGCGTATTAACAGTCAATTATAACGCGGGTTTGTAATATGTTACTGTTCTTCATCCTTAATGTAACTCCCATGAATTGTCTTGCGTCGGCTTTTGTTTACGCAGAATAATGTTCCCTTCTAGCAGTCGTAGAAAATATTACAGTCCAACTAGCTCAGCTTTTAACCCTCTCGCTGCTGCTGACGTATAAGTTCGTCACTTCAAAAATTTGTTTAAAAGCAGAAATTTTAAACTAATAGACTAATACCAATTCTAAAACGTTAAGATTGTTATCTCTTCATTATAATTTGCATTCACGGATGCCATATATTTTAACACAATTTTCCTCGTTAATTTCAAACTTAGTACCCACTGTTGATTTCATTTGATTTTGATATATAAATTCAGCCCTGTAAAGGTTGAATTAATCTCAGCACGTTAAATTTAGGAATGATCAACGATAATTAAAACATTGATATTCACAATCGATGTCACGATAATATCGACCTGAAAACATCTATGTATAGCATATTATAAAAAGGTAATTGTTTCAGAAAATTAGACAAAATTCATAAATAAACAAATATTTCCATGAAAACTGTCTATGAAAAACATCGATGTTTTGAAAAACTAGGCTACTGTAAATAAAACTATATCTTAGAATCAAGGTAAGCCTATTAAGCTTATTTTAGTACTGTAATTAAAAAAAAGAACATCGATGTAGCAAAAACATCGGCTGTTTTCCATCGATGTATTGAAAACATCGGCCACAATGCTCAACCGTAATAGCCACTTTCTTTAAGCCGGAATCCGATAAAAATAGTAAGGCAGTTTCAAGTAGGGCCATGTGTTTAAATCAGGTATTTAACAATAACAATTATTTTCCTAAGTTAAACTATTTATTATTTATGCCATTATTCTCATGTTATTTGTTTATTAAAAGTTTTGGTTTGGTTTGGTTTGGTTTGGTAGAGTTAAGGCCATAGCTACAGAGGGAGAGAGAAGATAGAAATAATTGTAATAGATTTTGATACTTTGCTTAAATAATATTATTTCTAACATGACGTTTAATATGCACATGTTAAATCACGGTTAATTTTAAAATGCTAAATGTTCGTAGATAGGCCTATACATATAATCTGCCGTTTTGGAAGGAAACAGAAATACTTATTCTGTAAGTCCCTGAACCTTGAGAGTATCTTTATGTTTGTTACGGTGATATAACGTTGCTACTGCTACTTAGCCTAAGACTAATCGTCCGTCGCGTTGCGGATTTGCTGAAATTTCGTCCCGAATTATTTCTTTTGCATGCCTGTAAGTCTACAGATATATTATGGTTACGTTTACGTACTCATAAATTTAATACAATACAATCTATGGTACAATCTATGTGAGCCGGGCTCGAACTCACGAACCTGGGAACACAAAATCATAGCCTAGGCCGCCTTAAAAAAGCTGTAACTATTCTCTATGAATATTTTTATTATGAGTGATATTGTTACAAAACTATAGACATAAGCCAAAATTTATGTAACTTATAAATTGATCAATATTTTAACTAATGATATATTTTTTTTTATTAACCGTCGCATTTTCATAAAATTGAGGCTTACGCATAGACAGGACTTACTTTAAAACTAGTTTATCCCTACGAAAAGTTATTAATATTCTACTATGGTAAAACCTTCTCGTTAATTTTTTTGTCGTCGTCTACAATAATCTACAATTCCAAGTAAGAAATAGATTGTAAATATTTTCCCTGAATAATTAACTAGTAATAACAGATCATTCTTTTTCCCCTCACCAGATGTGATGCAGAAATTAGCATACTTAATTGAAAGTCAGTAATCCTGAGATCTTTTACAGCTCTTTGATACCATTCGCAGAATACAGATAGCTTGAAAACGACTTCTTTGGCACAGCTGTCTGTACATTTATTCAGGTTCTGCATAAACTTCGATTTACTTAGGATGATGAGAAAGGCAAGACAAGTGAAAACATGCATTAACAGGAAATTTATAGGTCAATTTCGACTTTTCTTTCACATACAACTCGAAGCAGTTCTACATAAGGTTAAATATATTAAAGTACAAACGTGAACATTGATGGATATTTTAGATCAAACTTTAAAAGGCAAGAGAGCGTAGGAAGGGCTTTACTGTTCTAATGCTAAGAATCGTCTCCCAATACAAGCTGCATATCTATAGAACAAGCGCCTACGTGAAGATCTCGTAAAAACCTTACCATATGGGACATTTCAAGCAATTTACGCTTTCGTTTTGCGAGAGGGTCATGAAGATGACTAGTATGTCAGCGGTAACGATGTAAAGACGTTCCTTGTTTGACAGATTAATTTGCAATTTCTACACATGAAGCGTCTTTTAAAACACCGTGAGCAATATCTCACCTCGCCTATCGAGTCTGTCAGTTTGTGTTTTCTTCAATCACATCACAACAGAATGAAGGAATATTTGCGTGCAGATAAGTAATCTAGACTTAACCTCATGTATTTCGTGTACAGGGGTTGGATATTTGTAGGGTTTTCGTATGAAGTGTTGCGTGATTTATAAACTAGCTCATCATTCAGTGACCAACCCAGTACAAAAATATGTGGAATGTCCACCGTCATAATTTTATCGTTTTATTGTTATTACTTTTATTTTATCGCACTTAATTGCACTTGTTTTTAATGTAAATTCACAAGGACTGAACACTAGAACATCTTCATACCTGTAGCTTATTTGATAAAAAACAGTTATTCCTTGAACACAATTGGGTATAGGCCTAATAAGCAGAATATGAGAGAAATTAGATATGAAAATTATGTATAATTATATATTTGGTGAAGAAGCATTTTAAATCTATAGTAAATTAGTACTGTGTAATATTAATGAGAAAATAATTATATATGAAGGAGGTTGATGTAAAAATAAAACAGATGATGAAAAGTCGCATCAAGCGCGAGTATCGCGAAATTCAAAGTCGAGATTTGAACATAAATACAACGTTTTGAGATCCCTGAATTCAAAAATGCCATGTGGCCGTGTGTCCATAAACAGCCTAGTAGCCTACAGTTATTTTCAAATGGGAAGCGTTTTCCTTCACCGCCAATCACGTGTACGAGCTAAAAGAGTACCGCTATCAGGAAGGGTCTTCCTTCCGTCTCGCCGTCTCTGATTGGACCGCGTATCTAAGCAAGAGGAAGAGCAAAACGCTTCCCATTTGAAAAATACTTTAGTTCGAGAAAGGAAATTCGTTTATATATTTGGATTCGGTATCTCCTGGGCATGTGAGCGAAGATTGGCGATGTCTTTCTCTTAGGCTACTTTTGATGCCACATTAGGCTTCATTAAGAAAATTTCGTTTTTAGCGATTTTCTCGAAAATATTTTATTTAAATATTGTACATGAGGTGTTACACTAAGACCTAAAGGTTTTATTTGAAACGTCTTTTCGTAAGAATTCTCTGAAGGGTAGTTATAAGCTACCCATTTGTATTAGAAACTCAGTTTCGCCTGGCGATGAATAATGCTTTGCATCGGGATGAAATAAATGAATACGCACTGTTGTTTAAAATACCTGCATGAATTCTATAATATGCATAATATATTATATTAGACGGTATATTATGTACTATAGTATATTATACCAAGAGCCAAAACTTTCTTTGGGTAGAGGAAGTTATGTGTTTCACATCAGATTTTAGTCAAGGATGACTATTGACAATGATAGTTATTTGCTTCGGATATTAAAGACCAGTCATTAAAATATGTCTTAAAACGCTTGATTTTGCTCAGAAAATTAACTGAAATTGTAATTAACTTTTATGTGATCAAATTTATATTCAAAATTATTAAAATTATTACACGGAAAATCATACTATTTTAACAGTTAGTGGTATTATTTACGCAAGTATCAAAACAGACCTCAGTATAATCAGATTGGCCTCACTTTCAGATTGACCAGCCTGTTATACATATGTAGATTAAATAATGCGTAGAACTGGTAACATTGAATATTAACTACGTTCCGAACGAGTTTATATAGTGAGTTCTGAATGATATTGGCCTAGTAATAATAGCCCAACACTTCCGTTTTTACACATGCAAATTAAAATCGTTACACTATGTGTAATGTGGGTTTAGAAAGTGAAAATGTCGGTCGAAGCTGATTAAGTTAATAAGTCTGTCATCATCTACTTGAATTTGAAATCTCATTTTTACTGACTTGGACATCCTGTGATTTTCTAAGCTACCTGCTATAAACATCTGACCACATAATTGATTTTATGGCGCAAAAACCCCGTTATATATGTTTAGCGATCGTTTTTTTGTGCTTTCTTTTCGTTTTTTCATGGTAATGCGCATAGAATTTGTTTATATTTCGAAACAATATTATTACCATCCGTTTTGGTATAGGTCACGTGTATATCTCTTTTTTTTTCAGTAGTGCTTCTCAAATTCAGGAAACTAATATGTTATTATTAAGAAGGAAAGCCGTTCAGTTCCTGCTATTTACATATTATGTGTAAAATAAGGCTACTTGTCATAGTACATTAAGAATTTAGTGGAAATGGAACGTTAAGTCTAGAATACTATCTCCTCTTATTTCTTTAAAAGTTTTGTTGGGTGCGATTCTGAAAGTAGCCCTACATTTATTAATGTAGGGCCTAATTTATTATTTTCCACTTCATCATAACAAATTGCTTTATTTAACTAAGAAATCCCTCGACTAGATTGTCGCATTTAAAAGAAAGGCATTCAGCAATTTTGACTCATGGGATACTATCAATATAAAATGTATTGTACCAGACAGTAAATAGAAATAAAAATTATATTTTTTTGCTGGGGAAATTCATTTAACTTTTTTTTACTGTCTTCGTAATTTACTTAAATTACAATTTAAATTTTATATAGCATTGCAAATGCTCCCAGTGTAACGAAATTACTATATCATTTTTCAGTGTACAGAATGTAGGCTATTATGCAGTGTTTGAAATGGTAGTTTCTGGCTTATTCGCGCATTTAAATCACTTTGGATTTTAAAATAAGTTAAGATTGTAACGCCGCTATCCAATAATTGTAACTAACTAGATAAGTAAAGTGTGTCGCCTACCTTTATCATCTCTTGTTATCTATATAAGACATTAACGGTTCACAGATTCTTCACTACTGATTGGACTAGTGAATGAATTCAGGTAATAGTTTAACTAGGTTAGGACACAATTAACTGCTTATTAGAGAATATATTTAGAACTCTCCCTGACGGTACATAAGAATAGAATATATACTACTAGCCATATAGGCCTATAATAGAGGGTTAACTCACAGTAGTGGAGAACCACGACAAAAATATAAAATAATCTGAATTATATTCTTATATTTTTTATCAAATAGACATAAATATTCAAACTTCTAAACCCGTGTACAACTCATTGTGTGTCATTAAATCGCACTACGAACGTATGAACTACACAAAACGAATAGTGAAATTATTAATAATAATAAAAAATTGTTAACCCGACTTTATTTAATAACAATATTAAAAATAGTTTCACTGGCGTGCAGATGCGTACAGATATGTTTAGACTACAGTACAACCTTTCACGTCTATTTTTTTGTCAGGAAGCAAGTTCTACTAGAACGATTTCCAATGAAATCTGTTAATGAATCTGCTGCTTACCACACCAGCTGTGATAAAATTATATTGAATGTTTATAATGACTTACTGTGGAAAATTATGTTAATTCTGCATAGTACTGCAATGGTAAGTAATATAACGAAGACCTACTATTTAACTTCTTCCCCGGAAATGTTCTGTCACTCTACTTGAGCGGAATGATATAATTATTTTTTTAAAGACTAAAATATAATAATGTGACTATTATTTTAATATTAATATTAAAATAGTTTATTGCGTACATATGTGTTTAGACTACAACATGTCTATTTTTTATTGCCAGGAAGCAAATCCTACTCTAACGATTTCCAATATAGTCTGTTAAAGAAGCTGCTGTCTATCAAGGCACGTGTGATGGAATTGTTTATATTTATTTATTATAGGAAATTGTGTCATTCCTGCTTAGTACTCTTTAAAGATGAATATAACCTAATATTAAACTTTTCCCCGGAAATGTTATGTGTTACACTATTAGGGATTTTCAGTGTCTGACATGAATACTAATTAAGTACACTACATAATTATATTATGTGACTTACCTTTCACAGAGGACGGAATATTTTCCTTCCAGAAAGCCACTGAGCTGAAATGTTGACTACGAGTAGAACTTGACGTTTCGCTGGTTGGTATCTGCTGCTTGAACTGTCAGTTGTCGCGAGTCGCGAATCACTTAAAATATTATCCGCGCACGGACTCGTGTTCTTTCACAAGTAAAACAAAATCCACAGAACTTGATGTTTTAAAATTATGGTAAACAACTTCACTCACATACCTTCTTGCTGCCACAACGAACACAATTATTTCTTCACTGCAATAAGTGAAGTCTTTAACACTTTTTTGAGTTGTGTTCCTAACTGTCAAATCACTTTCGCAGGTACAACAATTTGATTAAATAGTTTTCTATATTTCTTGTCTGCCACTTTATTAGCTTCCAAAAATTATGTAGTACTAGCAGAAAGTACATATCACAGCTGAAGAGTTATAGTAAGGCACCAAAGTACTAGCATTTCTTTTAGGAGGCTGGTGACACTTAGGTAACATTTGTGTGGCGTTTTGTGAATTAAGGTATATCCTTTAACACTGTTCTGTTCTTGTAGAAAAACACAACAATTCGTTTAAAACACTAGTGGCGAAATCCTTTCGATGAAGAGTTTTGATGAACACTTTGAGGCACTGCTGAGTTCTGAAGCACTATTGTTGTTATGGCACTGAAGGAACAATGATGCTCTTTTTTCGTTTGTGTACTGGGGCGTATTGTCAGTTAGCCTACTGACTGACTGACTGATTTCTTACGAGCGACGGCGGCGACGTCGACCGGCGGTATAGACCCGACCCCCACACTTCAACCAGTATGAAACAAGAGTGAGCTGCCCATTGCATCCGGACCATAGTTTAAACTCTCCCTATCTATCTCTCACTTTTACTCTTGTTCGATCTTGTAAAAGAGAGAGACCCAGTTTTCATTCCCTCCTATTCTTCTTCCCTCCCCACCCCTCCGTTGCTCTTGTTTTTTATTGCCGATTATCTGTCACTTGGCGACTGTTGATTATCAAATATCTATCGCTTCCATTTTCATCCTTCTTCCCTCCCACCATGGTCATCCTACTCCTTCCCTCGTAGTGAGTAACGTCCGCACTGTTGATACCGTTAGGCTGGACCCTTCCTCGGAGTCTGCAAGACGGGAGGAGCAATACCACGCCGCCTGGTGGAAAGAGCACAAGTGAGATGACCGTCCGAAGGAGTCGAGACGCCGCGAATCCTTGTGGAACGCCACACTAAAACGGTGCGAAATTTTCTCCAGAAAAATGTCGGCGTCAGGAAAAATATTTTGTTTTCTTCGCTAGGATTTTAAACAGCTGACTGACACCGCCTTCCATAAAGAAGTGCGGGCCCGTACGCAGATGTGGTATTAGAGGAAGAAGACGAAAGAATGAGAAGTTAGATGAAGTAAAGAAAAAACAGTCTGTAGACAGGTTTCCTTCTCTTCGGGAGGAGGAGAGCTGATTGCACGCCTGGGAGGGGCACTTCTCCCACTTTCTAACTTAACTCCATCTCGTTCGAACCTTAAATGTCTTAAGGTACTCTCTCCTGCTCCTTTTCCCCACTTCTTGTATCGGCCAGGACTCGACTAGCACACTTCTGCCCTAGTTCTCTCATCAACAGTCCCCATAGCTGTCCAGAGATTTGGCCACTATGGGTCTCCCACCTCGTTGTTGTGGTCAGATGTAAACAAAATATCGCGAGGGAAGAAAGTCGGAGAAGGAGAAGGACGTGGAAGAGGCAAAATAACAGGGTGTAGTTGCGCCGTCTATTAGGTGAAATAGAAAGTGTTTCTTCGGCGTTGCCCCCTTGATGTTAAAAAGAGGCGAGGTGAAGGGTGTGTGCAAAGAGGGGAGATATCGTATTCCGTAACGGGATCGAATGTGTGGAATTGTTGTTATAAGTTACCTTGAAGGACGGACTGGATGGCGAGTGGTAGTGGTGATGGTGGTGGTGGGTAGTGCGGCTGTGGAAGTGGTCATTGAAGTCAGTCGCGCAAAGACAGCGCTCGAGAAGAGACGGCTGTCTGTTTGCTCTGAGCAACACAGCATTGCTAATTCCCGTAGTTTCATTATTTTTCCAATTTTAGCGAAAAGTTAAATAGACCGTATATCTATACCAGAGAATAATTTTGAATATGATTTCTCAAAGTCTGTTCACAGAGATAAATTTATTGAACTAATAGATCAACGCTTATCTGTGAGACACGGTTTAAATTTATCTGGCTAAAACTTCAGTACTCTCCCGTAATAATATTGCGTTTAATTGATGAATTTCAGTAATAGGGTAAAAATATTCCAAGCAAATCCGTTGGCCACGCATTAAAGTCACCTAACTTTAAAACCATTTAGGCCTAGGCGCTGCCCTGAACACATGTCGATTTTCTCCAAGGAAATGAATACTTTCGCACTTTTTGTCAAGAATCTTCTTTAACAAAAATGTCTCATATATTGCCTTGGAATTTTATTTCAGGACTAAATTAGTACTACAATAATCTATTATCGAACGATTAAACATTGGCCAACCCTAATTGAAATTAACGCGAATTAATATTTTTTCGATAATTAATAAGCCTATGTGTTTGCTCAGTCAGAATGTACGGATATTTTAAAAGACGGTTTAGTAGTACGCAGTGAACACTTGTTTTCCTTGTGGTTAAATTAATAAAAAGAAAGGTAACGGGACCTTCTTCCTCTTAGGCATAAATTAATGCACACACTTCATTCAGTAAGAAGTAAAATTTATTAGGACTATTATTACAGCTGCAAAAATATTGGGTTCCCATGTTGGAAGGAGTTTAACATAGTATTCACTTTTAAATTTAAAAAAATATTTGTAGAAAGTCTGCTGATTATAGATCTGCTAAAAGTATAACACTAAATGATAGTATTTGATACACACTAGTCTATGTACATTCCTTATCCTAACTCGGTTATTATTTTTCGCAAAATAATAATATTTGAGATGTATATCTGTGTGTGGTGAAAAAGTGATATTGATTTTATATAAACAGCATTATAGGAGGAAATCTTCTAGGACCATGAGATCTAAGTGGTACTAAAACCACACGAGTCTCCTTCTTTGTTATGAAACTAGATTGCAGAATCGTTTTTATATCCCAAAATTCTCTGAGATGATGAATAAAATTTCCCAAGGTGAAAATTTCCGTTTCAGAGCTGAGTGTATGTATTAATATAACTAGTCAAGAAGTGAATTCATCCGTGGGCCCTGAGTTTAAAATTAAAGAGGAAAATTTTAGTGGAATAGCTGGTCTCCGTAAATGACGGTCCTAACTTGTTCACAAAAAATCAGCACATTTTGTATAAACCAATACCCTATAGATCTTATAACTCTGTTTTTATACAGTTTTCAAGGTGAAGAATTTTACGTCAAAGATTAAAGATTAAATAGTTGGTTATGATTGTATACAAATGTAGGGACAAGAGCCCAAATTGGGGCTCAAACCCTTGGAATAAAAGGGATATTTCCCTCGAAAATTAATGCCATGCCATGCCATGCCATTATTTGACTTTCAACAATAATAATTAGGTATACAAGTTTATCTCCTTTTTGCACAGTTTTTTCGCGGAATCTACTGAGATGAAAATGAGTGAATTCTATAACGATGTCAAAATTCCGGAGTAAATTAATTTTGATCTAACAAAGACATAAATATGCGCACCAGTTATTAATTTAGGCCTATTTTTTTCCGCACTTTTATGCCTCATGTCAGACAAATTCTCCTAGTTATGGCTGGAACATCGAAATTGGTTATTAAAGGCTTAAGTAGCAATTCACGTCCATTTTTAAATAACCACAGAAAGAAACAGATTTTTATATAATCTAATAGGAGTTTTATTAAGCATACATATAAGTGCGTTTTTCATTAAGATGCTGTTAAAAACACGTTAGTGATCATTTTAGACATTTTAGCATTCATATTTTATAGTAGGCCTACTGCATTATTAGAAATAAGATAGATCTGCGATTCTTATATTAATGTCAGAGTTTCTTGCAAATTAATAGCTCTTTAAGAATTAATATCTTAATTACAAAGAACACAAATTGAAAATGTTGTAAATGAACTGATAGGATTCCGTCCTGAAAATTATTTGCAGAAATAACCTAACATTATCACTCTGTAATCCTTAAGTTCTGTTGATTATTTTACCTACTCACTCAGCTGGTTATTTTTTCATCTGAAAATCTAACACAATAATTCTTTGCTGACGTGTAATTGCTCACATTTACAAAGGAGGGTAGTTATTTTCATTGTTAAAACTGACCGCCAATCTACGACTTTGAAGAGGCGTAGAAATATAAACCAATATAATAATAATAATGCAACGTAAGTGCTTTAGGGAACGAAATCTTGCTAGGTTTCCTCCTCTTTAGCCAATGATGATAACGTCAGATTTTAGTAAAAATATGCTAAATATTATAGGTCTACCATAATAATTAAGGCTAGAAATTTCATAATTCTTTGCTATGACATATGTAAACTCAATTCCCTTTTAAATTAATAAGTTGGGGGTGTTAATTTTCAGATTAGGTTCTATATTTCTTCATAAGAAAATACGAATTATTTGGGTTAGAATTCTTGTACTTTGCAAACGGTAAAGAATTTTGTCTTTAATTCTTCAGGTACTTAAATCATCTTTCCGTTAAATGAGTTTATCCCATAATTTTATTTAAGCTTAAGAATTTTCTTAACTGTTCATTAAGATAGCTAGGCCTAAGTGATGTCAAGTATGGCAGAAGTATAACATTGATCTGCATTTTAAAACAATACACAAGTTGATTTTTTTTAGAAATAACAAACAGTATTCTAGGAAATAACGATTACTTTAATTCCCCCTTTGTTAAGGGGATAATATCAAATTTAAGCCACGAATAATTTTGAAATTTATTTGAACTAAAATCTACGAAACTCACTTTTAAATTACGGTAGACTATGCCTTGCTAGTTGGATTTTTATTAAACTGGGTGCCCTTAGCCTCTTGAGAATTGAAAAGCTACATGGAAGGGATAAAGCAGCCCCGTTTGAGTAATTCTCTATTGACGTCCTTTGAAGAAGGCATGCGATGCTAATCTGCCAATAAAGAATGTGAAAACGAAGGTAAACGTAGTTGTTGTTCCGTCGGCATTTCCCCTGCTGTGGATGTAGCTGCAAAGAGTTTGATCCAGGCGGAATACTGTCGTTCCACAGGTTGTAAAATCAAAGCATAGGTTTGTTGGTAATTTTATTCTTTGTAGCTTATTGCTTTTTGTATCACTTCGTTTAAATTTCCAGATAACGTTTGTTTTCCTGTTTGTTTTTAAGTTGATTTAACGACGATTACATACGGCTAATTACATAACCGTCGCCACTGTCAAATAATTTTGTCCCAAAGGAGTTATTTTACAAGCTTCATACATGTGACTGATGGCACACATACATGCCATCGACCTGGGCCGGGATCGAGCCCGCGAATTAGGATACAGAAAGCCAGTGCTTTGCCGACTGGTCCACCCAGGAATCCACCTCATAATTAAATGCATCGGTAATTACTAGGATGAAGGAAATGCGGTAAGCTCTACTCTAGCCATACTGGTCTTATAATGCACCTCGAAATCGTGATGACATTTTTTCTAGTCCACAACTAGGCTTGCTATAGACTGACCATATAGCAAGTGGTGAATTTACAGTATGCCAATTGAAATTTTGACAGTTATATTTGTGTGCAACTCGTTAAATTATTCCTCGAGCCACTGTTATCCACCTCGCCTACGTCAATACCATTTACGAGAAGCTAATGAACCGTATGCCATAGTTCTATGCGACATCCGGGAACTACGGTCATATAGAATGTTATTTACCTTCAGGCACGAACATACCGAAATAATTTCTTCTTTTACCTAACTAAATGATGCTCCGTCATATTCTGGAAAGCAGCCGTCAGAGCGCTTTGTGATATTTTATTTGTCTTTTAATTGTTATTTATTGCGTGTAGTTAGAGATATTTCATTAATAAGTAAATAATTGGTTTAATGAGAATTATTGACAAAATTCAGCATAAAAAGAAGACTTTACTTTTAATGCTTGAGAGTAATTATGGAATATTAGGTAGCATCCCCCACAATAGATTCATTTAATAATTTGATAAAATTACAAGAACGCAGAAGTTACTTGTTTTTTATTAGCGATGTTCTCTTACTTCATATGTTAGCAACATATCCCATTTGCCCTTATTCACCAATATTAACATAATATTAATGCAGCTATTAGGTTCTGAATGTAGGCCTAAATTTTCTGCCATTTTTCCGTTTATTCTGCTGTCGATAGATGTTATTTGATTATTTGTCGCTGAATTAACTAACTATAGCCTAATTTATTCTGGCAACTTTGCACTCTTTGACGGGTTAGTTTTGCTTACATTGAAGTAGTGAACTATTAAGTTTTGACTTTGCCTAAATTTGCAAGTCAGGTTTGCATAAATGAAGCAATGAACTCTTACGTTTTTATTTTGTAATATCTGACGGGTTATATTAGCGTAGGCTATAATGAGTTATTCACCCGTGTAAGAAATAACCTCCCTGAGAATAGGCCTATACCATAGTCACAGAAATATATTTTCACCTTTTAGTTGATATGTTAGAAATTTCGTGAAAATTACGTTACGAAACAATAAGTACCAATGTAAAATTAAATAAATAATACTTAAAAATTCAAGCAAAAAATTTGTTCTTACAGAAATTTTTTTATGTTGGTGAACGCAGAATTAAGTACGGAAAGTTTCCGTCCAATATAGGCTAAAGAGTAATCTAACAAATTATATTTACGGATATATTTTATAACTTCCCTAAAAAATTAAGTCTGGTTTCCCTAATTTATTCCGTTTTCCTATCCTCATGCCCGCCCAAGAACTCCTCCATAGTGGTTGTTGTAATAGTTTGTGTTTTCATCTTTGCCTTTTATCACCATTTCGTATTTAGGCCTGCTTTGTTCGTTCATAATAATTTTATTAAATTTGAGTCAAATTTACCTTAAGTAAACTAAGCCTATTAATAGCGGTCATCGGGGTCAGCGTGCTGACCTCATGCCCCCAATTCTACCATCTGCCAGCGAAGTCGAAAGAGGAAGGTAAAGGACGCAGTGGTCTGAAAGTAAACTCTGCTCATTCGTTTATTATAGTGTCACGAACTTCGTTTAATTTTTACTTCCTCTGCCCGTACCATAGGTAGGCCTACTATAGGTAGAGGAAGTATTGTTTTCGGCCCCCAAATTTGAAGTTGAGTTTTTGACATAAATACACGTTTTGAAGCCCCCTGAATCCAAAAATACTCTTTTTTAAAACATGTCTGTGTGGATGTCTGTGAACAGGCTAGCTCCAAAACGGAAAATCGTTTGAAAACAAAATTTCGTATTTGGTTTAGGTACCTTCTGAAGATGTGAGCCGAAGATTGGCGACAAGTTTCTCTTATTTTCAAGGGAACTTTACATTAAGAAATTTTCGGTTTTCGCTATTTTCTCGAAAACGGCTCTAAAGATTTCCTTTAAATTTTGCACATGTGTTGCTTATACTGAGAGCTAAAACTTTTATTTGAACCTTTTTTTTCGACAAAATCTCGGAAGGGTAGTTACAAGCCACCCACTGTTCACCCACTGTTTGTAGAAAGTTTGTCTTGCGTGGTAAACAACTGAAATACGCACTCTTTCACGGCCTCTTCTCTATATATAAAAGTCACAAACCACTGACTCACTCACTGACTGATCAAAGTATCTAAAAAACTAGGCTATACAGTCTAGGAACGTAACACTTGGTACACATATTGTTCATAGGCTCTAGACGCGCACTAAGAAAGGATTTCAAAATCTTTGGCCTCTAAGGGCCAAAATAGGGTTGTAAAGTTATGTAATTCACCAAAAGGATTTCATACAGCATGTACACAATTCCCATGACAACATGACAACAGGTGGCTTTGCAAGACACTGTGATTTCATGTAGGCCTAATAGATATAAAAGGATGAGAAATGTTTCTACACTATTTTGTGACACGAAGTAAATATAGATGGTCCTGGGTTCTATTCTTAAGAGTTGAACTGTATTCTTCCCTTTTAGGGACATTTAAGCGACCCACTCCGCCCGGACCTTACAGGGCCGCTACCTGTTGGGAGAGGGATGATCTATGGATCACATACATACTTTTTTGATCAGTCAAGGACATGGAGGGCCTCTTCGGATGAGTGATCAGCCCAATGCCGGGGCCACCTCCGAGACAACACTAACACATAGGATGACACACACCATTCACACACACTCACTCTGAACAAGGTGAGGATGGAATGAGGATGATAATGGCGGCCAGATGATATCCGGGGACCACAAGGGCCTAAAGTTACCCGACATTTGTCTCACAGGGGAGGAAAAACCCCCACCTAGGTAACTTGCCCGACCTGGATTCGAACCCGGGCCCGGAGCGAACGCATCACCTAGGCCACAGCTATTTACCATCCTATGACGTAGTCGAATTATCAGAGTTAGTGCAAACGATTCCAGACTAAATAGTGATAAAAAAAAGTGTAGGCCTATGACATAGGCCTATTGATGGCCAGTGTTCAATTTTCATTAAGAATATAAATACGTCAACCGCGTTGGCTGGACGGCTGATGATTTATAGATGTACATCAAACCGACTTTAAATTGTGTTCACTTAATCTATATAATATATCGAAATATAACAATGCGAAGCATTGATGGGTCAGCTAATATTCTATATAAGTGAGAAAGATGTATTGTTGGCATGCATAGAGTAAAGAAATATCTGAGGGAAATATTCGATGAATTTCGGAAATAATTATTCTTAACGGCGGAAAAGTTCAATAAACGTCTGCAGTCACTTGTTTTTAGTTTGTTTTATAGCCTGCATCATTCAAAGAAGAGGCTATCAGGTATCTATAGCATAATTAGCGTAAAATTGTCTGAAGGGTAGTTATACGCCACCCACTCTAAATATGCGCTCTTTGCAATACGGCCTCTTGTAATGGAAAATCATACGAAAACAAAATTTTGTATTTTGGTTACGTACCTTTGAACATGCAATATAACACTTCCCCAAGTGATATAAATGATGCAAAATAAGTTGCACAAACTTTCTCGCATATACGAATTAAAACGTTAGCACAAAAAAGTAGGTCTATATGCGATAAAGTAAAAATTGCGTAATAGAGAATAGCACAAACGACAGACAGGAAACATAAATCTCAGTGCATAGCCTATAATGCGTTTTAATCGTAGGCCTAATCGCTTTAAAATGGGATAAAAATAAAAAAGTATACAGGAATTCTATCCAAATAATATGTTTTGTCTAAAAATAACAACATTTTATTCTATCATTATTAAAGAAATCTGAAAATTCATATTCTTTATTCATAACTCGTATGAGAAGTCTCGCATTCTTTACATGATAATGGCTTGATTTCGTTTAATTAAGTAAGTACAAAAGAGCAAATATCATTCAAAATTCAATTTTTGTAATCGATCTCCGAGCTAAGCTCCAGATCGTTTTATGATTATAGCGTAAGTCTGCCGCCCTGGGTGGGTCGTCGGTAGCTCGCCTGCCTTCCGCCCCGGCGGGAATTGGGGAATTTTCAGTAGTGAAAAATATCTTTCCCGCGTTCAGGGCTAGAAGTTTAGGGTTAAATATTAGATCCCGGTATCACGAATGTTCTTTAAATTTGTTTCGCGTGCTTAACTATGTGGATAATATTATGCATTATTTAGACTATCTGTCAGATTTTATTTGAGTTATGTATCCTTCGGGGATGCGATGTGATATGGAAACGGCATTATCTTCATTTCTACAACCAATTTACATGAGGAGAATGAAATACATAATATATTGTACTAAGATGCTAACTTTTATTTGGGCAGAGGAAGTTATGTGACTTTCACATCAGATTTTTTTGTTAATTTTATGCTCTTCCTGGTTGAATGGAAGAGGTGGTTTTGATGTTACAGCCATGTCAGGAAAACTTAAATATTTAATGCTACTAGATATATTACTGCTCCACTACCACTATTACTACCATTACTGCTACTATTACTTCTATGGAAATAACACTACAATATTGTCTCGTAATTTCCAGCATTCCAAAAAAAAAAAATTATACAAATTGTCAGATATTTCGAAGAGGATATTTTGTATTGATTTATTTAAAGTTGCTGTAACCAAGAAGTCATGTCATTTGCAGGAGAACATAGGCGAATCTGGAGATTTTTTTTACTTAGGCTACTTCCAGAAGTACACTTGATGAAAATATACGTTCGAAATATGATAATCCGATAAAATTGTGTTTAAAATGAGATGAAAATTGTATAATGAAGAATGAATACGAATAATTTGTTCGACTGAACAGTAAAAATAAAACCGACTTTAGCGGTTGGCTTAATTCAAAAAGCAAAATTCTACTAAATACAAAAATGCGAAAAATAAAAAAAATTAAATATTTTTTCTTAGAATTGAAAAATATAATGAAGTTTACTTATTTTTAAGAATTTTATTTTATTTTACGCACTTATATATTCTACATGTTATTAATTACCTTATACTAACACTGTAAATCTTTGACTTTATTTGAAATTTAAGTATTCTATACTGAATTATAGACACTACTGAGCTAAATATATTCTTCTTAAAGATAAAGTGTAAGAAAAATGTGTAATACGGATAAGATCACATCGTATAACACAGTGATAGGTTTGTAGAAGCTCCACATATTAGATCTACCGTATTTGCTTTTAAGATATGTAAATAAGCTGTTATATCTTATATTAACTTGAACTTGTTGCTAATGGTGCATTTCCTTTTATGCAAATTTTAATGACAATTCATGTTCTCCCATTGCTGACATGTCGTTTATTTTCTACCTCTCAGTTTTTCCATAACTATTCAAATCTGAATCAATATATCAGAAAAATTAGTCAAGCCAGGAGTAAAACATGATCTTGTCATCTATAAAATTCAAAATAACGCATAGACTAATTCCATGAAAATGCCTTTGTTATTTACAGTTACATTCTTCATTTGAACGTCATATGAAAATATGTATGCATGTCCTTCATCGGTCAAATAAAAAACGTCGGGACTAGTATGCTGTTAAAATAAAAAGTTTTGACGCATTAGTTCACAAGTTTCCTATAAAAAAACACAAAATACAGGTCATTTTCGGAACATATGAGGCCATGCGGCAGGAGGGAAAATATGAACAAGGAGGGAAAAAATGAACAACGCGGAAAGCGCAACATACGATATTCAACTTAATGCATTGTCATAATTCATTTTGCTTTGTGTCATCGCCACATACAAATGCTAACGTGAGAGAAAGTGTAGTTAGGGCTGTAATTGACCTGCATTTTTCGGTCTCTGAAGCAGCGAGAAGGTTCCATATTTATGAAAAAGCAGCTCAGAGGAGGGAACTTTACTATAATGCGACCGGAAGTTTTCATAGCAAACGTTGATCTGGCCGGACGCGTATTTCGATGCTAAGATTGGTTGCAGAAGTTGAGCGTAAGTTATTGATTTTGCACTAGAAGTACCGGTATTATAAAATAAAATCTTAAAAAAATGCTCTTTGAATAAACATATTCCTTGTGAATGTATTATTAATATTATAAAAATTTACAACCAAGAATATGGCGGATTTGAGGCATATAGCCACAGCCTTCTATACATGTTTGTTTTGGAACAAAACTGACTAAATAATTAAGAAAATACATGGATAGACAAGAGGCGTGTGTGAACCTAACCTTAAGTCTTCCTGTACATGCGCATATGCTCGTTCGTGATACTTAATCAAATACCTCCCGACGTTTTTTATTTGACCGACTGTACAACAACGAAGTGAGAAATGGATTACTTGGATTTGTTTACTTGTATAAAATGCACCATTCTCACACCATATAACAGTGTGTTTTTTCCTTCAGCTCTCCAAAAATACAGTTTTTACCAAAATGATGGTATAATTTCTCCACTCATCATGGTCAAAATGATGAAGGTCCAGCTCAATGTTTGCAGTTGAACTTAAGGCAGGAAAGAAAGGTTGTCGTAAAACAACTGGAAATTTTTCCTGAAGGACTCTTCTTTCATGGGTTGGTTAAGGCAAGAGGTTATGAAATATGGGTAGAGCAGGGGTTCCCAACCAGGGAGCATGCCGCTCTGGGGGGGGGGGCGTGAGGCTCTTCTTAGAGGGGCGTGCAACAATTTGAAATTCATATTTTGGATTTAGTGTTTTTCCCTTGTCGGTCGACAAGAACTTTAATCGGTTAACTTGAACCAAACAAATACACAGACACATACCGTAATTAACAAGAATAACAGAACAGTGTGAATTTACATTTTATAATCCTATAAATTGTAACTACATTTTCCCTGTCATATTAAATAGTCATATCTTGTCCTCAACACTTTTATAATAATTTGGAAATCTAAATACGAGATACGAGTGAACTGCGTTGTGCTCTGTCAAACATAAAACTTAATATCTCAGAGCTGGTGAAAGCAAAACATTGCCAATCATCTCACTAATATTCTGTTTTAACTCTACGTTGGACAATTGTGTTTCTACATTTAACTTTTTTTATGAACTGTACTGAGACTCAAATAAGATTCACAATAATTAGGTATGCATTTTCTTGTTTTATGTGTGTGTGACAGCAAAAGCATCACATGACAAATAGGAATAATAAAAGAGGCGAGCAATATTAATTTTATTTTTACAAGTATTATAGGGATCTTTAAAAGTACAAAAGTACTGACAATCACGTTTTTAGGCCTTCTTCTCCCCATCACTACCAAAGGGGGCGTGAGGATTTCATGATATTCGAAGGGGGGCATCAGCTGAAAAAGGTTGGGAACCATTGGTGTAGAGCAATTATAAGGGATATCTCCGTGAGCAGCCTATAGCGAGTAGGCCTATAATTTGCAATCAGTGACTACGCGAGGAGTCAGTTCGAATTCTTTTTATTGTTGTAAGCTTATTTTATTCTCTGGACTTTCCTTTTTAATTTTACTTTAGTTTCTATCTACGCTATTTTTTTTATAAGATCCAGACTACGGAGTAGGGATGTTTTAGCTTTGAAGTTCAATTGATTTTTGGATTAAAATTGATAATTATAAAATTATTATAATATTTTATTTTCTGGATTTTCTTCTCTAAGATGGTGTATCATACATAATTGTACTATAAACCTATAGAACTATATTTATCTTTTTCTGAGAAGATCCAGACTATGACGCAGGGATGTCTTAACTTCGAATATTGTTTCCCGTAAGTTAACTCTTTCCTATAAAAGGTACGTTTTCTCGCTTCTGCTTAACCTACAATCTTGAAATTTTCAGGATATGTTTATTCAGATGTCTTACATTCACTGAAAAAAACAGTTTTTGAATTGGTTAATTTATGAAATATTTACAGGTCATGAGGTACTTAAAATGTAGATAATTTGTTTATAAATAAAATATTATATTTCAGTAAATAAGTATATTTATGAAAAATATTTTTCAGCACTGTTACATAGTATGTATCTAGAGGCTGTAAAAAGATCACATTAGTAGTTTTTTTTATAAAAGGTGCATTGAATTTAACGTTATAAACATAGCCCATTCCGTTTCCCCTTAAAAAGAGCATAAATATATTGTGTAATTTCACTTTTTTTCAGTTCTTGTTTTAACAGATCCGGTAGCATGTTCATGAGCAAGAAACATTCCAAACCTTGAATTATTTTATCCTTGCCTTCAGTGATGGAGAAGACCTTTAACATGTTCTTTATTGTCACTGTTATATAAATTTGATACATCTTCAACTAAAACTGCCAGTATGGCAGCTTCAAGGCGTTTATCATTCACGGAAATACATGGCAGACATTTAACATATACTACTCCTCACACTGAATGAAATCCACTCATTCCCTGACTGATTTAAAGAGAAGTCATTACTGAATGTATAGAAGCAAATACTATAGAGACAATACCGGACACTTACTGGTAGAGAAATGGGGGACAGATTTTGCAGCACTCCTAGTGGCACAACCTAGAAACTTGGGGCAAAATTCATATATTCAAAACATATATAAACTGTAATATGCTATTCTGAGCCATTAGGTAGATACCCCTTATACATAACATGCCGAGTCTGGCTATTTCGGCTCTTCTATTAAAAACTGTTTAACATATATGTGTCTAGATTCTGCAATTGTATTCAGTAGTAGCAGGTTGGGCCGCTAGATGGTGCTCAAAATATTGTCCCCCGATATATCGCAGTGTCCTGTATTGGTCTAGATTGTATTTGATAGAAGTGAGAAGGAAGCCATAATCGCATGGCATACCAACTGAACAAAAGAAAATTGAGTCGTGTGAGGTGATGAGTTATCCTGGGAAGCAGTTTAGGGTTAAGCTTAACATCGAATGCAAGGATTACACACACACACACATATATATACACAGGGTGTCCCGAAAAAAGGATCCAATATCTTCGACGTTATATACTTTGTTTGTACGATGCGCATATTTTGCCTACTTTACTAGTTTGTTGTTTGTTGGTGTTCCAAAGGATGCGTGATTCCATGAGACGTAGGGTGGAAGTCTGCATTGGAATGGATGGTGGTCACATCGAGCACATGTTGTGAAGAGTAGATCAGAGACATGGTGATCATTGACAGTAATTCCGACGATGTGACGTTTATGACCAATGTTTATAGGAACTTTTTGTCTTGCTTTGTTGCATACTACAAGCTCTTTCAATATTGGAACCTTTTTTCGGGACACCCTTTATAAGCTGTTTATGATCAAAAGGATATAATAATAATAATAATAATAATAATAATAATAATAATAATGTATCATTATTTGTGTGTGGTGAATCATTTTAAGTATCATAGGCTTATAATAATAAATACAATATTACAATAGAATACAATACATACAATATTACACGGTATTATTTTAGCAATGAGGTTAATCTAAAAAATACCATAGCTCATGGCTGATGAGAGGTCGCACAATGCGCAACCTCTCATCATATATACATATATATATATATATATATATATATATATACATATATATATACATATATATATACATATATATATACATATATATATGCATATATATAGATATATATATATAGGCTATGTATATATATAATAATAATTACAATATAAATTACACGGTATTATTTTAGCAATGAGGTTAATCTAAAAAATACCATAGCTCACAGCTGATGAGAGGTCGCACAATGCGCAACATCGAAGATGGCGTGGCGAGATATATATATATATATAATTCACGGAAGAACATAAAAGTAAAACATGAAGCCTGCTGTATTTATGCCAAGCCACTGTGGCGAGAAAGTCCAAAAATAATATATCAGTCAATTTTTTTTTATGGCACAGTTTCTTCACCTTTCAAGGGCTTGTGATACCTTACCGATTGTAACAAATGGACATCTCAACAACCCAGAAGGTCAAGTCAACCAATTCGATGCCAATCATTGAGATTTACAGTAGTGCAATGTCCTGTGGCAACGAAGACCTTCTATCTGAAAGTATGACGACCATTCGTACATGATGCTTCTCTCGGAACCTAATCTCTCCATCACATGTAATTTAAATTCATTTCTTGTATCTTGGTTATTAAAAACACGAAACTTTCATATCTGATGGTGGAAGAGCAAGAGAGACAGATGGATAAGTAGAAGGACATATATTTTAAAGAATTGTCATCTTTGTGTCGCATGGCCTGAATGCCAACAGTTTTGTTTTCGAAGTACATACAAGTTCAAGTCCCTCTGAATGACCTACACTAGAGGTTAAAAAAGGTATGAAAGCTATCATTACTCATTTGTCAAGAATTTGCGTCTTTTATTGGGTCACAGTCAAAGAACTTTATTAACATAATAGGAGTTCTTTGACAACACATCAATTTTTCGAAACCAGGTGGCATGATGGATGCCTTATTTCCTGTAAGAATACGATATTGTTAGTTTCTATTCACAGCTTTCATTGATTTAGGACCGGAATATTTTATTAAATTGACTTGTGAATGAAATATTATAATTTTACAAAACTACGGTTTGTTATTGAAAGGTTAACGGGCTTGCAGACCAAAAATTCGGTGAATGAAACACGGCAGAAGGAAGGCAATAAAGGGCGACAACATATGTTTTGTGTACCATGGATTCCTCCGCGTTGAAAGCAAAATTAGCGAAATTTGATATTTTATATATCAGGATCAACCTGAAATACCAACCAACCAAATCTAATATCACAATAAAGTTATTTAACGACGGGGATGTACTGCAACTTAGGCCTGTGACCGTCGCCGGTGTGACGGAATTTTGTCCCGCAGGAGTTCTTTTATATGCCAGTAAACCTACTGACATAGGCGTGTCACATTTATCCACACATAAATGCCATCGACCTGGGCCGGGATCGAACCCGCAACCTTGAGCACAGAGAGCTTGCGCGATACGATATTAGATTTGGCATGGCCGAATGTCAATATGTCTGCATTATTACTTTTTACGTTTGAAAATTATTCTTTAAATAAATATGTAGGCATTATTTAAATCTCACACGAATTTTGTGCAGTCTGATAGGTTTACATGCTAGCATTCTTAATTATTTTCCATATTTAATAAATTGTTCATAAAATTATTGTTGATTCCAGCATCTGAAACACATACTAGCATTTTTCTATATTATTTTTTATCTTTACAGAAGGTAATGAAATTTGAAATTACTTAGCCAAATAATTTTTATAGGCCTGCATATAAATTTTATGAGATATCGAAAAGCTGTACAATTTGTTGAAGTGGTTAAACTCCATAGTCATGCCAACTATCTAGTTCGCATACTGTTTTGAAAAGGTCTTCATTTATGGTGTAAACTTTATAAAATCGCCAGTTACGGAAAACAAAGGAGAAACTTGCCAATACGCTGTGGAACGTTTGAAATTCAAATGTATTCAAATCAAATACACACGATACATAAAATTCTGAATAACTTTCACATCTAAATGAGCATTGTTCTTGTGTGGGTACCGTTCAGTATTCATTGTAAATAAATGCCATTAATAGACATTAATGATGCGGTAATTAATTATCATTAGTAAAATTGTGTTTACAATAGAAGAAAATTTTAGTAATGACGTAAATTTACATATTTACATATTGCTCACTAGAACTTCAACCTGTAATAAATACATATTTACATAAGCAATTTAAAATTAAGATAAAGAGAGATCGTGTAAATAACACTAGGAAATGAATTGCAGAAGAGGAAAAAGTATGATATGCCAATAAAAATTATTCCTTTTCCAAATTTTTAAAAATATTTTCCTATTATATCATTAAGATGTGAAATTGTTCTTATTATTGAATGTGTTAAAACATATTGAACTGTCATTGGTCATAACTCATAAATAATAGATATTTTGATTTTCCATCCAATTTAAAAAGAAAAGTATGTATTACAAATAAAAAAGCAATTTAAACATTACCTTTTTTTACCCTCCAAGTTGTACCTCTTAAATGTGTTCATGATCCTCTGTTTCTGGCAACATAAGTCCACATTTGCAGTTTCACAAATACGTTCAATGATGTTAAAACATGTCATAAATTAATTAATACACATGTCAAGTTCTACACTTTTTAACACGAAAACCAGTCGACTATAACAGAAGGCGCATGAATCCGGCGCACGAACTTATATTAAGCACGAGCTGAGGAATCACGATGTAAATGAAGATGCACCATATGAAGTAATGAGCCAGCTTATCATTCGCGATACTCAATAAGATTAATCATCAGGCTCCTCTACATTATAATATATAGTCAGTTTAACTTTTGCTCCTCACGTATAAATGTAAGCAGATTTATAACTTCGGTTAATGATGCTCTCAAGAAGGTGATGTCCGCCATCATTAAACTATCGCCTCGTGGAAATTATGTTGTGGCCCGCGTGCCGGCAGCCTCCCACCAGAAGGTGTAGGCGTACGAGAAAATATTGAGACCATTTATTTCTGCTTAAGCGGGATGCCAGTCTCTCGTATATGTGTAACCATATATTACAGTGTTTTGCAAACAGTTAACTATGTTATAAATTAACTCATTCTTTGTTTCATACTTGATCTCAAAGTTTTTGATAAAAAGCTAGTTGACCTGTCTGGTGCCAATTTTGCAAGTGTGCAACATACTATAAAACCGTTTTAAGTCAAAAAAGACATTTTATAAATATTTTTCTTCATCAAAATATTATATTTTCATTGTTGCTCCGGTGTTTGATCTTTTCGTCATATGTACAACTTTATTTATTTATTTAATATACTATTTCTTTCAGCCCTTTTCACCATAAGGTACATTATTGCTGCAGTTTATATCAATTACAGTGTATAATGTACCTCTTATCTTGTATACTGGAGTAGCCTGTTTTGCTAAAGTGTAAATAAAATTATTGTAAACTCTTAAATATAGAACATATGAAATAGTGGAATTCTCTACAACAGCAATCCTTGCTAAAAAATTTTAAGAGTGGTTTATCATATTTAACACCACAATAGTTTAAGTGTCCTGTTAACGAAAATCTTTTCCTTTCAAAGAGTGGGCAGTCAAAATGTAGATGTTCTACTGTCTGTTTTTCTTAACGAATACATAAATAACCATTCTCCCTTATAATTTTCAACCTTTCAAAGTAAGAGCCAAAAATTCCATGATCTGACAAAAATTGAGTTAATATAAATCCAGGTTGAATTTTTCTTTGAAGTTGGGTTTCAATATTTGGAAAAAAATATTTTTTTTTTTGTAAGTGTTCCTTTAACACTAGATAGCCACTGATTGTTCCACCTAGTCTTAATGTGATCCCACATTTTTCTTCGTGCATAAGAATAAAGACAAAGAGAGTAACTGTAATTTAGATTCGAAACTGTGGCGGATTTGGCTGCAGCATCGGCTCTCTCGTTACTGGCAACTCCATTATGGCCTTTTACCCATGTTAAGCAAATATGTCGCGTATATGATAGTAAAACATTCCTAATTTCTACTGCCATCGGATTTAGATTATCTCTATTATTAGCTTTAAATATTAGCTTTAAATTTAACTCTGAACACAATTACAGAAATATACTGAATTTTTTGTGACTGTATCATGATGTTGCATCATAAAGTTGAAAAATAATTAAGTAATGTATTCCCTTTTTATTTTGTTAGACAATTAAAACATGTTTTTCTTTCAGATTTAAAAATTTCTGTGTATTTAAATAAAAATATAACTCATTTAATGTATTCTATCTTTATCTATATATTTCATTTTCGGTTAGGGTTATATTTTTTTTCACAGTACTTGACCTGTCTTATAACCACAACTTATGTTTTATAAGGTACCCTTATGTAGCAAGCATAAAATCGATTTGTTTATGCTAGTTCATAATATGCTATAACCTCAATTACAAAGTGTTGTAAAGGCAGAGAATATAAAATAAACTTATTTTCTAAAATAGTATAATATACTCGTCATTGAGATAAAATATTAAAAATTACGAGTCTCTAGACTGTATCACTGTCATTTATTAATATGTTAAAATCTTTGTATCTAGTCCACTTCTCTGTTGATAAAATGGGCAATTAAATAATTAATTGTGTAATCAATTTTTTAATGCAATTAAACTATACCCGAACACGAGCGCTTGCTCATTCGGGTAATCTTTTGTAATTTGAGATTTATATATACTGTAAGAATAAAATAATTTAAAAAAATAGACCATCTTCAGTCCTTCGTAAACTGGATGTATCCTTACCCCGTTGTACGCAACATGAGCACTTTGTGATAATTGAAGTTATAACATATGTATTAATGTAAAGTAAATAGATTTTAGGCCTCTTATGTAAGGGTGCCTTATAAAAACATAAGTTGTGGGTATAAGGCGTATACAAGTATTCTATTTTTTTATTTTATTTATTCCTGTCTTTCTCCTCCCGGAATACCTCAGCCAATGAGATATACCTCAGGTCACATCTGCTGGTTCCAAAAGTTGTCATTATTGTCTACCCCAGCTTACTACTTAGGCCTAGTAATTGGAAATTTGTATGGTTGACGCGCGTAACTTTGTTCAATTTAACTTTGGCAGGAGAGATAAGTTATAAAAAAATAAATACAACTGATAAAAGAAATCATTAAACCTAGACTATTGCTCCATTAAAAAAACATATAAACAGAACTACATTTCAAAATTTGGCTTAAAAATTTGTACAAAACATCGTCATTTATTCCACACACAAAATTTTGATATTGGTCCTTCTGGTCACACAAGTTTCTTCTTCTATTTGTGGTCCATTAAACTGAATTTTTTATAGGCCCATTGACACTACTGATTTTTAGTGAGCATTTAGGTACCATTATTATTATTATTATTATTATTATTATTATTATTATTTAACTGTCATAATTTTAAAAGGATCGTTTTATTTCTCTTTTCCCTGATGCAATGTGGTTTTCCTGAAGTATTATAATTTTTAAAGATGGGATTTGCTTTTCATTTAAAGTGTTTTAAATGCAGAACGGAAATGAAAAATATTATTATAATAGTTTTGAACAAATATTATTGTTATAATTTTGAATATTGTTGTAGGTGTTTTTCCCCATAAACGATTTGGAATAGTATAAATTAAGGATCAATTAATCTTACATTCAGAATAAACATACATCATCTCTTCTCTTTTGAACTTTACACAGTTCATTATCAAATTAGTGTATATTCTGATCTGATAATATCTCTATACGTGCCTATATAAAGATCAATGATTACAGATCTGCAATGAGTGATTGTGTGATCAGTAATTGCTGGCTGAAGTGAAGTTAATAAGGTGACGAAGGGTCACGGTTGTACATTTCACGTCCGTCTGATGTCCTACTGCCTACGCATAGAATGTTCAATTAGTACGGGCTCTGTTCTGAACATTGCTAGAGTAATTTATTGTTGAGGTAGTGGGTGATAGTACTCACTTGTTGCAGTGATTCATGTAGGGGAGAAGGTTAATTACCAGGCGAAGTTCATTTTACTTCAGTCACGGAAAATACATCTTGAGCAAGATTGAAGTAGCGGCTTCTAAAACATTTTATGAGAATGTGATATGTAGGCCCAAGTACGGTACATTTTACAGGTTGTTGGTGAATGAGGGGTGGTTTTTACTGGAGTACGTTTCTTCTGCAATTATTGTAATTTCCTGACTGCTGCCAAGGGCCTGTACCACCACCTCCCGATATACTTCTGATTAATATTATTGTTTTCAAATACAGCCTTATTGCCTCGTACATAAAAACTGTCTTAAGCAATAAAATGTATATAAAACTTATTACATTATACATAGACTTCGTATATAGTCGGTACTGGTAGTAAAATATTATGTAATAAAATACAATTTCAAGAACTTAAAACTTAAAAAGTAAAATTAATATATATGCAGTTTATTTAGTTCTCAGCAATGTTAAGAGCAACTGCGAGTAGGCCTTATATAAACTATATGTAAGGGCTGATGTGGCACAGCGTATGCCGATATTTATGTCTTGCAGTAAATACGATGAGAGGCAACAACGATTTTTGTAGGTACTTTTAATTATCTTGTTTTTTTTACATTATTGAAGCAAAAGCTAATTTTAGTTTTTAAGTTCTTGACATTGTATATTAATAAATAACGCTTTTACTACTGACTGTATACGAAACCTATGTATAATATAGACCTAATTGTAACAAGTTTTATGTAAATATTATAAATTAAGACAGTTTTATGTACGAGGGTATAAGGTGTATTTGAAAATAATAATACTGTAGAAGTATCATCACTCTATTACAATGAAGTTAATTAATTCTGATTAATATTGTTCTGGCAGTTTGCACATTTATCAGGAAATAAGATTAAAAATATATACTACGGCCTTACCTGGTACCTATAAATGCAGTCTAGAAAAAAGTCCTCCAGTTTAGCCATCGGGATGGTGAAATAGTCGATCAACCACCATCTACCAGATGGGCACACCTGGCAGCCCACTGAGTTCTGTCACCACCTGATTTTCATATTTGATATTAGAAGGTCTAACTTCCATAATATTACCGTTTTAGTCTCATATTTGAAAGGTATAAAAAGCATGAATAGCTTATTATATACTTGAAATGATTTCTTTGTTGACCCTCCACAACCCTGGAATGTCCCAGCCATAATGTCATCCCTCCGGTACCAGCAACTTTTCGTAGAGTTTGTTCCAGTTCTGTCTGGTTCTGTATTTGCTTGACAAATGAAAAGCAAAACTTAATTTATTATTATTACTATTATTATTGCTATTATTGTTATTATTATTTATTCTCCATTTGGAAAAGCCCTACTTTACATTGAAATATGTAGGGCTCTCTTTATAGTTCACTATAAAAAATTATTATTAATTATTAATTAATAAAATTATATGAACAACCTATGGAAGACAAAATTAAAAAACTTAGTAAATGCATGATTACAACCGTGTCTTTTGAAATTCCGTGCATGTATAAATATGTATTAATATTAAATATTATTTTATTTTTTATCTAAAATTGGTTAACTCTATTTTACAAAATCAGGATTCTCAGCATTATGAATATTCTGAAGTTTAAAAACATAATTTATACCATGCAATTGCCCAGTAGTAGGCCTACTGTATTCTGTTTCAACAAAACGAAACATGGTGTTTCGTCTGTATTTTGACAATGTTTGAAGGAAATAAATTTTGATCGTATTTTGTAGTTATAAGATGATAAAACTTGAAAAATAATTTTACCTGAATTTATTTTAGGGTCTTTGTTTTCTAAAATAATTCTGATTCTTATTGCGGAGTTATTTTGCTATGTCTGACATAAGGTAAAAGTGAAATTTATTTGTTAGCATCATTGAGTGGTAATATTATGTATATACATTGTGACATAATAGCGTGAGACCCTGCGTTTCCTCTGCCACACTTCTTAGTGCTGGTTGCTCTATATTCTGTTCTCTTCTTGCTTATTCAGCATTGTTATCAACATAAGACAGTCAGTTTAGAAGGAGAACGTGGGACATCAGGTCGGACCATCTCACCACTTCCTGCAGAAGTTCGTCAAAATTATGTAACACACCCTGCTACTGCTAGTGTAAGACAGGCTTAAGTTCATAAAACGGTTCTATTAATAACACATTCGTGCATGCTATGTTGGTCATTAATTTAAATAAAGTGCAAGGTAGGTTACAGCAAAGTTTATCATTTTATAGACTGAAACAGAAAACTTTATATAATGATAAAATACAATTAATATTCAGAGATTCTCCAAAGCACTTAACGTGTGTGTGTATTGCTTACTGTTCTTTTTTACAAGTTAGCGATTTAGCCGATACAAATGTTATGGGAAAATAATTAATCATTTAAATTAGCTATGGTCAAGTTAGAAGGATGCCAACTAAAGAAAATGATGCTTTTTTAATTTTGGTGGCTATCGATTGATCGATAACTTCAGCGCAAGCAGTGCGTAGAAGCATCCTTCTACATTCCATGGTATACCAACTTTAAAAAGCAGTACTATTTTCATCTTGGTGGTGATCAATACATCGATACATCTTCTTTTTGTCCCTCTACCACCCCCGGAGACCTCGACCATAGGCCATACTCCGGTCCCAAAAACTTTACGGCGCATTTCTTCTATTGCTCCGTTTTTCGTTCTTGTATATCCTAAATTACTTTAGGAAATGTGTGTTGAACTGGTTGGTTTCTTCCGCACTAATAGAACTATAAGTTATATATTTTTCTTTATGTTTAGTCATCTGTCTAGCGAGGGTAGTGTCTCCAATCCGGTATTAATCTGATAGAGTAGAAAAACCCCGAAAACCTCACTTGGATCGACTACTACGAACATTCACCCATACCGGTCTGAGCACTTCGGGCAATTGCCCAATTTGTGCTCTTTTCCCCCTGAGAATTTTCACTTGACATCGTCTTTTCTGCTGCTTTCTGACACCTGTGTCGCGAAGTTTTTAAATGCTTCGCTCCCTGATTTCGTCCTCCAGAGCATGAGTTCTGGCATAAATCTTACTCCTGTCTCCATTGCTACCTCCTGCATAAGTGTTCGTCGTGCTTCTCTATTGCATGGCGTACCAACTTTAAAAAGTAGTACTATTTTAATCTCCGTGGCGATCGATATATTGATTACTTCAGTGCAGGCAGTTACTTAGCTGTGAGATGATTTATCATAGGTCAATTTTAATAAATTAAAATTAAGTAAAGGCATATAAGATTACTTTAAAAAGTAGTACTATTTTAATCTCCGTGGCGATCGATATATTGATTACTTCAGTGCAGGCAGTTACTTAGCTGTGAGATGATTTATCATAGGTCAATTTTAATAAATTAAAATTAAGTAAAGGCATATAAGATTACTTTAAAAAGTAGTACTATTTTAATCTCCGTGGCGATCGATATATTGATTACTTCAGTGCAGGCAGTTACTTAGCTGTGAGATGATTTATCATAGGTCAATTTTAATAAATTAAAATTAAGTAAAGGCATATAAGATTGTAATCGTAAGTTCAACAATATTTATTTTTTATTTTATTTTATTTTATTTATTTATTTATTTATTTAATAATAATGAACATTACAGGTATAAAACCCAATTATAATGGCCATGCCAAAAATACAAATACAAAATAATTAAAACATAAGATACAAAAGATAAGAATACACAAAAGATAAAAATACACCAAAAAATTACAGCAATTTAATAAGGAAAAAAAGAAATTCCTAGCCACTTCTGGGTTCCAGCAGTTGCCTGGTTATCTTCTTTAATCAGAGTACATAATGCCTTTGAGAATTAAGATAAGAAAGAAAGAGTGAGGAGAATGTTTGGCATGTGTAATAATAAATATGGCAAATTAAAAAGTTACAGGTTTGATATACTTACCCACATACGCTTTAAGAGGAATAGACGATGCAGGTAGGTTAGAGAACCGGCACTATGTGCAGGAATTCGAGTTTCTACGATGATAGCATGAACAGGAAATGGATTGAAAACAATCGTAGAAAAAAGTTACATAAATTACACATGACAGTCTTCTTATAAAAACAATAGTAAATTCTGCTAAATATCTAAACAAACCTTAAGATCAATTTTACGACCTTTTTCATGCACGCCAAAACTGGAAAGACACTCCGCATCAAGCTGTAGGCTATAACCGAGACGTCTAGCACATTACAGTTACTAAACCATTGTTTAAATAATTGGAGTATTTGTTATTACTGCGGGGAAGATAAGTTTTATCCTAGAAAATATAATGAGAGGACCGGATTTTTTGGGTAAATACACGAGGAAAGTTGCGACTGAATTTGGACCTCGAGTTATATTTATTGTGACTATTTTTTCGAATACTCATATAATTAACCGTGTATTAATTTTGTTTAAACCACAACAATGATTAAAACATATAGCTGGTCTTGTCACTGTAACCGAGATAGTTTATGGCGAGAAAATCATTATATTATATTACAGTAGTTTTCAACCTTTTTTATCTAAAGGGCCATTTTCTCTTTGGTAAAAGGCTAGCGAGCCGCATAGATTTTTATATTGATTATTAATAACACTAATAATTTACGTGACACACAAACATATCAGAATTATTACAATGTATATAGAGATAACTTAATATTATACATGCGTGTGTTTATATGTTGTCTTCTACTTTGCAATGTTAATGAATAACACAAAGCAATGTAAATTCTTAACCTAACACTGTTTCTTTGTCACTAACTTGTCAATATTGGCATTATAATTAAAATTAGGCTAGTATTTGTTTGCGAGCCGCAAAAATTAAGCCCCTGGCCGCATTCGAACCCCGGGCCGCATTCGACCCCCGGGCCGCGGGTTAAAGACCCTGTTATAGTATAGCCTATTGATCTTGGCGCCATCGGAGATAGTCGTACTATGTGTGACTTTTCTTAAACTGTTTTATTTTTGATATTATACTCATTGCTATAATAATATCGTGTTATTAAGTGCCAGTATGGTACTTTATGAGATTGTGTGGTGGACGAAAAAATGTCTGTCCGTCTGTCTGTCGGTCCGTCTGTCTGTCCGTGTGTCTATACGCACCATAACTCAAATACGCTTTTTCGGATTTTCATGAAACTTGGAAAACACATTTATAATGTCCATGGCAAGAACCCTATTGATATTGAACCAAATCGGTTCACCGGTACCGGAGTAATGCCCAATTTAGTGCCTATTTTAATAGATTATGGCGCCTTTCTAATAGAAAGGCGCCATCACTCAAATACGCTGTATCTGATTTCCATGAAACTTGGTAACCCATTTATGACGTCCATGAGAAGTGCCCTATTGAATTTGAACCTAATCTGTTGACCGGTACCGGAGTAAAACCCAATTTAGTGTCTACTTTAAAGGCGCAATAACTCAAATACGCTTTATCGGATACTTATGAAAATTCGTATACGCATTTATAATGCCCATGGGAAGACGTTTATTGATATTGGACCAAATCGGTTGGCCAGTACCGGAATAATGCCCAATTTAGTGTTTTTATGTTAATATATAAGAAGTCGCGATAACTCAAATATGCTTTATTGGATTTTCCTGAAATTTTGTATACCCATTTATAATGTACGTGGAATGACGTCTACTGATATTGGACCAAATCGGTAGACCGGTACCGGAGTAAAACCCAATTTAGTGAATATTTTAAAGACGCGGTAACTCAAATACGCTTTACCGGATTTTTATGAAACTTGGTATACACATTTATAATGTCCATGGGAAGACATCTATTCATAATGGATAAAATCGATTGACCTGTTTCGGAGTAATGCTCAATTTAGTGCCTATTTTATGGTAATATACGTATTCGAAAGAATTTATAAAAAAAATGAAAATCAGTTATCTTGACAACATAGCCTATTGTTTTACTGTGATTTTATAAGGCCTTGGAAATTAAAATACAGGTAGCTATGACAAAAAACATATTAATTGACATGCGCTTATCCAACTAGACCGTTAAAATGACCCAGGTGGCCGAGATGGTAGACCTTTCTTCTTCCGTAAGCCCTGCTTAATGAATAAATCTGGAGCTTAACTTGGAAATCAATTTAAAAAAAACATATTCTGCATATCATAATTGCAGTCATAACTGATTAAACAAAAACATACTGGCACTTTGTTACATCAGTTTACCTGATTTTATTAACATTGTATTTAATATTAGGCCTATATGAGATTTAAAATGCCACCACAGATATAAGTAATTATGTAATATTTTCTTAATAGTGTACATTAAATATTTCTTACGTTTAAACCATATTATTAACATTAACTAGGAGAGGGGGTTGCTAACAGGCACGTTTTAGACTCATTATAGTTCACATACGAGAAAAAACAGCATATTAATAATAATAATAATAAATAAATAAATAAAAATATGAATAAAATAAGGTTCATCTTTGTTCCCATCTCGTCAACATTATTTTGTTCATATGTCTCTTTTCACTTCCCATGACGCCAAGTTAATTTTGTTCCTACCCTTTCGTTATGAAATTCACTAATTATACAAGCTGCTCTTGTATGAAATTAATTATAGAATTTTACTCTTCAATACAATTATTTCATCAAAACTTATTTCTTTCAGTTATATGTCGCTATTGTCTTTACTAAAAATAGGCCTACTTAGGAATCTCTAGCGTGTGCACTATACTTTATATCAATGTTCCACATATGACTATGACAATAATAAGAACACCAACAATAAGAGTAATTGATAGGGAAAAAGCGAATAAGTCAAAATACCAAATTTTAGGAGAGACCAAAAAAACAATTTATTTCCACAGCATTGATACAATATTTAGTTCAGTCCACCATATATTTTAAAATAGTATCTTATGCTATGTAATATATCTGGGTGGGCTGAACTAAATATTGTTACAATGCTGTGGAAATAAATGGTTTTCTTCTCTCCTGAAACTTTGGTTGTTTTACTTATTCGCTTTTTCCCTTTAACACATGTAACAAACAAATAATATAGGATTCCCGATTTTAACAAAACGTATTCTAAGAGAACTAAGAGCTCTAGTACTGAAGGCCTTTTTGCAGGCAACAACACACATACTTTGCTTGTTGCAATGACGACACTATTTAGACCCCCTCAGTCGATCTTTTCGCACGTATGTGTGTTATTTAAAACGTTTACTTAATGCTTTCCTGTGTCTTAATACAAAGACTTCTAAACTACATGCCTTTGCTTTCCTCTGTTTTGATCGGCGCTAGTGATGCAAATATGCAAGTTTCCGTTCGAACGCAATGGAATTCGGACGGAACTTGGGAAAGTCGGCTATTGCGTATACTTGACATATTACAATTAACAATATGGTTCCCATCTCACACAATAATTGTGTCTTTCTTTCTCACACGGTGATGTCAGCGAGATGGATTGAAGATACATAATAAGGCACGGTGCTGTATGCTCTCTTACGAAAGTGACTTTGTTTGTTTCGTCCTCTTAACCCCAGGCTCCCCCCCCCCCTCCGCGCACAGTATAATTTTGCCAACACAATATAAAATGGTGTACGCAATCATTTCCTGTATTTGTAAGGTTTATACTGTTATATATTCGAGGAAGAGCTATTCTATTCAAATCACTTTTCATTACCATTCATATACTACACGTCCAAATTGCATATAATTTAACATCAATAGGGATGTTAACTGAATATAATAAAAATAAAGATTATTAATACAAACGTCATTATTTAGGGAAGAAATTATTCATGTTCTTTGAAACTTAATACGTCAAACAATTACACTCTACAACTTGAAAAATGTCCTTTAAATGAAAATATGTTTCATATATATTTTTGGCTGAATATAACGAATCTGTAATTATTTTTTGTTTACCATGCACTATTTCCCCAAAAATGTACAGTTTTGCTTTTTACGTAAAAATACAAGAGTGCCCTAAATTCTGCTGCTTTCCCTGTGAATGGGACAGGCGTGACAGAAAAAATCGCTACATCCGTACACAGTGACCTCTAAGAAAAACAAAATTCGTGGCACCAAAAACATATCACATAAACCACTTGTGAATCCGCAATGTGTCTTTCTTCCACCATTGCACATTAAACTCGGTTTGATAAAAATATTTGTAAAAGCTCTGGACAGAGAAGAAGTGGCTTTCTTCCATCTCAGGAACAAATTCCAACATTTAAGTGAGGCAAAGGAAAAGAAGGGGTTTTTATTGGCCCACAAATTAAAAAAGTCTTTCGTGATGAAGAGTTTGAAAATAACAAAAACGGTACGTGATGGAACATTTTGGTTATGATGTATGAATCAAGAACCTTTTGTTTATATAAATAGAATCACATAGTTTCATATAAAGGGCAGAAAAAAGTTCAAATTAATTGTACAGTGTTATCAGGAGGCCGCTTTTAAGAAGTACCGGTATTATCTGGGACACGTCGGAAATATTGACCATCAAACATGCTAAGTTATTGAATTATTATTATTTAATTTCCAAAAAATAAAAAATAAAATAAAAAATACAGAGCCCTATTTTACCAGATGGCATATTAGGTTTATAGATTAAACATAGGCTATATACAGAGTATACAGTAAACTGCATATACATATTACAATTTTGCAGAAACACTAATCATGAAACTTAAGACAACTTTGTAACTTTGCTTATTTAAGAAGAGACGATAGATCGGTGTAGTAAAGTCAGAATTTAGAAAATTTAAATTTAATATTAACTGATAACGTCCTTGCGTAGATAATGGACAATGAAATAAGCGTTGCCCAACAGATTGGATTTCCTCTTTACATTTACAATTTTCAGACATAGAAATTTTAAATTTATGTAAGTATTCACCAAATTTCCCATGCCCTGTTAAGAATTGAGTCATAATATAATCTGGATCCTTTAGTGAATACCAGTGCAATAATCTTTTCTGCAGGTGGGCTATTAGTATAATATGTATGTATAATCACATATATGTGTCTAATTGATAAATAATTGAACTAAATTCATGTCACTCTAACGTGTGTTCAATATTTTATAACATTTTGCAATAACTTTCTTCTCTGCGATAGCTTGACTTAAATTCCTATCTCAGAATTTATCCCCACTTCAGATTTGTAAGTGTGCAACGTTACTTGAACTGGACGGCAGCGCAGGGCTAGACTTCTCCTGTTCCGAAAAATCTGATGGCTCCACTACTTCAAAATTTTAATGTACACATATCACACAAGTTAAAAACAAGAACCGCTGTCTTTGAAGTTTATTTTCAGTATTATTTTTAATTTTAGTCTCTGATTTTTTATTGTAAATTTTGTATAAAGCGAGTTGAGGTAGAAGAATCATGCCTGTACCTTAAACCGATGGTATGGGCAATGACGTGGGTATTTTTACGTGTTCTGGTATTCATTGCGCTATCTGTACCAGCCTATGTACAAATCTTCGGCCGTTTTGATTGATTCTCTTGTGAAATTAGTTATTATTTTCTATAGGATAATTTCTATTTGATTACTTCAATATATATTTCCTAATAAAACAAAATGAAATGTATTAATTATTTTCTGTGATGTAAAACCGACATTGGAGAGGGCAACTCATGGAAATCAGCTGTGTAGTGACTCGCGTTCATGATATTTGTAATTTACTTTAAATTTTGTTCAAAACATTTAAAATTACACAATCTAGGGTAATACTTCTTAAAAAATAAATATAAATAAGCTCACAAAACAACATGAATCCAATAAAATGTGTGATAACGTTGTCCTCCAAAGGATAAAAATGCTAATAAAGGTTACATTAGAGAGGTTTAATGTCTGCTCTACTGATTTCGCTGGTGTACGTTTGGTATTTTCGAAAGTTGTGTTGATACAGCGGTGGGTTATGGGGTACTGGGGACAAGGATATGAGGTCAGTAACAGAACCGATATTCATTTTAATGTCCTTAAATAATTAGAACAGTATATTCCATTTTAAACATCTTTCGAGAACCATTAATTTTAATACATAAGTATATTTCGAAATTATATAATACAGTTGAATAATGCGACATGTATCACAAGCACAAGTCGATTGTCATGATTAAGGGGCGCATTTTTATGACCTAAAAATAGGATATATGCATGCATTTATGACCTAAAAATCATTAAAATATGACCAATAGAATTTAAAATATGACTTTACCACTTACACATTGTGAATATTTTTTAAAGTTTCATTACAATTCATTTTATCAAAATATAATGTTAATTACTTAAAATATCTGTAAATTCTCAAAAAGTATCATTATAATGCAAAATTTACAAAATATGATAGGAAACTACAAAATTTCTTTAATATGCACACAAATATGCCAAAAAAATATGACCTAAATATGCATATTCATGCTAAATATGCTACAATAGTTGAAAATTTCCTATGCACAATATTATAAAAGCCGTTCCATTTTCACCAGGATGCTTGGAATCGGGTTTAAATTAGTCGGAAACCTGAAATAATGCAAAGGGGGAAAAATATGACATGTCATAGAAATCCGCCCCCTAGTCATGATTTTATGATTTTTCCTTGCATACTGAGAATTCGATTACTTCAGAGTTCGAGTTCTCAAATTGCTTATGGGCACTGGAGATCTGGTGGCATAATGGCCTACCATTGCCAAAAATATGAATTAAGATTTGTTACATCGATGAGAAAAAGACTACTCGCACTTAGTAAAGTGCAGAGGAAGTTAATTACGTAACTTAAAGCGAACATGTTCACAATGTTTATATACTACACCATTGTTTGTATATTTGAATGAAGGAATTATGCGAGGAGCTGTCTTCTAAATCAGTGCAGAGCCTTCTCCCAAGAGGAGAGCTAGTTACGGCCATTGTTTATGGAGCTCGACCACAAGAAAACAGCATGTGTGTCATGTCTGATAATAGATGGGGTTGTAAGCTTATGTTCACACCCACACCCACCTTTTTTGAAGAAGAGTTCATCGGTCCTAACTACCCTCTTCCCCTTCCACTTTGCATCCCGCTCTGGCAATAATTTACTTCAAAACTGACTGAAGCAAGAAATTTGCCCATCCCCTTTTATATTAACCAACATTTCAACTGTACATCTTCCCAAACATAAGAACATATGGACAAGAACTATATGAAAACGGTGTATAATAATTCTTCTGTTTCTTTTGCTAGAGCTAACCTTCCGTCTGTAAATTTTACGCCCAAAACATTTCTTAAGTCAACGAAAAGAGTTAATATTTATTATGTACTAATAATTTTATCCCACTCTGATTTTGTTTCTTTTGTAACGTTTAATGTCTGTAATAATTTATGTATGAGAAAAACTCCGTCCAACTTACAGCTTTCAAGAGCAGTGATACATAACCTCTTGTCATGTCTAGGTTGCGGATTCTACTTTGTCAGTCTGCTTAGTTCCCCTTCTGCCCACCGATTCTGAATCAGCATTGTAACAATAACGCTGAAATGATTTTCTGAGCCAAATTTATCTTTGGGGGGCTTCACTTAAATTTATTGATTGGCATTGGCATTTAGAGTCTATTGACACTTTCAGCTTAACAGTTTTGTCAGTGGGCTCTTAATTATTCATACTCTGGTTTCAAGATCTAATGGCATTTTTTCGCAATTGCTCTCGTATAACGTAAAGCAATAAGAAATTATGTAGATTTAACTCTTTCGAAACTGAATTTATATTTTAATATAAGCATTCATCAACTAAAGTCACTAATGGGATATAAGCAGGGTCCGGATTCTGATGACAAGTCATCTTTTTATTGATACTTCATAGACATTGTTAACTTGTAGATAAATTCTTATCACGGCCTCTAGATTACAGAAATATATTTTTATTATGTCATTTTATGCAATTTTATATTTTTAGGACATTTATTTCAATGTTACGTCATTATTTTGTCATTTTCGTGTGATTTTCTTCCACATTTAGTCATTTTCATGTATTTACATTGAGCATATTATTTTGTTTTAATTAATTAATTAATTAATAGGTTACTATAATGCAACATTTCTTCTCAGATGCTCCACATTGAAACCACGGAAATATTTATATGCCGCATTTAATGCAGTCACAAGCTCAACATACTGTAGGATAGTAGAATCAAGTATATTAATGTTATCGCTCAACGTGTGTGTGATGATAGGTCTGGTGAAAGTAGGCCTACTCGAAAAAAGTTTGGTGTCTTATCAGTAATATGAAATTTGTCAATTGGTATCTTATATTCTTTGATGCCTTTATAATCTGTCAACTGTGACTGCTGAATTTAACTTTGCTGAACACAGGTTAGTTGTGCGTGCACGATCATTTAATATTGATAAATTACTTCACAGTTTTTTAGCATTTTTATAATAATATATTATTGATTAGACGTATAGCCAGACTATATTTTTAAATAAAAGTCTTGAATTTTTGGGAGCCAAATGTAAAAAGAAAAACTAAATGCACTTCAAAAAAATCGAGCGTTGAATTGTTAGCAATCTCAACACCTACAACATACACTAGGGTTACCTCCTCAATAATAATTTATTCCTACATCTATATAGAAGGTAATAACAATATAACATTTTTGTGAGCCTAATATTAAATATATTAGGTTATAAGTGAAACAAAAATCTTAGAACGAGTACATGCTGTCCAGGAAGCTGAACTACACAATCATGTAAAATTTCCTTAAAATATCTTTAATACTTTAATTATGATGAAACGTTTCATAAAAATGGCAAGTAACGAAAAATTAACATCAAATTTACAAATGAAGGGAACAACAAGTGACTACCAGATAATTATAACTAGGAATCAGAAACTATTTACATAGTTAATACTTTTTCATCGATTTAAAGAGAAAAATTAGGTATTTAAACAAATTTATTTCTTAGATTTCTAGTGTTGTAGCTCCCTTTCGGAATATCCAGATATATATATATATGAATATAATATATATTATATATCCAGTTTGTGATACATATGTTCTCTTTCTGTTTTACTTCTTTCCTAGGACTTAGAAGTTAATACCTGTAACAAATTGTTCTCGTTGGTTATCAGCACAACACATGGTATCTTTCTTCAAAATATCGATATAAAAACACATTCATTTCAATGAAGAAGGTAAGATGGTAGACCGGTTACTGATAGATAGGCCTGGGTTACGCAATCTATATGGCGGTGGCTTTCTGTGCCTAGGGAAGTAGGCTCAATCCCGGCCTAGGTTGAAAAATTTGTTCATAATGTGTGATGTCTGTTGGTTTACAACAGGCACGCACTTTGCGGGACAAAATTCAGGCACACCAGCAACGGTCACAGGCCTATATTTCAGTACACCCCTGTCGATAAATAACCTTAAAACAAACTAGTTGAGTAAGAGCATGCTCTTGGAAGCCCCTGAGAGGTCCTCTGGATCCGAAGGTCGCGGGTTCAAACTTCCCAGCGGTTGATGGATTTTCAAAACGTAAAATCCTGGGCACGAAGGCCCCCGGGAGAGACTCTAAACCGGGGTCCCTTGTCATTTATATAAGTTGTCGTAGAGACAATGGGCTAACCACTTGTTTTTCTGTCCTCTATTATAAAATAAGCGTAACTAAATTAAGTATTAAGTAATTAAGGTTAAGTAAATTAACCTTCACTTGGAGACTACACTCTGTATTACTTAAGAAATGTGATAGGATGTCATCCATCCATCCATATTAAATAATTGGTTCTCGGACCTACAAGAAGAAAAAAATTGCTTAATCGACTGAGTAATCGATGAAATGGTATTGGTTAAATTATTAAGAATAAAAAATCGACAAAGCTAAATAAAGGAAATCTGTCTACTTTCTTCAAATGTTTAACCTATATTCATTCTGTCGAGGCGCGAAATTAATCAAGCATTCAGCAGCAGAAAAGCAAAGGTCAAAGATCTGGAGCTTATATACATATGGAATTAGATTTGCTGGCTGTTGAATAAGAAGTTGTGTAAGTAGTGCCCATCATTATGAAATTCTGATTATACATTAACCCTAACTCATTCATAGCTCGTGCTCTTTTGCGTAATGTGGTCGTGCGCATAGGAAGTCGTCCCCACCTCTGTAACAGTGCTATGCTCGCTCTATACAATGAAAACATCGCCGATGCGAACAAAATTATTTTTATTGGATTGCGACAAGTGAATGTGCACTCCTGTAAGGTGGTCGGTCGAAAATGTAGACAGCTATCATGGGAGATTGCAAGAATATTTTACACAGACACTATTCACAGCCAGCCATTTTGCATGTAAATCAGAAGTTTTTTTTTTAATTCATCGAAGTGTAATCCTCTTCTTCCTGAAACGATCAAAATGCTTTCCCTGGAAGAGGAGGTGAAGTAATGGAATGAGGGGAAGGGAGCGTTCTTACTTTATTGATAAAGATCAGGGCTTATGGGAAAGGGAGACCATGGGCACATAATACGTTATAAAGAGGGTTCAGATATTTAGATGTGCATTTTTTTGTAGAGAAAAATCACAGCTCCTGTGAAAGAAACAACAGTGTAAAAAAGGTGTCTCTAGTTGGGAATGAAGGGAATTTTCTTGCATCTTTATTCTCCTTTTTAGGGCTTTTATCTTCTTTCTCCACCTTGCCCATAATTTCCTTTTCCTCCTTTTCGTATTTTACTGCAGCTTTTTAATAATCTTGTTATAATGTGTGTATATTTCATTGTTTATGGCCTATTCATTTTTTCCAAATTATACTGTATAATTATCTTGGTTTCGTTCCAATATCGAAGATCTAAAGTAATTTTCAATCAAGTTTTCATCAGCTTGTAGTGAACATGGATAGTGAACCTGTCGGCTTTCAGCAAATGCGGGACTGAAAGCACACACAACAATAAAAAGTAATGATTAAATATTCCATTTTCTTTTTAATTTCACTGGAATTATTCAGTACTTGTGAACTTCAGTTTCTTACTTACTTACTTACATACTTCATAACTTACTACTTATTGTGAACTTCAGTTTCTTACATTAAGAGTTTAGTAGCACCTTTTTGTAGCCTATTTTGCCTTATTTTTACCACTTTTCCCCTTCCTCTTTCCATACAAAATTGCACCTTAAAATCCTAACCCTGGTTATAAATTACCAAGACTTTAAATATGCAAATATCCTGAAAATAATTCTTCAGCACAGTCAGAATTTATAGCTATTCCTTAATTCATTAAACGCGGAGCCATCTTTAGAAAAGAAAAGCATGAAAGTCAGTGCAGATGCGGATGTTACTAAAAATATAGTTCCTGCAGTTTAAATGCTAAGCCGCCATAAATTTAGTAGTGATCCTTAAATGATAAAGAATAACATTTTAATAGAGGATAGAGGAAAAAGAATTACCATAAGTATCTGCTGACATTCACTTTTAACTTAAGAAGTAGATAAAAGCAAGATGGCTTTTTAAATAGGTAGGGAACTTGATCTGTCCAGCGGAAGCTCATAATGCGTAGGTGTGCCTCATGAAAAAAGAGAAGACTCATTGTGATGTTCCCCTTCGTGAAATATAGTAAGTACCTTAAAGAAATGCCTTATATACATATACAGGGGCAGTTAGTAGCCATCCTCAATGACCATTATGCAGATTTAAGGGTAAAGTCGGTTGATATCTCGTGCGTTATGTTCTGCTTCAGAAGTAAATGTGTTTAAGTACAGTAGGCCTACATACCGTACAGTTAAGAATAGACTTCGAATGAAGCATGTGCTAAGTGGCTGATAAATATGTCTTGAGTTATTCTTGTTGTGTTTACAAATTAAATTTAATAGTTTTAGTGTTATAAGTGGTAACTCTCATCTTGCCCCACCCATCTTAAGACCTGTTCTTTTACCGGCTAGTGATATGCGTATACAGCATAATACTATTGTACTTATTTATACTCTATAGCAATTCCTTAAGTTTACTATATGGTTGCAACTTATTTATAGCCTCCACAGGCAGAAGAAGGTCATAAAATGTCTACGTAAATCGAAGGAATATGATTTCCTCAGCAACCAACAAATTCGACGAGAACATTTCAGAGATTCTCAAACAGCAAAAAAAAGGTAAAAAATTTCCTTTATCCTTCGTAAATATGTTGTTTTTTGGTTCTTAAAATTCCAATTAAATAAAAAGAAAGTTAAGCTAAAATTAAAGTAATGATTACTCTCTCCTATTAAAGGTAATTACTATTTTCTTTATCTGAGAAATTTGAAAGTAAAACTGTGATATTAGACTTAACTTATTATTTTACATGGCATAACGTATGTACTTTACTTTTGGGTTGCCTGATTCCTATTAATATTTTTATAGAGATTCTTGAATGGTATATTTTCTCATTTTCTGTTAACCACTATGATACTAAATTGAATAAAAAGATACACACACATATACCTATACATATACGTATATACACAGTATGATTATGACTATATACATATATATAAGAGAATAATTTTGTTTTAGCTTTGTGAAACACTATGCAAAAAGAAAGAAAAACTATATTCTACCTATATTCTTCCCATTGGGCAACGTATACCGGAGGTAACGGTTGGCTGCAGAAATATTAGTATTTCTGAATCGAGTAGCTGCAGAGTGACTTTTCTGATGACGTCAATTTTTCAAACAAATGACCCAGGAGACTACGAATGAAAACAGGTAAGAATATATTCCATCTACTCGCTTTCTGTTGTTAATGAATTTCATATTTATTAATGTTTAGTGTTAAAATTAACTTTGGGGTTACAGCATTAACCTAACCACATAGCATCATTATAAGACATTCTGCTTAGTAAAAGCCAAATTATTATCATAGGATATACACTTATTGAAACAAAATGAATACAACAAATTGAGCTATATCTATTTTGATAAAATTAATATTACCTATAATAATACTGTAGTAGCCACTGTCAGAATTATATTAAAGTGTGACTTTTACCATGTGCCCTTAAATATTCTATCCGGTTAAAGTTCAAGTTTTATTAATTGAAAATAGATTCCCAAAATAACAGGGCAGAAAATCCGAATGTCGCTGTAGTTCTCCGCCGTTCTGCGATGACGCCATCTTCCTAGACTGTGACGCCATCTTTGTCCACACTTAACCTAGCATCGAGTCAGTTGCAGCACGCAGGTCTCACAGTATGGTTGTCGTATTGGAATATGTTCAGAGTTGCTTTAATTATCGTAATAATTATGACTGTGCGTTGTGTATTTGGTGCAGTAATCCTTCTGAACATGAAACAGTAAAGTAAGTACCACAAATAAATTCCTAGTAGATAAAGATTAATAGTTAATAATATAGCAGGCATATACATTGCGCAATAGACCTCGTCAGAGCTATTTAAGGCATGGCTCAAAAAGTATAATCGTGAAGACTATATTTCAAGCATATTTTCACTCTGTCCATTAAACTGAAGACGATTATGATTAATCTTGTCTTTGAAAATCATTTATCCTTAAAACTAAGCTATGTAAAGTTTAAAAAAAAGAATGGTGTTCCTTCTCAGAATCAAGAACAATCAGTGCACAAACACAACATAAAGATTTGCGCTAAATTGATTTCAATATGAAATAGGACGCAAGATATACTGATACATTGAAGAAAGTATTCTTATGTGGAATTTTGACTTAAGACAAATCATTACTTAAGCCTATGCAGCAATATTAAGAACGCCTGTCTTGGCCATATTGACATGACTCGCAACACACAGGTTATAAATAGCGTTCCAGAATCATACAAAAACAAGGTTTCTTTGTGTTGTTCTCTAAGCGATGCCTTTCTTAATAAAGAATAATATTAATAGGTTTTGTAGAACCGGACATATACTTTCCTTTAATGATACTTTACTGGACATACAACAAACTAGTTTTGCGTAAAAGAGAAGCAATAGGTCCTAAATATAGCAGCACAAGATTTACATTGGAAAAAGACAAATAAGCATTTTAACTTACAAGACTATATATAAACTGTCTTGATACTGTATACACTATTACATTTTTTTTGTAAACGGTTTTGTAAATTTTGCACACTTTTACCAAACAGTTTTATGATCAAACATTGTAATTTATTTAGCAACTTTCCTTGAGACTGTTAATTGAGTGAATAAGGTTTTTCCCATATTTTAATTTAATTTAATATAATTGTTCCTTACACAATTCTATTTTCAGTACTTTTCAATTACAATTAGAGAATTACAACCAGAAGAATCTTATAAACTTCCTTTGGGCTGGGCTGTCGACAAATAGCCAGGGGTTACCATTGAAGATATCATTGTGATTATACAGTTATAAAATTGGGAAGATTGGTGAGTTTTCGTAACTTTTAGTTTGCTATTCCAAATGGTAAACTACGTAAGCTACAGCTTGGAGTAGATACCTGTGCAATTTAGTAGCATAGTTTTTTTTGCTACCTCTTACGGTTAAACCCTATTTTTTAATATACACTGCAATTACCAAATTAAGCAGGAAGTAACTGGCCTAAACAATATACTTTTTTTTAATGAAAGTACTATATGTGTAGATCGGTACAACTATACAATAAAATTGTCCATCAGTTTTAAAAGGTCAGGTTAGAACATATAGAAAACATTTTAAAGTTACCCCATGTTACAACAAATATTTTGCAGAATTACATGACATCTCATAGCGCAATTAACTCATTAAGTAAGTAAATTATAATAATAAGTTTCTACACAATCTTATTGTTTAAATAATAATTAACGCGACTAGCGATACAAGTAATACGTTATACAATTTTCCTGTAGGGAAATATGTTTATTCTCATATCCCATATATTTCACATACAGTATACTTAAATATTTTTTTCATGTAGATTTATATTAAAATATGACGAAATTAAGTTCTCAGCTATAGGCCTATTTGTCAGTACCCCCATACGACCATTCATCTTCGGAAAAAAATCCTTATTTCATCTAAATGAGGTCAGTAAGAATAAAGAAAAGTATACTCTATTACATGCGTCAGGCCCTTAGGGTACCTGAAAACTGAAACTCTAGGAATTTTAAACAATAATTTGAAAGCAAATAGAAAGATTAACAGCGCTATGCTCCGGCCGATTTTACTTGAGGAATATTATCTTTTCCTGATTTTTGTTAGAGGCTGAGTCGAGCCAAGGATCATAATGACCATCAGAATAATTAGGTCTATTGAAAAATCTCAAAGATCTCAGAGGACAGTCCTCCAGTAATCCATTATTTCACAGATTCTGAAAATAAAAATCGATATTTCCTAGAACAGATAAAAAGGTGAAAGGTGACTTTTCTTGGAGAGTTAGCAAACAATAGATACATTAAATTTTTTCAATAATAGCCAGATATAAATAGGCAGTATTAAAATATTAAAACTAATGGTATCAGTTAGATACACTAATTTATAGAATTAAAATCCTCAAATTGTGGTATTATACGTTGTAAATAAATTAACATTTTTATTTTAAAAAGGATGATTTTTTTATGTTTCGAGTAAAAATTTAAACTAATCAAAGTTTTTAAAGGCTTTTATTTTATTTGTAGTAAATTTCCAATTTAATTATTATATTGTACTTATTATTTTGAAATTGTCTAACTTATAGACATTACTTTTGGGTTGCGTAATTCGTATTAATTCCTTTTAAATTAGACATTTTCGACTAGTATATTTTATTTTCTGTGAGCCACTATAATACAAAATTTAATAAAATTGTATAGGCCTACACCTACCAAAAAATACATTGTTACAATATGTCTGAAGAGAATACTTTTTTTTTAGCTTTGTGATACACCATGCAAGAAGCAAGAAAATCGATATAATGCAGAAACGAGTTGAAGCTTCCCATTGCGCAACATTCCCGAGGAAATTTTTCAACTATTGGCTGCGAAAAGAGTGGCATTGCTGCAGAGTGAGTTTTCTGATGGCGTCAATTGAAGGAAAACTTTCAGACGGCAGCGAAATTGACCCATGAAAACAGGCATAGGCGTACCGAGGGGGGGGGGGTTTGGGGGTTTGAACCCCCCCCCCCATTGATTAAAAAAAGGAAAATTGTATAATTTTTTTAAGTCTGCCCATAAATTACTTAATACAAGTATAAAGCGTGGGAAGCTTAAAACTCGTTATTTTGCGTCTTAATTTTTAAACATTTCCGGGGGCGGACCCCCGGAAGCTTAAAACTCGTTATTTTGCGTCTTAGTTTATAAAATTTACCGGGGGAGGACCCCCGGAAGCTTAAAACTCGTTATTTTGCATCTTAATTTTTAAAATTTTCCGGAGGAGGACCACCGGACCCCCCTCTGCGGATATTATAACCCCCCCATATGGTCGGCCTGGTTACGCCTATGAAAAAAGGTAAGTTGATATTCCATCCATCGTTTTTTCCTTATTCAGTTCTATTTTCCATACTTTTATTTCTATTACTTTTGGCTGTTAATTACAGCGGGAAGAATCTTCTTCCTTTGGCCGGGAGTCGACTTGCTGACGGATAACCTGGTGTTTACCATTCAAGACATCATTGTAGTTTTAAAGTTGAAAATTTGGAAGGATGTGGTGAGTTTTAATTAATGTTAGTTTGCCATTGCAGCTTGGAGTAAATACCGAGTAAATTTCTTAGTATTGCTTCTCGGCCACCCCATGACGAAACACTCCATATTTTAGTATACGTTGTGATTCCCAAATTAAGCAGAAAGTAACTATACTAACCAATATTCTTTTTAATGGAAGTGCTTGATTTGCATGTTAGTACAATATAAAAATGAATCAATAATGGATTTTACAATCAGCTTGTAAAGGTTAGGTTAGAAAATATAGAAAACCTTTAAATTTGCCACATGTGATAAATATTTTGTAGAGTCACGTGACATCTCATAGCGAAATTAACGCATGAGTTTCTACATGTTATCGTGATTGGCGATACCAGCAATACATTGTACAATGTTCTTCTCGATACTATTTATATTTTATTGTTTTCTTTTCACGGTATTTTGTTGTTTTCATTTCCCGTCTTTTTTATATTACAAGGCTATAAAATTAACGTCTCGTCTGTAGGCCTGTTTGTCAAAAACCCCATAAGACCATCTAGGGGCTTGTTAAGGAAAAACATGCTTATTTAATGGAAATTTGGTAGTGGGAATAAACTAAATTACAGCCTATTAGAACCTTTCGTAGTTCTTATTGTTCCTGGAAATTGAAGGACTCTGATTTTGATTCAGTCTTTTACATGATGATGGAAAGTTTGTTACTCTATCACTCCGGCCACCCTTACTAAATGTTATTCCTTACACTGATCTATGTTAGATCGAGTCGATGCCAAGACCATAGTACCTCCACAAGGATTTGACATATTAAAAAATCTCAATGATATACAAAGGTTAGAACTCCAGTAATCTTTTAACAGGATTTAAAAATAAACATTGGTGTTTTTAAGAATAGATCACGGAGTCAAAAGGAGACTTTTCTTGGAGAATTAGCAGACATTAAATGAATTAAAGCAGATTATAAATAAACATTCCAATAATATCTTGCTACACGTAGACAGTATTGAAATGGGCCTATTAAAACTTAAGGTATCCATTATGCACTTTAATTAAATTAAAAATAATAAATCCTCAATGGGTGGAATTAGTCATTATTCTCGGATAAAGATAAAAGCTCAATAAGACTACCGATTACTGTTATATGATGAACAAGTCATTGTTTTAACATTATATTGTAAAACGTCGGTAGCCTACAATCGTTAACCATTCTTTCAGGATATATTTCGACGGCAAAAACTCAAAGCAGCAAGTTCCCTCACCATGTTGATCTTCACTTTTTCTACACCTACATCTACAAAGTTCAATCTGAGAATGGTCTACAAAGCAGAAATAATCTGTGGCTCATGAATGCTTATATATCTATCTTGAATGTTAACTGTACAATAACAGTGGGAGCCCGGTCACAAAAATCACTACTTAGTGTGCCTCACAGTACTGCATATGACATAACTTGTCTGTCTGTGAGGTAGACCATTAGGGCAATCAGTCATAGGAGAGAAGTTCCATCTGGCGCTGTGAATTGAGCTCCGGCTTAGCTCAGTTGGTAGAGCATTGGCGCGAATAGCCAAAGGTCTTGGGTTCAAGTCCCAGTGCCGGAGGAATTTTTCTCCTATAATATTCTCATGTAGTGTCCAACAGAGACAATAATCTGTGGCTCATGAATGCTTATATATCTATCTTGAATGTTAACTGTACAATAACAGTGGGAGCCCGGTCACAAAAATCACTACTTAGTGTGCCTCACAGTACTGCATATGACATAACTTGTCTGTCTGTGAGGTAGACCATTAGGGCAATCAGTCATAGGAGAGAAGTTCCATCTGGCGCTGTGAATTGAGCTCCGGCTTAGCTCAGTTGGTAGAGCATTGGCGCGAATAGCCAAAGGTCTTGGGTTCAAGTCCCAGTGCCGGAGGAATTTTTCTCCTATAATATTCTCATGTAGTGTCCAACAGAGACAATAATCTGTGGCTCATGAATGCTTATATATCTATCTTGAATGTTAACTGTACAATAACAGTGGGAGCCCGGTCACAAAAATCACTACTTAGTGTGCCTCACAGTACTGCATATGACATAACTTGTCTGTCTGTGAGGTAGACCATTAGGGCAATCAGTCATAGGAGAGAAGTTCCATCTGGCGCTGTGAATTGAGCTCCGGCTTAGCTCAGTTGGTAGAGCATTGGCGCGAATAGCCAAAGGTCTTGGGTTCAAGTCCCAGTGCCGGAGGAATTTTTCTCCTATAATATTCTCATGTAGTGTCCAACAGAGACAATAATCTGTGGCTCATGAATGCTTATATATCTATTTATGCCTTCTCCTCATATAGGCTATCTTAATTACTCAGTGAACAATAATTGTACTTGTGCCTTAAATCTCTGCTCAATTATAAGTAAAGACCTGTGAGACTGTACATTCATTGTATTTCAGGCGTAAGGCACTTCATATCTGTTATTGAGGTGTGTTTATCAAATGTTTTTATTTTCTGCAGTGCTACCAATCAAGCAAATCTTTATAAAAACTGAACTTACATTTCTGAAGTCCAACTTCATTCAAAATAGATTGTTTTGCTTATCTATTGTATTAATGACTGTACTCGTATTCATTGGCAAACATGCAATTGTCACGGTATAATACAGGTTTTTACTAAAATAAAGTAAAAACAAATAATATGATACAAAGAAAAAAGATTTTGCTTCTGTAAAAGTAATTCAGTTTTTGTTTAACATGTTTAGGTACCTCTAGTTGTAAAAAATCCCAATACACTCTACCTTGTAAATTTGCAGAATACTATTTAGCCTGTTCTTAAAAAATATATGTTATAAAATTAAACTTTAAACCACCTACTTGTGAGTGGTAACACTATTTACAAACATAAAGATTTCTCGAAACTATGCCATTGTGCCTTACGCCCGTATGGAACTAGGCCCTTCATTTATATAGTTTTATTAATATGTAGAGCTAGGCTGGTGGCACTTAAGTTAGGAAGAACAGTGATATTAGTGTTGGTCTCCATAAAGCTGCCTTGTTTCTAAATCATGTGACCCATGGGTAACTCATTGTCGTAATTTTCGCCTTCCAACTCCATTTTCTGTTCAGAGACTACCATTTATTGGTTACAAAAGTGACATATTCATTCTCATTTCCCCACTGTTTCGGACACTTTTCAGAAGAAAACTATGGGTTGCATGGTTTATGAAGAACACAAGCTAAAAATAATCGATTTTGAACTTTTTGCTACGATCAAACATAGTGCGTAACCGTCTAAACCAGTGATTCCCAAAGTGGGGTCCGCGGACCCCCAATGGTGTTTCAGGGGGGTCCGAAGGCGGTTTACGAAGAAATAGGATATCTCGTAATTCTCTCAAATTACATATCTTCTAAAGCAGCTTCACTGTTCACATTAAGGAGTAAACTCTGTTTGTTACCATTGATAGTGTTATTTTGTCTATTGAATTTTATACACTTGAATCAAAGTATTTATTTATTTATATATTTATTTTTTTAACCCAGAAGGGGCCTGCGAAATGTAATTTTTTCAAGGGGTCCGCGGACTGAAAAGTTTGGGAACCACTGGTCTAAACCATATTGAGAAAAATTCAATTTTCTTCGGTTTTTATTGTAATATAGGCCTATACCAGGCTATTGCTCCGAACTATATTATAAGGTTTGTCGAGAATACTGTTATAGATAGATTTTAAGAACTTCAAAGAAAATTCATTTCTTATTAATAGCGTTAGTCTTGAGCCCTAATTGCTCAGCCGCTTTCAAACATTGAATCGAGCCAATTATAGACTACAAACATTGCGTAAAGTGCCCGGGCTTTTATCTCTGCAAGCCATCCTACACTGCCTTCATTTCATAGATCTTATAACCTTAATGCAACGTCTTCTATTACGAACATGGCTATCAGTTGTAGAATTAAGTGCCATTAACTACATAAAACACCTAAGCATATAGGACAGTTAAGATGTAATTTATCAAGCTTCTTGGTTTAGCATATCACCACCAGGGAAGTTGTATTTGATTGCTTTATTGTTATGAGTTGCCCACACACATACATCGTGACCCTCATTATAGCTGTATGAGGTCATCTCGATATTGACACTGAGGATAGCGATGGCGTGCGCTACGGGTAATGATGAACAGGAGATGAGTGTATAAGATGAACCAGCCCATAACGCAGTGACCTCCCTCGTGAACTCCAGTTTCAAGCAGAAGTGACGCATGTCATTCATATCCAGCAATTATGAATTAGAGTGTTAGGTACAGATTACCACTTTCAGAAAACTGATTTTGAAAAACACTTTAAAAATATGCAGCAACTATTTAAAGCTAATTTTAGGGAAATAATTATTTAATAGAGTTGATAACCTGATATACGTAAAAGAAAACTTGGAAAACCTTAATACACGTGCCAGCATACACTCACATGAAACAAGAAATAAGAATAGATTAGATCTTCCTTGTTGTAGACTGAACAAAACCTTAAGCAGCCACTTGTATGTACAGCAAAAATTATTTAATAAGCTTCCACTAGCAGCAAGGTATATACCGTTGATAAAGTTTAAGAAATCTATTAAGACATGGTTGGTTAGCAAAACATTTTACTCTGTTGACGACTATTTTAATTGTGATACATTTTATTTAGCAATGTGAGCCTTTTACGACTCAATATGTAATAGTTTTATACTACAGTTTTAATACTATTGTATTTCCTTTATTATTTATTTAAAATATATATATAATACTTTACTATATGTAAAAGAATTTAGTTTTAGAATGACGAAGTCTATTGTAATAATTGTATTACCTAATGACTAATACAATCTAAGAATCTAATGAATTTCATGTTGGTTCAAAGGGGGAAAGTATTTCTTAAGAAAGGTTGCCACTCCTTATACCTCCAGAATGAATAAATAAATAAGGAAAGTAAAACCTAACATTAAAATCACCCTGGTAAACTTTGTTGGAACAATTATATTCTATTATATTTTATATTATAGGCATATAGTTAAACATATATTCAAACTTGAAAATTTCAATAAAATCTGTGCGGCATAGACTAGAAATGATGAGAGTCCACTCTATAAAAACTAGCACATTAAAAACAGTTTTCTTATATCCCAAAAAAGTGTTAAAATGTTAAAACTTATTGTGATCTAGTAAAGTTCACTAATTGCTGTTCTTATTTAAAAACTTGTTTAAGCCAAAGAGAAAATGAATAAAAGAACACTGTAAAACCATAAAAATTTTGCCTGCGTATGTGATGTCCTTGTTAAAATTGCTGGGCTAAACAGGACATAGCTCTGTGTACAGTAATTAGATAATTAAGTCTACTCTTAGAGTAAGATGTAAGATATCCATGCCATTAAACTTGTATGGTTAGAGTTTCTACACTCCAAATTCTTTGGTGATTTTAAGAAGTTTGACAATACGTTAATAGCAAATACAATTCTAGGCAGTAGATCTAACCTCTAATTGCCTATGCAAAATGTTTAGTTTCAAAATTCAGTTCTACTTGTCACATCTAACTACAACTATTCCATCGCTCACGCCTTTTCTCAATCTCTCTCCCATCCTTTCTCCCTCTCCTTCCTCCCTCTCCTTCCTCTCTCTTTCTCTCTCTTTCTGTCTCTTTCTCTCTCTTTCCCTCTCTTTCCCTCTCTTTCCCTCTCATTGTTTCTCTCTTTCTCTCTCTCTTTATCTCTCTTTATCTCTCTTTATCTCTCTTTATCTCTCTTTATCTCTCTTTATCTCTCTTTATCTCTCTTTCTCTACGTCTCTCTTATCTCCATCAGTTGTATACAATAATCTTATTTTGAGATCTCAGATTATCTTATATTTTAAAGTTTTGAAAAGACAACAGTAATTTCAGTTAATACGTAGCGCTCTACGCAGAAGAACAAATATAAATTGACAAGAGATGTACAGGATGTCTCTATTTACTACTAACATACGACGCAATTACCTGTTATGTGATCTAAAAAAACTATCTGTACAGGATAACGAGGATCAGAGCTGTAATTTGACAGAAGATGGTCATAACACGAATGTTTTCTTTGACCTTTAAAATGTCTTTAAACATGCATTTCATTTGATCATATAAAAACTAATTCGAAAATAAATGCACTTAATGGACTACGCAACCTATTTGTAAAAGGCTTTCTTTTATGACAACAAACTCGCCTGAATGATGTCCTCAGGTTAAGTCATTGGACGTGCTACCACTGGGTTTCTGTTCATTAATTTAAGTTTCCATGAACCGTTCTTGCTTGCTTCATATACCGTAATAACTTTTAATTTTTTTACTATTGGCCTTGTTGTAAGACACAATTATATACAAGTAAAAACTTATAAAACTTTCCTCTAAACCGAAAATAAATAACTAAATCCACGCACGTCCGATTTTAGTCAGGCTGGTAGTTTTTTGTTTTTGTTTTTTTTTTTTTTAGGAAATACTGAATTTATTTTTTCGTTATCTATGAGTACTTATGATGTAGTTACATTCCTTTACATGATAGGAATTAAGGATAACTTTTTGAAAACTAAAATAAAAGATCTCTCCCGCCCAAATAAAAGTTTGCCTCTAGTTTAATATACTATGTAAGAAATTCTCTTTATGTAAATTGATTGTAAAGATGATGAGTAAGCCATTACTACATCGCATCCCCGTAGGATACACAACTCAAATAAAATCTTATTAATGCACTCACGTAACTTTCTTTGCCCTACAGTTCATTCAACCTCATGCAAAGCTTAATTGTCCACCAGGCAAGACAAAGCTTCTATCAAGAGTGGGTAGCTCGAAACTGCCCTTAAGAAAAATGTTGCGAAAAAATATTTCAAGTAAAATTTGTAGCTCTTAGTATAAGCAACTCATGTACAAAATATAAACAAAATAGTTCATGTAAATTGGCATTAAAAGTAAGAAAAAGTCATCGCCAATCTTTGTTTCACCAAATAGAAAACTTTGTTTTCATACGATTTTTCGTTTTGGAGCTTAGGCTTTTCGCAGACACACACAAACATGTTTCTGGAAATAGCAATTTTGGATTTCGGTGACCTCAAAAACATGTATTTATTTTAAAAATTCAACTACTTTAGAGGTCGAACACAATACTTCCTACACCTATAGTACCTACCGGAAGTGGAAGTAAAAAGTAACAAGTAACAATTTTTAAAATAACAAATATTGCTCTCATGTAAGTCAATAAACTAATTCTTAGGAAAGTTACCCACAAAATCGGTTTCTGTATTCTAATAGAAAACAAAGCTATTAAGGGAATCTGTTATTTTTAATGTTAAAGGCTAATATTAAACATACTTGTCACTATTGCAATTTTTGTCACCACTACAAGGCAACACAATCTTGTAACTGGTTGGGATTCTCGACGGAAAGTATCTAGAAAGGTTAATAAGATTTGTCAGTATGTCTCAGCGGTCGAATGGTAGGCCTAGTCCCATGAAGGATGATCGCCATGGAGTTTAACCTAGTAGTTTAAGACAGCCATCATTTGTATGAACACGGGCTATGAATCTTGCTTGTTGAATAATGCGCCTTTACATCGGTTATTTTCCTTATTATAGATGGTGTAACAAAATTATCTTCAAGTAGGCCTAGTTACATATTTCCTTTACGCCTCCTTTTCTTCCACGTAGACTTTGTGAATTGTACTTAAAAAGTTAGTGTTAAATAGGCGGAAATTCTCTTCGCTTCTGTTAATATAAGCATACCACGAAGGTAATGAAATTTATCAACCTTCTTAAGGGTGATTTTAAAAAAGTGGGTTTAATTATTAATTTTTTTTAAGTACAATTGCTAGGTTTCATATTAATAGGTCCAATGTTGCACCATATAACCTATTTATCCCGTTATGACACTCTTAGGGGTTGAATTTTGAAAAAAAAAATGTAACTTAACAGTTTCAGCTCTGCGATTATGAATCAGTACAGGTCATGTTACTATAATAACAGATAATTCATTTTCATCTTAGTCGAGGTTGCTGCACTAAATAATTAATTAATTCAAATAGAAGCATATAAAATTATTATAAATTCATAAGATACTCCATTAACTTTGAAAGAAAATGTTAAAATATGAGTAATAAAGTATTTTTTATAAAAAAATATTTAAACATGCTACTTGTTAATTATACTCTCGGCGTCAAGCTGTAGCCAACTCTGTAGTGTCTCGTGTTAAAATTCTTCTTCTTTCTCGGCTCTACAGCCCTTGGCGTGCTTTGGCCTCCTTCACAATTTTCTTCCATGCATCTCTTTCCTGAACCTGTCTTTTCCAGTTCTTTACACCCATTTTTTTAAGTTCTACATCCTGTATCCACCTTTTTCTTGGTCAACCCTTTCTTCTGGTCCCGATTATGTCTCCATACAGTAGATTTTTTGGTGTTCTTTTTCCATTAATTTTACATGACTTAGCCATCCTTGATGATTTTGCATACCTCACGATGTCCTCTCCATGCAATATCTTATTTATTTCTATATTTGACCTTATTCTCCATATTCCTGCTTCATTAACCGGACCATACATACGTCTAATGATTTTTCTTTCAGAAATTCTTAGAGCAATCTCCTCGTTTGTATTTAGTGCCCAGCTTTCAGCAGCATATGATACTACGTGTCTTATCAATGTTCTATAAAGCTTCATTTTGGACGATTTAGATAAGCTTGACATTATTAAACTCAAGTTTGCGTAGTATGCTCTATTTCCGGCTATTATTCTTTTATTAATTTCTTCCGACACTGTTCCTCTGCTATCAATTTCCACTCCCAAATATGTATAGTTTCTTACTGACTCAAATGTGTATGTTCCAATTTGTATGTTTTGCGACAATTTCCTACATTGATTAATTTCCATCTTCATGTATTTTATCTTATTTTAGTTAACTATTAATCCTGAAGTCCGCCGCCGTGGGTGAGTCGGTAGCGCTCCTGCCTTCCACTCCGGCGGCCCGGGTTCGATTCCCGGCCGGGTTGGGGATTTTTCAGTAGTGAAAAATTTCTTTCCCGGGTTCAGGACTGGGTGTGTGTATGTGTCCTTAGGTTTAAGTAGGTAGGGGACTGGCGCACCCCGGTAACAAATCCGCTGTGAATATCCCCTTACGGGATCCCCAGGGGTCGCTCGCTCGCTCGCGACCCAGAGGAGTAACTTCCTTTATTAATCCTGATGTTTCCCCTAGTTCTTCTACGGTGGTAAACATTTCTTGAAGAGCTGTTGCATTTCTTGCTATTAATACTTCATCATCTGCGTAAGCACATGCTTATTTGGACATATATAAGATATTGCCTTTGGGGTTCAGTGTTTATGTTACAATTATAAATTGTAAGTGAAATAGGCCTACTAGAATATATTTCAGTCTCAATATCTGTTTTAACGATAGTTTAATTTTTAGTGAGAAAACCTTCTACTTTATTTACATTTCATTAAATCCGTGAAGTACGCCTACTGCATACTGTTAATAGTACGCCTATAAGCCTACCTATCGCTGACATTTTAAATATCACTACTTTCTTCTATCAGGTACCTGAAATTGTTCCATATACTTAGTCCCTTCATCTATAAAAAAGATCGGGTGTACATTTCTCAATGAGGCAATCACAGTCCATCACAAGCACCACCAACAGAGCTATACTCACCACGCTTGTATATATACGTACCCGAATGTTACTGACAATACAGTCCGAATTACTTCACTTATCTATAGATAATCACGACCGACATTCTAATTTCACTCAATCCATATGAGAAATCACATATACAATTGCCTTTAAATCAATCTATTGCGTACAACGCACACACCTATCCAACCTTTATTCCACCTGGGAGGTCCGGGTTCAGATCTCCACCTCAAGAATTACTGTTCTGTTACATGTGATATACATTATTTAAGTGACAACTCATCGTTCAATAAATATTGACGATTATTAGAGGAGCTGAGTTGAAAGGGTATATAGGATGTAATGTTCATTGAACTACAATAAATAACTTAAGCTTTGTAAGTGGTCGCGAGACGCGATATCGCGAAATGCTCTTAATTTGACAAATGTATTCCCAGAATTCAATTTAGTGGCGCCTGTAACTTTCCTTTGAAAATAGAATAAATTTATGAATACACCATATTAAAATGTTATCCAAAAATTTATAAAATCTTCAAAAACAATGATCACTTTGCAACACGAAGATGCAATTTCCCGTTTTTTTTTAAATCTAAATGCTATACTCAACTCTATGGCATAGTTCTAATTCAGACCAGATTGTTTCTAAGGTAATGACCGGAAGTTAATGCTCTATCAGAAGACTAATTATGCAGACGCTCACTAAAATTTGTAAAATATGCCCCGGAAGCATTGAAATTCGCTGTACTATTAAATACGTACTCTTATTAGCTGAATCATATTATAAACGATAGGGCCTTAAAATTGAAAGAGCTACCGGTATAAATAATTTTTTTTTTTTTACTTATTCACTGCTACTGACGTAGATATGCAACCCCGGAAAAATGCATGAAAGCAGATGTATAAAATTAATAGAGCAATTATTTAGGCCTATATTACTAAATCAAAAATTTTATTCAAGCGTTAGGAATGCAGTTCATGAAAACCAGCTGCTGAATTATAATTTTCTTTCTTGATTTTTAAATTTATAAACCCGCTGATATCAATTGTGAATGCATATACAATATCAATTCAGCTCTGAAAGGATTAACAAAAAACATGGTCATTGCAACAGATTTAGTAAATTGAAATCTAAAGAAATGAATTGTCGCTTTTATTTTATATAGGCCTAATCAATCCTGAAACATAAGGCTATGTACTTTAGTTATTGTACAGTAGGTTCTCAAAACATTCACTTAGGTAAATATGTTGTATATGTTTGAAATAAAATAGGTATGTACACTATTTGAAATCTGTCAGAAATATGCTGTTAAAAAGTGAAAAATTATGAAAATATGCACAAATATTTAACATCAAAGAAATATAACACATTATCTTTAAAAAAATGCAACATTGTGCAAACTGGAACCATATCCTTTGTTATTTCTTTCATGTCTTGCACAGATTTTAACATTATTATAATAGTACATTATGCCTATACTGACATTTATTATGATACGAGTATGTTTATGAAACGAGCAAAACAAGTTCCATAATTTTAATCCGAGTATCTTAATTATCATTATAGGCGAATTGCATACGAGTGTTTTAGTTCGAACATAATTTTTTTAAGTCTGTAATTTTAAATTCTGCATTGAAACTCAAGCAAACGTCTACGGCTTCCATTCGCAATTAGCTGTTCTCATAGTTCTCATAGTTCTCGTAGTTCTTGTCTTCTGCGATGGAAGGCAGCTCATAGCGTCCTGTCAAGTCAAAACTTTTTCTTCTTCGTTTCATTGAAAACACGATTTGACAACACGAAATTATTTCAATTTAGTACGATATTAAAATTAACAAGTGCAGACCTGTTTTATTTTTAAAAACAAGTTGTTTATTATGCAGGTTTAGTAGCTGTTCTATCGATCGATCTGTGTTCGAACGATCGATCTGTGTTCGATAATAATCGATACTACACCAATGCTATAATGAAATTCTGTTTCGAATTTTTTGTATTAAGGAATATTCCACAATACAATGGTTTTCCTTCATCCCACAACAATCTTTTGCCTCCATAAGTCCCTGTCCGTAGCGTCTTCTTCAGTTAATCATTTTGTAGCCATACTCCTTTTCACCCCATCCATCCAGCACTCTTTGGGCTTCCCTCTTCTTCTTTTTCCTTCTACTTCCAATCCATAATTTTCTTGGGTATTATATCCTCTGTCATTCTGAGTACATGTCCATATCATTTCAAGCGTCTTTCTTCTACAATTTCCAAAATATTCTTTTCAACTTGCATTATTTCCCTTATTCTATTATTCCGAATTTTTTCTTTCCTGGATTTTCTTGCTGAACGCCTACAAGAATCAATTTCTAATACGCGGTTTCGAAATAAATATCATTATTATATCGTTACGTCTCACATAATAAGTGTATTATAATATGCTCGAACAAAAAATATATTTTTCATAAACTTCTGAACCCTAGTTATTAGTGTGGACGTAAATTCTAACGACATAAATAATGTAACATACCAGCTCTATGCAGTATTTTATGCCGACTCTGATATTAATTTTTTATGTCTGTCTGTGGTAACCGGGAAGATGGAAAGTGTGGCCGGGCCTCTTGTTTTCGTGAGGCTTGCACGAGTGCTGGGGCAGAGGCCCGGGACAATCAATCACTGGCCAGTGATATCATATCTGTGTAGGAGGAGGTGAAATGAATTGGCTAAACAAACCGTCCTTTATTCATTGCCTATAAACAGGGGTGTCACATTGGCATTCTTACTGGTACCAACTATTCAAACTTTCCTGTGAAGTTAGTCAGTAAAGATTTTTATGTCGTGAGGGATATTTTCACTATTAAAGTGTTTTTCTATCAAATTCTCCTTAAATATTTTGATGTTCCGGTACCTCATTTACCTTTTAGGGGACCAGAAGTTTCTTGTTTACACAGCTCAGTGTTTACCAAGGATACAAGATAACAATTTCATTCGAATTATTTACAAAAGTGAAAATAATTACGTAAGTTATACACAAACACAAACACATATATATTACACATAGGTATATACGGTACATGCATACATACTTACGCAATGATATTAGACAATTCCCTAGCAAGCTAAAAGAATATTATCTATTTCTTTGGAACCCGAAGGTTCTTTGCCGCGTTTACATGATCTCGCCTTTCAACCCTGTTCTGTGCTACACCATCCAACCATCCCTCGTAGGCCTAAATCCTACTTCCCTTAAATGTATTCTAACATTGTCTGCCCACCTACGTCTAAGTCTTCCATTTGGTCTTTTCCTTTTCGAGTTTTCCAGTTCATATTTTTGAGATGTCTTTCCTTCCCCATGTGAGACCCTTACTAACTTATATTCAATGAAGAGTACAGGTTTTGAAGCTTGTCGTTATGCGGCTTTCACTACTAAACTTATAGTAGCCTGTACTTAAGTGAGAGAAGTGATTTTTTATTACAGTAAGATGTTCAGCCTATTGGTCCCAGTAAAATTTAAGAAAGGGAATAAAACACACAGTAATTGTTTTTATTTTTGCAGGTGTGCCTTCAGCTCCGCGTTTGCTGAAAAGAGACAGGCTTAGCCTACTATTCCCACGTTTACTGCAAGCTGATGAGAACTTCATTGAAAGTTACTTGAGATCTTGGATATTGGAATGAAATCAAGGTGATGATATAGTAATATATTAACTTAAAACGTTAATATGTGCTTTAGAAAAAGTTATAAAATTCTGCTTTAAAAATGGGACAACGGAGATACGGGCAAGGTGGAGAAAAAAGGTATTAAGGCGTCTCTAAAAAGGGTAAAATAAAGTAACTAGAAAATTTCCTCCATTCTCAGCTATAGACAACGTTTCACAATGGGGTTTCTTTCACGGGAGCTCTAATTTTCCTTACGAAATAAGTGTGCACCTAAATATCAACCCTGGTGAAAACAGCGGTCGACCCCTTCCAACTGAAGACCAGAGTTAATGTACCTTAACGTGATGGACTACAGATTTTCATACGAAAATGGTTATTATTCCTCATAATATGGCTAACACAATCTGTTTATAGTAATATCTTCAGAACTTAGATATTTTTTTCTTACGGTACTAAAATCTACACACCCCTGAAACTATAGATCAATGTGAATGATCGCAAGCTGTTATTGGTCTGGTTTGTACGAAGAACAAAAACCCGTAAAGTAGGTCGTTTAATATATATTTGCCCCTCCCCTACTTCTTCACCTCTGTATTTATTATATTATGATGGTGCGATGCCGGCATTCCAATGTTGATGCATATCCCCCACTATACAATCCATTTAAAACAACAAGGAAAGAAGATATGTAAAAGAGTATAATAAAAGTAAAGTAACGTTGTAATATAGATTTATGGGGGGTCAAACCTATTGTTGAGTCCATGACCGAGGTATGACCATTCGCATACGTGAAGAAACTAGTTTTATTTTCCCCCGTTTTTATTTTATTTTTTATTTTTGCCCAGATGAAGATAAACATGTTCCTAACAGAACTTCTTTAGCAATTCTAATCTATAGAAGCAGGAAGTCGAACTGTATGACTACTGTACACTAGTACAGTAACTTTAAATAGAGATGTTGATGGGCTTGTCTTGTACTGCGTTTTGCTTAACCCCAGTAAAGCGCGGCGTTTAATTTATTTTTATGCATTATTCTGAAATAATACAGTTTGACCTAGATACGTGTAATCTGGCCTTTATCGGAAAACGTTGGATCACACTGCTAAGAAAGATCTCAGTTTATCTGTTCTTCATCAGCGTAAATCATAAATGGAGCCCGGATTCCTAAGCTAAATTAATTTTTTTAATTTTCAGACTCCTACACGTAATGTGAAATGTAATAGGCCTATATTTCATAAGATATTCCTTTACAAAGAATTTTTACTTTATTTGATAATGCTTATTACTTCCTCTGTAGTCTAGTGGTTGAGGTGCAGCGCTACAAGCCGGAAGTTCGCGGGTTCGATCCCCGATGAGGTCGTTGGGAGTTTTTCAATTGACCTGGGGTCGACTCAGCCTCTAACAGAACGGAGCAATCCTGGGGGTAAAGGGGGCCGGTGCGTAAGGCTGACAACATTACCACCTTCAAGTTCCGAACGTCTAAAATCTTGGAGCCTCAAGCTCCTGGAACCCTCTGGGCCTCCATGGCCTGTATAGGAAACACTTCACTTTACCTTTTATTACTTCCTCTGCCCGTACAAGAAGTAGGCTACTATAGGTAGAGAAAGTATTGTTTTCGACCCCAAATTTGAAGTTTAGTTTTTAATAAAAAATTCACCTTTTGAGGTCCCTTGGATCCAAAAATACTATTTTCGGAAACATCTATGTGTGTGTGTGTGTGTGTCTATATGTCTGAACAGCCTAGCTTCAGAATGGAAAATCTTATGAAAACAAAATTTTGTATTTGGGGTACGTTCTGTGGATGTGACAAGAAGATTGGCGACAACTTTCTCTTATTTTGAAAGGAACTTGACATGAAAAAAAATCGTTTTTCGTGATTTTCTCCATAACACTTAAACTATTTTCTTAAAATTTTGTACATGGAGTGGTTATACCAAGAACTAAAAACATTGTTTCCAAAAAATCTCTTAATTATAGTTATAAGCCACCCGTAACGAATATGCGCTCTTTGCAGTATGGTCTCCTGTTATATATCGGAATGTTAAGTGAGAATGTATTTTCCATGCTTAAAGTAAAGGAAGTTCCAAGAGAGCATTAATAATTTTATTTGGGTTAAGTGTCCTTCAGGGATGCGATGTGATGTGGTAACGATATTATCTTCATTTTTACAACCAATTTATATGAAGAGAACATAATATGTACTACGTTATATTAAGAGGCTAACTTTTATTTGGTAAGTTATGTGAGTTTCGCATCAGACTTTTTCTATATTATGAGATAAAGACGAGTTAGCTTGTTTATTTTATGTTATAGAATTCAAATGCATGTTTTACTTGAGTTTGTTAAGTTTGTTTCACTGCTAGACATCATTATCACCGGTTCCCTTTCTTTTGTCAACTGATAGAATTACTGAAAAATCCGGGTTATTAAACACTGTAAGATTTAAAAAAAAAATTCTGTGAAGAGGAATTTATCCTAGAACTGTGTTGCTTTTTACATCCGCCTGCGATGTTGCAATTACATTATCACTTTACAAATCAACTGCCTTTCCCTAGTCTAACACACACAGTTTCATACTACATTAAAATAAGGACCAATTCAAATTTCTAAAAACATTGGATCATATCTGCAATACTGAAAATCTGAACAAGGGCATTACCTTGCAATTGCCTTCGGAAAGAATCATTCGAAACAGCAATGGAGCAGCCGTATTACAAATTTTTACGACTCTTGTCTCTGCTAGTCACGCTTGGTATAGCTTTTGCCTAAAGACTTAACAATGAATTTATTGTTTATGTGAAACGAACAAGTGCCTAGGAGGCGTTTAACATAAAGCTAATCCTGTACTCTGATTTTATTAGCGTTTCAAGCCACATTTCATAAAGGATAAACTAATAGTAAATCAGAAATGAGGCTCCAGGATGTCATATTTCGATGTTAAAATGTCGAATGAAATAAATTGACAGTGTTTATTTCGTTAGGTTTTTTAGACCTTCTCTACCACTCTAAGTTCGCGTGCTAGTATTGCAAATAGCTATTATTTTACTGGGTTAAGTAAACAATGAACCTTAGTGTCATTTTTTGAAAGGTATAAGGAAATGGAATTACGTTATAAAATAACCTATAAAATAACTGGTAAGAAAAAATGCATATTAAAGATTTATTCTACGTACGGAAACTTTGGAGCAACAGTAAACTTTATCCTTGTGACAACAGTTCTAAAAGAAATATATTTTTTAATGCAATCTTCATGTAAAAAAGAATAGTATGTCCACCAGATTGCAAGCGATCCCTCGTGATCCGATAAGGATTTTCTAGGCAGAGGGTTGCCATTCAATTTTACTCAAACTGCCTTTTCCTATGCATTTACAATAAATTAATAGTGTTTATTTCGTTAGTTTTTATTGACCTTCTCTACCACTCTTAAGTTCGCGTGCTAGTATAACTAGCAACTAACTAAATGCAACTAGCTTCCTCCATCCGGCTCTGTCTTTGACCACACTTAACACTTTTTTCCACTTCCGATCGGTGGCATTGCATATTTCTGAATGCCATCTAAATGCTTCTTCTTCCCTTCCTCTCTTTCCTTATACTCTTTTTTTGCTCAAGGTTACACAAAACACGGAATAAACAAATTATTCTAATAGCAACACTTACTTACTCAATGGCAATAGACGATTCCTAAACAAGCTAAAGGGATATTATCTATTTTATGGAACCCGAAGGTACATTGTCGCGTTATCTGAGCCCGCCATTGAACCCTATTCTGTGCTAACTCCATCCAACCATCCCTCTCAAATCCTACTTCTTTTAAATCTATCCTAATATTGTCCTACCACCTACGTCTAGGTCTTCCAAGTGGTCTTTTCCCTTCGGGTCTCCCAGTCAATATTTTTTAGATAAATGTCTTTCCTCTCCCATGCGCGCAACATGTCCAGCCCGTTTTATCCGTGATTTTATAGCAACACTTCCAATCATAATATAGTGCATACATATTCACAGACATATTTAGTAAACCTTTCTCTTTTAATTACATACGCATGTAACAATTTACCAGTAGCATTATTTTATTAAACTGTAATCGTTTATTACCTTCAGCGCCATGATTTCCCTCCAAGAAAACAGTTTTAAAAACATGACCAATAGCAGGCAGTAGGTTAGTAGTTACAAAAGAAACCAGCAGAATGTGTCCCAGACAATGTTACTGATATGAGACAAAAAAATTAGCGGAGAAACAAATTTACACCCCAAATGGCGTCGTAAATACCCAATCTTACATATTTGTAACAAAAGTCAATATAGGGTTAAGGCTATGGTTATTAATAAATTTCCTTTTGTCCAATGCGGAATTAATTATTTTGTATAATAATTTAAGAATATTTTGTTCAAGTAATTCTCGTATATGCCCTCGTATATAATCGAGGATGTCCAAGGGATTTTTGCCAATAACATTTACAATGTATGCTAGCCTTTATATTTACTATAACAGCTTAATCAGTAATTTACATAATAAAGGACATACATAAAGATATACAAAGATTCTGTACATAAAGATCCTATTGCCATATAATCTTTAAAAGATTTTATAAAAACAATTATAGACGATTAAAAGATACAGTTTTTGTAATTACTTAAATGAATCAGTATACTCTAATTCCGAAATGTTTATGGACAATCTTTAATATAAATCAGAATCTGCTGAGTCTTATCATATATTCACTAATCTGAGGTAAAATGCATTTAGAACTTTGATTCACTTGTTTGTATATTTGCATGTGAGTTTTTACAGTAATAGTTTAATCAGCAGTTTATATTTTTTAGACTTATACATAAAAGTCCTATTGTCATATAACATTTAAACGAGTACTTAAAAAAACTATAGACAATTAAAAGGTATAGTTATTGTAATTCACTTAAAATGAAGTAGTGTCTAGAAGTTTTTTGTGTATACTAATTCCCAATGTTTATAGTCAGTGTTTAAGATGTAAATCAGAATGTTGAGATTTATCATATATTCACCAATATGAATTCTATCACACATTCACTAATTTGAGGTAAAATTAATGTTATTGGCAAAAATCCATTGGACATCCTAGGTTATATATGAGGGTATAAGGTGGACAAGAAATTCTTATACAAAATGAAAGCTATGGGTTCTGTTCGTGTATTCTCAGACAAAAATTTTATGGTGAACTCTATCATATTAGAAGTTAACGCCTAGATATTTTGGCAATTTGCACTAGTAAGAGTATAAATATAGCGTCATGGACAGGTGTTGGTTTGATACACGGCGAATGGGCGAGATGGTGCTTGAAGGCGCGGCCCATAGCTTCCGTGCTCCACATCGATTACCTGAGGAACGGCCCAATCCAATTTTAATAAAAATCTATATAAATCAAACGATAATACCGGGGCACCATCCTCAACTAACAATGGGTATCCTTTTTTGCATTGGTAATGACTTCGTGATTAAGCATGGTTCGCATGTGACAGAACCAGCTTGGATAACGACGGTAGAGTTCGTATGTATACAATATCGTTCTTTATTCTCCTCTCCCTGCATCACTTCCCTCCCCTCCACCAAGGTCTTGCCTGTCAAATTTCCTTACAGAAACTTACAACTTCGCGGGACATAAGCATTATTATGGATAGAAATTACATGATTTCACTGTGTCCTTATTTAGCCATGTATGCTATAGATATAAATAATTTTATACTTGTATTGGCTTGGCTTGGATGTATGTTGGATGGTGATGTTTGTTGCATGTCAACCAGCTATTCTGTGAGGAATACACGAGATCCAAAACACAGTACGGAATTACGTGTACGCACCCTTCAGCTTTCTTTCTAATCACAAGTAAGCTGTTCGAATCTAGGCACTGAAATAATATAGAACGAAAAATGGCGAACACTATTCGGTGGAACTTATTGAACCTTTTACATACAAATAACATGATATATTTAAGTTCCTCCAAAGTAGAGGCTTCCCCATGGGAAAAAGTTACCAAAACAAGAATACGTTTAACCAACAATTAAAAAAAAAAAAAGTGAACGTGGATCCGGTATGATTCTTTATACAGATGGTTCCGTAGAATAACTTATGTCTAAGTGTTTCAGTGGTAAAAGATACTCTTGTTTTGCACAGTCGCTGGTCAATAAGAAAATCACTGCAGAACTTCACAAAGTGATGTGTGATTGTGCCCCTTGGACTCATCATTAGACCAATCACGTGGAATTCAAATCATATTTCTACTAGTAGTAATGGGCAGTCAGCTGATAGATTTTCCTTTTCTCAACAGGGACACCATCGGATTGTTTCTTATTTTATTACTTTCAATCTTACCGTCGGGTCGATGAGTTATCCTATTTCCGCAGTTTTAAAGGGGTGTCAGTTCACTTTACACTCCTATTCCGTGATAGACCATGAACTTGTTCAAATACAGCAAAGTTTTTAAGTCTTAAAGCATATGAAAAAATTGATTAAACCAATAGTATACTATTTAACATAACTTCATGGTAAATGACAAAATATTGAATTGAATAGCCGGATTACTAGCTTCAGAATATACAGTATTATATCAGTAGTCCACAGGATAGCCGGTTAACCTTACTATCTGAAAATACTGAGTATAAACCTACAGAAACTATGAGCATTGCTTTTATTCTAAGTAGAATAAATTTACTATTCAAAAATAGCAACTACTGTTCTCACATAGATCATTCAAGAAGTCCGTAGTAGTGTAAAAAACTTTCGTTATTCCAGTAACCATTATTAGGAACAAGGAGCTAATTATTTTTTGCATACAACGGACATCTTTGAAACTCGATGACATCTGAATTCGTGAATTCGTGAAGGATTTTTAAAAATGAAATATGCCTCACCCACACAATTTTTATAACACACAATACAACAAGGGTGGGCTTTACACGGATGCAAATTTGTTATTATATTATCTTCCACTCCCATTCATAAGCGTCTCATTTTTGTTGTTAATATCATTGTATAGATTCAGAAAGTTGTAGGCGAAATTTATACAAGAGTTTGTCTAAGGTGTACAATGAATGCTGTCAACGGAAATATAGTGTCACCTAGTAGGGGTCCTCATAGTAGGAACGTCGGTCTTTAACATTGTGTCATCTGCCAGTCTACCAAATTAGACACGAGGCGTTACGTTAGGTTAGCTCCTACTATTTCTACGTGTTTCAAGGATAATTTATTAACTTAGAAGATTGGGTTCAAATCTATATAAGTGTTATCGCATGTTTGCTTCTGATATATACTATGACATGTTTGAACTTAATGGAAGGATACACGAAAGAACAGATTAGCTACTTGATGTCATTCTTAAAGTGTCGAGTTCTGACTCTAAAGATTACTATGGCGCATTTAATAATTTCTTAAGAAAATAATTCCATTGAGTTTAGATCCGATTATGAATTGCTTAAAGCATACTTTATTACACTGCAATTTTCCTGATTTATTGAAAATAGCCATTGTTATGCCGATCTTTATAAAAGGCAATAAGTTACAACAGAATTCGAGAGAAATTTCCATTGTAACCTTTTTCTCTGAAGTTCACGTTATGAAAGATCAACATTGTTTTCATTTTGAATCCAATAACATTTATTTTATTTTAATCAGTGTGGTTTTAGATACGATCATAATACAATTAGTTACTGTGGTTTCAAATGGTAAAGCGAAATTACATGTAAATTTTAAAAGTCGTGTTATTTTTACATAAATAATTAATGGAATTATTCTTTGTTCCAGAATCATGTTATTAAAACACTTATATTATTTTTAATTTATGTGTGTACTATTTACAAAATAGTTTTGATTTAATCGTTAAGATAATTTGTTTACTACTAATTTCTCTTCAAATGAGAACAGTAAAAATTTGTCCATAAATGCGAATAGACTACCCTTCAAGTAGGCTATTTAATATTCCGAATACAAGGTAAATGAAAATCAAACGGCTTTATAATCTTGTATTATAATCTTATTCAAAGTATAAAATATAGTACCAATCAATATAAAATTTAGTGTCAATCTATTTAAAATTAAAATTAAAAACTGTTAATTATAATAATCGAATGTTATAGTCTTGCCTTTCAGCTGTTTAACCTTAATTTCCTTCACGTATTTTCTATTTCTTAATGACTAGTATTAATAAATAACATCTTTTTCCAAAATATATTTTTAATTTTGTATTCTTTAACTATTTTTAATTTTTTGTGTAAAAACTCTTTAACTCAATTTGGTTTTTGTGTTAACTTTTGTTTCCTCTCTTATTAACAATGTGTTCATTTCAGCCTCATAAGACGAACTTTGTTTATCATTGTTTTTTGAAATAAGGCTCATATTAGGATTTGTATCCAATTGATATAATGAATAATGTAAAAGTTGAGTAAAATAAATTTAATAATAAAACTATTTTTAAAAACTAGGATAAAAATTACCATTCTGTTAATTTTACATAATCAGTGTCTTGCTGGACAGGAATAGCCTAATCAAGTTCAGGACTACTATCGCTGACATGAACAAGCTGGAACATAGGCCTACAATAACTGTATGGGTTAACTAGTTTTAAAAATAAAATAGTTGTGTTGGCCTAGATCTAGTAAGATTTTGCTAATTATTTTAATCCGTAACAATAGCTTAAAAACAGGTCTTGGTTCTTCAGTTGTTCATTTCTGAGAATCTTTTTTCTATATTTGTCTTAACAGTTTTGTTTTAAAAGCTTGTGATGTTTTGACGGTCCAGCCAGTTGTTGATTTATTTTTCATCGCAAATTCTATCATCATTTATTTTTAGTTTTTCAACCTTAATTACATTTCATACGGCTACTATTTATCCAACATATTTTGACATTTTAAATTTTGTTTCGTTACTTATAATTATTTCTTCCCTTAACTATGTATTTAGATGCATTTTGTGTTACAACATTTCTTGAGTTTCATTCCGTCTCTATCGAGATCTTACTTTTTATTCTTCCCAATGCTGCAAATAAACAATGTTCCTGTAATGTACTAACTTACTTATAGTCTGATTTTATCTATAATATATGGCACATTTATAAAAAAAAACACACACATATTAAGGATTCATAATGAATTTTATTCATAAAAGAAATTTCACAACATTCAGTAATAATACATCAATTATTTATAAAAGTGAATGTTAACACTGTAATATGATTATGTCTAAGGTTAATGGAAGTGGATCACTCATACTGTGTGAAATATCTGTAGAAATATATTTAGTAAGACAATTTTAATTAGCTAGGATAACATAGCTTGAGGTATGCACGATATAATTAAGTAAATATATGGGAAATATGTTAAATAGCTGAAAGATATGTATTTTAAATCTATGTAAAATGTATGTAATACCTTGAGGCATGTATGATATAATTGGGTAAATATGATACAATTCAATGGGAAATATGTTAAATAGCTGAAAGATATGTATTTTAAATCTATGTAAAATGTATAGCTTGGAAATATGCAACAACGCTGGAAATATGTGTGTCATAGTTAGGCAAATATGCGAATTTCCAAGCTGGTAGCGTCACAATTCTACATCCGTTCTTCGTTAAATGAGTATCTAATATGCCTCATATGTAGAATGTGCCTAATAATAACCCGAAAAATTAAATAATTCTAAAATAACGCTGAAATATATGAAATTATGAAGTATCTTATGAAATTTCCAATTACATTCCAAATATATAAAAATGTGTAAAATAATACTATTAGGAAACATTCCTGCATGTTTATCCTGTCAACATTTGCCTTCATTTCTGGATAAACATGAAACATTGAAATATTATACAATCACATAACATTCTATGTGCGTTTATATGAGTTGTGTCTATTTTTCGTGCAGCTTACCTAATCCGGTACACGTATAAATAACTATATGAAATTACATTCTGATACATTTAGTAATGACTCTTGTTGAAAGATTCACTTTTGAACAAAGTATACCAGAAAATACATGCAAAAATGGGAATAGTATCTCACATAATGATAATTTAATAAAAATGTCCATCACACAATGAAGAGACACTTAGTGAACTACAGTTGATGTTTACTAAGGGCTGCATTAAACTTGTTAGTGCAAATATTATAATTTTCATAAAGACATTAAGAAGGTATATGTGATAGTTTCATTATTTATTAGTAAGTTATCACGTTAGCGCATATATATATTTTTTCTCCTACGAATTCTATTCTATATATATATATATATATATATATATATATATATATATATATGTAGCCTATGTCTTTGTATATATATATATTTTTTTTAATTCAACGGCATGCCCCATTACAGATGAGTAGTCGGCCTACTACATGCCTAGGTTTATCTTAGTTTACATGATGTGTGTCTTACTTCTATTACTGTACCAGTATATATGTATGTATATTCCTGTATGTTCATAAGAGATACTAAGACAGCGTTCCATATTGTTAATAATTACCTTACTTCTTTTTCCTATAACTTATGAACTTAATATTGTGTATACTATTTATTTATGTCAGTTTTTTTCGCTATTGTAGCTGGTCTAAGTCTATACTGTTTGCAAATTGGGTTAGATATTTAATTTAATTCTTGGGAGAAATTGGTTTCACGAATTTAATTTGTTAACTTGTTCTTGATATAATCGTAAAGAAGTTCACATATGAAACATATGAAAGCGAAAAAATATCCAATTACCAATAAATAAATTGCGCCTTCGATATGCGACAGAGTTAACACATAAAATCCTTTCTCGTTCGTCTTTCTATTGAAATACCTACCGTACTTAAGTCTAATATCTTCAACCCATTTATCAATTAGACCTGCACTTTGTAAGGAAAAGATAACAGAATTAAATTTATCCAGTAAAACATGACCTTTCGCTAAAGAGAATATCATGTGCCCCTCTTTTACATTGTTCTCAAATGGAACGTATAAAGTTTTCCCGTTATAGGTGTAATTGGTGTACCCAACGAATTCCAGTCCTATCCTGCCAGCGAAAACAGCCAGATCTAAGTTATACGACATGCGATTTAGGCAGTGTGTCATGTTTTGGCACCAAACAAAGTCAGAATCAAATATTCTATTTCTTAGCTCTTCAGATAACTCATCGAAATGCCTCTCGAGTCCTTTCTGTATTCCCAGTTGCATCTCAGAATTCAGCAAGTCGTAGATATTACCAATCGGATCGGGACTGCTGGGGTCAGCAAGGAAACCAATCATAATTGATTGATAGGCACTATTTATAACAAAACAATAAACTATCCAAATTATAAAAAAAATGCGACATCTTTTGGATTTAGGTTTCGCGTGTAGGGATTGAGAAAAAATTGCACCGTATGTATTTAGGGAAACAGGAATAATTTTTTTAAAACTTTTACTTTCTGACTTAATACTTTTCAAAGAAGAAAAATTTCCAAGCAGCCACATTGTGATGGAACTGAGGACATAAGACAAGAAAATAATAAACCATAGCTTCTGCCCGAATACTTTGTAAAGATTTCTCCAGTATGACACTTTTCTTTCACGGGGGACAAACCATGTGGCAGCTCCCCTATAATGCGGCCAAGTTACGTCATTTTGTTCCAAACGCCAGATAGCAAACCATTGAGCACCTACAACTATTTCTCCCGGATTTGTATAAATTATAGTGAAGTTTGCTGCCTTCGAAACTTCCAAAAGTATTCTTATCTCCAAACCATCTTCATATCCTAAGGTTGAATTGGGCCTACTCAATGCTATAGTCAGGGGAGGCCACACCGAGACAAATACCGAAACTTTGCAGCCCTTCATGTTTACTGGAACTTTTGATGGGAACAAATTTGAATTCCTAAGAAAAGATGATTTATTGTCTAAAGATATCCAGCTGTCTAAATAAACTGGCTTCAGATTTGACCAGTCACATTCATTGATAGATCTGTATGGGAATGAAGTGAATACATCAAATATTACTTTGCTGCCTACTAATTGCTGCGAGGAGTTGGCAGATGGTTTCGGCAGTAGTATGATTATGTCAAAAATATTAAAAGTTGCTGCAATTCTTAAAATTTTTGTAGCAAACATAAGTTCAGTATTTCTGTTAAGTGTTTTTAAAACTGAGCCAACAACAAATTTCGCTCTCGGATTCCATGATTTTTGTTTAGCGTAAGTCATGAGCATATTTCTGAACATGAAAAATGTGTGTTTGGGATTTTCATTCCCTATTATCATTATTATGGATCCTAGCTTTACTATATTAGTGTAAGTATTCTGAGTGATATTAACTGGATCAAATGTTAGCATATTGTATTCCTCAGATTCGTGAAATGATGGTGTTAAATTATCAGTTTCAACAGAATGTAAAAAATCTTCATTGAATGTTCCATGAGTGTTCAAAGCGTAAGGTGTCGAGGAACGTTTCAAATTCTGAAATTTTTTACCGAAAATATCGCTGGACGTTATTGACAAAGGTTTGTCTTTCTGTAGGTAAGTGTTGCTGATGTTTACAAGGGCTAACGAAAGATGATTTTCAAGGGTTCTTCGAGAAGCGACGAGACGAATACATAGAAGTATCCGCACCAACTGCCATGCCCGACAAGTTTTTCCTCGAAGTAGCATTTATACCTGAAAGAAAAAATTCTTTAATAGTCTCACATGTGATTATAATTTTGTAGTATTCGGATAAAGTAATGTCGTTGTATTTTAAAGCGACACAAAAATATTGAAGAAAATTGGGAAATATGTGGAATTTGATTTTATTTATAACAAAACTGGATGCATTAAAAACTAAGAATAAAAAACTACAGTTAGATTTATATTATGACATTCGTACATTTAATCAAAATAGGGCATATTAGCCCTATATAATCGTATATAAAATGCCTATTTCTTTAAACGCAGGGTGAAACGTTAGAAGGATCCTTGAAGAAATTTTTGTTATACATTTACAATAATCTTATAATATTAAGACATTCTTCCAAAAAAGTATTGTAAATGTAAAATGTGATACGATACTTGATCTATATTTTATTTCATTATATATTATATTGTATGACATTATAAAATAGCCTACTACATGCTGGATCTAAAGTTAATTTAATAATATCGAGGGTTTTCTTTGTGATGATTATTCCTAAGTTACTAGTTCTTTAAGTGCCTGAATGCTATGTTAATTTCATTACTATGATTAATCCTTCCTTTTAAGTCTATGCATTGGGTACAATAATTCATGTAATGAATTTCATCTAAGTCTTTAAATCCAGAGCAGTCAGGAATATTTTCAAAATTTATAGCATGCAGCACAAAACAACTTAATTATTTTTCTTTTATTTTTAACTTTATTTTATTTGTAATTGTTGTAATTGAGATAGTATTGTTTAATTGATTTGTTTTAGTACTCTTTCGTTGTTGTTCTTGGAATATTTCTTCATTTGATTCTACTATGTAGGCCTAATATTGTAGTTTAGTAGACTTAAAATAAAATAAAATAATTAAAGTAGCCTAATTAGATAAATTATTGATTAATTTATTGCAATGCTAAAGGTCAAGATCAATTTTATTGCAGTTTTGATGAGATCTTTGCAAATATGGCCAGTTAATAAATGAAAATTGAAAGAATACTATTACCTGTACAATATATAGGATTCTTCTTACTTCAAGTCTACAATTTAATGAATTTTTATTGAGATCTTCAGGCAAAAGTCGTCTTCTCTTCGCTCTAGTCCCGCAATATGTGTAGTAGCCGGTGAGAACTGATATGATCGTTCATATTACACTCTACTATATGGGGAAGTCAGGCACACGAATATAGGCAAATCCTCCAATTTATAGGCGATTATATTACGCTAATGCACTTGTAAATATTTTATCGAAGATCTGAGGTCACCTATTATTTATAGATTAGTGCCATTAGCGAGGAATATTAGCGTACAAATAAATAGCAATTCATGAAATTGATGTTTACATTTTATATTGCTTTGAATCATGATCATTGTTTAACAGAAGTCTCTTCATCTATTTTAAGTTCTATTTTACGGGATGAGCTGGTTTAGAAAAAGAAAAGAGGGCTAGCACGTTTTAAAGATTATACAGGATGTCCCCAGATCTCACTGTTGTTCTCTTCGCTTTCATACAAATGAATAAGCTAATTAACTATCTTCATTTTAAATCCTACAAATACTATTACCCCAAATACTAGTAGTATCGTCTCCCTACAATCATTTTCAAATCAAAATAACATAAATAACTAAAAAACAAAACATAAACATAAGCAAACACGATAGGCCAATTTAGTTTTGCTCAAAACATTATTTACGAGGGTTGATCAGAAAAAAAGTTACAATTCGAATAAGGAAATAGTGTTGTGCCCTCGCCCAGGAGGTGGCACATGTCAGGAATATTCGAACGGTCGGCTCTACGTTCGTTATTTTCTTCTTTAATTACCTTTCATTCGTTTCTGAAATAAATATTATTTCTAACACCAACAATTATAATCGTACTCTTTTAACTATTTAACTTAAATAAAACTATTAATTCGGATGGATCAGGATCTTATACTCTCGTAAGAAAACACTTGAAATTAATTTACATATTTATTCTATAAATCGAAAAGTGAATATGTTTCCTTGAACTTACATTTTACGGAGTTCTTCACAACCATCCTCAACTTCATGGCTTCCGTCGTCTTGCGACGTCGATGCACTTATAACAACTTCATGGAAAGTAAAAATCTGAGTCTGAGACTGAGGCCTATTTCGGCCAGGTTTATATAACCATCCTTGCCACACCCAAACCTCGGGTCAAGAGTCGTGATGAAACAAAATAACATAAGAAAGTACTATATGCCTTTCTTGTAACTTATGCAAATCGCCTATTATTTGCATGAACACAATATGAATATTACTGAATTGACTTAATTCAATAAAAGCTTAAATCTTGCGTTAAGCAACGGAAAATAATGACATAATTATGACCTCATCAACAACCAATAGAAACTAGTCTATTTTACCCTTACTCAGTAATCTGTGAAATGTTTACACAAATGTGCTGTACTCAATGTTCTGACAATGAACGTAATATAATACTTCTTTCCTTTTATAAACTGCAATCTTTGCTTTATTCATGTGACTTCTAAAGCAATATCCATAAAAATGTGTAGTTGTCTTTAACTTTATATTTCAACAATAAAATGTTAATCTCTTTGACCCATGCATTGTCGTATCCTAAATTATAACATTGCTATTATAATCCGGGAGAAACAATGACAATGATTTCCGGTATAGCCGTGGTATACAAAGGTATACTCAGGTATATACCAGGGCTCAACATCACTCCCTTCTTTTTTTTAAAACGAGCTGTTCCGTTTGGAACACTCGATTTTCAAGAAAGTTCCAAAATTCTCGATCTTGTTGAGAGCTGCAAGATTCATTCATTCAACAGTTATCGCTTGTAGAGTTTTAATTCCACAGTGGCTTCAATCATTCATCAATCAGGCTTACAAGAATGTTATTCCGTTCCAGCGGCCTTCAATTATTTACTTACAGTCTTAACAAGTCGACGAACTGGTAGGGGTTATGTATGCCTCTTCTTTTGGTCACTTTAATTTAATTACAACTCAATTACAACAGTAAAAAAATGTACCCAGGAAAAAACCTATGCCCAGTTAAAAATTCACGCAGAAAAAGCCTAAGCCCAGTAAGAAATGTGCCCAGGAAGAATCCTAAGCCCAGTAAAAAATTGCACCCAGGAAGAATCCTAAGCCCATTGAAAAATGCACCCAGGAAGAAACCTAAGACCAGTAAAAAAATGCACCCAGGACAATACCCAAGCGCAGTAAAAAATGCGCCCAGGAAAATCCTAAGCCCAGGAAGAAACCTAAGCCAAGTAAAAAAAATTCTCCAAGAGAAAAAAAACCAAAGCCTAGTAAAAAATGTACCCAGAAAAACCTAAGCCAAGTAAAAAAATTCTCCAAGAGAAAAAAACCAAAGCCTAGTAAAAAATGTACCCAGAAAAAACTTAAGTCCAGTAAAAAATGCACCCCTGAAAATCCTAATCCCAGTAATAAAAGCACCCATTTTCTTTCCTATCTAGGGACTTATTCCTAACCTAAAAATTTACGCTTCGACAGGGATTCGAACTCTGTTTCTTTGACTTCGTAGTTGGAGACTCTAACCAGTACAATACGAGATTTCGTTAAACTATGATGTGAAAATTCATCTATCTTAGTCTATAATTCGTCATTACTGGGAAACCAGAGTGGGATAAACTAAAACTGAGTGGTCTGCCAAATTGCCCAGTTGGGTGAAATTGCTAAAACAACAGGTAAGTGTTCTGTACGATGCTGGTTCAAATCTCCCGTCTGCAAAGTTTTAAGTTATTTATTTATACTAGAAAAAGCAGAGCGCGATATAAGAGCTAAAAAGAAATACAATTTCAACAGTCATTGTTGGCTGAGGTGGTTAATACAGAATGCTTCTGAGCAAAAGGTCCCAGGTTCGATCCCAGGGGGGTTTGAAAGTTTTTCACTAAATCTCTAAAATATTATAAAAACTAGAGCGGAATATAAGACAGCTGAAAGAACATTTAAATTCAGCAATATCCGGTGGTTGAAGTGACGGAAGGATTTTAAGTAAAAAAGATTAAAATTAGAAATAATTAAAATCCCAGAGCTCCATACATGATGGCTAAAAAGGAAGGTGCAAGCAACAAGTTGTGGTGGCCGAAGCGGTTAAAGAGACGTGCTTCGGAAGAGAAGGTCCTGGGTTCATTCCCCGGGACGGAAGGATTTTAAGTAAAACAGATTAAAATTAAAAATAATTAAAATCCCAGAGCTCCGTACAAGAATGTTAAAAAGGAAAGTGCTTGCAACAAGTTGTTGTGGCCGAAGCGGTTAAAGAGACGTGCTTCGGAAGAGAAGGTCCCGGGTTCGATCCCCGGGACTGAAGGATTTTAAGTAAAAAAGATTAAAATTAAGAATAATTAAAATCCCAGATCTCCATACAAGAAGGCTAAAAAGGAAGGTGAAAGCAATAAGTTGTTGTGGCCGAATCGGTAAAAGAGACGTGCTTCGGAAGAGAAGGTCCCGGGTTCAATCCCCGGGACGGAAGGATTTTAAGTAAAAAAGATTAAAATTAAAAATAATTAAAATCCCAGAGCTCCGTACAAGAATGTTAAAAAGGAAGTTGCAAGCAACAAGTTGTGGTGGCCGAAGCGGTTAAAGAGACGTGCTTCGGAATAGAAGGTCCCTGGTTCGATCCCCGGGACGGAAGGATTTTAAGTAAAATAGATTAAAATTAAAAATAATTAAAATCCCAGATCTCCATACAAGAAGGCTAAAAAGGAAGGACCAAGCAATAAGTTGTTGTGGCCGAATCGGTAAAAGAGACGTGCTTCGGAAGAGAAGGTCCCGGGTTCAATCCCCGGGACGGAAGGATTTTAAGTAAAGAAGATTAAAATTAAAAATAATTAAAATCCCAGAGCTCCGTACAAGAATGTTAAAAAGGAAGTTGCAAGCAACAAGTTGTGGTGGCCGAAGCGGTTAAAGAGACGTGCTTCGGAATAGAAGGTCCCTGGTTCGATCCCCGGGACGGAAGGATTTTAAGTAAAAAAGATTAAAATTAAAAATAATTAAAATCCCAGATCTCCATACAAGAAGGCTAAAAAGGAAGGACCAAGCAATAAGTTGTTGTGGCCGAAGCGGTTAAAGAGACGTGCTTCGGAAGAGAAGGTCCCGGGTTCAATCCCCGGGACGGAATGATTTTAAGTAAAAAAGATTAAAATTAAAAAATAATTAAAATCCCAGACCTCCATACAAGAAGGCTAAAAAGGAAGGTGCAAGCAACAAGTTGTTGTGGCCGAAGCGGTTAAAGAGACGTGCTTCGAAAGAGAAGGTCCTGGGTTCAATCCCCGGGACGGAAGGATTTTAAGTAAAACAGATTAAAATTAAAAATAATTAAAATACCAGAGCTCCGTACAAGAATGTTAGAAAGGATAGTGCTTGCAACAAGTTGTTGTGGCCGAAGCGGTTAAAGAGACGTGCTTCGGAAGAGAAGGTCCCGGGTTCGATCTCCGGGACTGAAGGATTTTAAGTAAAAAAGATTAAAATTAAGAATAATTAAAATCCCAGATCAGCATACAAGAAGGCTAAAAAGGAAGGTGAAAGCAATAAGTTGTTGTGGCCGAATCGGTAAAAGAGACGTGCTTCGGAAGAGAAGGTCCCGGGTTCAATCCCCGGGACGGAAGGATTTTAAGTAAAAAGATTAAAATTAAAAATAATTAAAATCCCAGAGCTCCGTACAAGAATGTTAAAAAGGAAGGTGCAAGCAACAAGTTGTGGTGGCCGAAGCGGTTAAAGAGACGTGCTTCGGAATAGAAGGTCCCTGGTTCGATCCCCGGGACGGAAGGATTTTAAGTAAAAAAGATTAAAATTAAAAATAATTAAAATCCCAGATCTCCATACAAGAAGGCTAAAAAGGAAGGACCAAGCAATAAGTTGTTGTGGCCGAAGCGGTTAAAGAGACGTGCTTCGGAAGAGAAGGTCCCGGGTTCAATCCCCGGGACAGAAGGATTTTAAGTAAAAAAGATTAAAATTAAAAATAATTAAAATCCCAGAGCTCCGTACAAGACTGTTAAAAAGGAAGGTGCAAGCAACAAGTTGTGGTGGCCGAAGCGGTTAAAGAGACGTGCTTCGGAAGAGAAGGTCCCTGGATCGATCCCCGGGACGGTAGGATTTTAAGTAAAAAAGATTAAAATTAAAAATAATTAAAATCCCAGAGCACTCTACAAGAAAGCTAAAAAGGAAGAAGCAGGCAACTAGATGTGGTGGCCGAAGCGGTTAAAGAGACGTGCTTCGGAGCAGAAGGTGGTGGGTTCGATTCCCGGCATGGAATGATTTTAAGTAAAATATAAAAGTTAAAAATAATTAAAATCCCAGAATTCCGTATAAGAGAGCTAAAAAATAAAATATAAGTACCAAGTTGTGATGGCCGAAGCGGTTAGAGATAACTGCTTCGGAGGAGAAGGTGGTGCGTTCGATTCTCGGCACGGAGTGATTTTAAGTAAAAGATAGAAAATTAAAATAATTAAAATTTCAGTGTCCCGTGTAAGAGGGATAAAAAGGAAGGTGTAAGCAATAAGTTGCGGTGGCCTACCAGGCCTACATTCCAAAAAATAGGCCTACAATCCAAAATAGGCCTATTAGACCTAGATTCCAAAAAAATAGGCCTACAATACAAATTAAGCGTATTTTTTGGAATGTAGGCCTAGTAGGCTTATTTTTTGGAATGTAGGCCTAGTAGGCCTAGTAGGCCTATTTTTTTGGGGTGTAGGCCTACTAGGCCTACTAGGCCTACATTCCAAAAATAGGCCTACAATCCAAATAGGCCTATTTTTGTAATGTAGGCCTAGTAGGCCTATTTTTTTGTAGGCCTACTAGGCCTACTAGGCCTACATTCCAAAAAATAAGCCTACTAGGCCTACAAAAAAATAGGCCTACTAGGCCTACATTCCAAAAATAGGCCTATTTTGGATTGTAGGCCTATTTTTTGGAATGTAGGCCTAGTAGGCCTAGTAGGCTTATTACTAGTAGGCCTAGTAGGCCTACTAGGCCTAGTAGGCCTAGTAGGCCTACCTGGCCTACATTCCAAAAAATAAGCCTACTAGGCCTGCTAGGCCTACTAGGCCTACATACCAAAAAATAAGCCTACTAGGCCTACTAGGCCTACATTCCAAAAAATAGGCCTACAATCCAAAATAGGCCTATTTTTGGAATGTAGGCCTAGTAGGCCTATTTTTTTGTAGGCCTAGTACGCTTATTTTTTGGAATGTAGGCCTAGTAGGCCTAGTAGGCCTACCAAAAAATAGACCTACTAGGCCTACATTACAAAAATAGGCCTATTTTGGATTGTAGGCCTATTTTTGGAATGTAGGCCTAGTAGGCCTAGTAGGCTTATTTTTTGGAATGTAGGCCTAGTAGGCCTAGTAGGCCTCCACCCCAAAAAATAGGCCTACTAGGCCTACTAGGCCTACATTCCAAAAATAAGCCTACTAGGCCTACATTCCAAAAAACACGCTTAATTTGTATTGTAGGCCTATTTTTTTGGAATCTAGGTCTAATAGGCCTATTTTGGATTGTAGGCCTATTTTTTGGAATGTAGGCCTGGTAGGCCACCGCAACTTATTGCTTACACCTTCCTTTTTATCCCTCTTACACGGGACACTGAAATTTTAATTATTTTAATTTTCTATCTTTTACTTAAAATCACTCCGTGCCGGGAATCGAACTCACCACCTTCTCCTCCGAAGCAGTTATCTCTAACCGCTTCGGCCATCACAACTTGGTACTTATATTTTACTTTTTAGCTCTCTTATACGGAATTCTGGGATTTTAATTATTTTTAACTTTTATATTTTACTTAAAATCATTCCATGCCGGGAATCGAACCCACCACCTTCTGCTCCGAAGCACGTCTCTTTAACCGCTTCGGCCACCACATCTAGTTGCCTGCATCTTCCTTTTTAGCTTTCTTGTAGCGTGCTCTGGGATTTTAATTATTTTTAATTTTAATCTTTTTTACTTAAAATCCTACCGTCCCGGGGATCGATCCAGGGACCTTCTCTTCCGAAGCACGTCTCTTTAACCGCTTCGGCCACCACAACTTGTTGCTTGCACCTTCCTTTTTAACAGTCTTGTACGGAGCTCTGGGATTTTAATTATTTTTAATTTTAATCTTTTTTACTTAAAATCCTTCTGTCCCGGGGATTGAACCCGGGACCTTCTCTTCCGAAGCACGTCTCTTTAACCGCTTCGGCCACAACAACTTATTGCTTGGTCCTTCCTTTTTAGCCTTCTTGTATGGAGATCTGGGATTTTAATTATTTTTAATTTTAATCTTTTTTACTTAAAATCCTTCCGTCCCGGGGATCGAACCAGGGACCTTCTATTCCGAAGCACGTCTCTTTAACCGCTTCGGCCACCACAACTTGTTGCTTGCACCTTCCTTTTTAACATTCTTGTACGGAGCTCTGGGATTTTAATTATTTTTAATTTTAATCTTTTTTACTTAAAATCCTTCCGTCCCGGGGATTGAACCCGGGACCTTCTCTTCCGAAGCACGTCTCTTTTACCGATTCGGCCACAACAACTTATTGCTTTCACCTTCCTTTTTAGCCTTCTTGTATGGAGATCTGGGATTTTAATTATTCTTAATTTTAATCTTTTTTACTTAAAATCCTTCAGTCCCGGGGATCGAACCCGGGACCTTCTCTTCCGAAGCACGTCTCTTTAACCGCTTCGGCCACAACAACTAGTTGCAAGCACTTTCCTTTTTAACATTCTTGTACGGAGCTCTGGGATTTTAATTATTTTTAATTTTAATCTGTTTTACTTAAAATCCTTCCGTCCCGGGGATTGAACCCAGGACCTTCTCTTTCGAAGAACGTCTCTTTAACCGCTTCGGCCACAACAACTTGTTGCTTGCACCTTCCTTTTTAGCCTTCTTGTATGGAGGTCTGGGATTTTAATTATTTTTTAATTTTAATCTTTTTTACTTAAAATCCTTCCGTCCCGGGGATTGAACCCGGGACCTTCTCTTCCGAAGCACGTCTCTTTAACCGCTTCGGCCACAACAACTTATTGCTTGGTCCTTCCTTTTTAGCCTTCTTGTATGGAGATCTGGGATTTTAATTATTTTTAATCTTAATCTTTTTTACTTAAAATCCTTCCGTCCCGGGGATCGAACCAGGGACCTTCTATTCCGAAGCACGTCTCTTTAACCGCTTCGGCCACAACAACTTATTGCTTTCACCTTCCTTTTTAGCCTTCTTGTATGGAGATCTGGGATTTTAATTATTCTTAATTTTAATCTTTTTTACTTAAAATCCTTCCGTCCCGGGGATTGAACCCGGGACCTTCTCTTCCGAAGCACGTCTCTTTAACCGCTTCGGTCACAACAACTTATTGCTTGGTCCTTCCTTTTTAGCCTTCTTGTATGGAGATCTGGGATTTTAATTATTTTTAATTTTAATCTTTTTTACTTAAAATCTTTCCGTCCCGTGGATCGAACAAGGGACCTTCTATTCCGAAGCACGTCTCTTTAACCGCTTCGGCCACCACAACTTATGGCTTTCACATTCCTTTTTAGCCTTCTTGTATGGAGATCTGGGATTTTAATTATTTTTAATTTTAATCTGTTTTACTTAAAATCCTTCCGTCCCGGGGATTGAACCCAGGACCTTCTCTTTCGAAGCACGTCCCTTTAACCGCTTCGGCCACAACAACTTGTTGCTTGCACCTTCCTTTTTAGCCTTCTTGTATGGAGGTCTGGGATTTTAATTATTTTTTAATTTTAATCTTTTTTACTTAAAATCCATCCGTCCCGGGGATCGAACCCGGGACCTTCACTTCCGAAGCACGTCTCTTTAACCGCTTCGGCCACCACAACTTGTTGCATGCATCTTCCTTTTTAGCTTTCTTGTAGCGAGCTCTGGGATTTTAATTATTTTTAATTTTATTCTTTCTTCTTAAAATCCTTCCGTCCCGGGGATTGAACCCGGGACCTTCTCGGACTTCTGGGCGCATTTTTCGAAATTTTCAAAGGGGTTAGCCTTCTCGGAATTCTGGGCGCATTTTTCGAAATTTTCAAAGGGGTTAGCCTTCTCGGAATTCTGGGCGCATTTTTCGAAATTTTCAAAGTGGTTAGCCTTCTCGGAATTCTGGGCGCATTTTTCGAAATTTTCAAAGGGGTTAGCCTTCTCGGAATTCTGGGCGCATTTTTCGAAATTTTCAAAGGGGTTAGCCTTCTCGGAATTCTGGGCGAATTTTTCGAAATTTTCAAAGGGGTTAGCCTTCTCGGAATTCTGGGCGCATTTTTCGAAATTTTAAAAGGGGTTAGCCTTCTCGGAATTCTGGGCGCATTTTTCGAAATTTTCCTAGGGTTTAGCCTTCTCGGAATTCTTTGCGCATTTTTCGAAATTTTCAAAGGGGTTAGCCTTCTCGGCATTCTGGGCGCGTTTTTCGAAATTTTCAAAGGGGTTAGCCTTCTCGGAATTCTGGGCGCATTTTTCGAAATTTTCAAAGGGGTTAGCCTTCTCGGAATTCTGGGCGCATTGTTCGAAATTTTTAAAGGGGTTGGACTTCTCGGAATTCTGGGCGCATTGTTCGAAATTTTCAAAGGGGTTAGCCTTCTCGGAATTCTGGGCGCATTTTTCGAAATTTTCAAAGGGGTTAGCCTTCTCGGAATTCTGGGCGCATTTTTCGAAATTTTCAAAGGGGTTTCCTTCTTGGAATTCTGGGCTCAATTTTCGAAATTTTCAAAGGAGTTAGCCTTCTCGGAATTCTTGGCGCATTTTCGAAATTTTCAAAGGGGTTAGCCTTCTCGGATTTCTGGGCGCAATTTTCGAAATTTTCAAAGGGGTTAGCCTTCTCGGAATTCTGCGCGCATTTTTCGAAATTTTCAAAGGGGTTAACCCTCTCGGAATTCTGGGCGCATTTTTCGAAATTTTCAAAGGGGTTAGCCTTCTCGGAAATTTGGGCGCATTTTTCGAAATTTTCAAAGGGGTTAGCCTTCTCGGATTTCTGGGCGGAATTTTCGAAATTTTCAAAGGGGTTAGCCTTCTCGGAATTCTGGGCGCATTTTTCGAAATTTTCAAAGGGGTTAACCTTCTCGGAATTCTGGGCGCATTTTTCAAAATTTTCCTAGGGTTTAGCCTTCTCGGAATTCTTGGCGCATTTTTCGAAATTTTCAAAGGGGATAGCCTTCTCGGAATTCTGGGCGCATTTTTCGAAATTTTCAAAGGGGTTAGCCTTCTCGGAATTCTGGGCGCATTTTTCGAAATTTTCAAAGGGGTTAGCCTTCTCGGAATTCTGGGCGCATTTTTCGAAATTTTCAAAGGGGTCAGACTTCTCGGAATTCTGGGCGCATTTTTCGAAATTTTCAAAGGGGTTAGCCTTCTCGGAATTCTGGGCGCATTTTTCGAAATTTTCAAAGTGGTTAGCCTTCTCGGAATTCTGGGCGCATTTTTCGAAATTTTCAAAGGGGTTAGCCTTCTCGGAATTCTGGGCGCATTTTTCGAAATTTTCAAAGGGGTTAACCTTCTCGGAATTCTGGGCGCATTTTTCGAAATTTTCAAAGGGGTTAGCCTTTTCGGAATTCTGGGCGCATTTTTCGAAATTTTCTAAGGGGTTAGCCTTCTCGGAATTCTGGGCGCATTTTTTGGAATTTTCAAAGGGGTTAGCCTTGTCGGAATTCTGGGCGAATTTTTCGAAATTTTCAAAGGGGTTAGCCTTCTCGGAATTCTGGGCGCATTTTTCGAAATTTTAAAAGGGGTTAGCCTTCTCGGAATTCTGGGCGCATTTTTCGAAATTTTCCTAGGGTTTAGCCTTCTCGGAATTCTTTGCGCATTTTTCGAAATTTTCAAAGGGGTTAGCCTTCTCGGCATTCTGGGCGCATTTTTCGAAATTTTCAAATTGGTTAGCCTTTTCGGAATTCTGGGCGCATTTTTCGAAATTTTCAAAGGGGTTAGCCTTCTCGGAATTCTGGGCGCATTTTTCGAAATTTTCAAAGGGGTTAGCCTTCTCGGAATTCTTGGCGCATTTTCGAAATTTTCAAAGGGGTTAGCTTTCTCGGATTTCTGGGCGCAATTTTCGAAATTTTCAAAGGGGTTAGCCTTCTCGGAATTCTGGGCGCATTTTCCGAAATTTTCTAAGGGGTTAGCCTTCTCGGAATTCTGGGCGCATTTTTCGAAATTTTCAAAGGGGTTAACCCTCTCGGAATTCTGGGCGCATTTTTCGAAATTTTCAAAGTGGTTAGCCTTCTCGGAAATTTGGGCGCATTTTTCGAAATTTTGAAAGGGGTTAGCCTTCTCGGAATTCTGGGCGCATTTTTCGAATTTTTCAAAGGGGTTAGCCTTCTCGGCATTCTGGGCGAATTTTTCGAAATTTTCAAAGGAGTTAGCCTTTTCGGAATTCTGGGCGCATTTTTCGAAATTTTCAAAGGGGTTAACCTTCTCGGAATTCTGGGCGCATTTTTCGAAATTATCAAAGGGGTTAGCCTTCTCGGAATTCTGGGCGCATTTTTCGAAATTTTCAAAGGGGTTAGCCTTCTCGGAATTCTGGGCGCATTTTTCGAAATTTTCAAAGGGGTTAGCAATCTCGGAATTCTGGGCGCATTTTTCGAAATTTTCAAAGGGGTTTTCCTTCTCGGCATTGTGGGCGCATTTTTCGAAATTTTCAAAGGGGTTAGCCTTTTCGGAATTCTGGGCGCATTTTTCGAAATTTTCAAAGGGGTTAGCCTTCTCGGATTTCTGGGCGGAATTTTCGAAATTTTCAAAGGGGTTAGCCTTCTCGGAATTCTGGGCGCATTTTTCGAAATTTTCAAAGGGGTTAACCTTCTCGGAATTCTGGGCGCATTTTTCGAAATTATCAAAGGGGTTAGCCTTCTCGGAATTCTGGGCGCATTTTTCAAAATTTTCAAAGGGGTTAGCCTTCTCGGAATTCTGGGCGCATTTTTCGAAATTTTCAAACGGGTTAGCCTTCTCGGAATTCTGGGCGCATTTTTCGAAATTTTCAAAGGGTTAGCCTTCTCGGAATTCTGGGCGCAATTTTAGAAATTTTCAAAGGGGTTAGGCTTCTCGGAATTCTGGGCGCATTTTTTCGAAATTTTCAAAGGGGTTAGCCTTCTCGGAAATGTGGGCGCATTTTTCGAAATTTTCAAAGGGGTTAGCCTTCTCGAAATTCTGGGCGCATTTTTCGAAATTTTCAAAGTGGTTAGCCTTCTCGGAATTCTGGGCGCATTTTTCGAAATTTTCAAAGGGGTTAGCCTTCTCGGAATTCTGGGCGCATTTTTCGAAATTTTCAAAGGGGTTAGCCTTCTCGGAATTCTGGGCGCATTTTTCGAAATTTTCAAAGGGGTTAGCCTTCTCGGAATTCTGGGCGCATTTTCGAAATTTTCAACCGGGTTAGCCTTCTCGGAATTCTGGGCGCATTTTTCGAAATTTTCAAAGGGTTAGCCTTCTCGGAATTCTGGTCGCAATTTTCGAAATTTTCAAAGGGGTAAGGCTTCTCAGAATTCTGGGCGCATTTTTCGAAATTTTCAAAGGGGTTAGCCTTCTCGGAAATGTGGGCGCATTTTTCGAAATTTTCAAAGGGGTTAGCCTTCTTTGAATTCTGGGCGCATTTTTCGAAATTTTCAAAGGGGTTAGCCTTCTCGGAATTCTGGGCGCATTTTTCGAAATTTTCAAAGGGGTTAGCCTTCTCGGAATTCTGGGCGCATTTTTCGAAATTTTCAAAGGGGTTAGCCTTCTCGGAATTCTGGGCGCATTTTTCGAAATTTTCAAAGGGGTTAGCCTTCTCGGAATTCTGGGCGCATTTTTCGAAATTTTCAAAGGGGTTAGCCTTCTCGGAATTCTGGGCGCATTTTTCGAAATTTTCAAAGGGGTTAGCCTTCTCGGAATTCTGGGCGCATTTTTCGAAATTTTCAAAGGGGTTAGCCTTCTCGGAATTCTGGGCGCATTTTTCGAAATTTTCAAAGGGGTTAGCCTTCTCGGAATTCTGGGCGCATTTTTCGAAATTTTCATGGGGTTAGCATTCTCGGAATTCTGGGCGCATTTTTCGAAATTTTCAAAGGGGTTTGCCTTCTCGGCATTGTGGGCGCATTTTTCGAAATTTTCAAAGGGGTTAGCCTTTTCGGAATTCTGGGCGCATTTTTCGAAATTTTCAAAGGGGTTAGCCTTCTCGGAATTCTGGGCGCATTTTTCGAAATTTTCAAAGGGGTTAGCCTTCTCGGAATTCTGGGCGCATTTTCGAAATTTTCAAACGGGTTAGCCTTCTCGGAATTCTGGCCACATTTTTCGAAATTTTCAAAGGGTTAGCCTTCTCGGAATTCTGGGAGCAATTTTCGAAATTTTCAAAGGGGTTAGGCTTCTCGGAATTCTGGGCGCATTTTTCGAAATTTTCAAAGGGGTTAGGCTTCTCGGAATTCTGGGCGCATTTTTCGAAATTTTCAAAGGGGTTAGGCATCTCGGAATTCTGGGCGCATTTTTCGAAATTTTCAAAGGGGTTAGCCTTTTCGGAAATTTGGGCGCATTTTTCGAAATTTTCAATGGGGTTAGCCTTCTCGGAATTTTGGGCGCATTTTTCGATATTTTCAAAGGGGTTAGCCTTCTCGGAATTCTGGGCGCATTTTTCGAAATTTTCAAAGGGGTTAGCCTCCTCGGAATTCTGGGCGCATTTTTCGAAATTTTCAAAGGGGTTAGCCTTCTCGGCATTCTGGGCGCATTTTTCGAAATTTTCAAAGGGGTTAGCCTTCTCGGAATTCTGGGCGCATTTTTCGAAATTTTTAAAGGGGTTAGCCTTCTCGGAATTCTGGGCGCATTTTTCGAAATTTTCAAAGGGGTTAGCCTTCTCGGAATTCTGGGCGCATTTTTCGAAATTTTCAAAGGGGTTAGCCTTCTCGGAATTCTGGGCGCATTTTTCGAAATTTTCAAAGGGGTTAGCCTTCTCGGAATTCTGGGCGCATTTTTCGAAATTTTCAAAGGTGTTAGCCTTCTCGGAATTCTGGGCGCATTTTTCGAAATTTTCCTAGGGGTTAGCCTTCTCGGAATGTGGGCGCATTTTTCGAAATTTCAAAGGGGTTAGCCTTTTCGGAATGTGGGCGCATTTTTCGAAATTTCAAAGGGGTTAGCCTTTTCGGAATTCTGGGCGCATTTTTCGAAATTTTCAAAGGGGTTAGCCTTCTCGGAATTCTGGGCGCATTTTTCGAAATTTTCAAACGGGTTAGCCTTCTCGGAATTCTGGCCACATTTTTCGAAATTTTCAAAGGGTTAGCCTTCTCGGAATTCTGGGCGCAATTTTCGAAATTTTCAAAGGGGTTAGGCTTCTCGGAATTCTGGGCGCATTTTTCGAAATTTTCAAAGGGGTTAGCCTTCTCGGAATTCTGGGCGCATTTTTCGAAATTTTCAAAGGGGTTAGCCTTCTCGGAAATTTGGCCGCATTTTTCGAAATTTTCAAAGGGGTTAGCCTTCTCGGAATTCTGGGCGCATTTTTCGAAATTTTCAAAGGGGTTAGCCTTCTCGGCATTCTGGGCGCATTTTTCGAAATTTTCAAAGGGGTTAGCCTTCTCGGAATTCTGGGCGCATTTTTCGAAATTTTCAAAGGGGTTAGCCTTCTCGGAATTCTGGGCGCATTTTTCGAAATTTTCAAAGGGGTTAGCCTTCTCGGAATTCTGGGCGCATTTTTCGAAATTTTCAAAGGGGTTAGGCTTCTCGGATTACTGGGCGGAATTTTCGAAATTTTCAAAGGGGTTAGCCTTCTCGGAATTCTGGGGGCATTTTCCGAAATTTTCAAAGGGGTTAGCCTTCTCGGAATTCTGGGCGAATTTTTCGAAATTTTCAAAGGGGTTAACCCTCTCGGAATTCTGGGCGCATTTTTCGAAATTTTCAAAGGGGTTAGCCTTCTCGGAAATTTGGGCGCATTTTTCGAAATTTTCAAAGGGGTTAGCCTTCTCGGCATTCTGGGCGGATTTTTCGAAATTTTCAAAGGGGTTAGCCTTTTTGGAATTCTGGGCGCATTTTTCGAAATTTTCAAAGGGGTTAGCCTTCTCGGAATTCTGGGCGCATTTTTCGAAATTTTCAAAGGGTTAGCCTTCTCGGAATTCTGGTCGCAATTTTCGAAATTTTCAAAGGGGTAAGGCTTCTCGGAATTCTGGGCGCATTTTTCGAAATTTTCAAAGGGGTTAGCCTTCTCGGAAATGTGGGCGCATTTTTCGAAATTTTCAAAGGGGTTAGCCTTCTTTGAATTCTGGGCGCATTTTTCGAAATTTTCAAAGGGGTTAGCCTTCTCGGAATTCTGGGCGCATTTTTCGAAATTTTCAAAGGGGTTAGCCTTCTCGGAATTCTGGGCGCATTTTTCGAAATTTTCAAAGGGGTTAGCCTTCTCGGAATTCTGGGCGCATTTTTCGAAATTTTCAAAGGGGTTAGCCTTCTCGGCATTCTGGGCGCATTTTTCGAAATTTTCAAAGGGGTTAGCCTTCTCGGAATTCTGGGCGCATTTTTCGAAATTTTCAAAGGGGTTAGCCTTCTCGGAATTCTGGGCGCATTTTTCGAAATTTTCAAAGGGGTTAGGCTTCTCGGATTACTGGGCGGAATTTTCGAAATTTTCAAAGGGGTTAGCCTTCTCGGAATTCTGGGGGCATTTTCCGAAATTTTCAAAGGGGTTAGCCTTCTCGGAATTCTGGGCGAATTTTTCGAAATTTTCAAAGGGGTTAACCCTCTCGGAATTCTGGGCGCATTTTTCGAAATTTTCAAAGGGGTTAGCCTTCTCGGAAATTTGGGCGCATTTTTCGAAATTTTCAAAGGGGTTAGCCTTCTCGGCATTCTGGGCGGATTTTTCGAAATTTTCAAAGGGGTTAGCCTTTTTGGAATTCTGGGCGCATTTTTCGAAATTTTCAAAGGGGTTAGCCTTCTCGGAATTCTGGGCGCATTTTTCGAAATTTTCAAAGGGTTAGCCTTCTCGGAATTCTGGTCGCAATTTTCGAAATTTTCAAAGGGGTAAGGCTTCTCGGAATTCTGGGCGCATTTTTCGAAATTTTCAAAGGGGTTAGCCTTCTCGGAAATGTGGGCGCATTTTTCGAAATTTTCAAAGGGGTTAGCCTTCTTTGAATTCTGGGCGCATTTTTCGAAATTTTCAAAGGGGTTAGCCTTCTCGGAATTCTGGGCGCATTTTTCGAAATTTTCAAAGGGGTTAGCCTTCTCGGAATTCTGGGCGCATTTTTCGAAATTTTCAAAGGGGTTAGCCTTCTCGGAATTCTGGGCGCATTTTTCGAAATTTTCAAAGGGGTTAGCCTTCTCGGAATTCTGGGCGCATTTTTCGAAATTTTCAAAGGGGTTAGCCTTCTCGGAATTCTGGGCGCATTTTTCGAAATTTTCAAAGGGGTTAGCCTTCTCGGAATTCTGGGCGCATTTTTCGAAATTTTCAAAGGGGTTAGCCTTCTCGGAATTCTGGGCGCATTTTTCGAAATTTTCAAAGGGGTTAGCCTTCTCGGAATTCTGGGCGCATTTTTCGAAATTTTCAAAGGGGTTAGCCTTCTCGGAATTCTGGGCGCATTTTTCGAAATTTTCATGGGGTTAGCATTCTCGGAATTCTGGGCGCATTTTTCGAAATTTTCAAAGGGGTTTGCCTTCTCGGCATTGTGGGCGCATTTTTCGAAATTTTCAAAGGGGTTAGCCTTTTCGGAATTCTGGGCGCATTTTTCGAAATTTTCAAAGGGGTTAGCCTTTTTGGAATTCTGGGCGCATTTTTCGAAATTTTCAAAGGGGTTAGCCTTCTCGGAATTCTGGGCGCATTTTTCGAAATTTTCAAAGGGTTAGCCTTCTCGGAATTCTGGTCGCAATTTTCGAAATTTTCAAAGGGGTAAGGCTTCTCGGAATTCTGGGCGCATTTTTCGAAATTTTCAAAGGGGTTAGCCTTCTCGGAAATGTGGGCGCATTTTTCGAAATTTTCAAAGGGGTTAGCCTTCTTTGAATTCTGGGCGCATTTTTCGAAATTTTCAAAGGGGTTAGCCTTCTCGGAATTCTGGGCGCATTTTTCGAAATTTTCAAAGGGGTTAGCCTTCTCGGAATTCTGGGCGCATTTTTCGAAATTTTCAAAGGGGTTAGCCTTCTCGGAATTCTGGGCGCATTTTTCGAAATTTTCAAAGGGGTTAGCCTTCTCGGAATTCTGGGCGCATTTTTCGAAATTTTCAAAGGGGTTAGCCTTCTCGGAATTCTGGGCGCATTTTTCGAAATTTTCAAAGGGGTTAGCCTTCTCGGAATTCTGGGCGCATTTTTCGAAATTTTCAAAGGGGTTAGCCTTCTCGGAATTCTGGGCGCATTTTTCGAAATTTTCAAAGGGGTTAGCCTTCTCGGAATTCTGGGCGCATTTTTCGAAATTTTCATGGGGTTAGCATTCTCGGAATTCTGGGCGCATTTTTCGAAATTTTCAAAGGGGTTTGCCTTCTCGGCATTGTGGGCGCATTTTTCGAAATTTTCAAAGGGGTTAGCCTTTTCGGAATTCTGGGCGCATTTTTCGAAATTTTCAAAGGGGTTAGCCTTCTCGGAATTCTGGGCGCATTTTTCGAAATTTTCAAAGGGGTTAGCCTTCTCGGAATTCTGGGCGCATTTTTCGAAATTTTCAAAGGGGTTAGCCTTCTCGGAATTCTGGGCGCATTTTTCGAAATTTTCAAAGGGGTTAGCCTTCTCGGAATTCTGGGCGCATTTTTCGAAATTTTCAAAGGGGTTAGCCTTCTCGGAATTCTGGGCGCATTTTTCGAAATTTTCAAAGGGGTTAGCCTTCTCGGAATTCTGGGCGCATTTTTCGAAATTTTCATGGGGTTAGCATTCTCGGAATTCTGGGCGCATTTTTCGAAATTTTCAAAGGGGTTAGGCTTCTCGGAATTCTGGGCGCATTTTTCGAAATTTTCAAAGGGGTTAGGCTTCTCGGAATTCTGGGCGCATTTTTCGAAATTTTCAAAGGGGTTAGCCTTTTCGGAAATTTGGGCGCATTTTTCGAAATTTTCAATGGGGTTAGCCTTCTCGGAATTTTGGGCGCATTTTTCGATATTTTCAAAGGGGTTAGCCTTCTCGGAATTCTGGGCGCATTTTTCGAAATTTTCAAAGGGGTTAGCCTCCTCGGAATTCTGGGCGCATTTTTCGAAATTTTCGAAGGGGTTAGCCTTCTCGGCATTCTGGGCGCATTTTTCGAAATTTTCAAAGGGGTTAGCCTTCTCGGAATTCTGGGCGCATTTTTCGAAATTTTCAAAGGGGTTAGCCTTCTCGGAATTCTGGGCGCATTTTTCGAAATTTTCAAAGGGGTTAGCCTTCTCGGAATTCTGGGCGCATTTTTCGAAATTTTCAAAGGGGTTAGCCTTCTCGGAATTCTGGGCGCATTTTTCGAAATTTTCAAAGGGGTTAGCCTTCTCGGAATTCTGGGCGCATTTTTCGAAATTTTCAAAGGTGTTAGCCTTCTCGGAATTCTGGGCGCATTTTTCGAAATTTTCCTAGGGGTTAGCCTTCTCGGAATGTGGGCGCATTTTTCGAAATTTCAAAGGGGTTAGCCTTTTCGGAATGTGGGCGCATTTTTCGAAATTTCAAAGGGGTTAGCCTTTTCGGAATTCTGGGCGCATTTTTCGAAATTTTCAAAGGGGTTAGCCTTCTCGGAATTCTGGGCGCATTTTTCGAAATTTTCAAACGGGTTAGCCTTCTCGGAATTCTGGCCACATTTTTCGAAATTTTCAAAGGGTTAGCCTTCTCGGAATTCTGGGCGCAATTTTCGAAATTTTCAAAGGGGTTAGGCTTCTCGGAATTCTGGGCGCATTTTTCGAAATTTTCAAAGGGGTTAGCCTTCTCGGAATTCTGGGCGCATTTTTCGAAATTTTCAAAGGGGTTAGCCTTCTCGGAAATTTGGCCGCATTTTTCGAAATTTTCAAAGGGGTTAGCCTTCTCGGAATTCTGGGCGCATTTTTCGAAATTTTCAAAGGGGTTAGCCTTCTCGGCATTCTGGGCGCATTTTTCGAAATTTTCAAAGGGGTTAGCCTTCTCGGAATTCTGGGCGCATTTTTCGAAATTTTCAAAGGGGTTAGCCTTCTCGGAATTCTGGGCGCATTTTTCGAAATTTTCAAAGGGGTTAGCCTTCTCGGAATTCTGGGCGCATTTTTCGAAATTTTCAAAGGGGTTAGGCTTCTCGGATTACTGGGCGGAATTTTCGAAATTTTCAAAGGGGTTAGCCTTCTCGGAATTCTGGGGGCATTTTCCGAAATTTTCAAAGGGGTTAGCCTTCTCGGAATTCTGGGCGAATTTTTCGAAATTTTCAAAGGGGTTAACCCTCTCGGAATTCTGGGCGCATTTTTCGAAATTTTCAAAGGGGTTAGCCTTCTCGGAAATTTGGGCGCATTTTTCGAAATTTTCAAAGGGGTTAGCCTTCTCGGCATTCTGGGCGGATTTTTCGAAATTTTCAAAGGGGTTAGCCTTTTTGGAATTCTGGGCGCATTTTTCGAAATTTTCAAAGGGGTTAGCCTTCTCGGAATTCTGGGCGCATTTTTCGAAATTTTCAAAGGGGTTAGCCTTCTCGGAATTCTGGGCGCATTTTTCGAAATTTTCAAAGGGGATAGCCTTCTCGGAATTCTGTGCGCGTTTTTCGAAATTTTCAAAGGGGTTAGCCTTCTCGGAATTCTGGGCGCATTTTTCGAAATTTTCAAAGGGGTTAGCCTTCTCGGAATTCTGGACGCATTTTTCGAAATTTTCAAAGGGGTTAGCCTTCTCGGAATTCTGGGCGCGTTTTTCGAAATTTTCAAAGGGGTTAGCCTTCTCGGAATTCTGGGCGTATTTTTCGAAATTTTCAAAGGGGTTAGCCTTCTCAGAATTCTGGGCGCATTTTTCGAAATTTTCAAAGGGGTTAGCCTTTTCGGAATCCTGGGCGCATTTTTCGAAATTTTCAAAGGGGTTAGCCTTCTCGGAATTCTGGGCGCATTTTCGAAATTTTCAAACGGGATAGCCTTCTCGGAATTCTGGCCACATTTTTCGAAATTTTCAAAGGGTTAGCCTTCTCGGAATTCTGGGCGCAATTTTCGAAATTTTCAAACGGGTTAGCCTTCTCGGAATTCTGGGCGCATTTTTCGAAATTTTCAAAGGGGTTAGCCTTCTCGGAATTCTGGGCGCATTTTTCGAAATTTTCAAAGGGGTTAGCCTTCTCGGAATTCTGGGCGCATTTTTCGAAATTTTCAAAGGGGTTAGCCTTCTCGGAATTCTGGGCGCATTTTTCGAAATTTTCAAAGGGGTTAGCCTTCTCGGAATTCTGGGCGCATTTTTCGAAATTTTCAAAGGGGTTAGCCTTCTCGGAATTCTGGGCGCATTTTTCGAAATTTTCAAAGGGGTTAGCCTTCTCGGAATTCTGGGCGCATTTTTCGAAATTTTCATGGGGTTAGCATTCTCGGAATTCTGGGCGCATTTTTCGAAATTTTCAAAGGGGTTTGCCTTCTCGGCATTGTGGGCGCATTTTTCGAAATTTTCAAAGGGGTTAGCCTTTTCGGAATTCTGGGCGCATTTTTCGAAATTTTCAAAGGGGTTAGCCTTCTCGGAATTCTGGGCGCATTTTTCGAAATTTTCAAAGGGGTTAGCCTTCTCGGAATTCTGGGCGCATTTTCGAAATTTTCAAACGGGTTAGCCTTCTCGGAATTCTGGCCACATTTTTCGAAATTTTCAAAGGGTTAGCCTTCTCGGAATTCTGGGCGCATTTTTCAAAATTTTCAAAGGGGTTAGCCTTCTCGGAATTCTGGGCGCATTTTTCGAAATTTTCAAACGGGTTAGCCTTCTCGGAATTCTGGGCGCATTTTTCGAAATTTTCAAAGGGTTAGCCTTCTCGGAATTCTGGGCGCAATTTTCGAAATTTTCAAAGGGGTTAGGCTTCTCGGAATTCTGGGCGCATTTTTTCGAAATTTTCAAAGGGGTTAGCCTTCTCGGAAATGTGGGCGCATTTTTCGAAATTTTCAAAGGGGTTAGCCTTCTCGAAATTCTGGGCGCATTTTTCGAAATTTTCAAAGTGGTTAGCCTTCTCGGAATTCTGGGCGCATTTTTCGAAATTTTCAAAGGGGTTAGCCTTCTCGGAATTCTGGGCGCATTTTTTGAAATTTTCAAAGGGGTTAGCCTTCTCGGAATTTTGGGCGCATTTTTCGAAATTTTCAAAGGGGTTAGCCTTCTCAGAATTCTGGGCGCATTTTTCGAAATTTTCAACCAGGTTAGCTTTCTCGGAATTCTGGGCGCATTTTTCGAAATTTTCAAAGGGTTAGCCTTCTCGGAATTCTGGTCGCAATTTTCGAAATTTTCAAAAGGGTTAGGCTTCTCGGAATTCTGGGCGCATTTTTCGAAATTTTCAAAGGGGTTAGCCTTCTCGGAAATGTGGGCGCATTTTTCGAAATTTTCAAAGGGGTTAGCCTTCTTTGAATTCTGGGCGCATTTTTCGAAATTTTCAAAGGGGTTAGCCTTCTCGGAATTCTGGGCGCATTTTTCGAAATTTTCAAAGGGGTTAGCCTTCTCGGAATTCTGGGCGCATTTTTCGAAATTTTCAAAGGGGTTAGCCTTCTCGGAATTCTGGGCGCATTTTTCGAAATTTTCAAAGGGGTTAGCCTTCTCGGAATTCTGGGCGCATTTTTCGAAATTTTCAAAGGGGTTAGCCTTCTCGGAATTCTGGGCGCATTTTTCGAAATTTTCAAAGGGGTTTGCCTTCTCGGAATTCTGGGCGCATTTTTCGAAATTTTCAAAGGGGTTAGCCTTCTCGGAATTCTGGGCGCATTTTTCGAAATTTTCAAAGGGGTTAGCCTTCTCGGAATTCTGGGCGCATTTTTCGAAATTTTCATGGGGTTAGCATTCTCGGAATTCTATGCGCATTTTTCGAAATTTTCAAAGGGGTTTGCCTTCTCGGCATTGTGGGCGCATTTTTCGAAATTTTCAAAGGGGTTAGCCTTTTCGGAATTCTGGGCGCATTTTTCGAAATTTTCAAAGGGGTTAGCCTTCTCGGAATTCTGGGCGCATTTTTCGAAATTTTCAAAGGGGTTAGCCTTCTCGGAATTCTGGGCGCATTTTCGAAATTTTCAAACGGGTTAGCCTTCTCGGAATTCTGGCCACATTTTTCGAAATTTTCAAAGGGTTAGCCTTCTCGGAATTCTGGGAGCAATTTTCGAAATTTTCAAAGGGGTTAGGCTTCTCGGAATTCTGGGCGCATTTTTCGAAATTTTCAAAGGGGTTAGGCTTCTCGGAATTCTGGGCGCATTTTTCGAAATTTTCAAAGGGGTTAGGCTTCTCGGAATTCTGGGCGCATTTTTCGAAATTTTCAAAGGGGTTAGCCTTTTCGGAAATTTGGGCACATTTTTCGAAATTTTCAATGGGGTTAGCCTTCTCGGAATTTTGGGCGCATTTTTCGAAATTTTCAAAGGGGTTAGCCTTCTCGGAATTCTGGGCGCATTTTTCGAAATTTTCAAAGGGGTTAGCCTTCTCGGAATTCTGGGCGCATTTTTCGAAATTTTCAAAGGGGTTAGCCTTCTCGGCATTCTGGGCGCATTTTTCGAAATTTTCAAAGGGGTTAGCCTTCTCGGAATTCTGGGCGCATTTTTCGAAATTTTCAAAGGGGTTAGCCTTCTCGGAATTCTGGGCGCATTTTTCGAAATTTTCAAAGGGGTTAGCCTTCTCGGAATTCTGGGCGCATTTTTCGAAATTTTCAAAGGGGTTAGCCTTCTCGGAATTCTGGGCGCATTTTTCGAAATTTTCAAAGGGGTTAGCCTTCTCGGAATTCTGGGCGCATTTTTCGAAATTTTCAAAGGTGTTAGCCTTCTCGGAATTCTGGGCGCATTTTTCGAAATTTTCCTAGGGGTTAGCCTTCTCGGAATGTGGGCGCATTTTTCGAAATTTCAAAGGGGTTAGCCTTTTCGGAATGTGGGCGCATTTTTCGAAATTTCAAAGGGGTTAGCCTTTTCGGAATTCTGGGCGCATTTTTCGAAATTTTCAAAGGGGTTAGCCTTCTCGGAATTCTGGGCGCATTTTTCGAAATTTTCAAACGGGTTAGCCTTCTCGGAATTCTGGCCACATTTTTCGAAATTTTCAAAGGGTTAGCCTTCTCGGAATTCTGGGCGCAATTTTCGAAATTTTCAAAGGGGTTAGGCTTCTCGGAATTCTGGGCGCATTTTTCGAAATTTTCAAAGGGGTTAGGCTTCTCGGAATTCTGGGCGCATTTTTCGAAATTTTCAAAGGGGTTAGCCTTCTCGGAAATTTGGCCGCATTTTTCGAAATTTTCAAAGGGGTTAGCCTTCTCGGAATTCTGGGCGCATTTTTCGAAATTTTCAAAGGGGTTAGCCTTCTCGGAATTTCCTTTGCGCATTTTTCGAAATTTTCAAAGGGGTTAGCCTTCTCGGAATTCTGGGCGCATTTTTCGAAATTTTCAAAGGGGTTCGCCTTCTCGGAATTCTGGGCGCATTTTTCGAAATTTTCAAAGGGGTTAGGCTTCTCGGATTACTGGGCGGAATTTTCGAAATTTTCAAAGGGGTTAGCCTTCTCGGAATTCTGGGCGCATTTTCCGAAATTTTCAAAGGGGTTAGCCTTCTCGGAATTCTGGGCGAATTTTTCGAAATTTTCAAAGGGGTTAACCCTCTCGGAATTCTGGGCGCATTTTTCGAAATTTTCAAAGGGGTTAGCCTTCTCGGAAATTTGGGCGCATTTTTCGAAATTTTCAAAGGGGTTAGCCTTCTCGGCATTCTGGGCGGATTTTTCGAAATTTTCAAAGGGGTTAGCCTTTTTGGAATTCTGGGCGCATTTTTCGAAATTTTCAAAGGGGTTAGCCTTCTCGGAATTCTGGGCGCATTTTTCGAAATTTTCAAAGGGGTTAGCCTTCTCGGAATTCTGGGCGCATTTTTCGAAATTTTCAAAGGGGATAGCCTTCTCGGAATTCTGTGCGCATTTTTCGAAATTTTCAAAGGGGTTAGCCTTCTCGGAATTCTGGGCGCATTTTTCGAAATTTTCAAAGGGGTTAGCCTTCTCGGAATTCTGGACGCATTTTTCGAAATTTTCAAAGGGGTTAGCCTTCTCGGAATTCTTGGCGCATTTTTCGAAATTTTCAAAGGGGTTAGCCTTCTAGGAATTCTGGGCGTATTTTTCGAAATTTTCAAAGGGGTTAGCCTTCTCGGAATTCTGGGCGCATTTTTCGAAATTTTCAAAGGGGTTAGCCTTTTCGGAATCCTGGGCGCATTTTTCGAAATTTTCAAAGGGGTTAGCCTTCTCGGAATTCTGGGCGCATTTTCGAAATTTTCAAACGGGATAGCCTTCTCGGAATTCTGGCCACATTTTTCGAAATTTTCAAAGGGTTAGCCTTCTCGGAATTCTGGGCGCAATTTTCGAAATTTTCAAAGGGGTTAGGCTTCTCGGAATTCTGGGCGCATTTTTCGAAATTTTCAAAGGGTTTAGGCTTCTCGGAATTCTGGGCGCATTTTTCGAAATTTTCAAAGGGGTTAGCCTTTTCGGAAATTTGGGCGCATTTTTCGAAATTTTCAATGGGGTTAGCCTTCTCGGAATTTTGGGCGCATTTTTCGAAATTTTCAAAGGGGTTAGCCTTCTCGGAATTCTGGGCGCATTTTTCGAAATTTTCAAAGGGGTTAGCCTTCTCGGAATTCTGGGCGCATTTTTCAAAATTTTCAAAGGGGTTAGCCTTCTCGGCATTCTGGGCGCATTTTTCGAAATTTTCAAAGGGGTTAGCCTTCTCGGAATTCTGGGCGCATTTTTCGAAATTTTCAAAGGGGTTAGCCTTCTCGGAATTCTGGGCGCATTTTTCGAAATTTTCAAAGGGGTTAGCCTTCTCGGAATTCTGGGCGCATTTTTCGAAATTTTCAAAGGGGTTAGCCTTCTCGGAATTCTGGGCGCATTTTTCGAAATTTTCAAAGGTGTTAGCCTTCTCGGAATTCTGGGCGCATTTTTCGAAATTTTCCTAGGGGTTAGCCTTCTCGGAATGTGGGCGCATTTTTCGAAATTTCAAAGGGGTTAGCCTTTTCGGAATGTGGGCGCATTTTTCGAAATTTCAAAGGGGTTAGCCTTTTCGGAATTCTGGGCGCATTTTTCGAAATTTTCAAAGGGGTTAGCCTTCTCGGAATTCTGGGCGCATTTTTCGAAATTTTCAAACGGGTTAGCCTTCTCGGAATTCTGGCCACATTTTTCGAAATTTTCAAAGGGTTAGCCTTCTCGGAATTCTGGGCGCATTTTTCGAAATTTCAAAGGGGTTAGCCTTTTCGGAATTCTGGGCGCATTTTTCGAAATTTTCAAAGGGGTTAGCCTTCTCGGAATTCTGGGCGCATTTTTCGAAATTTTCAAACGGGTTAGCCTTCTCGGAATTCTGGCCACATTTTTCGAAATTTTCAAAGGGTTAGCCTTCTCGGAATTCTGGGCGCAATTTTCGAAATTTTCAAAGGGGTTAGGCTTCTCGGAATTCTGGGCGCATTTTTCGAAATTTTCAAAGGGGTTAGGCTTCTCGGATTTCTGGGCGGAATTTTCGAAATTTTCAAAGGGGTTAGCCTTCTCGGAATTCTGGGCGCATTTTCCGAAATTTTCAAAGGGGTTAGCCTTCTCGGAATTCTGGGCGAATTATTCGAAATTTTCAAAGGGGTTAACCCTCTCGGAATTCTGGGCGCATTTTTCGAAATTTTCAAAGGGGTTAGCCTTCTCGGAAATTTGGGCGCATTTTTCGAAATTTTCAAAGGGGTTAGCCTTCTCGGCATTCTGGGCGGATTTTTCGAAATTTTCAAAGGGGTTAGCCTTTTTGGAATTCTGGGCGCATTTTTCGAAATTTTCAAAGGGGTTAGCCTTCTCGGAATTCTGGGCGCATTTTTCGAAATTTTCAAAGGGGTTAGCCTTCTCGGAATTCTGGGCGAATTATTCGAAATTTTCAAAGGGGTTAACCCTCTCGGAATTCTGGGCGCATTTTTCGAAATTTTCAAACGGGTTAGCCTTCTCGGAATTCTGGCCACATTTTTCGAAATTTTCAAAGGGTTAGCCTTCTCGGAATTCTGGGCGCAATTTTCGAAATTTTCAAAGGGGTTAGGCTTCTCGGAATTCTGGGCGCATTTTTCGAAATTTTCAAAGGGGTTAGGCTTCTCGGAATTCTGGGCGCATTTTTCGAAATTTTCAAAGGGGTTAGCCTTTTCGGAAATTTGGGCGCATTTTTCGAAATTTTCAATGGGGTTAGCCTTCTCGGAATTTTGGGCGCATTTTTCGAAATTTTCAAAGGGGTTAGCCTTCTCGGAATTCTGGGCGCATTTTTCTAAATTTTCAAAGGGGTTAGCCTTCTCGGAATTCTGGGCGCATTTTTCGAAATTTTCAAAGGGGTTAGCCTTCTCGGAATTCTGGGCGCATTTTTCGAAATTTTCAAAGGGGTTAGCCTTCTCGGAATTCTGGACGCATTTTTCGAAATTTTCAAAGGGGTTAGCCTTCTCGGAATTCTGGGCGCATTTTTCGAAATTTTCAAAGGGGTTAGCCTTCTCGAAATTCTGGCCACATTTTTCGAAATTTTCAAAGGGTTAGCCTTCTCGGAATTCTGGGCGCATTTTTCGAAATTTCAAAGGGGTTAGCCTTTTCGGAATTCTGGGCGCATTTTTCGAAATTTTCAAAGGGGTTAGGCTTCTCGGATTTCTGGGCGGAATTTTCGAAATTTTCAAACGGGTTAGCCTTCTCGGAATTCTGGGCGCATTTTCCGAAATTTTCAAAGGGGTTAGCCTTCTCGGAATTCTGGGCGAATTTTTCGAAATTTTCAAAGGGGTTAACCCTCTCGGAATTCTGGGCGCATTTTTCGAAATTTTCAAAGGGGTTAGCCTTCTCGGAAATTTGGGCGCATTTTTTGAAATTTTCAAAGGGGTTAGCCTTCTCGGCATTGTGGGCGGATTTTTCGAAATTTTCAAAGGGGTTAGCCTTTTTGGAATTCTGGGCGCATTTTTCGAAATTTTCAAAGGGGTTAGCCTTCTCGGAATTCTGGGCGCATTTTTCGAAATTTTCAAAGGGGTTAGCCTTCTCGGAATTCTGGGCGCATTTTTCGAAATTTTCAAAGGGGATAGCCTTCTCGGAATTCTGTGCGCATTTTTCGAAATTTTCAAAGGGGTTAGCCTTCTCGGAATTCTGGGCGCATTTTTCGAAATTTTCAAAGGGGTTAGCCTTCTCGGAATTCTGGGCGCATTTTTCGAAATTTTCCTAGGGGTTAGCCTTCTCGGAATGTGGGCGCATTTTTCGAAATTTCAAAGGGGTTAGCCTTTTCGGAATGTGGGCGCATTTTTCGAAATTTCAAAGGGGTTAGCCTTTTCGGAATTCTGGGCGCATTTTTCGAAATTTTCAAAGGGGTTAGCCTTCTCGGAATTCTGGGCGCATTTTTCGAAATTTTCAAACGGGTTAGCCTTCTCGGAATTCTGGCCACATTTTTCGAAATTTTCAAAGGGTTAGCCTTCTCGGAATTCTGGGCGCATTTTTCGAAATTTCAAAGGGGTTAGCCTTTTCGGAATTCTGGGCGCATTTTTCGAAATTTTCAAAGGGGTTAGCCTTCTCGGAATTCTGGGCGCATTTTTCGAAATTTTCAAACGGGTTAGCCTTCTCGGAATTCTGGCCACATTTTTCGAAATTTCCAAAGGGTTAGCCTTCTCGGAATTCTGGGCGCAATTTTCGAAATTTTCAAAGGGGTTAGGCTTCTCGGAATTCTGGGCGCATTTTTCGAAATTTTCAAAGGGGTTAGGCTTCTCGGATTTCTGGGCGGAATTTTCGAAATTTTCAAAGGGGTTAGCCTTCTCGGAATTCTGGGCGCATTTTTCGAAATTTTCAAACGGGTTAGCCTTCTCTGAATTCTGGGCGCATTTTTCGAAATTTTCAAAGGGTTAGCCTTTTCGGAATTCTGGGCGCAATTTTTGAAATTTTCAAAGGGGTTAGCCTTCTCGGAATTCTGGGCGCATTTTTCGAAATTTTCAAAGGGGTTAGCCTTTTCGGAATACTGGGCGCATTTTTCGAAATTTTCAAAGGGGTTAGCCTTCTCGGAATTCTGGGCGCATTTTTCGAAATTTTCAAAGGGGTTAGCCTTCTCGGAATTCTGGGCGCATTTTTCGAAATTTTCAAAGGTGTTAGCCTTCTCGGAATTCTGGGCGCATTTTTCGAAATTTTCCTAGGGGTTAGCCTTCTCGGAATGTGGGCGCATTTTTCGAAATTTCAAAGGGGTTAGCCTTTTCGGAATTCTGGGCGCATTTTTCGAAATTTTCAAAGGGGTTAGCCTTCTCGGAATTCTGGGCGCATTTTTCGAAATTTTCAAACGGGTTAGCCTTCTCGGAATTCTGGCCACATTTTTCGAAATTTTCAAAGGGTTAGCCTTCTCGGAATTCTGGGCGAAATTTTCGAAATTTTCAAAGGGGTTAGGCTTCTCGGAATTCTGGGAGCATTTTTCGAAATTTTCAAAGGGGTTAGGCTTCTAGGAATTCTGGGCGCATTTTTCGAAATTTTCAAAGGGGTTAGGCTTCTCGGATTACTGGGCGGAATTTTCGAAATTTTCAAAGGGGTTAGCCTTCTCGGAATTCTGGGCGCATTTTCCGAAATTTTCAAAGGGGTTAGCCTTCTCGGAATTCTGGGCGAATTTTTCGAAATTTTCAAAGGGGTTAACCCTCTCGGAATTCTGGGCGCATTTTTCGAAATTTTCAAAGGGGTTAGCCTTCTCGGAAATTTGGGCGCATTTTTCGAAATTTTCAAAGGGGTTAGCCTTCTCGGCATTCTGTGCGGATTTTTCGAAATTTTCAAAGGGGTTAGCCTTTTTGGAATTCTGGGCGCATTTTTCGAAATTTTCAAAGGGGTTAGCCTTCTCGGAATTCTGGGCGCATTTTTCGAAATTTTCAAAGGGGTTAGCCTTCTCGGAATTCTGGGCGCATTTTTCGAAATTTTCAAAGGGGATAGCCTTCTCGGAATTCTGTGCGCATTTTTCGAAATTTTCAAAGGGGTTAGCCTTCTCGGAATTCTGGGCGTATTTTTCGAAATTTTCAAAGGGGTTAGCCTTCTCGGAATTCTGGACGCATTTTTCGAAATTTTCAAAGGGGTTAGCCTTCTCGGAATTCTGGGCGCATTTTTCGAAATTTTCAAAGGGGTTAGCCTTCTCGGAATTCTGGGCGTATTTTTCGAAATTTTCAAAGGGGTTAGCCTTCTCAGAATTCTGGGCGCATTTTTCGAAATTTTCAAAGGGGTTAGCCTTTTCGGAATCCTGGGCGCATTTTTCGAAATTTTCAAAGGGGTTAGCCTTCTCGGAATTCTGGGCGCATTTTGGAAATTTTCAAACGGGATAGCCTTCTCGGAATTCTGGCCACATTTTTCGAAATTTTCAAAGGGTTAGCCTTCTCGGAATTGTGGGCGCAATTTTCGAAATTTTCAAAGGGGTTAGGCTTCTCGGAATTCTGGGCGCATTTTTCGAAATTTTCAAAGGGGTTAGGCTTCTCGGAATTCTGGGCGCATTTTTCGAAATTTTCAAAGGGGTTAGCCTTTTCGGAAATTTGGGCGCATTTTTCGAAATTTTCAATGGGGTTAGCCTTCTCGGAATTTTGGGCGCATTTTTCGAAATTTTCAAAGGGGTTAGCCTTCTCGGAATTCTGGGCGCATTTTTCGAAATTTTCAAAGGGGTTAGCCTTCTCGGAATTCTGGGCGCATTTTTCTAAATTTTCAAAGGGGTTAGCCTTCTCGGCATTCTGGGCGCATTTTTCGAAATTTTCAAAGGGGTTAGCCTTCTCGGAATTCTGGGCGCATTTTTCGAAATTTTCAAAGGGGTTAGCCTTCTCGGAATTCTGGGCGCATTTTTCGAAATTTTCAAAGGGGTTAGCCTTCTCGGAATTCTGGGCGCATTTTTCGAAATTTTCAAAGGGGTTAGCCTTCTCGGAATTCTGGGCGCATTTTTCGAAATTTTCAAAGGTGTTAGCCTTCTCGGAATTCTGGGCGCATTTTTCGAAATTTTCCTAGGGGTTAGCCTTCTCGGAATGTGGGCGCATTTTTCGAAATTTCAAAGGGGTTAGCCTTTTCGGAATGTGGGCGCATTTTTCGAAATTTCAAAGGGGTTAGCCTTTTCGGATTTCTGGGGCATTTTTCGAAATTTTCAAAGGGGTTAGCCTTCTCGGAATTCTGGGCGCATTTTTCGAAATTTTCAAACGGGTTAGCCTTCTCGGAATTCTGGCCACATTTTTCGAAATTTTCAAAGGGTTAGCCTTCTCGGAATTCTGGGCGCATTTTTCGAAATTTCAAAGGGGTTAGCCTTCTCGGAATTCTGGGCGCATTTTTCGAAATTTTCAAACGGGTTAGCCTTCTCGGAATTCTGGCCACATTTTTCGAAATTTTCAAAGGGTTAGCCTTCTCGGAATTCTGGGCGCAATTTTCGAAATTTTCAAAGGGGTTAGGCTTCTCGGAATTCTGGGCGCATTTTTCGAAATTTTCAAAGGGGTTAGGCTTCTCGGATTTCTGGGCGGAATTTTCGAAATTTTCAAAGGGGTTAGCCTTCTCGGAATTCTGGGCGCATTTTCCGAAATTTTCAAAGGGGTTAGCCTTCTCGGAATTCTGGGCGAATTTTTCGAAATTTTCAAAGGGGTTAACCCTCTCGGAATTCTGGGCGCATTTTTCGAAATTTTCAAAGGGGTTAGCCTTCTCGGAAATTTGGGCGCATTTTTCGAAATTTTCAAAGGGGTTAGCCTTCTCGGCATTCTGGGCGGATTTTTCGAAATTTTCAAAGGGGTTAGCCTTTTTGGAATTCTGGGCGCATTTTTCGAAATTTTCAAAGGGGTTAGCCTTCTCGGAATTCTGGGCGCATTTTTCGAAATTTTCAAAGGGGTTAGCCTTCTCGGAATTCTGTTCGCATTTTTCGAAATTTTCAAAGGGGATAGCCTTCTCGGAATTCTGTGCGCATTTTTCGAAATTTTCAAAGGGGTTAGCCTTCTCGGAATTCTGGGCGCATTTTTCGAAATTTTCAAAGGGGTTAGCCTTCTCGGAATTCTGGACGCATTTTTCGAAATTTACAAAGGGGTTAGCCTTCTCGGAATTCTGGGCGCATTTTTCGAAATTTTCAAAGGGATTGGCCTTCTCGGAATTCTGGGCGTATTTTTCGAAATTTTCAAAGGGGTTAGCCTTCTCAGAATTCTGGGCGCATTTTTCGAAATTTTCAAAGGGGTTAGCCTTCTCGGAATTCTGGGCGCATTTTTCGAAATTTTCCTAGGGGTTAGCCTTCTCGGAATGTGGGCGCATTTTTCGAAATTTCAAAGGGGTTAGCCTTTTCGGAATGTGGGCGCATTTTTCGAAATTTCAAAGGGGTTAGCCTTTTCGGAATTCTGGGCGCATTTTTCGAAATTTTCAAAGGGGTTAGCCTTCTCGGAATTCTGGGCGCATTTTTCGAAATTTTCAAACGGGTTAGCCTTCTCGGAATTCTGGCCACATTTTTCGAAATTTTCAAAGGGTTAGCCTTCTCGGAATTCTGGGCGCATTTTTCGAAATTTCAAAGGGGTTAGCCTTTTCGGAATTCTGGGCGCATTTTTCGAAATTTTCAAAGGGGTTAGCCTTCTCGGAATTCTGGGCGCATTTTTCGAAATTTTCAAACGGGTTAGCCTTCTCGGAATTCTGGCCACATTTTTCGAAATTTTCAAAGGGTTAGCCTTCTCGGAATTCTGGGCGCAATTTTCGAAATTTTCAAAGGGGTTAGGCTTCTCGGAATTCTGGGCGCATTTTTCGAAATTTTCAAAGGGGTTAGGCTTCTCGGATTTCTGGGCGGAATTTTCGAAATTTTCAAAGGGGTTAGCCTTCTCGGAATTCTGGGCGCATTTTCCGAAATTTTCAAAAGGGTTAGCCTTCTCGGAATTCTGGGCGAATTTTTCGAAATTTTCAAAGGGGTTAACCCTCTCGGAATTCTGGGCGCATTTTTCGAAATTTTCAAAGGGGTTAGCCTTCTCGGAAATTTGGGCGCATTTTTCGAAATTTTCAAAGGGGTTAGCCTTCTCGGCATTCTGGGCGGATTTTTCGAAATTTTCAAAGGGGTTAGCCTTTTTGGAATTCTGGGCGCATTTTTCGAAATTTTCAAAGGGGTTAGCCTTCTCGGAATTCTGGGCGCATTTTTCGAAATTTTCAAAGGGGTTAGCCTTCTCGGAATTCTGGGCGCATTTTTCGAAATTTTCAAAGGGGATAGCCTTCTCGGAATTCTGTGCGCATTTTTCGAAATTTTCAAAGGGGTTAGCCTTCTCGGAATTCTGGGCGCATTTTTCGAAATTTTCAAAGGGGTTAGCCTTCTCGGAATTCTGGACGCATTTTTCGAAATTTTCAAAGGGGTTAGCCTTCTCGGAATTCTGGGCGCATTTTTCGAAATTTTCAAAGGGGTTAGCCTTCTCGGAATTCTGGGCGTATTTTTCGAAATTTTCAAAGGGGTTAGCCTTCTCAGAATTCTGGGCGCATTTTTCGAAATTTTCAAAGGGGTTAGCCTTTTCGGAATCCTGGGCGCATTTTTCGAAATTTTCAAAGGGGTTAGCCTTCTCGGAATTCTGGGCGCATTTTCGAAATTTTCAAACAGGTTAGCCTTCTCGGAATTCTGGCCACATTTTTCGAAATTTTCAAAGGGTTAGCCTTCTCGGAATTCTGGGCGCAATTTTCGAAATTTTCAAAGGGGTTAGGCTTCTCGGAATTCTGGGCGCATTTTTCGAAATTTTCAAAGGGGTTAGGGTTCTCGGAATTCTGGGCGCATTTTTCGAAATTTTCAAAGGGGTTAGCCTTTTCGGAAATTTGGGCGCATTTTTCGAAATTTTCAATGGGGTTAGCCTTCTCGGAATTTTGGGCGCATTTTTCGAAATTTTCAAAGGGGTTAGCCTTCTCGGAATTCTGGGCGCATTTTTCGAAATTTTCAAAGGGGTTAGCCTTCTCGGAATTCTGGGCGCATTTTTCGAAATTTTCAAAGGGGTTAGCCTTCTCGGAATTCTGGGCGCATTTTTCTAAATTTTCAAAGGGGTTAGCCTTCTCGGAATTGTGGACGCATTTTTCGAAATTTTCAAAGGGGTTAGCCTTCTCGGAATTCTGGGCGCATTTTTCGAAATTTTCAAAGGGGTTAGCCTTCTCGAAATTCTGGCCACATTTTTCGAAATTTTCAAAGGGTTAGCCTTCTCGGAATTCTGGGCGCATTTTTCGAAATTTCAAAGGGGTTAGCCTTTTCGGAATTCTGGGCGCATTTTTCGAAATTTTCAAAGGGGTTAGCCTTCTCGGAATTCTGGGCGCATTTTTCGAAATTTTCAAACGGGTTAGCCTTCTCGGAATTCTGGCCACATTTTTCGAAATTTTCAAAGGGTTAGCCTTCTCGGAATTCTGGGCGCAATTTTCGAAATTTTCAAAGGGGTTAGGCTTCTCGGAATTCTGGGCGCATTTTTCGAAATTTTCAAAGGGGTTAGGCTTCTCGGATTTCTGGGCGTATTTTTCGAAATTTTCAAAGGGGTTAGCCTTCTCAGAATTCTGGGCGCATTTTTCGAAATTTTCAAAGGGGTTAGCCTTTTCGGAATCCTGGGCGCATTTTTCGAATTTTTCAAAGGGGTTAGCCTTCTCGGAATTCTGGGCGCATTTTCGAAATTTTCAAACGGGTTAGCCTTCTCGGAATTCTGGCCACATTTTTCGAAATTTTCAAAGGGTTAGCCTTCTCGGAATTCTGGGCGCAATTTTCGAAATTTTGAAAGGGGTTAGGCTTCTCGGAATTCTGGGCGCATTTTTCGAAATTTTCAAAGGGGTTAGGGTTCTCGGAATTCTGGGCGCATTTTTCGAAATTTTCAAAGGGGTTAGCCTTTTCGGAAATTTGGGCGCATTTTTCGAAATTTTCAATGGGGTTAGCCTTCTCCGAATTTTGGGCGCATTTTTCGAAATTTTCAAAGGGGTTAGCCTTCTCGGAATTCTGGGCGCATTTTTCGAAATTTTCAAAGGGGTTAGCCTTCTCGGAATTCTGGGCGCATTTTTCGAAATTTTCAAAGGGGTTAGCCTTCTCGGAATTCTGGGCGCATTTTTCGAAATTTTCAAAGGGGTTAGCCTTCTCGGAATTGTGGACGCATTTTTCGAAATTTTCAAAGGGGTTAGCCTTCTCGGAATTCTGGGCGCATTTTTCGAAATTTTCAAAGGGGTTAGCCTTCTCGAAATTCTGGCCACATTTTTCGAAATTTTCAAAGGGTTAGCCTTCTCGGAATTCTGGGCGCATTTTTCGAAATTTCAAAGGGGTTAGCCTTTTCGGAATTCTGGGCGCATTTTTCGAAATTTTCAAAGGGGTTAGCCTTCTCGGAATTCTGGGCGCATTTTTCGAAATTTTCAAACGGGTTAGCCTTCTCGGAATTCTGGCCACATTTTTCGAAATTTTCAAAGGGTTAGCCTTCTCGGAATTCTGGGCGCAATTTTCGAAATTTTCAAAGGGGTTAGGCTTCTCGGAATTCTGGGCGCATTTTTCGAAATTTTCAAAGGGGTTAGGCTTCTCGGATTTCTGGGCGGAATTTTCGAAATTTTCAAAGGGGTTAGCCTTCTCGGAATTCTGGGCGCATTTTCCGAAATTTTCAAAGGGGTTAGCCTTCTCGGAATTCTGGGCGAATTTTTCGAAATTTTCAAAGGGGTTAACCCTCTCGGAATTCTGGGCGCATTTTTCGAAATTTTCAAAGGGGTTAGCCTTCTCGGAAATTTGGGCGCATTTTTTGAAATTTTCAAAGGGGTTAGCCTTCTCGGCATTGTGGGCGGATTTTTCGAAATTTTCAAAGGGGTTAGCCTTTTTGGAATTCTGGGCGCATTTTTCGAAATTTTCAAAGGGGTTAGCCTTCTCGGAATTCTGGGCGCATTTTTCGAAATTTTCAAAGGGGTTAGCCTTCTCGGAATTCTGGGCGCATTTTTCGAAATTTTCAAAGGGGATAGCCTTCTCGGAATTCTGTGCGCATTTTTCGAAATTTTCAAAGGGGTTAGCCTTCTCGGAATTCTGGGCGCATTTTTCGAAATTTTCAAAGGGGTTAGCCTTCTCGGAATTCTGGGCGCATTTTTCGAAATTTTCAAACGGGTTAGCCTTCTCGGAATTCTGGCCACATTTTTCGAAATTTTCAAAGGGTTAGCCTTCTCGGAATTCTGGGCGCATTTTTCGAAATTTCAAAGGGGTTAGCCTTTTCGGAATTCTGGGCGCATTTTTCGAAATTTTCAAAGGGGTTAGCCTTCTCGGAATTCTGGGCGCATTTTTCGAAATTTTCAAACGGGTTAGCCTTCTCGGAATTCTGGCCACATTTTTCGAAATTTCCAAAGGGTTAGCCTTCTCGGAATTCTGGGCGCATTTTTCGAAATTTTCAAAGGGGTTAGCCTTCTCGGAATTGTGGACGCATTTTTCGAAATTTTCAAAGGGGTTAGCCTTCTCGGAATTCTGGGCGCATTTTTCGAAATTTTCAAAGGGGTTAGCCTTCTCGAAATTCTGGCCACATTTTTCGAAATTTTCAAAGGGTTAGCCTTCTCGGAATTCTGGGCGCATTTTTCGAAATTTCAAAGGGGTTAGCCTTTTCGGAATTCTGGGCGCATTTTTCGAAATTTTCAAAGGGGTTAGCCTTCTCGGAATTCTGGGCGCATTTTTCGAAATTTTCAAACGGGTTAGCCTTCTCGGAATTCTGGCCACATTTTTCGAAATTTTCAAAGGGTTAGCCTTCTCGGAATTCTGGGCGCAATTTTCGAAATTTTCAAAGGGGTTAGGCTTCTCGGAATTCTGGGCGCATTTTTCGAAATTTTCAAAGGGGTTAGGCTTCTCGGATTTCTGGGCGGAATTTTCGAAATTTTCAAAGGGGTTAGCCTTCTCGGAATTCTGGGCGCATTTTCCGAAATTTTCAAAGGGGTTAGCCTTCTCGGAATTCTGGGCGAATTTTTCGAAATTTTCAAAGGGGTTAACCCTCTCGGAATTCTGGGCGCATTTTTCGAAATTTTCAAAGGGGTTAGCCTTCTCGGAAATTTGGGCGCATTTTTTGAAATTTTCAAAGGGGTTAGCCTTCTCGGCATTGTGGGCGGATTTTTCGAAATTTTCAAAGGGGTTAGCCTTTTTGGAATTCTGGGCGCATTTTTCGAAATTTTCAAAGGGGTTAGCCTTCTCGGAATTCTGGGCGCATTTTTCGAAATTTTCAAAGGGGTTAGCCTTCTCGGAATTCTGGGCGCATTTTTCGAAATTTTCAAAGGGGATAGCCTTCTCGGAATTCTGTGCGCATTTTTCGAAATTTTCAAAGGGGTTAGCCTTCTCGGAATTCTGGGCGCATTTTTCGAAATTTTCAAAGGGGTTAGCCTTCTCGGAATTCTGGGCGCATTTTTCGAAATTTTCAAACGGGTTAGCCTTCTCGGAATTCTGGCCACATTTTTCGAAATTTTCAAAGGGTTAGCCTTCTCGGAATTCTGGGCGCATTTTTCGAAATTTCAAAGGGGTTAGCCTTTTCGGAATTCTGGGCGCATTTTTCGAAATTTTCAAAGGGGTTAGCCTTCTCGGAATTCTGGGCGCATTTTTCGAAATTTTCAAACGGGTTAGCCTTCTCGGAATTCTGGCCACATTTTTCGAAATTTCCAAAGGGTTAGCCTTCTCGGAATTCTGGGCGCAATTTTCGAAATTTTCAAAGGGGTTAGGCTTCTCGGAATTCTGGGCGCATTTTTCGAAATTTTCAAAGGGGTTAGGCTTCTCGGATTTCTGGGCGGAATTTTCGAAATTTTCAAAGGGGTTAGCCTTCTCGGAATTCTGGGCGCATTTTTCGAAATTTTCAAACGGGTTAGCCTTCTCTGAATTCTGGGCGCATTTTTCGAAATTTTCAAAGGGTTAGCCTTTTCGGAATTCTGGGCGCAATTTTTGAAATTTTCAAAGGGGTTAGCCTTCTCGGAATTCTGGGCGCATTTTTCGAAATTTTCAAAGGGGTTAGCCTTTTCGGAATACTGGGCGCATTTTTCGAAATTTTCAAAGGGGTTAGCCTTCTCGGAATTCTGGGCGCATTTTTCGAAATTTTCAAAGGGGTTAGCCTTCTCGGAATTCTGGGCGCATTTTTCGAAATTTTCAAAGGTGTTAGCCTTCTCGGAATTCTGGGCGCATTTTTCGAAATTTTCCTAGGGGTTAGCCTTCTCGGAATGTGGGCGCATTTTTCGAAATTTCAAAGGGGTTAGCCTTTTCGGAATTCTGGGCGCATTTTTCGAAATTTTCAAAGGGGTTAGCCTTCTCGGAATTCTGGGCGCATTTTTCGAAATTTTCAAACGGGTTAGCCTTCTCGGAATTCTGGCCACATTTTTCGAAATTTTCAAAGGGTTAGCCTTCTCGGAATTCTGGGCGCAATTTTCGAAATTTTCAAAGGGGTTAGGCTTCTCGGAATTCTGGGCGCATTTTTCGAAATTTTCAAAGGGGTTAGCCTTCTCGGAATTCTGGGCGCATTTTTCGAAATTTTCAAAGGGGTTAGCCTTCTCGGAATTCTGGGCGCATTTTTCGAAATTTTCAAACGGGTTAGCCTTCTCGGAATTCTGGCCACATTTTTCGAAATTTTCAAAGGGTTAGCCTTCTCGGAATTCTGGGCGCATTTTTCGAAATTTCAAAGGGGTTAGCCTTTTCGGAATTCTGGGCGCATTTTTCGAAATTTTCAAAGGGGTTAGCCTTCTCGGAATTCTGGGCGCATTTTTCGAAATTTTCAAACGGGTTAGCCTTCTCGGAATTCTGGCCACATTTTTCGAAATTTCCAAAGGGTTAGCCTTCTCGGAATTCTGGGCGCAATTTTCGAAATTTTCAAAGGGGTTAGGCTTCTCGGAATTCTGGGCGCATTTTTCGAAATTTTCAAAGGGGTTAGGCTTCTCGGATTTCTGGGCGGAATTTTCGAAATTTTCAAAGGGGTTAGCCTTCTCGGAATTCTGGGCGCATTTTTCGAAATTTTCAAACGGGTTAGCCTTCTCTGAATTCTGGGCGCATTTTTCGAAATTTTCAAAGGGTTAGCCTTTTCGGAATTCTGGGCGCAATTTTTGAAATTTTCAAAGGGGTTAGCCTTCTCGGAATTCTGGGCGCATTTTTCGAAATTTTCAAAGGGGTTAGCCTTTTCGGAATACTGGGCGCATTTTTCGAAATTTTCAAAGGGGTTAGCCTTCTCGGAATTCTGGGCGCATTTTTCGAAATTTTCAAAGGGGTTAGCCTTCTCGGAATTCTGGGCGCATTTTTCGAAATTTTCAAAGGTGTTAGCCTTCTCGGAATTCTGGGCGCATTTTTCGAAATTTTCCTAGGGGTTAGCCTTCTCGGAATGTGGGCGCATTTTTCGAAATTTCAAAGGGGTTAGCCTTTTCGGAATTCTGGGCGCATTTTTCGAAATTTTCAAAGGGGTTAGCCTTCTCGGAATTCTGGGCGCATTTTTCGAAATTTTCAAACGGGTTAGCCTTCTCGGAATTCTGGCCACATTTTTCGAAATTTTCAAAGGGTTAGCCTTCTCGGAATTCTGGGCGCAATTTTCGAAATTTTCAAAGGGGTTAGGCTTCTCGGAATTCTGGGCGCATTTTTCGAAATTTTCAAAGGGGTTAGGCTTCTAGGAATTCTGGGCGCATTTTTCGAAATTTTCAAAGGGGTTAGGCTTCTCGGATTACTGGGCGGAATTTTCGAAATTTTCAAAGGGGATAGCCTTCTCGGAATTCTGGGCGCATTTTCCGAAATTTTCAAAGGGGTTAGCCTTCTCGGAATTCTGGGCGAATTTTTCGAAATTTTCAAAGGGGTTAACCCTCTCGGAATTCTGGGCGCATTTTTCGAAATTTTCAAAGGGGTTAGCCTTCTCGGAAATTTGGGCGCATTTTTCGAAATTTTCAAAGGGGTTAGCCTTCTCGGCATTCTGTGCGGATTTTTCGAAATTTTCAAAGGGGTTAGCCTTTTTGGAATTCTGGGCGCATTTTTCGAAATTTTCAAAGGGGTTAGCCTTCTCGGAATTCTGGGCGCATTTTTCGAAATTTTCAAAGGGGTTAGCCTTCTCGGAATTCTGGGCGCATTTTTCGAAATTTTCAAAGGGGATAGCCTTCTCGGAATTCTGTGCGCATTTTTCGAAATTTTCAAAGGGGTTAGCCTTCTCGGAATTCTGGGCGTATTTTTCGAAATTTTCAAAGGGGTTAGCCTTCTCGGAATTCTGGACGCATTTTTCGAAATTTTCAAAGGGGTTAGCCTTCTCGGAATTCTGGGCGCATTTTTCGAAATTTTCAAAGGGGTTAGCCTTCTCGGAATTCTGGGCGTATTTTTCGAAATTTTCAAAGGGGTTAGCCTTCTCAGAATTCTGGGCGCATTTTTCGAAATTTTCAAAGGGGTTAGCCTTTTCGGAATCCTGGGCGCATTTTTCGAAATTTTCAAAGGGGTTAGCCTTCTCGGAATTCTGGGCGCATTTTGGAAATTTTCAAACGGGATAGCCTTCTCGGAATTCTGGCCACATTTTTCGAAATTTTCAAAGGGTTAGCCTTCTCGGAATTCTGGGCGCAATTTTCGAAATTTTCAAAGGGGTTAGGCTTCTCGGAATTCTGGGCGCATTTTTCGAAATTTTCAAAGGGGTTAGGCTTCTCGGAATTCTGGGCGCATTTTTCGAAATTTTCAAAGGGGTTAGCCTTTTCGGAAATTTGGGCGCATTTTTCGAAATTTTCAATGGGGTTAGCCTTCTCGGAATTTTGGGCGCATTTTTCGAAATTTTCAAAGGGGTTAGCCTTCTCGGAATTCTGGGCGCATTTTTCGAAATTTTCAAAGGGGTTAGCCTTCTCGGAATTCTGGGCGCATTTTTCGAAATTTTCAAAGGGGTTAGCCTTCTCGGCATTCTGGGCGCATTTTTCGAAATTTTCAAAGGGGTTAGCCTTCTCGGAATTCTGGGCGCATTTTTCGAAATTTTCAAAGGGGTTAGCCTTCTCGGAATTCTGGGCGCATTTTTCGAAATTTTCAAAGGGGTTAGGCTTCTCGGAATTCTGGGCGCATTTTTCGAAATTTTCAAAGGGGTTAGGCTTCTCGGATTTCTGGGCGGAATTTTCGAAATTTTCAAAGGGGTTAGCCTTCTCGGAATTCTGGGCGCATTTTCCGAAATTTTCAAAAGGGTTAGCCTTCTCGGAATTCTGGGCGAATTTTTCGAAATTTTCAAAGGGGTTAACCCTCTCGGAATTCTGGGCGCATTTTTCGAAATTTTCAAAGGGGTTAGCCTTCTCGGAAATTTGGGCGCATTTTTCGAAATTTTCAAAGGGGTTAGCCTTCTCGGCATTCTGGGCGGATTTTTCGAAATTTTCAAAGGGGTTAGCCTTTTTGGAATTCTGGGCGCATTTTTCGAAATTTTCAAAGGGGTTAGCCTTCTCGGAATTCTGGGCGCATTTTTCGAAATTTTCAAAGGGGTTAGCCTTCTCGGAATTCTGGGCGCATTTTTCGAAATTTTCAAAGGGGATAGCCTTCTCGGAATTCTGTGCGCATTTTTCGAAATTTTCAAAGGGGTTAGCCTTCTCGGAATTCTGGGCGCTTTTTTCGAAATTTTCAAAGGGGTTAGCCTTCTCGGAATTCTGGACGCATTTTTCGAAATTTTCAAAGGGGTTAGCCTTCTCGGAATTCTGGGCGCATTTTTCGAAATTTTCAAAGGGGTTAGCCTTCTCGGAATTCTGGGCGTATTTTTCGAAATTTTCAAAGGGGTTAGCCTTCTCAGAATTCTGGGCGCATTTTTCGAAATTTTCAAAGGGGTTAGCCTTTTCGGAATCCTGGGCGCATTTTTCGAAATTTTCAAAGGGGTTAGCCTTCTCGGAATTCTGGGCGCATTTTCGAAATTTTCAAACAGGTTAGCCTTCTCGGAATTCTGGCCACATTTTTCGAAATTTTCAAAGGGTTAGCCTTCTCGGAATTCTGGGCGCAATTTTCGAAATTTTCAAAGGGGTTAGGCTTCTCGGAATTCTGGGCGCATTTTTCGAAATTTTCAAAGGGGTTAGGGTTCTCGGAATTCTGGGCGCATTTTTCGAAATTTTCAAAGGGGTTAGCCTTTTCGGAAATTTGGGCGCATTTTTCGAAATTTTCAATGGGGTTAGCCTTCTCGGAATTTTGGGCGCATTTTTCGAAATTTTCAAAGGGGTTAGCCTTCTCGGAATTCTGGGCGCATTTTTCGAAATTTTCAAAGGGGTTAGCCTTCTCGGAATTCTGGGCGCATTTTTCGAAATTTTCAAAGGGGTTAGCCTTCTCGGAATTCTGGGCGCATTTTTCTAAATTTTCAAAGGGGTTAGCCTTCTCGGAATTGTGGACGCATTTTTCGAAATTTTCAAAGGGGTTAGCCTTCTCGGAATTCTGGGCGCATTTTTCGAAATTTTCAAAGGGGTTAGCCTTCTCGAAATTCTGGCCACATTTTTCGAAATTTTCAAAGGGTTAGCCTTCTCGGAATTCTGGGCGCATTTTTCGAAATTTCAAAGGGGTTAGCCTTTTCGGAATTCTGGGCGCATTTTTCGAAATTTTCAAAGGGGTTAGCCTTCTCGGAATTCTGGGCGCATTTTTCGAAATTTTCAAACGGGTTAGCCTTCTCGGAATTCTGGCCACATTTTTCGAAATTTTCAAAGGGTTAGCCTTCTCGGAATTCTGGGCGCAATTTTCGAAATTTTCAAAGGGGTTAGGCTTCTCGGAATTCTGGGCGCATTTTTCGAAATTTTCAAAGGGGTTAGGCTTCTCGGATTTCTGGGCGTATTTTTCGAAATTTTCAAAGGGGTTAGCCTTCTCAGAATTCTGGGCGCATTTTTCGAAATTTTCAAAGGGGTTAGCCTTTTCGGAATCCTGGGCGCATTTTTCGAAATTTTCAAAGGGGTTAGCCTTCTCGGAATTCTGGGCGCATTTTCGAAATTTTCAAACGGGTTAGCCTTCTCGGAATTCTGGCCACATTTTTCGAAATTTTCAAAGGGTTAGCCTTCTCGGAATTCTGGGCGCAATTTTCGAAATTTTCAAAGGGGTTAGGCTTCTCGGAATTCTGGGCGCATTTTTCGAAATTTTCAAAGGGGTTAGGGTTCTCGGAATTCTGGGCGCATTTTTCGAAATTTTCAAAGGGGTTAGCCTTTTCGGAAATTTGGGCGCATTTTTCGAAATTTTCAATGGGGTTAGCCTTCTCCGAATTTTGGGCGCATTTTTCGAAATTTTCAAAGGGGTTAGCCTTCTCGGAATTCTGGGCGCATTTTTCGAAATTTTCAAAGGGGTTAGCCTTCTCGGAATTCTGGGCGCATTTTTCGAAATTTTCAAAGGGGTTAGCCTTCTCGGAATTCTGGGCGCATTTTTCGAAATTTTCAAAGGGGTTAGCCTTCTCGGAATTGTGGACGCATTTTTCGAAATTTTCAAAGGGGTTAGCCTTCTCGGAATTCTGGGCGCATTTTTCGAAATTTTCAAAGGGGTTAGCCTTCTCGAAATTCTGGCCACATTTTTCGAAATTTTCAAAGGGTTAGCCTTCTCGGAATTCTGGGCGCATTTTTCGAAATTTCAAAGGGGTTAGCCTTTTCGGAATTCTGGGCGCATTTTTCGAAATTTTCAAAGGGGTTAGCCTTCTCGGAATTCTGGGCGCATTTTTCGAAATTTTCAAACGGGTTAGCCTTCTCGGAATTCTGGCCACATTTTTCGAAATTTTCAAAGGGTTAGCCTTCTCGGAATTCTGGGCGCAATTTTCGAAATTTTCAAAGGGGTTAGGCTTCTCGGAATTCTGGGCGCATTTTTCGAAATTTTCAAAGGGGTTAGGCTTCTCGGATTTCTGGGCGGAATTTTCGAAATTTTCAAAGGGGTTAGCCTTCTCGGAATTCTGGGCGCATTTTCCGAAATTTTCAAAGGGGTTAGCCTTCTCGGAATTCTGGGCGAATTTTTCGAAATTTTCAAAGGGGTTAACCCTCTCGGAATTCTGGGCGCATTTTTCGAAATTTTCAAAGGGGTTAGCCTTCTCGGAAATTTGGGCGCATTTTTTGAAATTTTCAAAGGGGTTAGCCTTCTCGGCATTGTGGGCGGATTTTTCGAAATTTTCAAAGGGGTTAGCCTTTTTGGAATTCTGGGCGCATTTTTCGAAATTTTCAAAGGGGTTAGCCTTCTCGGAATTCTGGGCGCATTTTTCGAAATTTTCAAAGGGGTTAGCCTTCTCGGAATTCTGGGCGCATTTTTCGAAATTTTCAAAGGGGATAGCCTTCTCGGAATTCTGTGCGCATTTTTCGAAATTTTCAAAGGGGTTAGCCTTCTCGGAATTCTGGGCGCATTTTTCGAAATTTTCAAAGGGGTTAGCCTTCTCGGAATTCTGGGCGCATTTTTCGAAATTTTCAAACGGGTTAGCCTTCTCGGAATTCTGGCCACATTTTTCGAAATTTTCAAAGGGTTAGCCTTCTCGGAATTCTGGGCGCATTTTTCGAAATTTCAAAGGGGTTAGCCTTTTCGGAATTCTGGGCGCATTTTTCGAAATTTTCAAAGGGGTTAGCCTTCTCGGAATTCTGGGCGCATTTTTCGAAATTTTCAAACGGGTTAGCCTTCTCGGAATTCTGGCCACATTTTTCGAAATTTCCAAAGGGTTAGCCTTCTCGGAATTCTGGGCGCAATTTTCGAAATTTTCAAAGGGGTTAGGCTTCTCGGAATTCTGGGCGCATTTTTCGAAATTTTCAAAGGGGTTAGGCTTCTCGGATTTCTGGGCGGAATTTTCGAAATTTTCAAAGGGGTTAGCCTTCTCGGAATTCTGGGCGCATTTTTCGAAATTTTCAAACGGGTTAGCCTTCTCTGAATTCTGGGCGCATTTTTCGAAATTTTCAAAGGGTTAGCCTTTTCGGAATTCTGGGCGCAATTTTTGAAATTTTCAAAGGGGTTAGCCTTCTCGGAATTCTGGGCGCATTTTTCGAAATTTTCAAAGGGGTTAGCCTTTTCGGAATACTGGGCGCATTTTTCGAAATTTTCAAAGGGGTTAGCCTTCTCGGAATTCTGGGCGCATTTTTCGAAATTTTCAAAGGGGTTAGCCTTCTCGGAATTCTGGGCGCATTTTTCGAAATTTTCAAAGGTGTTAGCCTTCTCGGAATTCTGGGCGCATTTTTCGAAATTTTCCTAGGGGTTAGCCTTCTCGGAATGTGGGCGCATTTTTCGAAATTTCAAAGGGGTTAGCCTTTTCGGAATTCTGGGCGCATTTTTCGAAATTTTCAAAGGGGTTAGCCTTCTCGGAATTCTGGGCGCATTTTTCGAAATTTTCAAACGGGTTAGCCTTCTCGGAATTCTGGCCACATTTTTCGAAATTTTCAAAGGGTTAGCCTTCTCGGAATTCTGGGCGCAATTTTCGAAATTTTCAAAGGGGTTAGGCTTCTCGGAATTCTGGGCGCATTTTTCGAAATTTTCAAAGGGGTTAGGCTTCTAGGAATTCTGGGCGCATTTTTCGAAATTTTCAAAGGGGTTAGGCTTCTCGGATTACTGGGCGGAATTTTCGAAATTTTCAAAGGGGATAGCCTTCTCGGAATTCTGGGCGCATTTTCCGAAATTTTCAAAGGGGTTAGCCTTCTCGGAATTCTGGGCGAATTTTTCGAAATTTTCAAAGGGGTTAACCCTCTCGGAATTCTGGGCGCATTTTTCGAAATTTTCAAAGGGGTTAGCCTTCTCGGAAATTTGGGCGCATTTTTCGAAATTTTCAAAGGGGTTAGCCTTCTCGGCATTCTGTGCGGATTTTTCGAAATTTTCAAAGGGGTTAGCCTTTTTGGAATTCTGGGCGCATTTTTCGAAATTTTCAAAGGGGTTAGCCTTCTCGGAATTCTGGGCGCATTTTTCGAAATTTTCAAAGGGGTTAGCCTTCTCGGAATTCTGGGCGCATTTTTCGAAATTTTCAAAGGGGATAGCCTTCTCGGAATTCTGTGCGCATTTTTCGAAATTTTCAAAGGGGTTAGCCTTCTCGGAATTCTGGGCGTATTTTTCGAAATTTTCAAAGGGGTTAGCCTTCTCGGAATTCTGGACGCATTTTTCGAAATTTTCAAAGGGGTTAGCCTTCTCGGAATTCTGGGCGCATTTTTCGAAATTTTCAAAGGGGTTAGCCTTCTCGGAATTCTGGGCGTATTTTTCGAAATTTTCAAAGGGGTTAGCCTTCTCAGAATTCTGGGCGCATTTTTCGAAATTTTCAAAGGGGTTAGCCTTTTCGGAATCCTGGGCGCATTTTTCGAAATTTTCAAAGGGGTTAGCCTTCTCGGAATTCTGGGCGCATTTTGGAAATTTTCAAACGGGATAGCCTTCTCGGAATTCTGGCCACATTTTTCGAAATTTTCAAAGGGTTAGCCTTCTCGGAATTCTGGGCGCAATTTTCGAAATTTTCAAAGGGGTTAGGCTTCTCGGAATTCTGGGCGCATTTTTCGAAATTTTCAAAGGGGTTAGGCTTCTCGGAATTCTGGGCGCATTTTTCGAAATTTTCAAAGGGGTTAGCCTTTTCGGAAATTTGGGCGCATTTTTCGAAATTTTCAATGGGGTTAGCCTTCTCGGAATTTTGGGCGCATTTTTCGAAATTTTCAAAGGGGTTAGCCTTCTCGGAATTCTGGGCGCATTTTTCGAAATTTTCAAAGGGGTTAGCCTTCTCGGAATTCTGGGCGCATTTTTCGAAATTTTCAAAGGGGTTAGCCTTCTCGGCATTCTGGGCGCATTTTTCGAAATTTTCAAAGGGGTTAGCCTTCTCGGAATTCTGGGCGCATTTTTCGAAATTTTCAAAGGGGTTAGCCTTCTCGGAATTCTGGGCGCATTTTTCGAAATTTTCAAAGGGGTTAGCCTTCTCGGAATTCTGGGCGCATTTTTCGAAATTTTCAAAGGGGTTAGCCTTCTCGGAATTCTGGGCGCATTTTTCGAAATTTTCAAAGGTGTTAGCCTTCTCGGAATTCTGGGCGCATTTTTCGAAATTTTCCTAGGGGTTAGCCTTCTCGGAATGTGGGCGCATTTTTCGAAATTTCAAAGGGGTTAGCCTTTTCGGAATGTGGGCGCATTTTTCGAAATTTCAAAGGGGTTAGCCTTTTCGGAATTCTGGGCGCATTTTTCGAAATTTTCAAAGGGGTTAGCCTTCTCGGAATTCTGGGCGCATTTTTCGAAATTTTCAAACGGGTTAGCCTTCTCGGAATTCTGGCCACATTTTTCGAAATTTTCAAAGGGTTAGCCTTCTCGGAATTCTGGGCGCATTTTTCGAAATTTCAAAGGGGTTAGCCTTCTCGGAATTCTGGGCGCATTTTTCGAAATTTTCAAACGGGTTAGCCTTCTCGGAATTCTGGCCACATTTTTCGAAATTTTCAAAGGGTTAGCCTTCTCGGAATTCTGGGCGCAATTTTCGAAATTTTCAAAGGGGTTAGGCTTCTCGGAATTCTGGGCGCATTTTTCGAAATTTTCAAAGGGGTTAGGCTTCTCGGATTTCTGGGCGGAATTTTCGAAATTTTCAAAGGGGTTAGCCTTCTCGGAATTCTGGGCGCATTTTCCGAAATTTTCAAAGGGGTTAGCCTTCTCGGAATTCTGGGCGAATTTTTCGAAATTTTCAAAGGGGTTAACCCTCTCGGAATTCTGGGCGCATTTTTCGAAATTTTCAAAGGGGTTAGCCTTCTCGGAAATTTGGGCGCATTTTTCGAAATTTTCAAAGGGGTTAGCCTTCTCGGCATTCTGGGCGGATTTTTCGAAATTTTCAAAGGGGTTAGCCTTTTTGGAATTCTGGGCGCATTTTTCGAAATTTTCAAAGGGGTTAGCCTTCTCGGAATTCTGGGCGCATTTTTCGAAATTTTCAAAGGGGTTAGCCTTCTCGGAATTCTGTTCGCATTTTTCGAAATTTTCAAAGGGGATAGCCTTCTCGGAATTCTGTGCGCATTTTTCGAAATTTTCAAAGGGGTTAGCCTTCTCGGAATTCTGGGCGCATTTTTCGAAATTTTCAAAGGGGTTAGCCTTCTCGGAATTCTGGACGCATTTTTCGAAATTTACAAAGGGGTTAGCCTTCTCGGAATTCTGGGCGCATTTTTCGAAATTTTCAAAGGGATTGGCCTTCTCGGAATTCTGGGCGTATTTTTCGAAATTTTCAAAGGGGTTAGCCTTTTCGGAATCCTGGGCGCATTTTTCGAAATTTTCAAAGGGGTTAGCCTTCTCGGAATTCTGGGCGCATTTTCGAAATTTTCAAACGGGTTAGCCTTCTCGGAATTCTGGGCGCATTTTTCGAAATTTTCAAAGGGGTTAGGCTTCTCGGAATTCTGGGCGCATTTTTCGAAATTTTCAAAGGGGTTAGCCTTCTCGGAAATTTGGGCGCATTTTTCGAAATTTTCAAAGGGGTTAGCCTTCTCGGAAATTTGGGCGCATTTTTCGAAATTTTCAATGGGGTTAGCCTTCTCGGAATTTTGGGCGCATTTTTCGAAATTTTCAAAGGGGTTAGCCTTCTCGGAATTCTGGGCGCATTTTTCGAAATTTTCAAAGGGGTTAGCCTTCTCGGAATTCTGGGCGCATTTTTCGAAATTTTCAAAGGGGTTAGCCTTCTCGGCATTCTGGGCGCATTTTTCGAAATTTTCAAAGGGGTTAGCCTTTTCGGAATTCTGGGCGCATTTTTCGAAATTTTCAAAGGGGTTAGCCTTCTCGGAATTCTGGGCGCATTTTTCGAAATTTTCATGGGGTTAGCCTTCTCGGAATTCTGGGCGCATTTTTCGAAATTTTCAAAGGGGTTAGCCTTCTCGGAATTCTGGGCGCATTTTTCGAAATTTTCAAAGGGGTTAGCCTTCTCGGAATTCTGGGCGCATTTTTCGAAATTTTCAAAGGTGTTAGCCTTCTCGGAATTCTGGGCGCATTTTTCGAAATTTTCCTAGGGGTTAGCCTTCTCGGAATGTGGGCGCATTTTTCGAAATTTCAAAGGGGTTAGCCTTTTCGGAATGTGGGCGCATTTTTCGAAATTTCAAAGGGGTTAGCCTTTTCGGAATTCTGGGCGCATTTTTCGAAATTTTCAAAGGGGTTAGCCTTCTCGGAATTCTGGGCGCATTTTTCGAAATTTTCAAACGGGTTAGCCTTCTCGGAATTCTGGCCACATTTTTCGAAATTTTCAAAGGGTTAGCCTTCTCGGAATTCTGGGCGCATTTTTCGAAATTTCAAAGGGGTTAGCCTTTTCGGAATTCTGGGCGCATTTTTCGAAATTTTCAAAGGGGTTAGCCTTCTCGGAATTCTGGGCGCATTTTTCGAAATTTTCAAACGGGTTAGCCTTCTCGGAATTCTGGCCACATTTTTCGAAATTTTCAAAGGGTTAGCCTTCTCGGAATTCTGGGCGAAATTTTCGAAATTTTCAAAGGGGTTAGGCTTCTCGGAATTCTGGGCGCATTTTTCGAAATTTTCAAAGGGGTTAGGCTTCTCGGATTTCTGGGCGGAATTTTCGAAATTTTCAAAGGGGTTAGCCTTCTCGGAATTCTGGGCGCATTTTCCGAAATTTTCAAAGGGGTTAGCCTTCTCGGAATTCTGGGCGAATTTTTCGAAATTTTCAAAGGGGTTAACCCTCTCGGAATTCTGGGCGCATTTTTCGAAATTTTCAAAGGGGTTAGCCTTCTCGGAAATTTGGGCGCATTTTTCGAAATTTTCAAAGGGGTTAGCCTTCTCGGCATTCTGGGCGGATTTTTCGAAATTTTCAAAGGGGTTAGCCTTTTTGGAATTCTGGGCGCATTTTTCGACATTTTCAAAGGGGTTAGCCTTCTCGGAATTCTGGGCGAATTTTTCGAAATTTTCAAAGGGGTTAACCCTCTCGGAATTCTGGGCGCATTTTTCGAAATTTTCAAAGGGGTTAGCCTTCTCGGAAATTTGGGCGCATTTTTCGAAATTTTCAAAGGGGTTAGCCTTCTCGGAATTCTGGGCGCATTTTTCGAAATTTTCAAAGGGGATAGCCTTCTCGGAATTCTGGGCGCATTTTTCGAAATTTTCAAAGGGGTTAGCCTTCTCGGAATTCTGGGCGCATTTTTCGAAATTTTCAAAGGGGTTAGCCTTCTCGGAATTCTGGACGCATTTTTCGAAATTTTCAAAGGGGTTAGCCTTCTCGGAATTCTGGGCGCATTTTTCGAAATTTTCAAAGGGGTTAGCCTTCTCGGAATTCTGGGCGTATTTTTCGAAATTTTCAAAGGGGTTAGCCTTCTCAGAATTCTGGGCGCATTTTTCGAAATTTTCAAAGGGGTTAGCCTTTTCGGAATCCTGGGCGCATTTTTCGAAATTTTCAAAGGGGTTAGCCTTCTCGGAATTCTGGCCACATTTTTCGAAATTTTCAAAGGGTTAGCCTTATCGGAATTCTGGGCGCAATTTTCGAAATTTTCAAAGGGGTTAGGCTTCTCGGAATTCTGGGCGCATTTTTCGAAATTTTCAAAGGGGTTAGGGTTCTCGGAATTCTGGGCGCATTTTTCGAAATTTTCAAAGGGGTTAGCCTTTTCGGAAATTTGGGCGCATTTTTCGAAATTTTCAATGGGGTTAGCCTTCTCGGAATTTTGGGCGCATTTTTCGAAATTTTCAAAGGGGTTAGCCTTCTCGGAATTCTGGGCGCATTTTTCGAAATTTTCAAAGGGGTTAGCCTTCTCGGAATTCTGGGCGCATTTTTCGAAATTTTCAAAGGGGTTAGCCTTCTCGGAATTCTGGGCGCATTTTTCGAAATTTTCAAAGGGGTTAGCCTTCTCGGAATTGTGGACGCATTTTTCGAAATTTTCAAAGGGGTTAGCCTTCTCGGAATTCTGGGCGCATTTTTCGAAATTTTCAAAGGGGTTAGCCTTCTCGAAATTCTGGCCACATTTTTCGAAATTTTCAAAGGGTTAGCCTTCTCGGAATTCTGGGCGCATTTTTCGAAATTTCAAAGGGGTTAGCCTTCTCGGAATTCTGGGCGCATTTTTCGAAATTTTCAAAGGGGTTAGCCTTCTCGGAATTCTGGGCGCATTTTTCGAAATTTTCAAAGGTGTTAGCCTTCTCGGAATTCTGGGCGCATTTTTCGAAATTTTCCTAGGGGTTAGCCTTCTCGGAATGTGGGCGCATTTTTCGAAATTTCAAAGGGGTTAGCCTTTTCGGAATGTGGGCGCATTTTTCGAAATTTCAAAGGGGTTAGCCTTTTCGGAATTCTGGGCGCATTTTTCGAAATTTTCAAAGGGGTTAGCCTTCTCGGAATTCTGGGCGCATTTTTCGAAATTTTCAAACGGGTTAGCCTTCTCGGAATTCTGGCCACATTTTTCGAAATTTTCAAAGGGTTAGCCTTCTCGGAATTCTGGGCGCATTTTTCGAAATTTCAAAGGGGTTAGCCTTCTCGGAATTCTGGGCGCATTTTTCGAAATTTTCAAACGGGTTAGCCTTCTCGGAATTCTGGCCACATTTTTCGAAATTTTCAAAGGGTTAGCCTTCTCGGAATTCTGGGCGCAATTTTCGAAATTTTCAAAGGGGTTAGGCTTCTCGGAATTCTGGGCGCATTTTTCGAAATTTTCAAAGGGGTTAGGCTTCTCGGATTTCTGGGCGGAATTTTCGAAATTTTCAAAGGGGTTAGCCTTCTCGGAATTCTGGGCGCATTTTCCGAAATTTTCAAAGGGGTTAGCCTTCTCGGAATTCTGGGCGAATTTTTCGAAATTTTCAAAGGGGTTAACCCTCTCGGAATTCTGGGCGCATTTTTCGAAATTTTCAAAGGGGTTAGCCTTCTCGGAAATTTGGGCGCATTTTTCGAAATTTTCAAAGGGGTTAGCCTTCTCGGCATTCTGGGCGGATTTTTCGAAATTTTCAAAGGGGTTAGCCTTTTTGGAATTCTGGGCGCATTTTTCGAAATTTTCAAAGGGGTTAGCCTTCTCGGAATTCTGGGCGCATTTTTCGAAATTTTCAAAGGGGTTAGCCTTCTCGGAATTCTGTTCGCATTTTTCGAAATTTTCAAAGGGGATAGCCTTCTCGGAATTCTGTGCGCATTTTTCGAAATTTTCAAAGGGGTTAGCCTTCTCGGAATTCTGGGCGCATTTTTCGAAATTTTCAAAGGGGTTAGCCTTCTCGGAATTCTGGACGCATTTTTCGAAATTTACAAAGGGGTTAGCCTTCTCGGAATTCTGGGCGCATTTTTCGAAATTTTCAAAGGGATTGGCCTTCTCGGAATTCTGGGCGTATTTTTCGAAATTTTCAAAGGGGTTAGCCTTTTCGGAATCCTGGGCGCATTTTTCGAAATTTTCAAAGGGGTTAGCCTTCTCGGAATTCTGGGCGCATTTTCGAAATTTTCAAACGGGTTAGCCTTCTCGGAATTCTGGGCGCATTTTTCGAAATTTTCAAAGGGGTTAGGCTTCTCGGAATTCTGGGCGCATTTTTCGAAATTTTCAAAGGGGTTAGCCTTCTCGGAAATTTGGGCGCATTTTTCGAAATTTTCAAAGGGGTTAGCCTTCTCGGAAATTTGGGCGCATTTTTCGAAATTTTCAATGGGGTTAGCCTTCTCGGAATTTTGGGCGCATTTTTCGAAATTTTCAAAGGGGTTAGCCTTCTCGGAATTCTGGGCGCATTTTTCGAAATTTTCAAAGGGGTTAGCCTTCTCGGAATTCTGGGCGCATTTTTCGAAATTTTCAAAGGGGTTAGCCTTCTCGGCATTCTGGGCGCATTTTTCGAAATTTTCAAAGGGGTTAGCCTTTTCGGAATTCTGGGCGCATTTTTCGAAATTTTCAAAGGGGTTAGCCTTCTCGGAATTCTGGGCGCATTTTTCGAAATTTTCATGGGGTTAGCCTTCTCGGAATTCTGGGCGCATTTTTCGAAATTTTCAAAGGGGTTAGCCTTCTCGGAATTCTGGGCGCATTTTTCGAAATTTTCAAAGGGGTTAGCCTTCTCGGAATTCTGGGCGCATTTTTCGAAATTTTCAAAGGTGTTAGCCTTCTCGGAATTCTGGGCGCATTTTTCGAAATTTTCCTAGGGGTTAGCCTTCTCGGAATGTGGGCGCATTTTTCGAAATTTCAAAGGGGTTAGCCTTTTCGGAATGTGGGCGCATTTTTCGAAATTTCAAAGGGGTTAGCCTTTTCGGAATTCTGGGCGCATTTTTCGAAATTTTCAAAGGGGTTAGCCTTCTCGGAATTCTGGGCGCATTTTTCGAAATTTTCAAACGGGTTAGCCTTCTCGGAATTCTGGCCACATTTTTCGAAATTTTCAAAGGGTTAGCCTTCTCGGAATTCTGGGCGCATTTTTCGAAATTTCAAAGGGGTTAGCCTTTTCGGAATTCTGGGCGCATTTTTCGAAATTTTCAAAGGGGTTAGCCTTCTCGGAATTCTGGGCGCATTTTTCGAAATTTTCAAACGGGTTAGCCTTCTCGGAATTCTGGCCACATTTTTCGAAATTTTCAAAGGGTTAGCCTTCTCGGAATTCTGGGCGAAATTTTCGAAATTTTCAAAGGGGTTAGGCTTCTCGGAATTCTGGGCGAATTTTTCGAAATTTTCAAAGGGGTTAACCCTCTCGGAATTCTGGGCGCATTTTTCGAAATTTTCAAAGGGGTTAGCCTTCTCGGAAATTTGGGCGCATTTTTCGAAATTTTCAAAGGGGTTAGCCTTCTCGGCATTCTGGGCGGATTTTTCGAAATTTTCAAAGGGGTTAGCCTTTTTGGAATTCTGGGCGCATTTTTCGACATTTTCAAAGGGGTTAGCCTTCTCGGAATTCTGGGCGAATTTTTCGAAATTTTCAAAGGGGTTAACCCTCTCGGAATTCTGGGCGCATTTTTCGAAATTTTCAAAGGGGTTAGCCTTCTCGGAAATTTGGGCGCATTTTTCGAAATTTTCAAAGGGGTTAGCCTTCTCGGAATTCTGGGCGCATTTTTCGAAATTTTCAAAGGGGATAGCCTTCTCGGAATTCTGGGCGCATTTTTCGAAATTTTCAAAGGGGTTAGCCTTCTCGGAATTCTGGGCGCATTTTTCGAAATGTTCAAAGGGGTTAGCCTTCTCGGAATTCTGGACGCATTTTTCGAAATTTTCAAAGGGGTTAGCCTTCTCGGAATTCTGGGCGCATTTTTCGAAATTTTCAAAGGGGTTAGCCTTCTCGGAATTCTGGGCGTATTTTTCGAAATTTTCAAAGGGGTTAGCCTTCTCAGAATTCTGGGCGCATTTTTCGAAATTTTCAAAGGGGTTAGCCTTTTCGGAATCCTGGGCGCATTTTTCGAAATTTTCAAAGGGGTTAGCCTTCTCGGAATTCTGGCCACATTTTTCGAAATTTTCAAAGGGTTAGCCTTCTCGGAATTCTGGGCGCAATTTTCGAAATTTTCAAAGGGGTTAGGCTTCTCGGAATTCTGGGCGCATTTTTCGAAATTTTCAAAGGGGTTAGGGTTCTCGGAATTCTGGGCGCATTTTTCGAAATTTTCAAAGGGGTTAGCCTTTTCGGAAATTTGGGCGCATTTTTCGAAATTTTCAATGGGGTTAGCCTTCTCGGAATTTTGGGCGCATTTTTCGAAATTTTCAAAGGGGTTAGCCTTCTCGGAATTCTGGGCGCATTTTTCGAAATTTTCAAAGGGGTTAGCCTTCTCGGAATTCTGGGCGCATTTTTCGAAATTTTCAAAGGGGTTAGCCTTCTCGGAATTCTGGGCGCATTTTTCGAAATTTTCAAAGGGGTTAGCCTTCTCGGAATTGTGGACGCATTTTTCGAAATTTTCAAAGGGGTTAGCCTTCTCGGAATTCTGGGCGCATTTTTCGAAATTTTCAAAGGGGTTAGCCTTCTCGAAATTCTGGCCACATTTTTCGAAATTTTCAAAGGGTTAGCCTTCTCGGAATTCTGGGCGCATTTTTCGAAATTTCAAAGGGGTTAGCCTTTTCGGAATTCTGGGCGCATTTTTCGAAATTTTCAAAGGGGTTAGCCTTCTCGGAATTCTGGGCGCATTTTTCGAAATTTTCAAACGGGTTAGCCTTCTCGGAATTCTGGCCACATTTTTCGAAATTTTCAAAGGGTTAGCCTTCTCGGAATTCTGGGCGCAATTTTCGAAATTTTCAAAGGGGTTAGGCTTCTCGGAATTCTGGGCGCATTTTTCGAAATTTTCAAAGGGGTTAGGCTTCTCGGATTTCTGGGCGGAATTTTCGAAATTTTCAAAGGGGTTAGCCTTCTCGGAATTCTGGGCGCATTTTCCGAAATTTTCAAAGGGGTTAGCCTTCTCGGAATTCTGGGCGAATTTTTCGAAATTTTCAAAGGGGTTAACCCTCTCGGAATTCTGGGCGCATTTTTCGAAATTTTCAAAGGGGTTAGCCTTCTCGGAAATTTGGGCGCATTTTTTGAAATTTTCAAAGGGGTTAGCCTTCTCGGCATTGTGGGCGGATTTTTCGAAATTTTCAAAGGGGTTAGCCTTTTTGGAATTCTGGGCGCATTTTTCGAAATTTTCAAAGGGGTTAGCCTTCTCGGAATTCTGGGCGCATTTTTCGAAATTTTCAAAGGGGTTAGCCTTCTCGGAATTCTGGGCGCATTTTTCGAAATTTTCAAAGGGGATAGCCTTCTCGGAATTCTGTGCGCATTTTTCGAAATTTTCAAAGGGGTTAGCCTTCTCGGAATTCTGGGCGCATTTTTCGAAATTTTCAAAGGGGTTAGCCTTCTCGGAATTCTGGGCGCATTTTTCGAAATTTTCCTAGGGGTTAGCCTTCTCGGAATGTGGGCGCATTTTTCGAAATTTCAAAGGGGTTAGCCTTTTCGGAATGTGGGCGCATTTTTCGAAATTTCAAAGGGGTTAGCCTTTTCGGAATTCTGGGCGCATTTTTCGAAATTTTCAAAGGGGTTAGCCTTCTCGGAATTCTGGGCGCATTTTTCGAAATTTTCAAACGGGTTAGCCTTCTCGGAATTCTGGCCACATTTTTCGAAATTTCCAAAGGGTTAGCCTTCTCGGAATTCTGGGCGCAATTTTCGAAATTTTCAAAGGGGTTAGGCTTCTCGGAATTCTGGGCGCATTTTTCGAAATTTTCAAAGGGGTTAGGCTTCTCGGATTTCTGGGCGGAATTTTCGAAATTTTCAAAGGGGTTAGCCTTCTCGGAATTCTGGCCACATTTTTCGAAATTTTCAAAGGGTTAGCCTTCTCGGAATTCTGGGCGCATTTTTCGAAATTTCAAAGGGGTTAGCCTTTTCGGAATTCTGGGCGCATTTTTCGAAATTTTCAAAGGGGTTAGCCTTCTCGGAATTCTGGGCGCATTTTTCGAAATTTTCAAACGGGTTAGCCTTCTCGGAATTCTGGCCACATTTTTCGAAATTTCCAAAGGGTTAGCCTTCTCGGAATTCTGGGCGCAATTTTCGAAATTTTCAAAGGGGTTAGGCTTCTCGGAATTCTGGGCGCATTTTTCGAAATTTTCAAAGGGGTTAGGCTTCTCGGATTTCTGGGCGGAATTTTCGAAATTTTCAAAGGGGTTAGCCTTCTCGGAATTCTGGGCGCATTTTTCGAAATTTTCAAACGGGTTAGCCTTCTCTGAATTCTGGGCGCATTTTTCGAAATTTTCAAAGGGTTAGCCTTTTCGGAATTCTGGGCGCAATTTTTGAAATTTTCAAAGGGGTTAGCCTTCTCGGAATTCTGGGCGCATTTTTCGAAATTTTCAAAGGGGTTAGCCTTTTCGGAATACTGGGCGCATTTTTCGAAATTTTCAAAGGGGTTAGCCTTCTCGGAATTCTGGGCGCATTTTTCGAAATTTTCAAAGGGGTTAGCCTTCTCGGAATTCTGGGCGCATTTTTCGAAATTTTCAAAGGTGTTAGCCTTCTCGGAATTCTGGGCGCATTTTTCGAAATTTTCCTAGGGGTTAGCCTTCTCGGAATGTGGGCGCATTTTTCGAAATTTCAAAGGGGTTAGCCTTTTCGGAATTCTGGGCGCATTTTTCGAAATTTTCAAAGGGGTTAGCCTTCTCGGAATTCTGGGCGCATTTTTCGAAATTTTCAAACGGGTTAGCCTTCTCGGAATTCTGGCCACATTTTTCGAAATTTTCAAAGGGTTAGCCTTCTCGGAATTCTGGGCGCAATTTTCGAAATTTTCAAAGGGGTTAGGCTTCTCGGAATTCTGGGCGCATTTTTCGAAATTTTCAAAGGGGTTAGGCTTCTAGGAATTCTGGGCGCATTTTTCGAAATTTTCAAAGGGGTTAGGCTTCTCGGATTACTGGGCGGAATTTTCGAAATTTTCAAATGGGTTAGCCTTCTCGGAATTCTGGGCGCATTTTCCGAAATTTTCAAAGGGGTTAGCCTTCTCGGAATTCTGGGCGAATTTTTCGAAATTTTCAAAGGGGTTAACCCTCTCGGAATTCTGGGCGCATTTTTCGAAATTTTCAAAGGGGTTAGCCTTCTCGGAAATTTGGGCGCATTTTTCGAAATTTTCAAAGGGGTTAGCCTTCTCGGCATTCTGTGCGGATTTTTCGAAATTTTCAAAGGGGTTAGCCTTTTTGGAATTCTGGGCGCATTTTTCGAAATTTTCAAAGGGGTTAGCCTTCTCGGAATTCTGGGCGCATTTTTCGAAATTTTCAAAGGGTTAGCCTTCTCGGAATTCTGGGCGCATTTTTCGAAATTTTCAAAGGGGATAGCCTTCTCGGAATTGTGTGCGCATTTTTCGAAATTTTCAAAGGGGTTAGCCTTCTCGGAATTCTGGGCGTATTTTTCGAAATTTTCAAAGGGGTTAGCCTTCTCGGAATTCTGGACGCATTTTTCGAAATTTTCAAAGGGGTTAGCCTTCTCGGAATTCTGGGCGCATTTTTCGAAATTTTCAAAGGGGTTAGCCTTCTCGGAATTCTGGGCGTATTTTTCGAAATTTTCAAAGGGGTTAGCCTTCTCAGAATTCTGGGCGCATTTTTCGAAATTTTCAAAGGGGTTAGCCTTTTCGGAATCCTGGGCGCATTTTTCGAAATTTTCAAAGGGGTTAGCCTTCTCGGAATTCTGGGCGCATTTTGGAAATTTTCAAACGGGATAGCCTTCTCGGAATTCTGGCCACATTTTTCGAAATTTTCAAAGGGTTAGCCTTCTCGGAATTCTGGGCGCAATTTTCGAAATTTTCAAAGGGGTTAGGCTTCTCGGAATTCTGGGCGCATTTTTCGAAATTTTCAAAGGGGTTAGGCTTCTCGGAATTCTGGGCGCATTTTTCGAAATTTTCAAAGGGGTTAGCCTTTTCGGAAATTTGGGCGCATTTTTCGAAATTTTCAATGGGGTTAGCCTTCTCGGAATTTTGGGCGCATTTTTCGAAATTTTCAAAGGGGTTAGCCTTCTCGGAATTCTGGGCGCATTTTTCGAAATTTTCAAAGGGGTTAGCCTTCTCGGAATTCTGGGCGCATTTTTCGAAATTTTCAAAGGGGTTAGCCTTCTCGGCATTCTGGGCGCATTTTTCGAAATTTTCAAAGGGGTTAGCCTTCTCGGAATTCTGGGCGCATTTTTCGAAATTTTCAAAGGGGTTAGCCTTCTCGGAATTCTGGGCGCATTTTTCGAAATTTTCAAAGGGGTTAGCCTTCTCGGAATTCTGGGCGCATTTTTCGAAATTTTCAAAGGGGTTAGCCTTCTCGGAATTCTGGGCGCATTTTTCGAAATTTTCAAAGGTGTTAGCCTTCTCGGAATTCTGGGCGCATTTTTCGAAATTTTCCTAGGGGTTAGCCTTCTCGGAATGTGGGCGCATTTTTCGAAATTTCAAAGGGGTTAGCCTTTTCGGAATGTGGGCGCATTTTTCGAAATTTCAAAGGGGTTAGCCTTTTCGGAATTCTGGGCGCATTTTTCGAAATTTTCAAAGGGGTTAGCCTTCTCGGAATTCTGGGCGCATTTTTCGAAATTTTCAAACGGGTTAGCCTTCTCGGAATTCTGGCCACATTTTTCGAAATTTTCAAAGGGTTAGCCTTCTCGGAATTCTGGGCGCATTTTTCGAAATTTCAAAGGGGTTAGCCTTTTCGGAATTCTGGGCGCATTTTTCGAAATTTTCAAAGGGGTTAGCCTTCTCGGAATTCTGGGCGCATTTTTCGAAATTTTCAAACGGGTTAGCCTTCTCGGAATTCTGGCCACATTTTTCGAAATTTTCAAAGGGTTAGCCTTCTCGGAATTCTGGGCGAAATTTTCGAAATTTTCAAAGGGGTTAGGCTTCTCGGAATTCTGGGCGAATTTTTCGAAATTTTCAAAGGGGTTAACCCTCTCGGAATTCTGGGCGCATTTTTCGAAATTTTCAAAGGGGTTAGCCTTCTCGGAAATTTGGGCGCATTTTTCGAAATTTTCAAAGGGGTTAGCCTTCTCGGCATTCTGGGCGGATTTTTCGAAATTTTCAAAGGGGTTAGCCTTTTTGGAATTCTGGGCGCATTTTTCGACATTTTCAAAGGGGTTAGCCTTCTCGGAATTCTGGGCGAATTTTTCGAAATTTTCAAAGGGGTTAACCCTCTCGGAATTCTGGGCGCATTTTTCGAAATTTTCAAAGGGGTTAGCCTTCTCGGAAATTTGGGCGCATTTTTCGAAATTTTCAAAGGGGTTAGCCTTCTCGGAATTCTGGGCGCATTTTTCGAAATTTTCAAAGGGGATAGCCTTCTCGGAATTCTGGGCGCATTTTTCGAAATTTTCAAAGGGGTTAGCCTTCTCGGAATTCTGGGCGCATTTTTCGAAATTTTCAAAGGGGTTAGCCTTCTCGGAATTCTGGACGCATTTTTCGAAATTTTCAAAGGGGTTAGCCTTCTCGGAATTCTGGGCGCATTTTTCGAAATTTTCAAAGGGGTTAGCCTTCTCGGAATTCTGGGCGTATTTTTCGAAATTTTCAAAGGGGTTAGCCTTCTCAGAATTCTGGGCGCATTTTTCGAAATTTTCAAAGGGGTTAGCCTTTTCGGAATCCTGGGCGCATTTTTCGAAATTTTCAAAGGGGTTAGCCTTCTCGGAATTCTGGCCACATTTTTCGAAATTTTCAAAGGGTTAGCCTTCTCGGAATTCTGGGCGCAATTTTCGAAATTTTCAAAGGGGTTAGGCTTCTCGGAATTCTGGGCGCATTTTTCGAAATTTTCAAAGGGGTTAGGGTTCTCGGAATTCTGGGCGCATTTTTCGAAATTTTCAAAGGGGTTAGCCTTTTCGGAAATTTGGGCGCATTTTTCGAAATTTTCAATGGGGTTAGCCTTCTCGGAATTTTGGGCGCATTTTTCGAAATTTTCAAAGGGGTTAGCCTTCTCGGAATTCTGGGCGCATTTTTCGAAATTTTCAAAGGGGTTAGCCTTCTCGGAATTCTGGGCGCATTTTTCGAAATTTTCAAAGGGGTTAGCCTTCTCGGAATTCTGGGCGCATTTTTCGAAATTTTCAAAGGGGTTAGCCTTCTCGGAATTGTGGACGCATTTTTCGAAATTTTCAAAGGGGTTAGCCTTCTCGGAATTCTGGGCGCATTTTTCGAAATTTTCAAAGGGGTTAGCCTTCTCGAAATTCTGGCCACATTTTTCGAAATTTTCAAAGGGTTAGCCTTCTCGGAATTCTGGGCGCATTTTTCGAAATTTCAAAGGGGTTAGCCTTTTCGGAATTCTGGGCGCATTTTTCGAAATTTTCAAAGGGGTTAGCCTTCTCGGAATTCTGGGCGCATTTTTCGAAATTTTCAAACGGGTTAGCCTTCTCGGAATTCTGGCCACATTTTTCGAAATTTTCAAAGGGTTAGCCTTCTCGGAATTCTGGGCGCAATTTTCGAAATTTTCAAAGGGGTTAGGCTTCTCGGAATTCTGGGCGCATTTTTCGAAATTTTCAAAGGGGTTAGGCTTCTCGGATTTCTGGGCGGAATTTTCGAAATTTTCAAAGGGGTTAGCCTTCTCGGAATTCTGGGCGCATTTTCCGAAATTTTCAAAGGGGTTAGCCTTCTCGGAATTCTGGGCGAATTTTTCGAAATTTTCAAAGGGGTTAACCCTCTCGGAATTCTGGGCGCATTTTTCGAAATTTTCAAAGGGGTTAGCCTTCTCGGAAATTTGGGCGCATTTTTTGAAATTTTCAAAGGGGTTAGCCTTCTCGGCATTGTGGGCGGATTTTTCGAAATTTTCAAAGGGGTTAGCCTTTTTGGAATTCTGGGCGCATTTTTCGAAATTTTCAAAGGGGTTAGCCTTCTCGGAATTCTGGGCGCATTTTTCGAAATTTTCAAAGGGGTTAGCCTTCTCGGAATTCTGGGCGCATTTTTCGAAATTTTCAAAGGGGATAGCCTTCTCGGAATTCTGTGCGCATTTTTCGAAATTTTCAAAGGGGTTAGCCTTCTCGGAATTCTGGGCGCATTTTTCGAAATTTTCAAAGGGGTTAGCCTTCTCGGAATTCTGGGCGCATTTTTCGAAATTTTCCTAGGGGTTAGCCTTCTCGGAATGTGGGCGCATTTTTCGAAATTTCAAAGGGGTTAGCCTTTTCGGAATGTGGGCGCATTTTTCGAAATTTCAAAGGGGTTAGCCTTTTCGGAATTCTGGGCGCATTTTTCGAAATTTTCAAAGGGGTTAGCCTTCTCGGAATTCTGGGCGCATTTTTCGAAATTTTCAAACGGGTTAGCCTTCTCGGAATTCTGGCCACATTTTTCGAAATTTCCAAAGGGTTAGCCTTCTCGGAATTCTGGGCGCAATTTTCGAAATTTTCAAAGGGGTTAGGCTTCTCGGAATTCTGGGCGCATTTTTCGAAATTTTCAAAGGGGTTAGGCTTCTCGGATTTCTGGGCGGAATTTTCGAAATTTTCAAAGGGGTTAGCCTTCTCGGAATTCTGGCCACATTTTTCGAAATTTTCAAAGGGTTAGCCTTCTCGGAATTCTGGGCGCATTTTTCGAAATTTCAAAGGGGTTAGCCTTTTCGGAATTCTGGGCGCATTTTTCGAAATTTTCAAAGGGGTTAGCCTTCTCGGAATTCTGGGCGCATTTTTCGAAATTTTCAAACGGGTTAGCCTTCTCGGAATTCTGGCCACATTTTTCGAAATTTCCAAAGGGTTAGCCTTCTCGGAATTCTGGGCGCAATTTTCGAAATTTTCAAAGGGGTTAGGCTTCTCGGAATTCTGGGCGCATTTTTCGAAATTTTCAAAGGGGTTAGGCTTCTCGGATTTCTGGGCGGAATTTTCGAAATTTTCAAAGGGGTTAGCCTTCTCGGAATTCTGGGCGCATTTTTCGAAATTTTCAAACGGGTTAGCCTTCTCTGAATTCTGGGCGCATTTTTCGAAATTTTCAAAGGGTTAGCCTTTTCGGAATTCTGGGCGCAATTTTTGAAATTTTCAAAGGGGTTAGCCTTCTCGGAATTCTGGGCGCATTTTTCGAAATTTTCAAAGGGGTTAGCCTTTTCGGAATACTGGGCGCATTTTTCGAAATTTTCAAAGGGGTTAGCCTTCTCGGAATTCTGGGCGCATTTTTCGAAATTTTCAAAGGGGTTAGCCTTCTCGGAATTCTGGGCGCATTTTTCGAAATTTTCAAAGGTGTTAGCCTTCTCGGAATTCTGGGCGCATTTTTCGAAATTTTCCTAGGGGTTAGCCTTCTCGGAATGTGGGCGCATTTTTCGAAATTTCAAAGGGGTTAGCCTTTTCGGAATTCTGGGCGCATTTTTCGAAATTTTCAAAGGGGTTAGCCTTCTCGGAATTCTGGGCGCATTTTTCGAAATTTTCAAACGGGTTAGCCTTCTCGGAATTCTGGCCACATTTTTCGAAATTTTCAAAGGGTTAGCCTTCTCGGAATTCTGGGCGCAATTTTCGAAATTTTCAAAGGGGTTAGGCTTCTCGGAATTCTGGGCGCATTTTTCGAAATTTTCAAAGGGGTTAGGCTTCTAGGAATTCTGGGCGCATTTTTCGAAATTTTCAAAGGGGTTAGGCTTCTCGGATTACTGGGCGGAATTTTCGAAATTTTCAAAGGGGTTAGCCTTCTCGGAATTCTGGGCGCATTTTCCGAAATTTTCAAAGGGGTTAGCCTTCTCGGAATTCTGGGCGAATTTTTCGAAATTTTCAAAGGGGTTAACCCTCTCGGAATTCTGGGCGCATTTTTCGAAATTTTCAAAGGGGTTAGCCTTCTCGGAAATTTGGGCGCATTTTTCGAAATTTTCAAAGGGGTTAGCCTTCTCGGCATTCTGTGCGGATTTTTCGAAATTTTCAAAGGGGTTAGCCTTTTTGGAATTCTGGGCGCATTTTTCGAAATTTTCAAAGGGGTTAGCCTTCTCGGAATTCTGGGCGCATTTTTCGAAATTTTCAAAGGGTTAGCCTTCTCGGAATTCTGGGCGCATTTTTCGAAATTTTCAAAGGGGATAGCCTTCTCGGAATTGTGTGCGCATTTTTCGAAATTTTCAAAGGGGTTAGCCTTCTCGGAATTCTGGGCGTATTTTTCGAAATTTTCAAAGGGGTTAGCCTTCTCGGAATTCTGGACGCATTTTTCGAAATTTTCAAAGGGGTTAGCCTTCTCGGAATTCTGGGCGCATTTTTCGAAATTTTCAAAGGGGTTAGCCTTCTCGGAATTCTGGGCGTATTTTTCGAAATTTTCAAAGGGGTTAGCCTTCTCAGAATTCTGGGCGCATTTTTCGAAATTTTCAAAGGGGTTAGCCTTTTCGGAATCCTGGGCGCATTTTTCGAAATTTTCAAACGGGATAGCCTTCTCGGAATTCTGGCCACATTTTTCGAAATTTTCAAAGGGTTAGCCTTCTCGGAATTCTGGGCGCAATTTTCGAAATTTTCAAAGGGGTTAGGCTTCTCGGAATTCTGGGCGCATTTTTCGAAATTTTCAAAGGGGTTAGGCTTCTCGGAATTCTGGGCGCATTTTTCGAAATTTTCAAAGGGGTTAGCCTTTTCGGAAATTTGGGCGCATTTTTCGAAATTTTCAATGGGGTTAGCCTTCTCGGAATTTTGGGCGCATTTTTCGAAATTTTCAAAGGGGTTAGCCTTCTCGGAATTCTGGGCGCATTTTTCGAAATTTTCAAAGGGGTTAGCCTTCTCGGAATTCTGGGCGCATTTTTCGAAATTTTCAAAGGGGTTAGCCTTCTCGGCATTCTGGGCGCATTTTTCGAAATTTTCAAAGGGGTTAGCCTTCTCGGAATTCTGGGCGCATTTTTCGAAATTTTCAAAGGGGTTAGCCTTCTCGGAATTCTGGGCGCATTTTTCGAAATTTTCAAAGGGGTTAGCCTTCTCGGAATTCTGGGCGCATTTTTCGAAATTTTCAAAGGGGTTAGCCTTCTCGGAATTCTGGGCGCATTTTTCGAAATTTTCAAAGGTGTTAGCCTTCTCGGAATTCTGGGCGCATTTTTCGAAATTTTCCTAGGGGTTAGCCTTCTCGGAATGTGGGCGCATTTTTCGAAATTTCAAAGGGGTTAGCCTTTTCGGAATGTGGGCGCATTTTTCGAAATTTCAAAGGGGTTAGCCTTTTCGGAATTCTGGGCGCATTTTTCGAAATTTTCAAAGGGGTTAGCCTTCTCGGAATTCTGGGCGCATTTTTCGAAATTTTCAAACGGGTTAGCCTTCTCGGAATTCTGGCCACATTTTTCGAAATTTTCAAAGGGTTAGCCTTCTCGGAATTCTGGGCGCATTTTTCGAAATTTCAAAGGGGTTAGCCTTCTCGGAATTCTGGGCGCATTTTTCGAAATTTTCAAACGGGTTAGCCTTCTCGGAATTCTGGCCACATTTTTCGAAATTTTCAAAGGGTTAGCCTTCTCGGAATTCTGGGCGCAATTTTCGAAATTTTCAAAGGGGTTAGGCTTCTCGGAATTCTGGGCGCATTTTTCGAAATTTTAAAAGGGGTTAGGCTTCTCGGATTTCTGGGCGGAATTTTCGAAATTTTCAAAGGGGTTAGCCTTCTCGGAATTCTGGGCGCATTTTCCGAAATTTTCAAAGGGGTTAGCCTTCTCGGAATTCTGGGCGAATTTTTCGAAATTTTCAAAGGGGTTAACCCTCTCGGAATTCTGGGCGCATTTTTCGAAATTTTCAAAGGGGTTAGCCTTCTCGGAAATTTGGGCGCATTTTTCGAAATTTTCAAAGGGGTTAGCCTTCTCGGCATTCTGGGCGGATTTTTCGAAATTTTCAAAGGGGTTAGCCTTTTTGGAATTCTGGGCGCATTTTTCGAAATTTTCAAAGGGGTTAGCCTTCTCGGAATTCTGGGCGCATTTTTCGAAATTTTCAAAGGGGTTAGCCTTCTCGGAATTCTGGGCGCATTTTGGAAATTTTCAAACGGGATAGCCTTCTCGGAATTCTGGCCACATTTTTCGAAATTTTCAAAGGGTTAGCCTTCTCGGAATTCTGGGCGCAATTTTCGAAATTTTCAAAGGGGTTAGGCTTCTCGGAATTCTGGGCGCATTTTTCGAAATTTTCAAAGGGGTTAGGCTTCTCGGAATTCTGGGCGCATTTTTCGAAATTTTCAAAGGGGTTAGCCTTTTCGGAAATTTGGGCGCATTTTTCGAAATTTTCAATGGGGTTAGCCTTCTCGGAATTTTGGGCGCATTTTTCGAAATTTTCAAAGGGGTTAGCCTTCTCGGAATTCTGGGCGCATTTTTCGAAATTTTCAAAGGGGTTAGCCTTCTCGGAATTCTGGGCGCATTTTTCGAAATTTTCAAAGGGGTTAGCCTTCTCGGCATTCTGGGCGCATTTTTCGAAATTTTCAAAGGGGTTAGCCTTCTCGGAATTCTGGGCGCATTTTTCGAAATTTTCAAAGGGGTTAGCCTTCTCGGAATTCTGGGCGCATTTTTCGAAATTTTCAAAGGGGTTAGCCTTCTCGGAATTCTGGGCGCATTTTTCGAAATTTTCAAAGGGGTTAGCCTTCTCGGAATTCTGGGCGCATTTTTCGAAATTTTCAAAGGTGTTAGCCTTCTCGGAATTCTGGGCGCATTTTTCGAAATTTTCCTAGGGGTTAGCCTTCTCGGAATGTGGGCGCATTTTTCGAAATTTCAAAGGGGTTAGCCTTTTCGGAATGTGGGCGCATTTTTCGAAATTTCAAAGGGGTTAGCCTTTTCGGAATTCTGGGCGCATTTTTCGAAATTTTCAAAGGGGTTAGCCTTCTCGGAATTCTGGGCGCATTTTTCGAAATTTTCAAACGGGTTAGCCTTCTCGGAATTCTGGCCACATTTTTCGAAATTTTCAAAGGGTTAGCCTTCTCGGAATTCTGGGCGCATTTTTCGAAATTTCAAAGGGGTTAGCCTTCTCGGAATTCTGGGCGCATTTTTCGAAATTTTCAAACGGGTTAGCCTTCTCGGAATTCTGGCCACATTTTTCGAAATTTTCAAAGGGTTAGCCTTCTCGGAATTCTGGGCGCAATTTTCGAAATTTTCAAAGGGGTTAGGCTTCTCGGAATTCTGGGCGCATTTTTCGAAATTTTCAAAGGGGTTAGCCTTCTCGGCATTCTGGGCGGATTTTTCGAAATTTTCAAAGGGGTTAGCCTTTTTGGAATTCTGGGCGCATTTTTCGAAATTTTCAAAGGGGTTAGCCTTCTCGGAATTCTGGGCGCATTTTTCGAAATTTTCAAAGGGGTTAGCCTTCTCGGAATTCTGGGCGCATTTTGGAAATTTTCAAACGGGATAGCCTTCTCGGAATTCTGGCCACATTTTTCGAAATTTTCAAAGGGTTAGCCTTCTCGGAATTCTGGGCGCAATTTTCGAAATTTTCAAAGGGGTTAGGCTTCTCGGAAATCTGGGCGCATTTTTCGAAATTTTCAAAGGGGTTAGGCTTCTCGGAATTCTGGGCGCATTTTTCGAAATTTTCAAAGGGGTTAGCCTTTTCGGAAATTTGGGCGCATTTTTCGAAATTTTCAATGGGGTTAGCCTTCTCGGAATTTTGGGCGCATTTTTCGAAATTTTCAAAGGGGTTAGCCTTCTCGGAATTCTGGGCGCATTTTTCGAAATTTTCAAAGGGGTTAGCCTTCTCGGAATTCTGGGCGCATTTTTCGAAATTTTCAAAGGGGTTAGCCTTCTCGGCATTCTGGGCGCATTTTTCGAAATTTTCAAAGGGGTTAGCCTTCTCGGAATTCTGGGCGCATTTTTCGAAATTTTCAAAGGGGTTAGCCTTCTCGGAATTCTGGGCGCATTTTTCGAAATTTTCAAAGGGGTTAGCCTTCTCGGAATTCTGGGCGCATTTTTCGAAATTTTCAAAGGGGTTAACCCTCTCGGAATTCTGGGCGCATTTTTCGAAATTTTCAAAGGGGTTAGCCTTCTCGGAAATTTGGGCGCATTTTTCGAAATTTTCAAAGGGGTTAGCCTTCTCGGCATTCTGGGCGGATTTTTCGAAATTTTCAAAGGGGTTAGCCTTTTTGGAATTCTGGGCGCATTTTTCGAAATTTTCAAAGGGGTTAGCCTTCTCGGAATTCTGGGCGCATTTTTCGAAATTTTCAAAGGGGTTAGCCTTCTCGGAATTCTGTTCGCATTTTTCGAAATTTTCAAAGGGGATAGCCTTCTCGGAATTCTGTGCGCATTTTTCGAAATTTTCAAAGGGGTTAGCCTTCTCGGAATTCTGGGCGCATTTTTCGAAATTTTCAAAGGGGTTAGCCTTCTCGGAATTCTGGACGCATTTTTCGAAATTTACAAAGGGGTTAGCCTTCTCGGAATTCTGGGCGCATTTTTCGAAATTTTCAAAGGGATTGGCCTTCTCGGAATTCTGGGCGTATTTTTCGAAATTTTCAAAGGGGTTAGCCTTCTCAGAATTCTGGGCGCATTTTTCGAAATTTTCAAAGGGGTTAGCCTTTTCGGAATCCTGGGCGCATTTTTCGAAATTTTCAAAGGGGTTAGCCTTCTCGGAATTCTGGGCGCATTTTCGAAATTTTCAAACGGGTTAGCCTTCTCGGAATTCTGGGCGCATTTTTCGAAATTTTCAAAGGGGTTAGGCTTCTCGGAATTCTGGGCGCATTTTTCGAAATTTTCAAAGGGGTTAGCCTTCTCGGAAATTTGGGCGCATTTTTCGAAATTTTCAATGGGGTTAGCCTTCTCGGAATTTTGGGCGCATTTTTCGAAATTTTCAAAGGGGTTAGCCTTCTCGGAATTCTGGGCGCATTTTTCGAAATTTTCAAAGGGGTTAGCCTTCTCGGAATTCTGGGCGCATTTTTCGAAATTTTCAAAGGGGTTAGCCTTCTCGGCATTCTGGGCGCATTTTTCGAAATTTTCAAAGGGGTTAGCCTTTTCGGAATTCTGGGCGCATTTTTCGAAATTTTCAAAGGGGTTAGCCTTCTCGGAATTCTGGGCGCATTTTTCGAAATTTTCATGGGGTTAGCCTTCTCGGAATTCTGGGCGCATTTTTCGAAATTTTCAAAGGGGTTAGCCTTCTCGGAATTCTGGGCGCATTTTTCGAAATTTTCAAAGGGGTTAGCCTTCTCGGAATTCTGGGCGCATTTTTCGAAATTTTCAAAGGTGTTAGCCTTCTCGGAATTCTGGGCGCATTTTTCGAAATTTTCCTAGGGGTTAGCCTTCTCGGAATGTGGGCGCATTTTTCGAAATTTCAAAGGGGTTAGCCTTTTCGGAATGTGGGCGCATTTTTCGAAATTTCAAAGGGGTTAGCCTTTTCGGAATTCTGGGCGCATTTTTCGAAATTTTCAAAGGGGTTAGCCTTCTCGGAATTCTGGGCGCATTTTTCGAAATTTTCAAACGGGTTAGCCTTCTCGGAATTCTGGCCACATTTTTCGAAATTTTCAAAGGGTTAGCCTTCTCGGAATTCTGGGCGCATTTTTCGAAATTTCAAAGGGGTTAGCCTTTTCGGAATTCTGGGCGCATTTTTCGAAATTTTCAAAGGGGTTAGCCTTCTCGGAATTCTGGGCGCATTTTTCGAAATTTTCAAACGGGTTAGCCTTCTCGGAATTCTGGCCACATTTTTCGAAATTTTCAAAGGGTTAGCCTTCTCGGAATTCTGGGCGAAATTTTCGAAATTTTCAAAGGGGTTAGGCTTCTCGGAATTCTGGGCGCATTTTTCGAAATTTTCAAAGGGGTTAGGCTTCTCGGATTTCTGGGCGGAATTTTCGAAATTTTCAAAGGGGTTAGCCTTCTCGGAATTCTGGGCGCATTTTCCGAAATTTTCAAAGGGGTTAGCCTTCTCGGAATTCTGGGCGAATTTTTCGAAATTTTCAAAGGGGTTAACCCTCTCGGAATTCTGGGCGAATTTTTCGAAATTTTCAAAGGGGTTAGCCTTCTCGGAAATTTGGGCGCATTTTTCGAAATTTTCAAAGGGGTTAGCCTTCTCGGCATTCTGGGCGGATTTTTCGAAATTTTCAAAGGGGTTAGCCTTTTTGGAATTCTGGGCGCATTTTTCGACATTTTCAAAGGGGTTAGCCTTCTCGGAATTCTGGGCGAATTTTTCGAAATTTTCAAAGGGGTTAACCCTCTCGGAATTCTGGGCGCATTTTTCGAAATTTTCAAAGGGGTTAGCCTTCTCGGAAATTTGGGCGCATTTTTCGAAATTTTCAAAGGGGTTAGCCTTCTCGGAATTCTGGGCGCATTTTTCGAAATTTTCAAAGGGGATAGCCTTCTCGGAATTCTGGGCGCATTTTTCGAAATTTTCAAAGGGGTTAGCCTTCTCGGAATTCTGGGCGCATTTTTCGAAATTTTCAAAGGGGTTAGCCTTCTCGGAATTCTGGACGCATTTTTCGAAATTTTCAAAGGGGTTAGCCTTCTCGGAATTCTGGACGCATTTTTCGAAATTTTCAAAGGGGTTAGCCTTCTCGGAATTCTGGGCGTATTTTTCGAAATTTTCAAAGGGGTTAGCCTTCTCAGAATTCTGGGCGCATTTTTCGAAATTTTCAAAGGGGTTAGCCTTTTCGGAATCCTGGGCGCATTTTTCGAAATTTTCAAAGGGGTTAGCCTTCTCGGAATTCTGGGCGCATTTTCGAAATTTTCAAACGGGTTAGCCTTCTCGGAATTCTGGCCACATTTTTCGAAATTTTCAAAGGGTTAGCCTTCTCGGAATTCTGGGCGCAATTTTCGAAATTTTCAAAGGGGTTAGGCTTCTCGGAATTCTGGGCGCATTTTTCGAAATTTTCAAAGGGGTTAGGCTTCTCGGAATTCTGGGCGCATTTTTCGAAATTTTCAAAGGGGTTAGCCTTCTCGGAAATTTGGGCGCATTTTTCGAAATTTTCAATGGGGTTAGCCTTCTCGGAATTTTGGGCGCATTTTTCGAAATTTTCAAAGGGGTTAGCCTTCTCGGAATTCTGGGCGCATTTTTCGAAATTTTCAAAGGGGTTAGCCTTCTCGGAATTCTGGGCGCATTTTTCGAAATTTTCAAAGGGGTTAGCCTTCTCGGAATTCTGGGCGCATTTTTCGAAATTTTCAAAGGGGTTAGCCTTCTCGGAATTCTGGGCGCATTTTTCGAAATTTTCAAAGGGGTTAGCCTTCTCGGAATTCTGGGCGCATTTTTCGAAATTTTCAAAGGGGTTAGCCTTCTCGGAATTCTGGGCGCATGTTTCGAAATTTTCCTAGGGGTTAGCCTTCTCGGAATTCTGGGCGCATGTTTCGAAATTTTCAAAGGGGTTAGCCTTTTCGGAATTCTGGGCGCATTTTTCGAAATTTTCAAAGGGGTTAGCCTTCTCGGAATTCTGGGCGCATTTTTCGAAATTTTCAAAGGGGTTAGCCTTCTCGGAATTCTGGGCGCATTTTTCGAAATTTTCAAACGGGTTAGCCTTCTCTGAATTCTGGGCGCATTTTTCGAAATTTTCAAAGGGTTAGCCTTTTCGGAATTCTGGGCGCAATTTTTGAAATTTTCAAAGGGGTTAGCCTTCTCGGAATTCTGGGCGCATTTTTCGAAATTTTCAAAGGGGTTAGCCTTTTCGGAATACTGGGCGCATTTTTCGAAATTTTCAAAGGGGTTAGCCTTCTCGGAATTCTGGGCGCATTTTTCGAAATTTTCAAAGGGGTTAGCCTTCTCGGCATTCTGGGCGGATTTTTCGAAATTTTCAAAGGGGTTAGCCTTTTTGGAATTCTGGGCGCATTTTTCGACATTTTCAAAGGGGTTAGCCTTCTCGGAATTCTGGGCGCGTTTTTCGAAATTTTCAAAGGGGTTAGCCTTCTCGGAATTCTGGGCGCATTTTTCGAAATTTTCAAAGGGGTTAGCCTTCTCGGAATTCTGGGCGCATGTTTCGAAATTTTCCTAGGGGTTAGCCTTCTCGGAATTCTGGGCGCATGTTTCGAAATTTTCAAAGGGGTTAGCCTTTTCGGAATTCTGGGAGCATTTTTCGAAATTTTCAAAGGGGTTAGCCTTCTCGGAATTCTGGGCGCATTTTCCGAAATTTTCAAAGGGGTTAACCTTCTCGGAATTCTGGGCGAATTTTTCGAAATTTTCAGAGGGGTTAACCCTCTCGGAATTCTGGGCGCATTTTTCGAAATTTTCAAAGGGGTTAGCCTTCTCGGAAATTTGGGTGCATTTTTCGAAATTTTCAAAGGGGTTAGCCTTCTCGGCATTCTGGGCGGATTTTTCGAAATTTTCAAAGGGGTTAGCCTTTTTGGAATTCTGGGCGCATTTTTCGAAATTTTCAAAGGGGTTAGCCTTCTGGGAATTCTGGGCGCATTTTTCGAAATTTTCAAAGGGGTTAGCCTTCTCGGAATTCTGGGCGCATTTTTCGAAATTTTCAAAGGGGATAGCCTTCTCGGAATTCTGTGCGCATTTTTCGAAATTTTCAAAGGGGTTAGCCTTCTCGGAATTCTGGGCGCATTTTTCGAAATTTTCAAAGGGGTTAGCCTTCTCGGAATTCTGGACGCATTTTTCGAAATTTTCAAAGGGGTTAGCCTTCTCGGAATTCTGGGCGCATTTTTCGAAATTTTCAAAGGGGTTAGCCTTCTCGGAATTCTGGGCGTATTTTTCGAAATTTTCAAAGGGGTTAGCCTTCTCAGAATTCTGGGCGCATTTTTCGAAATTTTCAAAGGGGTTAGCCTTTTCGGAATCCTGGGCGCATTTTTCGAAATTTTCAAAGGGGTTAGCCTTCTCGGAATTCTGGGCGCATTTTCGAAATTTTCAAACGGGATAGCCTTCTCGGAATTCTGGCCACATTTTTCGAAATTTTCAAAGGGTTAGCCTTCTCGGAATTCTGGGCGCAATTTTCGAAATTTTCAAAGGGGTTAGGCTTCTCGGAATTCTGGGCGCATTTTTCGAAATTTTCAAAGGGGTTAGGCTTCTCGGAATTCTGGGCGCATTTTTCGAAATTGTCAAAGGGGTTAGCCTTTTCGGAAATTTGGGCGCATTTTTCGAAATTTTCAATGGGGATAGCCTTCTCGGAATTTTGGGCGCATTTTTCGAAATTTTCAAAGGGGTTAGCCTTCTCGGAATTCTGGGCGCATTTTTCGAAATTTTCAAAGGGGTTAGCCTTCTCGGCATTCTGGGCGCATTTTTCGAAATTTTCAAAGGGGTTAGCCTTCTCGGAATTCTGGGCGCATTTTTCGAAATTTTCAAAGGGGTTAGCCTTCTCGGAATTCTGGGCGCATTTTTCGAAATTTTCAAAGGGGTTAGCCTTCTCGGAATTCTGGGCGCATTTTTCGAAATTTTCAAAGGGGTTAGCCTTCTCGGAATTCTGGGCGCATTTTTCGAAATTTTCAATGGGGTTAGCCTTCTCGGAATTCTGGGCGCATTTTTCGAAATTTTCAAAGGTGTTAGCCTTCTCGGAATTCTGGGCGCATTTTTCGAAATTTTCCCAAGGGGTTAGCCTTCTCGGAATGTGGGCGCATTTTTCGAAATTTCAAAGGGGTTAGCCTTTTCGGAATGTGGGCGCATTTTTCGAAATTTCAAAGGGGTTAGCCTTTTCGGAATTCTGGGCGCATTTTTCGAAATTTTCAAAGGGGTTAGCCTTCTCGGAATTCTGGGCGCATTTTTCGAAATTTTCAAACGGGTTAGCCTTCTCGGAATTCTGGCCACATTTTTCGAAATTTTCAAAGGGTTAGCCTTCTCGGAATTCTGGGCGCATTTTTCGAAATTTCAAGGGGTTAGCCTTCTCGGAATTCTGGGCGCATTTTTCGAAATTTTCAAACGGGTTAGCCTTCTCTGAATTCTGGCCACATTTTTCGAAATTTTCAAAGGGTTAGCCTTCTCGGAATTCTGGGCGCAATTTTCGAAATTTTCAAAGGGGTTAGGCTTCTCGGAATTCTGGGCGCATTTTTCGAAATTTTCAAAGGGGTTAGGCTTCTCGGATTTCTGGGCGGAATTTTCGAAATTTTCAAAGGGGTTAGCCTTCTCGGAATTCTGGGCGCATTTTCCGAAATTTTCAAAGGAGTTAGCCTTCTCGGAATTCTGGGCGCATTTTCCGAAATTTTCAAAGGAGTTAGCCTTCTCGGAATTCTGGGCGAATTTTTCGAAATTTTCAAAGGGGTTAAAACTCTCGGAATTCTGGGCGCATTTTTCGAAATTTTCAAAGGGGTTAGCCTTCTCGGAAATTTGGGCGCATTTTTCGAAATTTTCAAAGGGGTTAGCCTTCTCGGCATTCTGGGCGGATTTTTCGAAATTTTCAAAGGGGTTAGCCTTCTCGGCATTCTGGGCGGATTTTTCGAAATTTTCAAAGGGGTTAGCCTTTTTGGAATTCTGGGCGCATTTTTCGAAATTTTCAAAGGGGTTAGCCTTCTCGGAATTCTGGGCGCATTTTTCGAAATTTTCAAAGGGGTTAGCCTTCTCGGAATTCTGGGCGCATTTTTCGAAATTTTCAAAGGGGATAGCCTTCTCGGAATTCTGTGCGCATTTTTCGAAATTTTTAAAGGGGTTAGCCTTCTCGGAATTCTGGGCGTATTTTTCGAAATTTTCAAAGGGGTTAGCCTTCTCAGAATTCTGGGCGCATTTTTCGAAATTTTCAAAGGGGTTAGCCTTTTCGGAATCCTGGGCGCATTTTTCGAAATTTTCAAAGGGGTTAGCCTTCTCGGAATTCTGGACGCATTTTCGAAATTTTCAAACGGGTTAGCCTTCTCGGAATTCTGGCCACATTTTTCGAAATTTTCAAAGGGTTAGCCTTCTCGGAATTCTGGGCGCAATTTTCGAAATTTTCAAAGGGGTTAGGCTTCTCGGAATTCTGGGCGCATTTTTCGAAATTTTCAAAGGGGTTAGGCTTCTCGGAATTCTGGGCGCATTTTTCGAAATTTTCAAAGGGGTTAGCCTTCTCGGAAATTTGGGCGCATTTTTCGAAATTTTCAATGGGGTTAGCCTTCTCGGAATTTTGGGCGCATTTTTCGAAATATTCAAAGGGGTTAGCCTTCTCGGAATTCTGGGCGCATTTTTCGAAATTTTCAAAGGGGTTAGCCTTCTCGGAATTCTGGGCGCATTTTTCGAAATTTTCAAAGGGGTTAGCCTTCTCGGCATTCTGGGCGCATTTTTCGAAATTTTCAAAGGGGTTAGCCTCCTCGGAATTCTGGGCGCATTTTTCGAAATTTTCAAAGGGGTTAGCCTTCTCGGAATTCTGGGCGCATTTTTCGAAATTTTCAAAGGGGTTAGCCTTCTCGGAATTCTGGGCGCATTTTTCGAAATTTTCAAAGGGGTTAGCCTTCTCGGAATTCTGGGCGCATTTTTCGAAATTTTCAAAGGGGTTAGCCTTCTCGGAATTCTGGGCGCATTTTTCGAAATTTTCAAAGGTGTTAGCCTTCTCGGAATTCTGGGCGCATTTTTCGAAATTTTCCTAGGGGTTAGCCTTCTCGGAATGTGGGCGCATTTTTCGAAATTTCAAAGGGGTTAGCCTTTTCGGAATGTGGGCGCATTTTTCGAAATTTCAAAGGGGTTAGCCTTTTCGGAATTCTGGGCGCATTTTTCGAAATTTTCAAAGGGGTTAGCCTTCTCGGAATTCTGGGCGCATTTTTCGAAATTTTCAAACGGGTTAGCCTTCTCGGAATTCTGGCCACATTTTTCGAAATATTCAAAGGGTTAGCCTTCTCGGAATTCTGGGCGCATTTTTCGAAATTTCAAAGGGGTTAGCCTTTTCGGAATTCTGGGCGCATTTTTCGAAATTTTCAAAGGGGTTAGCCTTCTCGGAATTCTGGGCGCATTTTTCGAAATTTTCAAACGGGTTAGCCTTCTCGGAATTCTGGCCACATTTTTCGAAATTTTCAAAGGGGTTAGCCTTCTCGGAATTCTGGGCGCATTTTTCGAAATTTTCAAAGGGGTTAGCCTTCTCGGAATTCTGGGCGCATGTTTCGAAATTTTCCTAGGGGTTAGCCTTCTCGGAATTCTGGGCGCATGTTTCGAAATTTTCAAAGGGGTTAGCCTTTTCGGAATTCTGGGCGCATTTTTCGAAATTTTCAAAGGGGATAGCCTTCTCGGAATTCTGTGCGCATTTTTCGAAATTTTCAAAGGGGTTAGCCTTCTCGGAATTCTGGGCGCATTTTTCGAAATTTTCAAAGGGTTAGCCTTTTCGGAATTCTGGGCGCAATTTTTGAAATTTTCAAAGGGGTTAGCCTTCTCGGAATTCTGGGCGCATTTTTCGAAATTTTCAAAGGGGTTAGCCTTTTCGGAATACTGGGCGCATTTTTCGAAATTTTCAAAGGGGTTAGCCTTCTCGGAATTCTGGGCGCATTTTTCGAAATTTTCAAAGGGGTTAGCCTTCTCGGCATTCTGGGCGGATTTTTCGAAATTTTCAAAGGGGTTAGCCTTTTTGGAATTCTGGGCGCATTTTTCGACATTTTCAAAGGGGTTAGCCTTCTCGGAATTCTGGGCGCGTTTTTCGAAATTTTCAAAGGGGTTAGCCTTCTCGGAATTCTGGGGGCATTTTTCGAAATTTTCAAAGGGGTTAGCCTTCTCGGAATTCTGGGCGCATGTTTCGAAATTTTCCTAGGGGTTAGCCTTCTCGGAATTCTGGGCGCATGTTTCGAAATTTTCAAAGGGGTTAGCCTTTTCGGAATTCTGGGAGCATTTTTCGAAATTTTCAAAGGGGTTAGCCTTCTCGGAATTCTGGGCGCATTTTCCGAAATTTTCAAAGGGGTTAACCTTCTCGGAATTCTGGGCGAATTTTTCGAAATTTTCAAAGGGGTTAACCCTCTCGGAATTCTGGGCGCATTTTTCGAAATTTTCAAAGGGGTTAGCCTTCTCGGAAATTTGGGCGCATTTTTCGAAATTTTCAAAGGGGTTAGCCTTCTCGGCATTCTGGGCGGATTTTTCGAAATTTTCAAAGGGGTTAGCCTTTTTGGAATTCTGGGCGCATTTTTCGAAATTTTCAAAGGGGTTAGCCTTCTGGGAATTCTGGGCGCATTTTTCGAAATTTTCAAAGGGGTTAGCCTTCTCGGAATTCTGGGCGCATTTTTCGAAATTTTCAAAGGGGATAGCCTTCTCGGAATTCTGTGCGCATTTTTCGAAATTTTCAAAGGGGTTAGCCTTCTCGGAATTCTGGGCGCATTTTTCGAAATTTTCAAAGGGGTTAGCCTTCTCGGAATTCTGGACGCATTTTTCGAAATTTTCAAAGGGGTTAGCCTTCTCGGAATTCTGGGCGCATTTTTCGAAATTTTCAAAGGGGTTAGCCTTCTCGGAATTCTGGGCGTATTTTTCGAAATTTTCAAAGGGGTTAGCCTTCTCAGAATTCTGGGCGCATTTTTCGAAATTTTCAAAGGGGTTAGCCTTTTCGGAATCCTGGGCGCATTTTTCGAAATTTTCAAAGGGGTTAGCCTTCTCGGAATTCTGGGCGCATTTTCGAAATTTTCAAACGGGATAGCCTTCTCGGAATTCTGGCCACATTTTTCGAAATTTTCAAAGGGTTAGCCTTCTCGGAATTCTGGGCGCATTTTTCGAAATTTTCCCAAGGGGTTAGCCTTCTCGGAATGTGGGCGCATTTTTCGAAATTTCAAAGGGGTTAGCCTTTTCGGAATGTGGGCGCATTTTTCGAAATTTCAAAGGGGTTAGCCTTTTCGGAATTCTGGGCGCATTTTTCGAAATTTTCAAAGGGGTTAGCCTTCTCGGAATTCTGGGCGCATTTTTCGAAATTTTCAAACGGGTTAGCCTTCTCGGAATTCTGGCCACATTTTTCGAAATTTTCAAAGGGTTAGCCTTCTCGGAATTCTGGGCGCATTTTTCGAAATTTCAAGGGGTTAGCCTTCTCGGAATTCTGGGCGCATTTTTCGAAATTTTCAAACGGGTTAGCCTTCTCGGAATTCTGGCCACATTTTTCGAAATTTTCAAAGGGTTAGCCTTCTCGGAATTCTGGGCGCAATTTTCGAAATTTTCAAAGGGGTTAGGCTTCTCGGAATTCTGGGCGCATTTTTCGAAATTTTCAAAGGGGTTAGGCTTCTCGGATTTCTGGGCGGAATTTTCGAAATTTTCAAAGGGGTTAGCCTTCTCGGAATTCTGGGCGCATTTTCCGAAATTTTCAAAGGAGTTAGCCTTCTCGGAATTCTGGGCGCATTTTCCGAAATTTTCAAAGGAGTTAGCCTTCTCGGAATTCTGGGCGAATTTTTCGAAATTTTCAAAGGGGTTAAAACTCTCGGAATTCTGGGCGCATTTTTCGAAATTTTCAAAGGGGTTAGCCTTCTCGGAAATTTGGGCGCATTTTTCGAAATTTTCAAAGGGGTTAGCCTTCTCGGCATTCTGGGCGGATTTTTCGAAATTTTCAAAGGGGTTAGCCTTCTCGGCATTCTGGGCGGATTTTTCGAAATTTTCAAAGGGGTTAGCCTTTTTGGAATTCTGGGCGCATTTTTCGAAATTTTCAAAGGGGTTAGCCTTCTCGGAATTCTGGGCGCATTTATCGAAATTTTCAAAGGGGTTAGCCTTCTCGGAATTCTGGGCGCATTTTTCGAAATTTTCAAAGGGGATAGCCTTCTCGGAATTCTGTGCGCATTTTTCGAAATTTTTAAAGGGGTTAGCCTTCTCGGAATTCTGGGCGTATTTTTCGAAATTTTCAAAGGGGTTAGCCTTCTCAGAATTCTGGGCGCATTTTTCGAAATTTTCAAAGGGGTTAGCCTTTTCGGAATCATGGGCGCATTTTTCGAAATTTTCAAAGGGGTTAGCCTTCTCGGAATTCTGGACGCATTTTCGAAATTTTCAAACGGGTTAGCCTTCTCGGAATTCTGGCCACATTTTTCGAAATTTTCAAAGGGTTAGCCTTCTCGGAATTCTGGGCGCAATTTTCGAAATTTTCAAAGGGGTTAGGCTTCTCGGAATTCTGGGCGCATTTTTCGAAATTTTCAAAGGGGTTAGGCTTCTCGGAATTCTGGGCGCATTTTTCGAAATTTTCAAAGGGGTTAGCCTTCTCGGAAATTTGGGCGCATTTTTCGAAATTTTCAATGGGGTTAGCCTTCTCGGAATTTTGGGCGCATTTTTCGAAATTTTCAAAGGGGTTAGCCTTCTCGGAATTCTGGGCGCATTTTTCGAAATTTTCAAAGGGGTTAGCCTTCTCGGAATTCTGGGCGCATTTTTCGAAATTTTCAAAGGGGTTAGCCTTCTCGGCATTCTGGGCGCATTTTTCGAAATTTTCAAAGGGGTTAGCCTCCTCGGAATTCTGGGCGCATTTTTCGAAATTTTCAAAGGGGTTAGCCTTCTCGGAATTCTGGGCGCATTTTTCGAAATTTTCAAAGGGGTTAGCCTTCTCGGAATTCTGGGCGCATTTTTCGAAATTTTCAAAGGGGTTAGCCTTCTCGGAATTCTGGGCGCATTTTTCGAAATTTTCAAAGGGGTTAGCCTTCTCGGAATTCTGGGCGCATTTTTCGAAATTTTCAAAGGTGTTAGCCTTCTCGGAATTCTGGGCGCATTTTTCGAAATTTTCCTAGGGGTTAGCCTTCTCGGAATGTGGGCGCATTTTTCGAAATTTCAAAGGGGTTAGCCTTTTCGGAATGTGGGCGCATTTTTCGAAATTTCAAAGGGGTTAGCCTTTTCGGAATTCTGGGCGCATTTTTCGAAATTTTCAAAGGGGTTAGCCTTCTCGGCATTCTGGGCGCATTTTTCGAAATTTTCAAAGGGGTTAGCCTCCTCGGAATTCTGGGCGCATTTTTCGAAATTTTCAAACGGGTTAGCCTTCTCGGAATTCTGGCCACATTTTTCGAAATATTCAAAGGGTTAGCCTTCTCGGAATTCTGGGCGCATTTTTCGAAATTTCAAAGGGGTTAGCCTTTTCGGAATTCTGGGCGCATTTTTCGAAATTTTCAAAGGGGTTAGCCTTCTCGGAATTCTGGGCGCATTTTTCGAAATTTTCAAACGGGTTAGCCTTCTCGGAATTCTGGCCACATTTTTCGAAATTTTCAAAGGGGTTAGCCTTCTCGGAATTCTGGGCGCATTTTTCGAAATTTTCAAAGGGGTTAGCCTTCTCGGAATTCTGGGCGCATGTTTCGAAATTTTCCTAGGGGTTAGCCTTCTCGGAATTCTGGGCGCATGTTTCGAAATTTTCAAAGGGGTTAGCCTTTTCGGAATTCTGGGCGCATTTTTCGAAATTTTCAAAGGGGATAGCCTTCTCGGAATTCTGTGCGCATTTTTCGAAATTTTCAAAGGGGTTAGCCTTCTCGGAATTCTGGGCGCATTTTTCGAAATTTTCAAAGGGGTTAGCCTTCTCGGAATTCTGGACGCATTTTTCGAAATTTTCAAAGGGGTTAGCCTTCTCGGAATTCTGGGCGCATTTTTCGAAATTTTCAAAGGGGTTAGCCTTCTCGGCATTCTGGGCGGATTTTTCGAAATTTTCAAAGGGGTTAGCCTTTTTAGAATTCTGGGCGCATTTTTCGACATTTTCAAAGGGGTTAGCCTTCTCGGAATTCTGGGCGCGTTTTTCGAAATTTTCAAAGGGGTTAGCCTTCTCGGAATTCTGGGCGCATTTTTCGAAATTTTCAAAGGTGTTAGCCTTCTCGGAATTCTGGGCGCATGTTTCGAAATTTTCCTAGGGGTTAGCCTTCTCGGAATTCTGGGCGCATGTTTCGAAATTTTCAAAGGGGTTAGCCTTTTCGGAATTCTGGGAGCATTTTTCGAAATTTTCAAAGGGGTTAGCCTTCTCGGAATTCTGGGCGCATTTTCCGAAATTTTCAAAGGGGTTAACCTTCTCGGAATTCTGGGCGAATTTTTCGAAATTTTCAAAGGGGTTAACCCTCTCGGAATTCTGGGCGCATTTTTCGAAATTTTCAAAGGGGTTAGCCTTCTCGGAAATTTGGGCGCATTTTTCGAAATTTTCAAAGGGGTTAGCCTTCTCGGAATTCTGGGCGCATTTTTCGAAATTTTCAAAGGGGTTAGCCTTTTTGGAATTCTGGGCGCATTTTTCGAAATTTTCAAAGGGGTTAGCCTTCTGGGAATTCTGGGCGCATTTTTCGAAATTTTCAAAGGGGTTAGCCTTCTCGGAATTCTGGGCGCATTTTTCGAAATTTTCAAAGGGGATAGCCTTCTCGGAATTCTGTGCGCATTTTTCGAAATTTTCAAAGGGGTTAGCCTTCTCGGAATTCTGGGCGCATTTTTCGAAATTTTCAAAGGGGTTAGCCTTCTCGGAATTCTGGACGCATTTTTCGAAATTTTCAAAGGGGTTAGCCTTCTCGGAATTCTGGGCGCATTTTTCGAAATTTTCAAAAGGGTTAGCCTTCTCGGAATTCTGGGCGTATTTTTCGAAATTTTCAAAGGGGTTAGCCTTCTCAGAATTCTGGGCGCATTTTTCGAAATTTTCAAAGGGGTTAGCCTTTTCGGAATCCTGGGCGCATTTTTCGAAATTTTCAAAGGGGTTAGCCTTCTCGGAATTCTGGGCGCATTTTCGAAATTTTCAAACGGGATAGCCTTCTCGGAATTCTGGCCACATTTTTCGAAATTTTCAAAGGGTTAGCCTTCTCGGAATTCTGGGCGCAATTTTCGAAATTTTCAAAGGGGTTAGGCTTCTCGGAATTCTGGGCGCATTTTTCGAAATTTTCAAAGGGGTTAGCCTCCTCGGAATTCTGGGCGCATTTTTCGAAATTTTCAAACGGGTTAGCCTTCTCGGAATTCTGGCCACATTTTTCGAAATATTCAAAGGGTTAGCCTTCTCGGAATTCTGGGCGCATTTTTCGAAATTTCAAAGGGGTTAGCCTTTTCGGAATTCTGGGCGCATTTTTCGAAATTTTCAAAGGGGTTAGCCTTCTCGGAATTCTGGGCGCATTTTTCGAAATTTTCAAACGGGTTAGCCTTCTCGGAATTCTGGCCACATTTTTCGAAATTTTCAAAGGGGTTAGCCTTCTCGGAATTCTGGGCGCATGTTTCGAAATTTTCCTAGGGGTTAGCCTTCTCGGAATTCTGGGCGCATGTTTCGAAATTTTCAAAGGGGTTAGCCTTTTCGGAATTCTGGGCGCATTTTTCGAAATTTTCAAAGGGGATAGCCTTCTCGGAATTCTGTGCGCATTTTTCGAAATTTTCAAAGGGGTTAGCCTTCTCGGAATTCTGGGCGCATTTTTCGAAATTTTCAAAGGGGTTAGCCTTCTCGGAATTCTGGACGCATTTTTCGAAATTTTCAAAGGGGTTAGCCTTCTCGGAATTCTGGGCGCATTTTTCGAAATTTTCAAAGGGGTTAGCCTTCTCGGCATTCTGGGCGGATTTTTCGAAATTTTCAAAGGGGTTAGCCTTTTTAGAATTCTGGGCGCATTTTTCGACATTTTCAAAGGGGTTAGCCTTCTCGGAATTCTGGGCGCGTTTTTCGAAATTTTCAAAGGGGTTAGCCTTCTCGGAATTCTGGGCGCATTTTTCGAAATTTTCAAAGGTGTTAGCCTTCTCGGAATTCTGGGCGCATGTTTCGAAATTTTCCTAGGGGTTAGCCTTCTCGGAATTCTGGGCGCATGTTTCGAAATTTTCAAAGGGGTTAGCCTTTTCGGAATTCTGGGAGCATTTTTCGAAATTTTCAAAGGGGTTAGCCTTCTCGGAATTCTGGGCGCATTTTCCGAAATTTTCAAAGGGGTTAACCTTCTCGGAATTCTGGGCGAATTTTTCGAAATTTTCAAAGGGGTTAACCCTCTCGGAATTCTGGGCGCATTTTTCGAAATTTTCAAAGGGGTTAGCCTTCTCGGAAATTTGGGCGCATTTTTCGAAATTTTCAAAGGGGTTAGCCTTCTCGGAATTCTGGGCGCATTTTTCGAAATTTTCAAAGGGGTTAGCCTTTTTGGAATTCTGGGCGCATTTTTCGAAATTTTCAAAGGGGTTAGCCTTCTGGGAATTCTGGGCGCATTTTTCGAAATTTTCAAAGGGGTTAGCCTTCTCGGAATTCTGGGCGCATTTTTCGAAATTTTCAAAGGGGATAGCCTTCTCGGAATTCTGTGCGCATTTTTCGAAATTTTCAAAGGGGTTAGCCTTCTCGGAATTCTGGGCGCATTTTTCGAAATTTTCAAAGGGGTTAGCCTTCTCGGAATTCTGGACGCATTTTTCGAAATTTTCAAAGGGGTTAGCCTTCTCGGAATTCTGGGCGCATTTTTCGAAATTTTCAAAAGGGTTAGCCTTCTCGGAATTCTGGGCGTATTTTTCGAAATTTTCAAAGGGGTTAGCCTTCTCAGAATTCTGGGCGCATTTTTCGAAATTTTCAAAGGGGTTAGCCTTTTCGGAATCCTGGGCGCATTTTTCGAAATTTTCAAAGGGGTTAGCCTTCTCGGAATTCTGGGCGCATTTTCGAAATTTTCAAACGGGATAGCCTTCTCGGAATTCTGGCCACATTTTTCGAAATTTTCAAAGGGTTAGCCTTCTCGGAATTCTGGGCGCAATTTTCGAAATTTTCAAAGGGGTTAGGCTTCTCGGAATTCTGGGCGCATTTTTCGAAATTTTCAAAGGGGTTAGCCTTTTCGGAAATTTGGGCGCATTTTTCGAAATTTTCAATGGGGATAGCCTTCTCGGAATTCTGGGCGCATTTTTCGAAATTTTCAAAGGGGTTAGCCTTCTCGGAATTCTGGGCGCATTTTTCGAAATTTTCAAAGGGGTTAGCCTTCTCGGAATTCTGGGCGCATTTTTCGAAATTTTCAAAGGGGTTAGCCTTCTCGGAATTCTGGGCGCATTTTTCGAAATTTTCAAAGGTGTTAGCCTTCTCGGAATTCTGGGCGCATTTTTCGAAATTTTCCCAAGGGGTTAGCCTTCTCGGAATGTGGGCGCATTTTTCGAAATTTCAAAGGGGTTAGCCTTTTCGGAATGTGGGCGCATTTTTCGAAATTTCAAAGGGGTTAGCCTTTTCGGAATTCTGGGCGCATTTTTCGAAATTTTCAAAGGGGTTAGCCTTCTCGGAATTCTGGGCGCATTTTTCGAAATTTTCAAACGGGTTAGCCTTCTGGGAATTCTGGCCACATTTTTCGAAATTTTCAGAGGGTTAGCCTTCTCGGAATTCTGGGCGCATTTTTCGAAATTTCAAGGGGTTAGCCTTCTCGGAATTCTGGGCGCATTTTTCGAAATTTTCAAACGGGTTAGCCTTCTCGGAATTCTGGCCACATTTTTCGAAATTTTCAAAGGGTTAGCCTTCTCGGAATTCTGGGCGCAATTTTCGAAATTTTCAAAGGGGTTAGGCTTCTCGGAATTCTGGGCGCATTTTTCGAAATTTTCAAAGGGGTTAGGCTTCTCGGATTTCTGGGCGGAATTTTCGAAATTTTCAAAGGGGTTAGCCTTCTCGGAATTCTGGGCGCATTTTCCGAAATTTTCAAAGGAGTTAGCCTTCTCGGAATTCTGGGCGAATTTTTCGAAATTTTCAAAGGGGTTAAAACTCTCGGAATTCTGGGCGCATTTTTCGAAATTTTCAAAGGGGTTAGCCTTCTCGGAAATTTGGGCGCATTTTTCGAAATTTTCAAAGGGGTTACCCTTCTCGGCATTCTGGGCGGATTTTTCGAAATTTTCAAAGGGGTTACCCTTCTCGGCATTCTGGGCGGATTTTTCGAAATTTTCAAAGGGGTTAGCCTTTTTGGAATTCTGGGCGCATTTTTCGAAATTTTCAAAGGGGTTAGCCTTCTCGGAATTCTGGGCGCATTTTTCGAAATTTTCAAAGGGGTTAGCCTTCTCGGAATTCTGGGCGCATTTTTCGAAATTTTCAAAGGGGTTAGCCTTCTCGGAATTCTGGGCGCATTTTCGAAATTTTCAAACGGGTTAGCCTTCTCGGAATTCTGGCCACATTTTTCGAAATTTTCAAAGGGTTAGCCTTCTCGGAATTCTGGGCGCAATTTTCGAAATTTTCAAAGGGGTTAGGCTTCTCGGAATTCTGGGCGCATTTTTCGAAATTTTCAAAGGGGTTAGGCTTCTCGGAATTCTGGGCGCATTTTTCGAAATTTTCAAAGGGGTTAGCCTTCTCGGAAATTTGGGCGCATTTTTCGAAATTTTCAATGGGGTTAGCCTTCTCGGAATTTTGGGCGCATTTTTCGAAATTTTCAAAGGGGTTAGCCTTCTCGGAATTCTGGGCGCATTTTTCGAAATTTTCAAAGGGGTTAGCCTTCTCGGAATTCTGGGCGCATTTTTCGAAATTTTCAAAGGGGTTAGCCTTCTCGGCATTCTGGGCGCATTTTTCGAAATTTTCAAAGGGGTTAGCCTCCTCGGAATTCTGGGCGCATTTTTCGAAATTTTCAAAGGGGTTAGCCTTCTCGGAATTCTGGGCGCATTTTTCGAAATTTTCAAAGGGGTTAGCCTTCTCGGAATTCTGGGCGCATTTTTCGAAATTTTCAAAGGGGTTAGCCTTCTCGGAATTCTGGGCGCATTTTTCGAAATTTTTAAAGGGGTTAGCCTTCTCGGAATTCTGGGCGCATTTTTCGAAATTTTCAAAGGTGTTAGCCTTCTCGGAATTCTGGGCGCATTTTTCGAAATTTTCCTAGGGGTTAGCCTTCTCGGAATGTGGGCGCATTTTTCGAAATTTCAAAGGGGTTAGCCTTTTCGGAATGTGGGCGCATTTTTCGAAATTTCAAAGGGGTTAGCCTTTTCGGAATTCTGGGCGCATTTTTCGAAATTTTCAAAGGGGTTAGCCTTCTCGGAATTCTGGGCGCATTTTTCGAAATTTTCAAACGGGTTAGCCTTCTCGGAATTCTGGCCACATTTTTCGAAATATTCAAAGGGTTAGCCTTCTCGGAATTCTGGGCGCATTTTTCGAAATTTCAAAGGGGTTAGCCTTTTCGGAATTCTGGGCGCATTTTTCGAAATTTTCAAAGGGGTTAGCCTTCTCGGAATTCTGGGCGCATTTTTCGAAATTTTCAAACGGGTTAGCCTTCTCGGAATTCTGGCCACATTTTTCGAAATTTTCAAAGGGGTTAGCCTTCTCGGAATTCTGGGCGCATTTTTCGAAATTTTCAAAGGGGTTAGCCTTCTCGGAATTCTGGGCGCATGTTTCGAAATTTTCCTAGGGGTTAGCCTTCTCGGAATTCTGGGCGCATGTTTCGAAATTTTCAAAGGGGTTAGCCTTTTCGGAATTCTGGGCGCATTTTTCGAAATTTTCAAAGGGGTTAGCCTTCTCGGAATTCTGGGCGCATTTTTCGAAATTTTCAAAGGGGTTAGCCTTCTCGGAATTCTGGGCGCATTTTTCGAAATTTTCAAACGGGTTAGCCTTCTCTGAATTCTGGGCGCATTTTTCGAAATTTTCAAAGGGTTAGCCTTTTCGGAATTCTGGGCGCAATTTTTGAAATTTTCAAAGGGGTTAGCCTTCTCGGAATTCTGGGCGCATTTTTCGAAATTTTCAAAGGGGTTAGCCTTTTCGGAATACTGGGCGCATTTTTCGAAATTTTCAAAGGGGTTAGCCTTCTCGGAATTCTGGGCGCATTTTTCGAAATTTTCAAAGGGGTTAGCCTTCTCGGAATTCTGGGCGCATTTTTCGAAATTTTCAAAGGTGTTAGCCTTCTCGGAATTCTGGGCGCATTTTTCGAAATTTTCCTAGGGGTTAGCCTTCTCGGAATGTGGGCGCATTTTTCGAAATTTCAAAGGGGTTAGCCTTTTCGGAATTCTGGGCGCATTTTTCGAAATTTTCAAAGGGGTTAGCCTTCTCGGAATTCTGGGCGCATTTTTCGAAATTTTCAAACGGGTTAGCCTTCTCGGAATTCTGGCCACATTTTTCGAAATTTTCAAAGGGTTAGCCTTCTCGGAATTCTGGGCGCAATTTTCGAAATTTTCAAAGGGGTTAGGCTTCTCGGAATTCTGGGCGCATTTTTCGAAATTTTCAAAGGGGTTAGGCTTCTCGGATTACTGGGCGGAATTTTCGAAATTTTCAAAGGGGTTAGCCTTCTCGGAATTCTGGGCGCATTTTCCGAAATTTTCAAAGGGGTTAGCCTTCTCGGAATTCTGGGCGAATTTTTCGAAATTTTCAAAGGGGTTAACCCTCTCGGAATTCTGGGCGCATTTTTCGAAATTTTCAAAGGGGTTAGCCTTCTCGGAAATTTGGGCGCATTTTTCGAAATTTTCAAAGGGGTTAGCCTTCTCGGCATTCTGGGCGGATTTTTCGAAATTTTCAAAGGGGTTAGCCTTTTTGGAATTCTGGGCGCATTTTTCGAAATTTTCAAAGGGGTTAGCCTTCTCGGAATTCTGGGCGCATTTTTCGAAATTTTCAAAGGGGTTAGCCTTCTCGGAATTCTGGGCGCATTTTTCGAAATTTTCAAAGGGGATAGCCTTCTCGGAATTCTGTGCGCATTTTTCGAAATTTTCAAAGGGGTTAGCCTTCTCGGAATTCTGGGCGCATTTTTCGAAATTTTCAAAGGGGTTAGCCTTCTCGGAATTCTGGACGCATTTTTCGAAATTTTCAAAGGGGTTAGCCTTGTCGGAATTCTGGGCGCATTTTTCGAAATTTTCAAAGGGGTTAGCCTTCTCGGAATTCTGGGCGTATTTTTCGAAATTTTCAAAGGGGTTAGCCTTCTCAGAATTCTGGGCGCATTTTTCGAAATTTTCAAAGGGGTTAGCCTTTTCGGAATCCTGGGCGCATTTTTCGAAATTTTCAAAGGGGTTAGCCTTCTCGGAATTCTGGGCGCATTTTCGAAATTTTCAAACGGGATAGCCTTCTCGGAATTCTGGCCACATTTTTCGAAATTTTCAAAGGGTTAGCCTTCTCGGAATTCTGGGCGCAATTTTCGAAATTTTCAAAGGGGTTAGGCTTCTCGGAATTCTGGGCGCATTTTTCGAAATTTTCAAAGGGGTTAGGCTTCTCGGAATTCTGGGCGCATTTTTCGAAATTTTCAAAGGGGTTAGCCTTTTCGGAAATTTGGGCGCATTTTTCGAAATTTTCAATGGGGTTAGCCTTCTCGGAATTTTGGGCGCATTTTTCGAAATTTTCAAAGGGGTTAGCCTTCTCGGAATTCTGGGCGCATTTTTCGAAATTTTGAAAGGGGTTAGCCTTCTCGGCATTCTGGGCGCATTTTTCGAAATTTTCAAAGGGGATAGCCTTCTCGGAATTCTGTGCGCATTTTTCGAAATTTTCAAAGGGGTTAGCCTTCTCGGAATTCTGGGCGCATTTTTCGAAATTTTCAAAGGGGTTAGCCTTCTCGGAATTCTGGAAGCATTTTTCGAAATTTTCAAAGGGGTTAGCCTTCTCGGAATTCTGGGCGCATTTTTCGAAATTTTCATAGGGGTTAGCCTTCTCGGAATTCTGGGCGTATTTTTGGAAATTTTCAAAGGGGTTAGCCTTCTCAGAATTCTGGGCGCATTTTTCGAAATTTTCAAAGGGGTTAGCTTTTTGGGAATCCTGGGCGCATTTTTCGAAATTTTCAAAGGGGTTAGCCTTCTCGGAATTCTGGGCGCATTTTCGAAATTTTCAAACGGGTTAGCCTTCTCGGAATTCTGGCCACATTTTTCGAAATTTTCAAAGGGTTAGCCTTCTCGGAATTCTGGGCGCAATTTTCGAAATTTTCAAAGGGGTTAGGCTTCTCGGAATTCTGGGCGCATTTTTCGAAATTTTCAAAGGGGTTAGGCTTCTCGGAATTCTGGGCGCATTTTTCGAAATTTTCAAAGGGGTTAGCCTTTTCGGAAATTTGGGCGCATTTTTCGAAATTTTCAATGGGGTTAGCCTTGTCGGAATTTTGGGCGCATTTTTCGAAATTTTCAAAGGGGTTAGCCTTCTCGGAATTCTGGGCGCATTTTTCGAAATTTTCAAAGGGGTTAGCCTTCTCGGAATTCTGGGCGCATTTTTCGAAATTTTCAAAGGGGTTAGCCTTCTCGGCATTCTAGGCGCATTTTTCGAAATTTTCAAAGGGGTTAGCCTTCTCGGAATTCTGGGCGCATTTTTCGAAATTTTCAAAGGGGTTAGCCTTCTCGGAATTCTGGGCGCATTTTTCGAAATTTTCAAAGGGGTTAGCCTTCTCGGAATTCTGGGCGCATTTTTCGAAATTTTCAAAGGGGTTAGCCTTCTCGGAATTCTGGGCGCATTTTTCGAAATTTTCAAAGGGGTTAGCCTTCTCGGAATTCTGGGCGCATTTTTCGAAATTTTCAAAGGGGTTAGCCTTCTCGGAATTCTGGGCGCATTTTTCGAAATTTTCAAAGGTGTTAGCCTTCTCGGAATTCTGGGCGCATTTTTCGAAATTTTCAAAGGTGTTAGCCTTCTCGGAATTCTGGGCGCATTTTTCGAAATTTTCCTAGGGGTTAGCCTTCTCGGAATGTGGGCGCATTTTTCGAAATTTCAAAGGGGTTAGCCTTTTCGGAATGTGGGCGCATTTTTCGAAATTTCAAAGGGGTTAGCCTTTTCGGAATTCTGGGCGCATTTTTCGAAATTTTCAAAGGGGTTAGCCTTCTCGGAATTCTGGGCGCATTTTTCGAAATTTTCAAACGGGTTAGCCTTCTCGGAATTCTGGCCACATTTTTCGAAATTTTCAAAGGGTTAGCCTTCTCGGAATTCTGGGCGCAATTTTCGAAATTTTCAAAGGGGTTAGGCTTCTCGGAATTCTGGGCGCATTTTTCGAAATTTTCAAAGGGGTTAGGCTTCTCGGAATTCTGGGCGCATTTTTCGAAATTTTCAAAGGGGTTAGCCTTCTCGGAAATTTGGGCGCATTTTTCGAAATTTTCAAAGGGGTTAGCCTTCTCGGAATTCTGGGCGCATTTTTCGAAATTTTCAAAGGGGTTAGCCTTTTCGGAATTCTGGGCGCATTTTTCGAAATTTTCAAAGGGGTTAGCCTTCTCGGAATTCTGGGCGCATGTTTCGAAATTTTCAAAGGGGTCAGCCTTTTCGGAATTCTGGGCGCATTTTTCGAAATTTTCAAAGGGGTTAGCCTTCTCGGAATTCTGGGCGCATTTTCCGAAATTTTCAAAGGGGTTAACCTTCTCGGAATTCTGGGCGAATTTTTCGAAATTTTCAAAGGGGTTAACCCTCTCGGAATTCTGGGCGCATTTTTCGAAATTTTCAAAGGGGTTAGCCTTCTCGGAAATTTGGGTGCATTTTTCGAAATTTTCAAAGGGGTTAGCCTTCTCGGCATTCTGGGCGGTTTTTTCGAAATTTTCAAAGGGGTTAGCCTTTTTGGAATTCTGGGCGCATTTTTCGAAATTTTCAAAGGGGTTAGCCTTCTCGGAATTCTGGGCGCATTTTTCGAAATTTTCAAACGGGTTAGCCTTCTCGGAATTCTGGGCGCATTTTTCGAAATTTTCAAAGGGGATAGCCTTCTCGGAATTCTGTGCGCATTTTTCGAAATTTTCAAAGGGGTTAGCCTTCTCGGAATTCTGGGCGCATTTTTCGAAATTTTCAAAGGGGTTAGCCTTCTCGGAATTCTGGACGCATTTTTCGAAATTTTCAAAGGGGTTAGCCTTCTCGGAATTCTGGGCGCATTTTTCGAAATTTTCAAAGGGGTTAGCCTTCTCGGAATTCTGGGCGTATTTTTCGAAATTTTCAAAGGGGTTAGCCTTCTCAGAATTCTGGGCGCATTTTTCGAAATTTTCAAAGGGGTTAGCCTTTTCGGAATCCTGGGCGCATTTTTCGAAATTTTCAAAGGGGTTAGCCTTCTCGGAATTCTGGGCGCATTTTCGAAATTTTCAAACGGGATAGCCTTCTCGGAATTCTGGCCACATTTTTCGAAATTTTCAAAGGGTTAGCCTTCTCGGAATTCTGGGCGCAATTTTCGAAATTTTCAAAGGGGTTAGGCTTCTCGGAATTCTGGGCGCATTTTTCGAAATTTTCAAAGGGGTTTGGCTTCTCGGAATTGAGGGCGCATTTTTCGAAATTTTCAAAGGGGTTAGCCTTTTCGGAAATTTGGGCGCATTTTTCGAAATTTTCAATGGGGTTAGCCTTCTCGGAATTTTGGGCGCATTTTTCGAAATTTTCAAAGGGGTTAGCCTTCTCGGAATTCTGGGCGCATTTTTCGAAATTTTCAAAGGGGTTAGCCTTCTCGGAATTCTGGGCGCATTTTTCGAAATTTTCAAAGGGGTTCGCCTTCTCGGCATTCTGGGCGCATTTTTCGAAATTTTCAAAGGGGTTAGCCTTCTCGGAATTCTGGGCGCATTTTTCGAAATTTTCAAAGGGGTTAGCCTTCTCGGAATTCTGGGCGCATTTTTCGAAATTTTCAAAGGGGTTAGCCTTCTCGGAATTCTGGGCGCATTTTTCGAAATTTTCAAAGGGGTTAGCCTTCTCGGAATTCTGGGCGCATTTTTCGAAATTTTCAAAGGGGTTAGCCTTCTCGGAATTCTGGGCGCATTTTTCGAAATTTTCAAAGGTGTTAGCCTTCTCGGAATTCTGGGCGCATTTTTCGAAATTTTCCTAGGGGTTAGCCTTCTCGGAATGTGGGCGCATTTTTCGAAATTTCAAAGGGGTTAGCCTTTTCGGAATGTGGGCGCATTTTTCGAAATTTCAAAGGGGTTAGCCTTCTCGGAATTCTGGGCGCATTTTTCGAAATTTTCAAAGGGGTTAGCCTTCTCGGAATTCTGGGCGCATTTTTCGAAATTTTCAAACGGGTTAGCCTTCTCTGAATTCTGGGCGCATTTTTCGAAATTTTCAAAGGGTTAGCCTTTTCGGAATTCTGGGCGCAATTTTTGAAATTTTCAAAGGGGTTAGCCTTCTCGGAATTCTGGGCGCATTTTTCGAAATTTTCAAAGGGGTTAGCCTTTTCGGAATACTGGGCGCATTTTTCGAAATTTTCAAAGGGGTTAGCCTTCTCGGAATTCTGGGCGCATTTTTCGAAATTTTCAAAGGGGTTAGCCTTCTCGGAATTCTGGGCGCATTTTTCGAAATTTTCAAAGGTGTTAGCCTTCTCGGAATTCTGGGCGCATTTTTCGAAATTTTCCTAGGGGTTAGCCTTCTCGGAATGTGGGCGCATTTTTCGAAATTTCAAAGGGGTTAGCCTTTTCGGAATTCTGGGCGCATTTTTCGAAATTTTCAAAGGGGTTAGCCTTCTCGGAATTCTGGGCGCATTTTTCGAAATTTTCAAACGGGTTAGCCTTCTCGGAATTCTGGCCACATTTTTCGAAATTTTCAAAGGGTTAGCCTTCTCGGAATTCTGGGCGCAATTTTCGAAATTTTCAAAGGGGTTAGGCTTCTCGGAATTCTGGGCGCATTTTTCGAAATTTTCAAAGGGGTTAGGCTTCTCGGATTACTGGGCGGAATTTTCGAAATTTTCAAAGGGGTTAGCCTTCTCGGAATTCTGGGCGCATTTTCCGAAATTTTCAAAGGGGTTAGCCTTCTCGGAATTCTGGGCGAATTTTTCGAAATTTTCAAAGGGGTTAACCCTCTCGGAATTCTGGGCGCATTTTTCGAAATTTTCAAAGGGGTTAGCCTTCTCGGAAATTTGGGCGCATTTTTCGAAATTTTCAAAGGGGTTAGCCTTCTCGGCATTCTGGGCGGATTTTTCGAAATTTTCAAAGGGGTTAGCCTTTTTGGAATTCTGGGCGCATTTTTCGAAATTTTCAAAGGGGTTAGCCTTCTCGGAATTCTGGGCGCATTTTTCGAAATTTTCAAAGGGGTTAGCCTTCTCGGAATTCTGGGCGCATTTTTCGAAATTTTCAAAGGGGATAGCCTTCTCGGAATTCTGTGCGCATTTTTCGAAATTTTCAAAGGGGTTAGCCTTCTCGGAATTCTGGGCGCATTTTTCGAAATTTTCAAAGGGGTTAGCCTTCTCGGAATTCTGGACGCATTTTTCGAAATTTTCAAAGGGGTTAGCCTTGTCGGAATTCTGGGCGCATTTTTCGAAATTTTCAAAGGGGTTAGCCTTCTCGGAATTCTGGGCGTATTTTTCGAAATTTTCAAAGGGGTTAGCCTTCTCAGAATTCTGGGCGCATTTTTCGAAATTTTCAAAGGGGTTAGCCTTTTCGGAATCCTGGGCGCATTTTTCGAAATTTTCAAAGGGGTTAGCCTTCTCGGAATTCTGGGCGCATTTTCGAAATTTTCAAACGGGATAGCCTTCTCGGAATTCTGGCCACATTTTTCGAAATTTTCAAAGGGTTAGCCTTCTCGGAATTCTGGGCGCAATTTTCGAAATTTTCAAAGGGGTTAGGCTTCTCGGAATTCTGGGCGCATTTTTCGAAATTTTCAAAGGGGTTAGGCTTCTCGGAATTCTGGGCGCATTTTTCGAAATTTTCAAAGGGGTTAGCCTTTTCGGAAATTTGGGCGCATTTTTCGAAATTTTCAATGGGGTTAGCCTTCTCGGAATTTTGGGCGCATTTTTCGAAATTTTCAAAGGGGTTAGCCTTCTCGGAATTCTGGGCGCATTTTTCGAAATTTTGAAAGGGGTTAGCCTTCTCGGCATTCTGGGCGCATTTTTCGAAATTTTCAAAGGGGATAGCCTTCTCGGAATTCTGTGCGCATTTTTCGAAATTTTCAAAGGGGTTAGCCTTCTCGGAATTCTGGGCGCATTTTTCGAAATTTTCAAAGGGGTTAGCCTTCTCGGAATTCTGGAAGCATTTTTCGAAATTTTCAAAGGGGTTAGCCTTCTCGGAATTCTGGGCGCATTTTTCGAAATTTTCATAGGGGTTAGCCTTCTCGGAATTCTGGGCGTATTTTTGGAAATTTTCAAAGGGGTTAGCCTTCTCAGAATTCTGGGCGCATTTTTCGAAATTTTCAAAGGGGTTAGCTTTTTGGGAATCCTGGGCGCATTTTTCGAAATTTTCAAAGGGGTTAGCCTTCTCGGAATTCTGGGCGCATTTTCGAAATTTTCAAACGGGTTAGCCTTCTCGGAATTCTGGCCACATTTTTCGAAATTTTCAAAGGGTTAGCCTTCTCGGAATTCTGGGCGCAATTTTCGAAATTTTCAAAGGGGTTAGGCTTCTCGGAATTCTGGGCGCATTTTTCGAAATTTTCAAAGGGGTTAGGCTTCTCGGAATTCTGGGCGCATTTTTCGAAATTTTCAAAGGGGTTAGCCTTTTCGGAAATTTGGGCGCATTTTTCGAAATTTTCAATGGGGTTAGCCTTGTCGGAATTTTGGGCGCATTTTTCGAAATTTTCAAAGGGGTTAGCCTTCTCGGAATTCTGGGCGCATTTTTCGAAATTTTCAAAGGGGTTAGCCTTCTCGGAATTCTGGGCGCATTTTTCGAAATTTTCAAAGGGGTTAGCCTTCTCGGCATTCTAGGCGCATTTTTCGAAATTTTCAAAGGGGTTAGCCTTCTCGGAATTCTGGGCGCATTTTTCGAAATTTTCAAAGGGGTTAGCCTTCTCGGAATTCTGGGCGCATTTTTCGAAATTTTCAAAGGGGTTAGCCTTCTCGGAATTCTGGGCGCATTTTTCGAAATTTTCAAAGGGGTTAGCCTTCTCGGAATTCTGGGCGCATTTTTCGAAATTTTCAAAGGGGTTAGCCTTCTCGGAATTCTGGGCGCATTTTTCGAAATTTTCAAAGGTGTTAGCCTTCTCGGAATTCTGGGCGCATTTTTCGAAATTTTCAAAGGTGTTAGCCTTCTCGGAATTCTGGGCGCATTTTTCGAAATTTTCCTAGGGGTTAGCCTTCTCGGAATGTGGGCGCATTTTTCGAAATTTCAAAGGGGTTAGCCTTTTCGGAATGTGGGCGCATTTTTCGAAATTTCAAAGGGGTTAGCCTTTTCGGAATTCTGGGCGCATTTTTCGAAATTTTCAAAGGGGTTAGGCTTCTCGGATTACTGGGCGGAATTTTCGAAATTTTCAAAGGGGTTAGCCTTCTCGGAATTCTGGGCGCATTTTCCGAAATTTTCAAAGGGGTTAGCCTTCTCGGAATTCTGGGCGAATTTTTCGAAATTTTCAAAGGGGTTAACCCTCTCGGAATTCTGGGCGCATTTTTCGAAATTTTCAAAGGGGTTAGCCTTCTCGGAAATTTGGGCGCATTTTTCGAAATTTTCAAAGGGGTTAGCCTTCTCGGCATTCTGGGCGGATTTTTCGAAATTTTCAAAGGGGTTAGCCTTTTTGGAATTCTGGGCGCATTTTTCGAAATTTTCAAAGGGGTTAGCCTTCTCGGAATTCTGGGCGCATTTTTCGAAATTTTCAAAGGGGTTAGCCTTCTCGGAATTCTGGGCGCATTTTTCGAAATTTTCAAAGGGGATAGCCTTCTCGGAATTCTGTGCGCATTTTTCGAAATTTTCAAAGGGGTTAGCCTTCTCGGAATTCTGGGCGCATTTTTCGAAATTTTCAAAGGGGTTAGCCTTCTCGGAATTCTGGACGCATTTTTCGAAATTTTCAAAGGGGTTAGCCTTGTCGGAATTCTGGGCGCATTTTTCGAAATTTTCAAAGGGGTTAGCCTTCTCGGAATTCTGGGCGTATTTTTCGAAATTTTCAAAGGGGTTAGCCTTCTCAGAATTCTGGGCGCATTTTTCGAAATTTTCAAAGGGGTTAGCCTTTTCGGAATCCTGGGCGCATTTTTCGAAATTTTCAAAGGGGTTAGCCTTCTCGGAATTCTGGGCGCATTTTCGAAATTTTCAAACGGGATAGCCTTCTCGGAATTCTGGCCACATTTTTCGAAATTTTCAAAGGGTTAGCCTTCTCGGAATTCTGGGCGCAATTTTCGAAATTTTCAAAGGGGTTAGGCTTCTCGGAATTCTGGGCGCATTTTTCGAAATTTTCAAAGGGGTTAGGCTTCTCGGAATTCTGGGCGCATTTTTCGAAATTTTCAAAGGGGTTAGCCTTTTCGGAAATTTGGGCGCATTTTTCGAAATTTTCAATGGGGTTAGCCTTCTCGGAATTTTGGGCGCATTTTTCGAAATTTTCAAAGGGGTTAGCCTTCTCGGAATTCTGGGCGCATTTTTCGAAATTTTGAAAGGGGTTAGCCTTCTCGGCATTCTGGGCGCATTTTTCGAAATTTTCAAAGGGGATAGCCTTCTCGGAATTCTGTGCGCATTTTTCGAAATTTTCAAAGGGGTTAGCCTTCTCGGAATTCTGGGCGCATTTTTCGAAATTTTCAAAGGGGTTAGCCTTCTCGGAATTCTGGAAGCATTTTTCGAAATTTTCAAAGGGGTTAGCCTTCTCGGAATTCTGGGCGCATTTTTCGAAATTTTCATAGGGGTTAGCCTTCTCGGAATTCTGGGCGTATTTTTGGAAATTTTCAAAGGGGTTAGCCTTCTCAGAATTCTGGGCGCATTTTTCGAAATTTTCAAAGGGGTTAGCTTTTTGGGAATCCTGGGCGCATTTTTCGAAATTTTCAAAGGGGTTAGCCTTCTCGGAATTCTGGGCGCATTTTCGAAATTTTCAAACGGGTTAGCCTTCTCGGAATTCTGGCCACATTTTTCGAAATTTTCAAAGGGTTAGCCTTCTCGGAATTCTGGGCGCAATTTTCGAAATTTTCAAAGGGGTTAGGCTTCTCGGAATTCTGGGCGCATTTTTCGAAATTTTCAAAGGGGTTAGGCTTCTCGGAATTCTGGGCGCATTTTTCGAAATTTTCAAAGGGGTTAGCCTTTTCGGAAATTTGGGCGCATTTTTCGAAATTTTCAATGGGGTTAGCCTTGTCGGAATTTTGGGCGCATTTTTCGAAATTTTCAAAGGGGTTAGCCTTCTCGGAATTCTGGGCGCATTTTTCGAAATTTTCAAAGGGGTTAGCCTTCTCGGAATTCTGGGCGCATTTTTCGAAATTTTCAAAGGGGTTAGCCTTCTCGGCATTCTAGGCGCATTTTTCGAAATTTTCAAAGGGGTTAGCCTTCTCGGAATTCTGGGCGCATTTTTCGAAATTTTCAAAGGGGTTAGCCTTCTCGGAATTCTGGGCGCATTTTTCGAAATTTTCAAAGGGGTTAGCCTTCTCGGAATTCTGGGCGCATTTTTCGAAATTTTCAAAGGGGTTAGCCTTCTCGGAATTCTGGGCGCATTTTTCGAAATTTTCAAAGGGGTTAGCCTTCTCGGAATTCTGGGCGCATTTTTCGAAATTTTCAAAGGTGTTAGCCTTCTCGGAATTCTGGGCGCATTTTTCGAAATTTTCAAAGGTGTTAGCCTTCTCGGAATTCTGGGCGCATTTTTCGAAATTTTCCTAGGGGTTAGCCTTCTCGGAATGTGGGCGCATTTTTCGAAATTTCAAAGGGGTTAGCCTTTTCGGAATGTGGGCGCATTTTTCGAAATTTCAAAGGGGTTAGCCTTTTCGGAATTCTGGGCGCATTTTTCGAAATTTTCAAAGGGGTTAGCCTTCTCGGAATTCTGGGCGCATTTTTCGAAATTTTCAAACGGGTTAGCCTTCTCGGAATTCTGGCCACATTTTTCGAAATTTTCAAAGGGTTAGCCTTCTCGGAATTCTGGGCGCAATTTTCGAAATTTTCAAAGGGGTTAGGCTTCTCGGAATTCTGGGCGCATTTTTCGAAATTTTCAAAGGGGTTAGGCTTCTCGGAATTCTGGGCGCATTTTTCGAAATTTTCAAAGGGGTTAGCCTTCTCGGAAATTTGGGCGCATTTTTCGAAATTTTCAAAGGGGTTAGCCTTCTCGGAATTCTGGGCGCATTTTTCGAAATTTTCAAAGGGGTTAGCCTTTTCGGAATTCTGGGCGCATTTTTCGAAATTTTCAAAGGGGTTAGCCTTCTCGGAATTCTGGGCGCATGTTTCGAAATTTTCAAAGGGGTTAGCCTTTTCGGAATTCTGGGCGCATTTTTCGAAATTTTCAAAGGGGTTAGCCTTCTCGGAATTCTGGGCGCATTTTCCGAAATTTTCAAAGGGGTTAACCTTCTCGGAATTCTGGGCGAATTTTTCGAAATTTTCAAAGGGGTTAACCCTCTCGGAATTCTGGGCGCATTTTTCGAAATTTTCAAAGGGGTTAGCCTTCTCGGAAATTTGGGTGCATTTTTCGAAATTTTCAAAGGGGTTAGCCTTCTCGGCATTCTGGGCGGATTTTTCGAAATTTTCAAAGGGGTTAGCCTTTTTGGAATTCTGGGCGCATTTTTCGAAATTTTCAAAGGGGTTAGCCTTCTCGGAATTCTGGGCGCATTTTTCGAAATTTTCAAAGGGGTTAGCCTTCTCGGAATTCTGGGCGCATTTTTCGAAATTTTCAAAGGGGATAGCCTTCTCGGAATTCTGTGCGCATTTTTCGAAATTTTCAAAGGGGTTAGCCTTCTCGGAATTCTGGGCGCATTTTTCGAAATTTTCAAAGGGGTTAGCCTTCTCGGAATTCTGGACGCATTTTTCGAAATTTTCAAAGGGGTTAGCCTTCTCGGAATTCTGGGCGCATTTTTCGAAATTTTCAAAGGGGTTAGCCTTCTCGGAATTCTGGGCGTATTTTTCGAAATTTTCAAAGGGGTTAGCCTTCTCAGAATTCTGGGCGCATTTTTCGAAATTTTCAAAGGGGTTAGCCTTTTCGGAATCCTGGGCGCATTTTTCGAAATTTTCAAAGGGGTTAGCCTTCTCGGAATTCTGGGCGCATTTTCGAAATTTTCAAACGGGATAGCCTTCTCGGAATTCTGGCCACATTTTTCGAAATTTTCAAAGGGTTAGCCTTCTCGGAATTCTGGGCGCAATTTTCGAAATTTTCAAAGGGGTTAGGCTTCTCGGAATTCTGGGCGCATTTTTCGAAATTTTCAAAGGGGTTTGGCTTCTCGGAATTGAGGGCGCATTTTTCGAAATTTTCAAAGGGGTTAGCCTTTTCGGAAATTTGGGCGCATTTTTCGAAATTTTCAATGGGGTTAGCCTTCTCGGAATTTTGGGCGCATTTTTCGAAATTTTCAAAGGGGTTAGCCTTCTCGGAATTCTGGGCGCATTTTTCGAAATTTTCAAAGGGGTTAGCCTTCTCGGAATTCTGGGCGCATTTTTCGAAATTTTCAAAGGGGTTAGCCTTCTCGGCATTCTGGGCGCATTTTTCGAAATTTTCAAAGGGGTTAGCCTTCTCGGAATTCTGGGCGCATTTTTCGAAATTTTCAAAGGGGTTAGCCTTCTCGGAATTCTGGGCGCATTTTTCGAAATTTTCAAAGGGGTTAGCCTTCTCGGAATTCTGGGCGCATTTTTCGAAATTTTCAAAGGGGTTAGCCTTCTCGGAATTCTGGGCGCATTTTTCGAAATTTTCAAAGGGGTTAGCCTTCTCGGAATTCTGGGCGCATTTTTCGAAATTTTCAAAGGTGTTAGCCTTCTCGGAATTCTGGGCGCATTTTTCGAAATTTTCCTAGGGGTTAGCCTTCTCGGAATGTGGGCGCATTTTTCGAAATTTCAAAGGGGTTAGCCTTTTCGGAATGTGGGCGCATTTTTCGAAATTTCAAAGGGGTTAGCCTTTTCGGAATTCTGGGCGCATTTTTCGAAATTTTCAAAGGGGTTAGCCTTCTCGGAATTCTGGGCGCATTTTTCGAAATTTTCAAACGGGTTAGCCTTCTCGGAATTGTGGCCACATTTTTCGAAATTTTCAAAGGGTTAGCCTTCTCGGAATTCTGGGCGCATTTTTCGAAATTTTCAAACGGGTTAGCCTTCTCGGAATTCTGGCCACATTTTTCGAAATTTTCAAAGGGTTAGCCTTCTCGGAATTCTGGGCGCAATTTTCGAAATTTTCAAAGGGGTTAGGCTTCTCGGAATTCTGGGCGCATTTTTCGAAATTTTCAAAGGGGTTAGGCTTCTCGGATTTCTGGGCGGAATTTTCGAAATTTTCAAAGGGGTTAGCCTTCTCGGAATTCTGGGCGCATTTTCCGAAATTTTCAAAGGGGTTAGCCTTCTCGGAATTCTGGGCGAATTTTTCGAAATTTTCAAAGGGGTTAACCCTCTCGGAATTCTGGGCGCATTTTTCGAAATTTTCAAAGGGGTTAGCCTTCTCGGAAATTTGGGCGCATTTTTCGAAATTTTCAAAGGGGTTAGCCTTCTCGGAATTCTGGACGCATTTTTCGAAATTTTCAAAGGGGTTAGCCTTCTCGGAATTCTGGGCGCATTTTTCGAAATTTTCAAAGGGGTTAGCCTTCTCGGAATTCTGGGCGTATTTTTCGAAATTTTCAAAGGGGTTAGCCTTCTCAGAATTCTGGGCGCATTTTTCGAAATTTTCAAAGGGGTTAGCCTTTTCGGAATCCTGGGCGCATTTTTCGAAATTTTCAAAGGGGTTAGCCTTCTCGGAATTCTGGGCGCATTTTCGAAATCTTCAAACGGGTTAGCCTTCTCGGAATTCTGGCCACATTTTTCGAAATTTTCAAAGGGTTAGCCTTCTCGGAATTCTGGGCGCAATTTTCGAAATTTTCAAAGGGGTTAGGCTTCTCGGAATTCTGGGCGCATTTTTCGAAATTTTCAAAGGGGTTAGGCTTCTCGGAATTCTGGGCGCATTTTTCGAAATTTTCAAAGGGATTAGCCTTCTCGGAAATTTGGGCGCATTTTTCGAAATTTTCAATGGGGTTAGCCTTCTCGGAATTTTGGGCGCATTTTTCGAAATTTTCAAAGGGGTTAGCCTTCTCGGAATTCTGGGCGCATTTTTCGAAGTTTTCAAAGGGGTTAGCCTTCTCGGAATTCTGGGCGCATTTTTCGAAATTTTCAAAGGGGTTAGCCTTCTCGGCATTCTGGGCGCATTTTTCGAAATTTTCAAAGGGGTTAGCCTCCTCGGAATTCTGGGCGCATTTTTCGAAATTTTCAATGGGGTTAGCCTTCTCGGAATTCTGGGCGCATTTTTCGAAATTTTCAAAGGGGTTAGCCTTCTCGGAATTCTGGGCGCATTTTTCGAAATTTTCAAAGGGGTTAGCCTTCTCGGAATTCTGGGCGCATTTTTCGAAATTTTCAAAGGGGTTAGCCTTCTCGGAATTCTGGGCGCATTTTTCGAAATTTTCAAAGGTGTTAGCCTTCTCGGAATTCTGGGCGCATTTTTCGAAATTTTCCTAGGGGTTAGCCTTCTCGGAATGTGGGCGCATTTTTCGAAATTTCAAAGGGGTCGCCTTTTCGGAATGTGGGCGCATTTTTCGAAATTTCAAAGGGGTTAGCCTTTTCGGAATTCTGGGCGCATTTTTCGAAATTTTCAAAGGGGTTAGCCTTCTCGGAATTCTGGGCTCATTTTTCGAAATTTTCAAACGGGTTAGCCTTCTCGGAATTCTGGCCACATTTTTCGAAATATTCAAAGGGTTAGCCTTCTCGGAATTCTGGGCGCATTTTTCGAAATTTCAAAGGGGTTAGCCTTTTCGGAATTCTGGGCGCATTTTTCGAAATTTTCAAAGGGGTTAGCCTTCTCGGAATTCTGGGCGCATTTTTCGAAATTTTCAAACGGGTTAGCCTTCTCGGAATTCTGGCCAAATTTTTCGAAATTTTCAAAGGGGTTAGCCTTCTCGGAATTCTGGGCGCATTTTTCGAAATTTTCAAAGGGGTTAGCCTTCTCGGAATTCTGGGCGCATGTTTCGAAATTTTCCTAGGGGTTAGCCTTCTCGGAATTCTGGGCGCATGTTTCGAAATTTTCAAAGGGGTTAGCCTTTTCGGAATTCTGGGCGCATTTTTCGAAATTTTCAAAGGGGTTAGCCTTCTCGGAATTCTGGGCGCATTTTTCGAAATTTTCAAAGGGGTTAGCCTTCTCGGAATTCTGGGCGCATTTTTCGAAATTTTCAAACGGGTTAGCCTTCTCGGAATTCTGGGCGCATGTTTCGAAATTTTCAAAGGGGTTAGCCTTTTCGGAATTCTGGGAGCATTTTTCGACATTTTCAAAGGGGTTAGCCTTCTCGGAATTCTGGGCGCGTTTTTCGAAATTTTCAAAGGGGTTAGCCTTCTCGGAATTCTGGGCGCATTTTTCGAAATTTTCAAAGGGGTTAGCCTTCTCGGAATTCTGTCCGCATGTTTCGAAATTTTCCTAGGGGTTAGCCTTCTCGGAATTCTGGGCGCATGTTTCGAAATTTTCAAAGGGGTTAGCCTTTTCGGAATTCTGGGAGCATTTTTCGAAATTTTCAAAGGGGTTAGCCTTCTCGGAATTCTGGGCGCATTTTCCGAAATTTTCAAAGGGGTTAACCTTCTCGGAATTCTGGGCGAATTTTTCGAAATTTTCAAAGGGGTTAACCCTCTCGGAATTCTGGGCGCATTTTTCGAAATTTTCAAAGGGGTTAGCCTTCTCGGAAATTTGGGCGCATTTTTCGAAATTTTCAAAGGGGTTAGCCTTCTCGGCATTCTGGGCGGATTTTTCGAAATTTTCAAAGGGGTTAGCCTTTTTGGAATTCTGGGCGCATTTTTCGAAATTTTCAAAGGGGTTAGCCTTCTCGGAATTCTGGGCGCATTTTTCGAAATTTTCAAAGGGGTTAGCCTTCTCGGAATTCTGGGCGCATTTTTCGAAATTTTCAAAGGGGATAGCCTTCTCGGAATTCTGTGCGCATTTTTCGAAATTTTCAAAGGGGTTAGCCTTCTCGGAATTCTGGGCGCATTTTTCGAAATTTTCAAAGGGGTTAGCCTTCTCGGAATTCTGGACGCATTTTTCGAAATTTTCAAAGGGGTTAGCCTTCTCGGAATTCTGGGCGCATTTTTCGAAATTTTCAAAGGGGTTAGCCTTCTCGGAATTCTGGGCGTATTTTTCGAAATTTTCAAAGGGGTTAGCCTTCTCAGAATTCTGGGCGCATTTTTCGAAATTTTCAAAGGGGTTAGCCTTTTCGGAATCCTGGGCGCATTTTTCGAAATTTTCAAAGGGGTTAGCCTTCTCGGAATTCTGGGCGCATTTTCGAAATTTTCAAACGGGATAGCCTTCTCGGAATTCTGGCCACATTTTTCGAAATTTTCAAAGGGTTAGCCTTCTCGGAATTCTGGGCGCAATTTTCGAAATTTTCAAAGGGGTTAGGCTTCTCGGAATTCTGGGCGCATTTTTCGAAATTTTCAAAGGGGTTAGGCTTCTCGGAATTCTGGGCGCATTTTTCGAAATTTTCAAAGGGGTTAGCCTTTTCGGAAATTTGGGCGCATTTTTCGAAATTTTCAATGGGGTTAGCCTTCTCGGAATTTTGGGCGCATTTTTCGAAATTTTCAAAGGGGTTAGCCTTCTCGGAATTCTGGGCGCATTTTTCGAAATTTTCAAAGGGGTTAGCCTTCTCGGCATTCTGGGCGCATTTTTCGAAATTTTCAAAGGGGTTAGCCTTCTCGGAATTCTGGGCGCATTTTTCGAAATTTTCAAAGGGGTTAGACTTCTCGGAATTCTGGGCGCATTTTTCGAAATTTTCAAAGGGGTTAGCCTTCTCGGAATTCTGGGCGCATTTTTCGAAATTTTCAAAGGGGTTAGCCTTCTCGGAATTCTGGGCGCATTTTTCGAAATTTTCAAAGGGGTTAGCCTTCTCGGAATTCTGGGCGCATTTTTCGAAATTTTCAAAGGTGTTAGCCTTCTCGGAATTCTGGGCGCATTTTTCGAAATTTTCCCAAGGGGTTAGCCTTCTCGGAATGTGGGCGCATTTTTCGAAATTTCAAAGGGGTTAGCCTTTTCGGTATGTGGGCGCATTTTTCGAAATTTCAAAGGGGTTAGCCTTTTCGGAATTCTGGGCGCATTTTTCGAAATTTTCAAAGGGGTTAGCCTTCTCGGAATTCTGGGCGCATTTTTCGAAATTTTCAAACGGGTTAGCCTTCTCGGAATTCTGGCCACATTTTTCGAAATTTTCAAAGGGTTAGCCTTCTTGGAATTCTGGGCGCATTTTTCGAAATTTCAAAGGGGTTAGCCTTCTCGGAATTCTGGGCGCATTTTTCGAAATTTTCAAACGGGTTAGCCTTCTCGGAATTCTGGCCACATTTTTCGAAATTTTCAAAGGGTTAGCCTTCTCGGAATTCTGGGCGCAATTTTCGAAATTTTCAAAGGGGTTAGGCTTCTCGGAATTCTGGGCGCATTTTTCGAAATTTTCAAAGGGGTTAGGCTTCTCGGATTTCTGGGCGGAATTTTCGAAATTTTCAAAGGGGTTAGCCTTCTCGGAATTCTGGGCGCATTTTCCTAAATTTTCAAAGGAGTTAGCCTTCTCGGAATTCTGGGCGAATTTTTCGAAATTTTCAAAGGGGTTAACCCTCTCGGAATTCTGGGCGCATTTTTCGAAATTTTCAAAGGGGTTAGCCTTCTCGGAAATTTGGGCGCATTTTTCGAAATTTTCAAAGGGGTTAGCCTTCTCGGCATTCTGGGCGGATTTTTCGAAATTTTCAAAGGGGTTAGCCTTCTCGGCATTCTGGGCGGATTTTTCGAAATTTTCAAAGGGGTTAGCCTTTTTGGAATTCTGGGCGCATTTTTCGAAATTTTCAAAGGGGTTAGCCTTCTCGGAATTCTGGGCGCATTTTTCGAAATTTTCAAAGGGGTTAGCCTTCTCGGAATTCTGGGCGCATTTTTCGAAATTTTCAAAGGGGATAGCCTTCTCGGAATTCTGTGCGCATTTTTCGAAATTTTCAAAGGGGTTAGCCTTCTCGGAATTCTGGACGCATTTTTCGAAATTTTCAAAGGGGTTAGCCTTCTCGGAATTCTGGGCGCATTTTTCGAAATTTTCAAAGGGGTTAGCCTTCTCGGAATTCTGGGCGTATTTTTCGAAATTTTCAAAGGGGTTAGCCTTCTCAGAATTCTGGGCGCATTTTTCGAAATTTTCAAAGGGGTTAGCCTTTTCGGAATCCTGGGCGCATTTTTCGAAATTTTCAAAGGGGTTAGCCTTCTCGGAATTCTGGGCGCATTTTCGAAATTTTCAAACGGGTTAGCCTTCTCGGAATTCTGGCCACATTTTTCGAAATTTTCAAAGGGTTAGCCTTCTCGGAATTCTGGGCGCAATTTTCGAAATTTTCAAAGGGGTTAGGCTTCTCGGAATTCTCTGCGCATTTTTCGAAATTTTCAAAGGGGTTAGGCTTCTCGGAATTCTGGGCGCATTTTTCGAAATTTTCAAAGGGGTTAGCCTTCTCGGAAATTTGGGCGCATTTTTCGAAATTTTCAATGGGGTTAGCCTTCTCGGAATTTTGGGCGCATTTTTCGAAATTTTCAAAGGGGTTAGCCTTCTCGGAATTCTGGGCGCATTTTTCGAAATTTTCAAAGGGGTTAGCCTTCTCGGCATTCTGGGCGCATTTTTCGAAATTTTCAAAGGGGTTAGCCTCCTCGGAATTCTGGGCGCATTTTTCGAAATTTTCAAAGGGGTTAGCCTTCTCGGAATTCTGGGCGCATTTTTCGAAATTTTCAAAGGGGTTAGCCTTCTCGGAATTCTGGGCGCATTTTTCGAAATTTTCAAAGGGGTTAGCCTTCTCGGAATTCTGGGCGCATTTTTCGAAATTTTCAAAGGGGTTAGCCTTCTCGGAATTCTGGGCGCATTTTTCGAAATTTTCAAAGGTGTTAGCCTTCTCGGAATTCTGGGCGCATTTTTCGAAATTTTCCTAGGGGTTAGCCTTCTCGGAATGTGGGCGCATTTTTCGAAATTTCAAAGGGGTTAGCCTTTTCGGAATGTGGGCGCATTTTTCGAAATTTCAAAGGGGTTAGCCTTTTCGGAATTCTGGGCGCATTTTTCGAAATTTTCAAAGGGGTTAGCCTTCTCGGAATTCTGGGCGCATTTTTCGAAATTTTCAAACGGGTTAGCCTTCTCGGAATTCTGGCCACATTTTTCGAAATATTCAAAGGGTTAGCCTTCTCGGAATTCTGGGCGCATTTTTCGAAATTTCAAAGGGGTTAGCCTTTTCGGAATTCTGGGCGCATTTTTCGAAATTTTCAAAGGGGTTAGCCTTCTCGGAATTCTGGGCGCATTTTTCGAAATTTTCAAACGGGTTAGCCTTCTCGGAATTCTGGCCACATTTTTCGAAATTTTCAAAGGGGTTAGCCTTCTCGGAATTCTGGGCGCATTTTTCGAAATTTTCAAAGGGGTTAGCCTTCTCGGAATTCTGGGCGCATTTTTCGAAATTTTCAAAGGTGTTAGCCTTCTCGGAATTCTGGGCGCATTTTTCGAAATTTTCAAAGGGGTTAGCCTTTTCGGAATCCTGGGCGCATTTTTCGAAATTTTCAAAGGGGTTAGCCTTCTCGGAATTCTGGGCGCATTTTCGAAATTTTCAAACGGGTTAGCCTTCTCGGAATTCTGGCCACATTTTTCGAAATTTTCAAAGGGTTAGCCTTCTCGGAATTCTGGGCGCAATTTTCGAAATTTTCAAAGGGGTTAGGCTTCTCGGAATTCTCTGCGCATTTTTCGAAATTTTCAAAGGGGTTAGGCTTCTCGGAATTCTGGGCGCATTTTTCGAAATTTTCAAAGGGGTTAGCCTTCTCGGAAATTTGGGCGCATTTTTCGAAATTTTCAATGGGGTTAGCCTTCTCGGAATTTTGGGCGCATTTTTCGAAATTTTCAAAGGGGTTAGCCTTCTCGGAATTCTGGGCGCATTTTTCGAAATTTTCAAAGGGGTTAGCCTTCTCGGCATTCTGGGCGCATTTTTCGAAATTTTCAAAGGGGTTAGCCTCCTCGGAATTCTGGGCGCATTTTTCGAAATTTTCAAAGGGGTTAGCCTTCTCGGAATTCTGGGCGCATTTTTCGAAATTTTCAAAGGGGTTAGCCTTCTCGGAATTCTGGGCGCATTTTTCGAAATTTTCAAAGGGGTTAGCCTTCTCGGAATTCTGGGCGCATTTTTCGAAATTTTCAAAGGGGTTAGCCTTCTCGGAATTCTGGGCGCATTTTTCGAAATTTTCAAAGGTGTTAGCCTTCTCGGAATTCTGGGCGCATTTTTCGAAATTTTCCTAGGGGTTAGCCTTCTCGGAATGTGGGCGCATTTTTCGAAATTTCAAAGGGGTTAGCCTTTTCGGAATGTGGGCGCATTTTTCGAAATTTCAAAGGGGTTAGCCTTTTCGGAATTCTGGGCGCATTTTTCGAAATTTTCAAAGGGGTTAGCCTTCTCGGAATTCTGGGCGCATTTTTCGAAATTTTCAAACGGGTTAGCCTTCTCGGAATTCTGGCCACATTTTTCGAAATATTCAAAGGGTTAGCCTTCTCGGAATTCTGGGCGCATTTTTCGAAATTTCAAAGGGGTTAGCCTTTTCGGAATTCTGGGCGCATTTTTCGAAATTTTCAAAGGGGTTAGCCTTCTCGGAATTCTGGGCGCATTTTTCGAAATTTTCAAACGGGTTAGCCTTCTCGGAATTCTGGCCACATTTTTCGAAATTTTCAAAGGGGTTAGCCTTCTCGGAATTCTGGGCGCATTTTTCGAAATTTTCAAAGGGGTTAGCCTTCTCGGAATTCTGGGCGCATGTTTCGAAATTTTCCTAGGGGTTAGCCTTCTCGGAATTCTGGGCGCATGTTTCGAAATTTTCAAAGGGGTTAGCCTTTTCGGAATTCTGGGCGCATTTTTCGAAATTTTCAAAGGGGTTAGCCTTCTCGGAATTCTGGGCGCATTTTTCGAAATTTTCAAAGGGGTTAAGCCTTCTCGGAATTCTGGGCGCATTTTTCGAAATTTTCAAACGGGTTAGCCTTCTCTGAATTCTGGGCGCATTTTTCGAAATTTTCAAAGGGTTAGCCTTTTCGGAATTCTGGGCGCAATTTTTGAAATTTTCAAAGGGGTTAGCCTTCTCGGAATTCTGGGCGCATTTTTCGAAATTTTCAAAGGGGTTAGGCTTCTCGGAATTCTGGGCGCATTTTTCGAAATTTTCAAAGGGGTTAGCCTTCTCGGAAATTTGGGCGCATTTTTCGAAATTTTCAATGGGGTTAGCCTTCTCGGAATTTTGGGCGCATTTTTCGAAATTTTCAAAGGGGTTAGCCTTCTCGGAATTCTGGGCGCATTTTTCGAAATTTTCAAAGGGGTTAGCCTTCTCGGAATTCTGGGCGCATTTTTCGAAATTTTCAAAGGGGTTAGCCTTCTCGGCATTCTGGGCGCATTTTTCGAAATTTTCAAAGGGGTTAGCCTCCTCGGAATTCTGGGCGCATTTTTCGAAATTTTCAAAGGGGTTAGCCTTCTCGGAATTCTGGGCGCATTTTTCGAAATTTTCAAAGGGGTTAGCCTTCTCGGAATTCTGGGCGCATTTTTCGAAATTTTCAAAGGGGTTAGCCTTCTCGGAATTCTGGGCGCATTTTCTAAATTTTCAAACGGGTTAGCCTTCTCGGAATTCTGGCCACATTTTTCGAAATTTTCAAAGGGTTAGCCTTCTCGGAATTCTGGGCGCAATTTTCGAAATTTTCAAAGGGGTTAGGCATCTCGGAATTCTGGGCGCATTTTTCGAAATTTTCAAAGGGGTTAGGCTTCTCGGAATTCTGGGCGCATTTTTCGAAATTTTCAAAGGGGTTAGCCTTCTCGGAAATTTGGGCGCATTTTTCGAAATTTTCAATGGGGTTAGCCTTCTCGGAATTTTGGGCGCATTTTTCGAAATTTTCAAAGGGGTTAGCCTTCTCGGAATTCTGGGCGCATTTTTCGAAATTTTCAAAGGGGTTAGCCTTCTCGGAATTCTGGGCGCATTTTTCGAAATTTTCAAAGGGGTTAGCCTTCTCGGCATTCTGGGCGCATTTTTCGAAATTTTCAAAGGGGTTAGCCTCCTCGGAATTCTGGGCGCATTTTTCGAAATTTTCAAAGGGGTTAGCCTTCTCGGAATTCTGGGCGCATTTTTCGAAATTTTCAAAGGGGTTAGCCTTCTCGGAATTCTGGGCGCATTTTTCGAAATTTTCAAAGGGGTTAGCCTTCTCGGAATTCTGGGCGCATTTTTCGAAATTTTCAAAGGGGTTAGCCTTCTCGGAATTCTGGGCGCATTTTTCGAAATTTTCAAAGGTGTTAGCCTTCTCGGAATTCTGGGCGCATTTTTCGAAATTTTCCTAGGGGTTAGCCTTCTCGGAATGTGGGCGCATTTTTCGAAATTTCAAAGGGGTTAGCCTTTTCGGAATGTGGGCGCATTTTTCGAAATTTCAAAGGGGTTAGCCTTTTCGGAATTCTGGGCGCATTTTTCGAAATTTTCAAAGGGGTTAGCCTTCTCGGAATTCTGGGCGCATTTTTCGAAATTTTCAAACGGGTTAGCCTTCTCGGAATTCTGGCCACATTTTTCGAAATATTCAAAGGGTTAGCCTTCTCGGAATTCTGGGCGCATTTTTCGAAATTTCAAAGGGGTTAGCCTTTTCGGAATTCTGGGCGCATTTTTCGAAATTTTCAAAGGGGTTAGCCTTCTCGGAATTCTGGGCGCATTTTTCGAAATTTTCAAACGGGTTAGCCTTCTCGGAATTCTGGCCACATTTTTCGAAATTTTCAAAGGGTTAGCCTTCTCGGAATTCTGGGCGCAATTTTCGAAATTTTCAAAGGGGTTAGGCTTCTCGGATTTCTGGGCGCATTTTTCGAAATTTTCAAAGGGGTTAGGCTTCTCGGAATTCTGGGCGCATTTTTCGAAATTTTCAAAGGGGTTAGCCTTTTCGGAAATTTGGGCGCATTTTTCGAAATTTTCAATGGGGTTAGCCTTCTCGGAATTTTGGGCGCATTTTTCGAAATTTTCAAAGGGGTTAGCCTTCTCGGAATTCTGGGCGCATTTTTCGAAATTTTCAAAGGGGTTAGCCTTCTCGGCATTCTGGGCGCATTTTTCGAAATTTTCAAAGGGGTTAGCCTTCTCGGAATTCTGGGCGCATTTTTCGAAATTTTCAAAGGGGTTAGACTTCTCGGAATTCTGGGCGCATTTTCGAAATTTTCAAAGGGGTTAGCCTTCTCGGAATTCTGGGCGCATTTTTCGAAATTTTCAAAGGGGTTAGCCTTCTCGGAATTCTGGGCGCATTTTTCGAAATTTTCAAAGGGGTTAGCCTTCTCGGAATTCTGGGCGCATTTTTCGAAATTTTCAAAGGTGTTAGCCTTCTCGGAATTCTGGGCGCATTTTTCGAAATTTTCCCAAGGGGTTAGCCTTCTCGGAATGTGGGCGCATTTTTCGAAATTTCAAAGGGGTTAGCCTTTTCGGTATGTGGGCGCATTTTTCGAAATTTCAAAGGGGTTAGCCTTTTCGGAATTCTGGGCGCATTTTTCGAAATTTTCAAAGGGGTTAGCCTTCTCGGAATTCTGGGCGCATTTTTCGAAATTTTCAAACGGGTTAGCCTTCTCGGAATTCTGGCCACATTTTTCGAAATTTTCAAAGGGTTAGCCTTCTCGGAATTCTGGGCGCATTTTTCGAAATTTCAAAGGGGTTAGCCTTCTCGGAATTCTGGGCGCATTTTTCGAAATTTTCAAACGGGTTAGCCTTCTCGGAATTCTGGCCACATTTTTCGAAATTTTCAAAGGGTTAGCCTTCTCGGAATTCTGGGCGCAATTTTCGAAATTTTCAAAGGGGTTAGGCTTCTCGGAATTCTGGGCGCATTTTTCGAAATTTTCAAAGGGGTTAGGCTTCTCGGATTTCTGGGCGGAATTTTCGAAATTTTCAAAGGGGTTAGCCTTCTCGGAATTCTGGGCGCATTTTCCTAAATTTTCAAAGGAGTTAGCCTTCTCGGAATTCTGGGCGAATTTTTCGAAATTTTCAAAGGGGTTAACCCTCTCGGAATTCTGGGCGCATTTTTCGAAATTTTCAAAGGGGTTAGCCTTCTCGGAAATTTGGGCGCATTTTTCGAAATTTTCAAAGGGGTTAGCCTTCTCGGCATTCTGGGCGGATTTTTCGAAATTTTCAAAGGGGTTAGCCTTCTCGGCATTCTGGGCGGATTTTTCGAAATTTTCAAAGGGGTTAGCCTTTTTGGAATTCTGGGCGCATTTTTCGAAATTTTCAAAGGGGTTAGCCTTCTCGGAATTCTGGGCGCATTTTTCGAAATTTTCAAAGGGGTTAGCCTTCTCGGAATTCTGGGCGCATTTTTCGAAATTTTCAAAGGGGATAGCCTTCTCGGAATTCTGTGCGCATTTTTCGAAATTTTCAAAGGGGTTAGCCTTCTCGGAATTCTGGACGCATTTTTCGAAATTTTCAAAGGGGTTAGCCTTCTCGGAATTCTGGGCGCATTTTTCGAAATTTTCAAAGGGGTTAGCCTTCTCGGAATTCTGGGCGTATTTTTCGAAATTTTCAAAGGGGTTAGCCTTCTCAGAATTCTGGGCGCATTTTTCGAAATTTTCAAAGGGGTTAGCCTTTTCGGAATCCTGGGCGCATTTTTCGAAATTTTCAAAGGGGTTAGCCTTCTCGGAATTCTGGGCGCATTTTCGAAATTTTCAAACGGGTTAGCCTTCTCGGAATTCTGGCCACATTTTTCGAAATTTTCAAAGGGGTTAGCCTTCTCGGAAATTTGGGCGCATTTTTCGAAATTTTCAAAGGGGTTAGCCTTCTCGGAATTCTGGGCGCATTTTTCGAAATTTTCAAAGGGGTTAGCCTTTTCGGAATTCTGGGCGCATTTTTCGAAATTTTCAAAGGGGTTAGCCTTCTCGGAATTCTGGGCGCATGTTTCGAAATTTTCAAAGGGGTTAGCCTTTTCGGAATTCTGGGCGCATTTTTCGAAATTTTCAAAGGGGTTAGCCTTCTCGGAATTCTGGGCGCATTTTCCGAAATTTTCAAAGGGGTTAACCTTCTCGGAATTCTGGGCGAATTTTTCGAAATTTTCAAAGGGGTTAACCCTCTCGGAATTCTGGGCGCATTTTTCGAAATTTTCAAAGGGGTTAGCCTTCTCGGAAATTTGGGTGCATTTTTCGAAATTTTCAAAGGGGTTAGCCTTCTCGGCATTCTGGGCGGATTTTTCGAAATTTTCAAAGGGGTTAGCCTTTTTGGAATTCTGGGCGCATTTTTCGAAATTTTCAAAGGGGTTAGCCTTCTCGGAATTCTGGGCGCATTTTTCGAAATTTTCAAAGGGGTTAGCCTTCTCGGAATTCTGGGCGCATTTTTCGAAATTTTCAAAGGGGATAGCCTTCTCGGAATTCTGTGCGCATTTTTCGAAATTTTCAAAGGGGTTAGCCTTCTCGGAATTCTGGGCGCATTTTTCGAAATTTTCAAAGGGGTTAGCCTTCTCGGAATTCTGGACGCATTTTTCGAAATTTTCAAAGGGGTTAGCCTTCTCGGAATTCTGGGCGCATTTTTCGAAATTTTCAAAGGGGTTAGCCTTCTCGGAATTCTGGGCGTATTTTTCGAAATTTTCAAAGGGGTTAGCCTTCTCAGAATTCTGGGCGCATTTTTCGAAATTTTCAAAGGGGTTAGCCTTTTCGGAATCCTGGGCGCATTTTTCGAAATTTTCAAAGGGGTTAGCCTTCTCGGAATTCTGGGCGCATTTTCGAAATTTTCAAACGGGATAGCCTTCTCGGAATTCTGGCCACATTTTTCGAAATTTTCAAAGGGTTAGCCTTCTCGGAATTCTGGGCGCAATTTTCGAAATTTTCAAAGGGGTTAGGCTTCTCGGAATTCTGGGCGCATTTTTCGAAATTTTCAAAGGGGTTTGGCTTCTCGGAATTGAGGGCGCATTTTTCGAAATTTTCAAAGGGGTTAGCCTTTTCGGAAATTTGGGCGCATTTTTCGAAATTTTCAATGGGGTTAGCCTTCTCGGAATTTTGGGCGCATTTTTCGAAATTTTCAAAGGGGTTAGCCTTCTCGGAATTCTGGGCGCATTTTTCGAAATTTTCAAAGGGGTTAGCCTTCTCGGAATTCTGGGCGCATTTTTCGAAATTTTCAAAGGGGTTAGCCTTCTCGGCATTCTGGGCGCATTTTTCGAAATTTTCAAAGGGGTTAGCCTTCTCGGAATTCTGGGCGCATTTTTCGAAATTTTCAAAGGGGTTAGCCTTCTCGGAATTCTGGGCGCATTTTTCGAAATTTTCAAAGGGGTTAGCCTTCTCGGAATTCTGGGCGCATTTTTCGAAATTTTCAAAGGGGTTAGCCTTCTCGGAATTCTGGGCGCATTTTTCGAAATTTTCAAAGGGGTTAGCCTTCTCGGAATTCTGGGCGCATTTTTCGAAATTTTCAAAGGTGTTAGCCTTCTCGGAATTCTGGGCGCATTTTTCGAAATTTTCCTAGGGGTTAGCCTTCTCGGAATGTGGGCGCATTTTTCGAAATTTCAAAGGGGTTAGCCTTTTCGGAATGTGGGCGCATTTTTCGAAATTTCAAAGGGGTTAGCCTTTTCGGAATTCTGGGCGCATTTTTCGAAATTTTCAAAGGGGTTAGCCTTCTCGGAATTCTGGGCGCATTTTTCGAAATTTTCAAACGGGTTAGCCTTCTCGGAATTGTGGCCACATTTTTCGAAATTTTCAAAGGGTTAGCCTTCTCGGAATTCTGGGCGCATTTTTCGAAATTTTCAAACGGGTTAGCCTTCTCGGAATTCTGGCCACATTTTTCGAAATTTTCAAAGGGTTAGCCTTCTCGGAATTCTGGGCGCAATTTTCGAAATTTTCAAAGGGGTTAGGCTTCTCGGAATTCTGGGCGCATTTTTCGAAATTTTCAAAGGGGTTAGGCTTCTCGGATTTCTGGGCGGAATTTTCGAAATTTTCAAAGGGGTTAGCCTTCTCGGAATTCTGGGCGCATTTTCCGAAATTTTCAAAGGGGTTAGCCTTCTCGGAATTCTGGGCGAATTTTTCGAAATTTTCAAAGGGGTTAACCCTCTCGGAATTCTGGGCGCATTTTTCGAAATTTTCAAAGGGTTAGCCTTCTCGGAAATTTGGGCGCATTTTTCGAAATTTTCAAAGGGGTTAGCCTTCTCGGAATTCTGGACGCATTTTTCGAAATTTTCAAAGGGGTTAGCCTTCTCGGAATTCTGGGCGCATTTTTCGAAATTTTCAAAGGGGTTAGCCTTCTCGGAATTCTGGGCGTATTTTTCGAAATTTTCAAAGGGGTTAGCCTTCTCAGAATTCTGGGCGCATTTTTCGAAATTTTCAAAGGGGTTAGCCTTTTCGGAATCCTGGGCGCATTTTTCGAAATTTTCAAAGGGGTTAGCCTTCTCGGAATTCTGGGCGCATTTTCGAAATCTTCAAACGGGTTAGCCTTCTCGGAATTCTGGCCACATTTTTCGAAATTTTCAAAGGGTTAGCCTTCTCGGAATTCTGGGCGCAATTTTCGAAATTTTCAAAGGGGTTAGGCTTCTCGGAATTCTGGGCGCATTTTTCGAAATTTTCAAAGGGGTTAGGCTTCTCGGAATTCTGGGCGCATTTTTCGAAATTTTCAAAGGGATTAGCCTTCTCGGAAATTTGGGCGCATTTTTCGAAATTTTCAATGGGGTTAGCCTTCTCGGAATTTTGGGCGCATTTTTCGAAATTTTCAAAGGGGTTAGCCTTCTCGGAATTCTGGGCGCATTTTTCGAAGTTTTCAAAGGGGTTAGCCTTCTCGGAATTCTGGGCGCATTTTTCGAAATTTTCAAAGGGGTTAGCCTTCTCGGCATTCTGGGCGCATTTTTCGAAATTTTCAAAGGGGTTAGCCTCCTCGGAATTCTGGGCGCATTTTTCGAAATTTTCAATGGGGTTAGCCTTCTCGGAATTCTGGGCGCATTTTTCGAAATTTTCAAAGGGGTTAGCCTTCTCGGAATTCTGGGCGCATTTTTCGAAATTTTCAAAGGGGTTAGCCTTCTCGGAATTCTGGGCGCATTTTTCGAAATTTTCAAAGGGGTTAGCCTTCTCGGAATTCTGGGCGCATTTTTCGAAATTTTCAAAGGTGTTAGCCTTCTCGGAATTCTGGGCGCATTTTTCGAAATTTTCCTAGGGGTTAGCCTTCTCGGAATGTGGGCGCATTTTTCGAAATTTCAAAGGGGTCGCCTTTTCGGAATGTGGGCGCATTTTTCGAAATTTCAAAGGGGTTAGCCTTTTCGGAATTCTGGGCGCATTTTTCGAAATTTTCAAAGGGGTTAGCCTTCTCGGAATTCTGGGCTCATTTTTCGAAATTTTCAAACGGGTTAGCCTTCTCGGAATTCTGGCCACATTTTTCGAAATATTCAAAGGGTTAGCCTTCTCGGAATTCTGGGCGCATTTTTCGAAATTTCAAAGGGGTTAGCCTTTTCGGAATTCTGGGCGCATTTTTCGAAATTTTCAAAGGGGTTAGCCTTCTCGGAATTCTGGGCGCATTTTTCGAAATTTTCAAACGGGTTAGCCTTCTCGGAATTCTGGCCAAATTTTTCGAAATTTTCAAAGGGGTTAGCCTTCTCGGAATTCTGGGCGCATTTTTCGAAATTTTCAAAGGGGTTAGCCTTCTCGGAATTCTGGGCGCATGTTTCGAAATTTTCCTAGGGGTTAGCCTTCTCGGAATTCTGGGCGCATGTTTCGAAATTTTCAAAGGGGTTAGCCTTTTCGGAATTCTGGGCGCATTTTTCGAAATTTTCAAAGGGGTTAGCCTTCTCGGAATTCTGGGCGCATTTTTCGAAATTTTCAAAGGGGTTAGCCTTCTCGGAATTCTGGGCGCATTTTTCGAAATTTTCAAACGGGTTAGCCTTCTCGGAATTCTGGGCGCATGTTTCGAAATTTTCAAAGGGGTTAGCCTTTTCGGAATTCTGGGAGCATTTTTCGACATTTTCAAAGGGGTTAGCCTTCTCGGAATTCTGGGCGCGTTTTTCGAAATTTTCAAAGGGGTTAGCCTTCTCGGAATTCTGGGCGCATTTTTCGAAATTTTCAAAGGGGTTAGCCTTCTCGGAATTCTGTCCGCATGTTTCGAAATTTTCCTAGGGGTTAGCCTTCTCGGAATTCTGGGCGCATGTTTCGAAATTTTCAAAGGGGTTAGCCTTTTCGGAATTCTGGGAGCATTTTTCGAAATTTTCAAAGGGGTTAGCCTTCTCGGAATTCTGGGCGCATTTTCCGAAATTTTCAAAGGGGTTAACCTTCTCGGAATTCTGGGCGAATTTTTCGAAATTTTCAAAGGGGTTAACCCTCTCGGAATTCTGGGCGCATTTTTCGAAATTTTCAAAGGGGTTAGCCTTCTCGGAAATTTGGGCGCATTTTTCGAAATTTTCAAAGGGGTTAGCCTTCTCGGCATTCTGGGCGGATTTTTCGAAATTTTCAAAGGGGTTAGCCTTTTTGGAATTCTGGGCGCATTTTTCGAAATTTTCAAAGGGGTTAGCCTTCTCGGAATTCTGGGCGCATTTTTCGAAATTTTCAAAGGGGTTAGCCTTCTCGGAATTCTGGGCGCATTTTTCGAAATTTTCAAAGGGGATAGCCTTCTCGGAATTCTGTGCGCATTTTTCGAAATTTTCAAAGGGGTTAGCCTTCTCGGAATTCTGGGCGCATTTTTCGAAATTTTCAAAGGGGTTAGCCTTCTCGGAATTCTGGACGCATTTTTCGAAATTTTCAAAGGGGTTAGCCTTCTCGGAATTCTGGGCGCATTTTTCGAAATTTTCAAAGGGGTTAGCCTTCTCGGAATTCTGGGCGTATTTTTCGAAATTTTCAAAGGGGTTAGCCTTCTCAGAATTCTGGGCGCATTTTTCGAAATTTTCAAAGGGGTTAGCCTTTTCGGAATCCTGGGCGCATTTTTCGAAATTTTCAAAGGGGTTAGCCTTCTCGGAATTCTGGGCGCATTTTCGAAATTTTCAAACGGGATAGCCTTCTCGGAATTCTGGCCACATTTTTCGAAATTTTCAAAGGGTTAGCCTTCTCGGAATTCTGGGCGCAATTTTCGAAATTTTCAAAGGGGTTAGGCTTCTCGGAATTCTGGGCGCATTTTTCGAAATTTTCAAAGGGGTTAGGCTTCTCGGAATTCTGGGCGCATTTTTCGAAATTTTCAAAGGGGTTAGCCTTTTCGGAAATTTGGGCGCATTTTTCGAAATTTTCAATGGGGTTAGCCTTCTCGGAATTTTGGGCGCATTTTTCGAAATTTTCAAAGGGGTTAGCCTTCTCGGAATTCTGGGCGCATTTTTCGAAATTTTCAAAGGGGTTAGCCTTCTCGGCATTCTGGGCGCATTTTTCGAAATTTTCAAAGGGGTTAGCCTTCTCGGAATTCTGGGCGCATTTTTCGAAATTTTCAAAGGGGTTAGACTTCTCGGAATTCTGGGCGCATTTTTCGAAATTTTCAAAGGGGTTAGCCTTCTCGGAATTCTGGGCGCATTTTTCGAAATTTTCAAAGGGGTTAGCCTTCTCGGAATTCTGGGCGCATTTTTCGAAATTTTCAAAGGGGTTAGCCTTCTCGGAATTCTGGGCGCATTTTTCGAAATTTTCAAAGGTGTTAGCCTTCTCGGAATTCTGGGCGCATTTTTCGAAATTTTCCCAAGGGGTTAGCCTTCTCGGAATGTGGGCGCATTTTTCGAAATTTCAAAGGGGTTAGCCTTTTCGGTATGTGGGCGCATTTTTCGAAATTTCAAAGGGGTTAGCCTTTTCGGAATTCTGGGCGCATTTTTCGAAATTTTCAAAGGGGTTAGCCTTCTCGGAATTCTGGGCGCATTTTTCGAAATTTTCAAACGGGTTAGCCTTCTCGGAATTCTGGCCACATTTTTCGAAATTTTCAAAGGGTTAGCCTTCTCGGAATTCTGGGCGCATTTTTCGAAATTTCAAAGGGGTTAGCCTTCTCGGAATTCTGGGCGCATTTTTCGAAATTTTCAAACGGGTTAGCCTTCTCGGAATTCTGGCCACATTTTTCGAAATTTTCAAAGGGTTAGCCTTCTCGGAATTCTGGGCGCAATTTTCGAAATTTTCAAAGGGGTTAGGCTTCTCGGAATTCTGGGCGCATTTTTCGAAATTTTCAAAGGGGTTAGGCTTCTCGGATTTCTGGGCGGAATTTTCGAAATTTTCAAAGGGGTTAGCCTTCTCGGAATTCTGGGCGCATTTTCCTAAATTTTCAAAGGAGTTAGCCTTCTCGGAATTCTGGGCGAATTTTTCGAAATTTTCAAAGGGGTTAACCCTCTCGGAATTCTGGGCGCATTTTTCGAAATTTTCAAAGGGGTTAGCCTTCTCGGAAATTTGGGCGCATTTTTCGAAATTTTCAAAGGGGTTAGCCTTCTCGGCATTCTGGGCGGATTTTTCGAAATTTTCAAAGGGGTTAGCCTTCTCGGCATTCTGGGCGGATTTTTCGAAATTTTCAAAGGGGTTAGCCTTTTTGGAATTCTGGGCGCATTTTTCGAAATTTTCAAAGGGGTTAGCCTTCTCGGAATTCTGGGCGCATTTTTCGAAATTTTCAAAGGGGTTAGCCTTCTCGGAATTCTGGGCGCATTTTTCGAAATTTTCAAAGGGGATAGCCTTCTCGGAATTCTGTGCGCATTTTTCGAAATTTTCAAAGGGGTTAGCCTTCTCGGAATTCTGGACGCATTTTTCGAAATTTTCAAAGGGGTTAGCCTTCTCGGAATTCTGGGCGCATTTTTCGAAATTTTCAAAGGGGTTAGCCTTCTCGGAATTCTGGGCGTATTTTTCGAAATTTTCAAAGGGGTTAGCCTTCTCAGAATTCTGGGCGCATTTTTCGAAATTTTCAAAGGGGTTAGCCTTTTCGGAATCCTGGGCGCATTTTTCGAAATTTTCAAAGGGGTTAGCCTTCTCGGAATTCTGGGCGCATTTTCGAAATTTTCAAACGGGTTAGCCTTCTCGGAATTCTGGCCACATTTTTCGAAATTTTCAAAGGGTTAGCCTTCTCGGAATTCTGGGCGCAATTTTCGAAATTTTCAAAGGGGTTAGGCTTCTCGGAATTCTCTGCGCATTTTTCGAAATTTTCAAAGGGGTTAGGCTTCTCGGAATTCTGGGCGCATTTTTCGAAATTTTCAAAGGGGTTAGCCTTCTCGGAAATTTGGGCGCATTTTTCGAAATTTTCAATGGGGTTAGCCTTCTCGGAATTTTGGGCGCATTTTTCGAAATTTTCAAAGGGGTTAGCCTTCTCGGAATTCTGGGCGCATTTTTCGAAATTTTCAAAGGGGTTAGCCTTCTCGGCATTCTGGGCGCATTTTTCGAAATTTTCAAAGGGGTTAGCCTCCTCGGAATTCTGGGCGCATTTTTCGAAATTTTCAAAGGGGTTAGCCTTCTCGGAATTCTGGGCGCATTTTTCGAAATTTTCAAAGGGGTTAGCCTTCTCGGAATTCTGGGCGCATTTTTCGAAATTTTCAAAGGGGTTAGCCTTCTCGGAATTCTGGGCGCATTTTTCGAAATTTTCAAAGGGGTTAGCCTTCTCGGAATTCTGGGCGCATTTTTCGAAATTTTCAAAGGTGTTAGCCTTCTCGGAATTCTGGGCGCATTTTTCGAAATTTTCCTAGGGGTTAGCCTTCTCGGAATGTGGGCGCATTTTTCGAAATTTCAAAGGGGTTAGCCTTTTCGGAATGTGGGCGCATTTTTCGAAATTTCAAAGGGGTTAGCCTTTTCGGAATTCTGGGCGCATTTTTCGAAATTTTCAAAGGGGTTAGCCTTCTCGGAATTCTGGGCGCATTTTTCGAAATTTTCAAACGGGTTAGCCTTCTCGGAATTCTGGCCACATTTTTCGAAATATTCAAAGGGTTAGCCTTCTCGGAATTCTGGGCGCATTTTTCGAAATTTCAAAGGGGTTAGCCTTTTCGGAATTCTGGGCGCATTTTTCGAAATTTTCAAAGGGGTTAGCCTTCTCGGAATTCTGGGCGCATTTTTCGAAATTTTCAAAGGTGTTAGCCTTCTCGGAATTCTGGGCGCATTTTTCGAAATTTTCAAAGGGGTTAGCCTTTTCGGAATCCTGGGCGCATTTTTCGAAATTTTCAAAGGGGTTAGCCTTCTCGGAATTCTGGGCGCATTTTCGAAATTTTCAAACGGGTTAGCCTTCTCGGAATTCTGGCCACATTTTTCGAAATTTTCAAAGGGTTAGCCTTCTCGGAATTCTGGGCGCAATTTTCGAAATTTTCAAAGGGGTTAGGCTTCTCGGAATTCTCTGCGCATTTTTCGAAATTTTCAAAGGGGTTAGGCTTCTCGGAATTCTGGGCGCATTTTTCGAAATTTTCAAAGGGGTTAGCCTTCTCGGAAATTTGGGCGCATTTTTCGAAATTTTCAATGGGGTTAGCCTTCTCGGAATTTTGGGCGCATTTTTCGAAATTTTCAAAGGGGTTAGCCTTCTCGGAATTCTGGGCGCATTTTTCGAAATTTTCAAAGGGGTTAGCCTTCTCGGCATTCTGGGCGCATTTTTCGAAATTTTCAAAGGGGTTAGCCTCCTCGGAATTCTGGGCGCATTTTTCGAAATTTTCAAAGGGGTTAGCCTTCTCGGAATTCTGGGCGCATTTTTCGAAATTTTCAAAGGGGTTAGCCTTCTCGGAATTCTGGGCGCATTTTTCGAAATTTTCAAAGGGGTTAGCCTTCTCGGAATTCTGGGCGCATTTTTCGAAATTTTCAAAGGGGTTAGCCTTCTCGGAATTCTGGGCGCATTTTTCGAAATTTTCAAAGGTGTTAGCCTTCTCGGAATTCTGGGCGCATTTTCGAAATTTTCAAACGGGTTAGCCTTCTCGGAATTCTGGCCACATTTTTCGAAATTTTCAAAGGGTTAGCCTTCTCGGAATTCTGGGCGCAATTTTCGAAATTTTCAAAGGGGTTAGGCTTCTCGGAATTCTCTGCGCATTTTTCGAAATTTTCAAAGGGGTTAGGCTTCTCGGAATTCTGGGCGCATTTTTCGAAATTTTCAAAGGGGTTAGCCTTCTCGGAAATTTGGGCGCATTTTTCGAAATTTTCAATGGGGTTAGCCTTCTCGGAATTTTGGGCGCATTTTTCGAAATTTTCAAAGGGGTTAGCCTTCTCGGAATTCTGGGCGCATTTTTCGAAATTTTCAAAGGGGTTAGCCTTCTCGGCATTCTGGGCGCATTTTTCGAAATTTTCAAAGGGGTTAGCCTCCTCGGAATTCTGGGCGCATTTTTCGAAATTTTCAAAGGGGTTAGCCTTCTCGGAATTCTGGGCGCATTTTTCGAAATTTTCAAAGGGGTTAGCCTTCTCGGAATTCTGGGCGCATTTTTCGAAATTTTCAAAGGGGTTAGCCTTCTCGGAATTCTGGGCGCATTTTTCGAAATTTTCAAAGGGGTTAGCCTTCTCGGAATTCTGGGCGCATTTTTCGAAATTTTCAAAGGTGTTAGCCTTCTCGGAATTCTGGGCGCATTTTTCGAAATTTTCCTAGGGGTTAGCCTTCTCGGAATGTGGGCGCATTTTTCGAAATTTCAAAGGGGTTAGCCTTTTCGGAATGTGGGCGCATTTTTCGAAATTTCAAAGGGGTTAGCCTTTTCGGAATTCTGGGCGCATTTTTCGAAATTTTCAAAGGGGTTAGCCTTCTCGGAATTCTGGGCGCATTTTTCGAAATTTTCAAACGGGTTAGCCTTCTCGGAATTCTGGCCACATTTTTCGAAATATTCAAAGGGTTAGCCTTCTCGGAATTCTGGGCGCATTTTTCGAAATTTCAAAGGGGTTAGCCTTTTCGGAATTCTGGGCGCATTTTTCGAAATTTTCAAAGGGGTTAGCCTTCTCGGAATTCTGGGCGCATTTTTCGAAATTTTCAAACGGGTTAGCCTTCCAGGAATTCTGGCCACATTTTTCGAAATTTTCAAAGGGGTTAGCCTTCTCGGAATTCTGGGCGCATTTTTCGAAATTTTCAAAGGGGTTAGCCTTCTCGGAATTCTGGGCGCATTTTTCGAAATTTTCAAAGGTGTTAGCCTTCTCGGAATTCTGGGCGCATTTTTCGAAATTTTCAAAGGGGTTAGCCTTTTCGGAATCCTGGGCGCATTTTTCGAAATTTTCAAAGGGGTTAGCCTTCTCGGAATTCTGGGCGCATTTTCGAAATTTTCAAACGGGTTAGCCTTCTCGGAATTCTGGCCACATTTTTCGAAATTTTCAAAGGGTTAGCCTTCTCGGAATTCTGGGCGCAATTTTCGAAATTTTCAAAGGGGTTAGGCTTCTCGGAATTCTCTGCGCATTTTTCGAAATTTTCAAAGGGGTTAGGCTTCTCGGAATTCTGGGCGCATTTTTCGAAATTTTCAAAGGGGTTAGCCTTCTCGGAAATTTGGGCGCATTTTTCGAAATTTTCAATGGGGTTAGCCTTCTCGGAATTTTGGGCGCATTTTTCGAAATTTTCAAAGGGGTTAGCCTTCTCGGAATTCTGGGCGCATTTTTCGAAATTTTCAAAGGGGTTAGCCTTCTCGGCATTCTGGGCGCATTTTTCGAAATTTTCAAAGGGGTTAGCCTCCTCGGAATTCTGGGCGCATTTTTCGAAATTTTCAAAGGGGTTAGCCTTCTCGGAATTCTGGGCGCATTTTTCGAAATTTTCAAAGGGGTTAGCCTTCTCGGAATTCTGGGCGCATTTTTCGAAATTTTCAAAGGGGTTAGCCTTCTCGGAATTCTGGGCGCATTTTTCGAAATTTTCAAAGGGGTTAGCCTTCTCGGAATTCTGGGCGCATTTTTCGAAATTTTCAAAGGTGTTAGCCTTCTCGGAATTCTGGGCGCATTTTTCGAAATTTTCCTAGGGGTTAGCCTTCTCGGAATGTGGGCGCATTTTTCGAAATTTCAAAGGGGTTAGCCTTTTCGGAATGTGGGCGCATTTTTCGAAATTTCAAAGGGGTTAGCCTTTTCGGAATTCTGGGCGCATTTTTCGAAATTTTCAAAGGGGTTAGCCTTCTCGGAATTCTGGGCGCATTTTTCGAAATTTTCAAACGGGTTAGCCTTCTCGGAATTCTGGCCACATTTTTCGAAATATTCAAAGGGTTAGCCTTCTCGGAATTCTGGGCGCATTTTTCGAAATTTCAAAGGGGTTAGCCTTTTCGGAATTCTGGGCGCATTTTTCGAAATTTTCAAAGGGGTTAGCCTTCTCGGAATTCTGGGCGCATTTTTCGAAATTTTCAAACGGGTTAGCCTTCTCGGAATTCTGGCCACATTTTTCGAAATTTTCAAAGGGGTTAGCCTTCTCGGAATTCTGGGCGCATTTTTCGAAATTTTCAAAGGGGTTAGCCTTCTCGGAATTCTGGGCGCATGTTTCGAAATTTTCCTAGGGGTTAGCCTTCTCGGAATTCTGGGCGCATGTTTCGAAATTTTCAAAGGGGTTAGCCTTTTCGGAATTCTGGGCGCATTTTTCGAAATTTTCAAAGGGGTTAGCCTTCTCGGAATTCTGGGCGCATTTTTCGAAATTTTCAAAGGGGTTAAGCCTTCTCGGAATTCTGGGCGCATTTTTCGAAATTTTCAAACGGGTTAGCCTTCTCTGAATTCTGGGCGCATTTTTCGAAATTTTCAAAGGGTTAGCCTTTTCGGAATTCTGGGCGCAATTTTTGAAATTTTCAAAGGGGTTAGCCTTCTCGGAATTCTGGGCGCATTTTTCGAAATTTTCAAAGGGGTTAGGCTTCTCGGAATTCTGGGCGCATTTTTCGAAATTTTCAAAGGGGTTAGCCTTCTCGGAAATTTGGGCGCATTTTTCGAAATTTTCAATGGGGTTAGCCTTCTCGGAATTTTGGGCGCATTTTTCGAAATTTTCAAAGGGGTTAGCCTTCTCGGAATTCTGGGCGCATTTTTCGAAATTTTCAAAGGGGTTAGCCTTCTCGGAATTCTGACGCATTTTTCGAAATTTTCAAAGGGGTTAGCCTTCTCGGCATTCTGGGCGCATTTTTCGAAATTTTCAAAGGGGTTAGCCTCCTCGGAATTCTGGGCGCATTTTTCGAAATTTTCAAAGGGGTTAGCCTTCTCGGAATTCTGGGCGCATTTTTCGAAATTTTCAAAGGGGTTAGCCTTCTCGGAATTCTGGGCGCATTTTTCGAAATTTTCAAAGGGGTTAGCCTTCTCGGAATTCTGGGCGCATTTTCTAAATTTTCAAACGGGTTAGCCTTCTCGGAATTCTGGCCACATTTTTCGAAATTTTCAAAGGGTTAGCCTTCTCGGAATTCTGGGCGCAATTTTCGAAATTTTCAAAGGGGTTAGGCATCTCGGAATTCTGGGCGCATTTTTCGAAATTTTCAAAGGGGTTAGGCTTCTCGGAATTCTGGGCGCATTTTTCGAAATTTTCAAAGGGGTTAGCCTTCTCGGAAATTTGGGCGCATTTTTCGAAATTTTCAATGGGGTTAGCCTTCTCGGAATTTTGGGCGCATTTTTCGAAATTTTCAAAGGGGTTAGCCTTCTCGGAATTCTGGGCGCATTTTTCGAAATTTTCAAAGGGGTTAGCCTTCTCGGCATTCTGGGCGCATTTTTCGAAATTTTCAAAGGGGTTAGCCTCCTCGGAATTCTGGGCGCATTTTTCGAAATTTTCAAAGGGGTTAGCCTTCTCGGAATTCTGGGCGCATTTTTCGAAATTTTCAAAGGGGTTAGCCTTCTCGGAATTCTGGGCGCATTTTTCGAAATTTTCAAAGGGGTTAGCCTTCTCGGAATTCTGGGCGCATTTTTCGAAATTTTCAAAGGGGTTAGCCTTCTCGGAATTCTGGGCGCATTTTTCGAAATTTTCAAAGGTGTTAGCCTTCTCGGAATTCTGGGCGCATTTTTCGAAATTTTCCTAGGGGTTAGCCTTCTCGGAATGTGGGCGCATTTTTCGAAATTTCAAAGGGGTTAGCCTTTTCGGAATGTGGGCGCATTTTTCGAAATTTCAAAGGGGTTAGCCTTTTCGGAATTCTGGGCGCATTTTTCGAAATTTTCAAAGGGGTTAGCCTTCTCGGAATTCTGGGCGCATTTTTCGAAATTTTCAAACGGGTTAGCCTTCTCGGAATTCTGGCCACATTTTTCGAAATATTCAAAGGGTTAGCCTTCTCGGAATTCTGGGCGCATTTTTCGAAATTTCAAAGGGGTTAGCCTTTTCGGAATTCTGGGCGCATTTTTCGAAATTTTCAAAGGGGTTAGCCTTCTCGGAATTCTGGGCGCATTTTTCGAAATTTTCAAACGGGTTAGCCTTCTCGGAATTCTGGCCACATTTTTCGAAATTTTCAAAGGGTTAGCCTTCTCGGAATTCTGGGCGCAATTTTCGAAATTTTCAAAGGGGTTAGGCTTCTCGGAATTCTGGGCGCATTTTTCGAAATTTTCAAAGGGGTTAGGCTTCTCGGAATTCTGGGCGCATTTTTCGAAATTTTCAAAGGGGTTAGCCTTTTCGGAAATTTGGGCGCATTTTTCGAAATTTTCAATGGGGTTAGCCTTCTCGGAATTTTGGGCGCATTTTTCGAAATTTTCAAAGGGGTTAGCCTTCTCGGAATTCTGGGCGCATTTTTCGAAATTTTCAAAGGGGTTAGCCTTCTCGGCATTCTGGGCGCATTTTTCGAAATTTTCAAAGGGGTTAGCCTTCTCGGAATTCTGGGCGCATTTTTCGAAATTTTCAAAGGGGTTAGACTTCTCGGAATTCTGGGCGCATTTTTCGAAATTTTCAAAGGGGTTAGCCTTCTCGGAATTCTGGGCGCATTTTTCGAAATTTTCAAAGGGGTTAGCCTTCTCGGAATTCTGGGCGCATTTTTCGAAATTTTCAAAGGGGTTAGCCTTCTCGGAATTCTGGGCGCATTTTTCGAAATTTTCAAAGGTGTTAGCCTTCTCGGAATTCTGGGCGCATTTTTCGAAATTTTCCCAAGGGGTTAGCCTTCTCGGAATGTGGGCGCATTTTTCGAAATTTCAAAGGGGTTAGCCTTTTCGGTATGTGGGCGCATTTTTCGAAATTTCAAAGGGGTTAGCCTTTTCGGAATTCTGGGCGCATTTTTCGAAATTTTCAAAGGGGTTAGCCTTCTCGGAATTCTGGGCGCATTTTTCGAAATTTTCAAACGGGTTAGCCTTCTCGGAATTCTGGCCACATTTTTCGAAATTTTCAAAGGGTTAGCCTTCTCGGAATTCTGGGCGCATTTTTCGAAATTTCAAAGGGGTTAGCCTTCTCGGAATTCTGGGCGCATTTTTCGAAATTTTCAAACGGGTTAGCCTTCTCGGAATTCTGGCCACATTTTTCGAAATTTTCAAAGGGTTAGCCTTCTCGGAATTCTGGGCGCAATTTTCGAAATTTTCAAAGGGGTTAGGCTTCTCGGAATTCTGGGCGCATTTTTCGAAATTTTCAAAGGGGTTAGGCTTCTCGGATTTCTGGGCGGAATTTTCGAAATTTTCAAAGGGGTTAGCCTTCTCGGAATTCTGGGCGCATTTTCCTAAATTTTCAAAGGAGTTAGCCTTCTCGGAATTCTGGGCGAATTTTTCGAAATTTTCAAAGGGGTTAACCCTCTCGGAATTCTGGGCGCATTTTTCGAAATTTTCAAAGGGGTTAGCCTTCTCGGAAATTTGGGCGCATTTTTCGAAATTTTCAAAGGGGTTAGCCTTCTCGGCATTCTGGGCGGATTTTTCGAAATTTTCAAAGGGGTTAGCCTTCTCGGCATTCTGGGCGGATTTTTCGAAATTTTCAAAGGGGTTAGCCTTTTTGGAATTCTGGGCGCATTTTTCGAAATTTTCAAAGGGGTTAGCCTTCTCGGAATTCTGGGCGCATTTTTCGAAATTTTCAAAGGGGTTAGCCTTCTCGGAATTCTGGGCGCATTTTTCGAAATTTTCAAAGGGGATAGCCTTCTCGGAATTCTGTGCGCATTTTTCGAAATTTTCAAAGGGGTTAGCCTTCTCGGAATTCTGGACGCATTTTTCGAAATTTTCAAAGGGGTTAGCCTTCTCGGAATTCTGGGCGCATTTTTCGAAATTTTCAAAGGGGTTAGCCTTCTCGGAATTCTGGGCGTATTTTTCGAAATTTTCAAAGGGGTTAGCCTTCTCAGAATTCTGGGCGCATTTTTCGAAATTTTCAAAGGGGTTAGCCTTTTCGGAATCCTGGGCGCATTTTTCGAAATTTTCAAAGGGGTTAGCCTTCTCGGAATTCTGGGCGCATTTTCGAAATTTTCAAACGGGTTAGCCTTCTCGGAATTCTGGCCACATTTTTCGAAATTTTCAAAGGGTTAGCCTTCTCGGAATTCTGGGCGCAATTTTCGAAATTTTCAAAGGGGTTAGGCTTCTCGGAATTCTCTGCGCATTTTTCGAAATTTTCAAAGGGGTTAGGCTTCTCGGAATTCTGGGCGCATTTTTCGAAATTTTCAAAGGGGTTAGCCTTCTCGGAAATTTGGGCGCATTTTTCGAAATTTTCAATGGGGTTAGCCTTCTCGGAATTTTGGGCGCATTTTTCGAAATTTTCAAAGGGGTTAGCCTTCTCGGAATTCTGGGCGCATTTTTCGAAATTTTCAAAGGGGTTAGCCTTCTCGGCATTCTGGGCGCATTTTTCGAAATTTTCAAAGGGGTTAGCCTCCTCGGAATTCTGGGCGCATTTTTCGAAATTTTCAAAGGGGTTAGCCTTCTCGGAATTCTGGGCGCATTTTTCGAAATTTTCAAAGGGGTTAGCCTTCTCGGAATTCTGGGCGCATTTTTCGAAATTTTCAAAGGGGTTAGCCTTCTCGGAATTCTGGGCGCATTTTTCGAAATTTTCAAAGGGGTTAGCCTTCTCGGAATTCTGGGCGCATTTTTCGAAATTTTCAAAGGTGTTAGCCTTCTCGGAATTCTGGGCGCATTTTTCGAAATTTTCCTAGGGGTTAGCCTTCTCGGAATGTGGGCGCATTTTTCGAAATTTCAAAGGGGTTAGCCTTTTCGGAATGTGGGCGCATTTTTCGAAATTTCAAAGGGGTTAGCCTTTTCGGAATTCTGGGCGCATTTTTCGAAATTTTCAAAGGGGTTAGCCTTCTCGGAATTCTGGGCGCATTTTTCGAAATTTTCAAACGGGTTAGCCTTCTCGGAATTCTGGCCACATTTTTCGAAATATTCAAAGGGTTAGCCTTCTCGGAATTCTGGGCGCATTTTTCGAAATTTCAAAGGGGTTAGCCTTTTCGGAATTCTGGGCGCATTTTTCGAAATTTTCAAAGGGGTTAGCCTTCTCGGAATTCTGGGCGCATTTTTCGAAATTTTCAAACGGGTTAGCCTTCTCGGAATTCTGGCCACATTTTTCGAAATTTTCAAAGGGGTTAGCCTTCTCGGAATTCTGGGCGCATTTTTCGAAATTTTCAAAGGGGTTAGCCTTCTCGGAATTCTGGGCGCATTTTTCGAAATTTTCAAAGGTGTTAGCCTTCTCGGAATTCTGGGCGCATTTTTCGAAATTTTCAAAGGGGTTAGCCTTTTCGGAATCCTGGGCGCATTTTTCGAAATTTTCAAAGGGGTTAGCCTTCTCGGAATTCTGGGCGCATTTTCGAAATTTTCAAACGGGTTAGCCTTCTCGGAATTCTGGCCACATTTTTCGAAATTTTCAAAGGGTTAGCCTTCTCGGAATTCTGGGCGCAATTTTCGAAATTTTCAAAGGGGTTAGGCTTCTCGGAATTCTCTGCGCATTTTTCGAAATTTTCAAAGGGGTTAGGCTTCTCGGAATTCTGGGCGCATTTTTCGAAATTTTCAAAGGGGTTAGCCTTCTCGGAAATTTGGGCGCATTTTTCGAAATTTTCAATGGGGTTAGCCTTCTCGGAATTTTGGGCGCATTTTTCGAAATTTTCAAAGGGGTTAGCCTTCTCGGAATTCTGGGCGCATTTTTCGAAATTTTCAAAGGGGTTAGCCTTCTCGGCATTCTGGGCGCATTTTTCGAAATTTTCAAAGGGGTTAGCCTCCTCGGAATTCTGGGCGCATTTTTCGAAATTTTCAAAGGGGTTAGCCTTCTCGGAATTCTGGGCGCATTTTTCGAAATTTTCAAAGGGGTTAGCCTTCTCGGAATTCTGGGCGCATTTTTCGAAATTTTCAAAGGGGTTAGCCTTCTCGGAATTCTGGGCGCATTTTTCGAAATTTTCAAAGGGGTTAGCCTTCTCGGAATTCTGGGCGCATTTTTCGAAATTTTCAAAGGTGTTAGCCTTCTCGGAATTCTGGGCGCATTTTTCGAAATTTTCCTAGGGGTTAGCCTTCTCGGAATGTGGGCGCATTTTTCGAAATTTCAAAGGGGTTAGCCTTTTCGGAATGTGGGCGCATTTTTCGAAATTTCAAAGGGGTTAGCCTTTTCGGAATTCTGGGCGCATTTTTCGAAATTTTCAAAGGGGTTAGCCTTCTCGGAATTCTGGGCGCATTTTTCGAAATTTTCAAACGGGTTAGCCTTCTCGGAATTCTGGCCACATTTTTCGAAATATTCAAAGGGTTAGCCTTCTCGGAATTCTGGGCGCATTTTTCGAAATTTCAAAGGGGTTAGCCTTTTCGGAATTCTGGGCGCATTTTTCGAAATTTTCAAAGGGGTTAGCCTTCTCGGAATTCTGGGCGCATTTTTCGAAATTTTCAAACGGGTTAGCCTTCTCGGAATTCTGGCCACATTTTTCGAAATTTTCAAAGGGGTTAGCCTTCTCGGAATTCTGGGCGCATTTTTCGAAATTTTCAAAGGGGTTAGCCTTCTCGGAATTCTGGGCGCATGTTTCGAAATTTTCCTAGGGGTTAGCCTTCTCGGAATTCTGGGCGCATGTTTCGAAATTTTCAAAGGGGTTAGCCTTTTCGGAATTCTGGGCGCATTTTTCGAAATTTTCAAAGGGGTTAGCCTTCTCGGAATTCTGGGCGCATTTTTCGAAATTTTCAAAGGGGTTAAGCCTTCTCGGAATTCTGGGCGCATTTTTCGAAATTTTCAAACGGGTTAGCCTTCTCTGAATTCTGGGCGCATTTTTCGAAATTTTCAAAGGGTTAGCCTTTTCGGAATTCTGGGCGCAATTTTTGAAATTTTCAAAGGGGTTAGCCTTCTCGGAATTCTGGGCGCATTTTTCGAAATTTTCAAAGGGGTTAGGCTTCTCGGAATTCTGGGCGCATTTTTCGAAATTTTCAAAGGGGTTAGCCTTCTCGGAAATTTGGGCGCATTTTTCGAAATTTTCAATGGGGTTAGCCTTCTCGGAATTTTGGGCGCATTTTTCGAAATTTTCAAAGGGGTTAGCCTTCTCGGAATTCTGGGCGCATTTTTCGAAATTTTCAAAGGGGTTAGCCTTCTCGGAATTCTGGGCGCATTTTTCGAAATTTTCAAAGGGGTTAGCCTTCTCGGCATTCTGGGCGCATTTTTCGAAATTTTCAAAGGGGTTAGCCTCCTCGGAATTCTGGGCGCATTTTTCGAAATTTTCAAAGGGGTTAGCCTTCTCGGAATTCTGGGCGCATTTTTCGAAATTTTCAAAGGGGTTAGCCTTCTCGGAATTCTGGGCGCATTTTTCGAAATTTTCAAAGGGGTTAGCCTTCTCGGAATTCTGGGCGCATTTTCTAAATTTTCAAACGGGTTAGCCTTCTCGGAATTCTGGCCACATTTTTCGAAATTTTCAAAGGGTTAGCCTTCTCGGAATTCTGGGCGCAATTTTCGAAATTTTCAAAGGGGTTAGGCTTCTCGGAATTCTGGGCGCATTTTTCGAAATTTTCAAAGGGGTTAGGCTTCTCGGAATTCTGGGCGCATTTTTCGAAATTTTCAAAGGGGTTAGCCTTCTCGGAAATTTGGGCGCATTTTTCGAAATTTTCAATGGGGTTAGCCTTCTCGGAATTTTGGGCGCATTTTTCGAAATTTTCAAAGGGGTTAGCCTTCTCGGAATTCTGGGCGCATTTTTCGAAATTTTCAAAGGGGTTAGCCTTCTCGGAATTCTGGGCGCATTTTTCGAAATTTTCAAAGGGGTTAGCCTTCTCGGCATTCTGGGCGCATTTTTCGAAATTTTCAAAGGGGTTAGCCTCCTCGGAATTCTGGGCGCATTTTTCGAAATTTTCAAAGGGGTTAGCCTTCTCGGAATTCTGGGCGCATTTTTCGAAATTTTCAAAGGGGTTAGCCTTCTCGGAATTCTGGGCGCATTTTTCGAAATTTTCAAAGGGGTTAGCCTTCTCGGAATTCTGGGCGCATTTTTCGAAATTTTCAAAGGGGTTAGCCTTCTCGGAATTCTGGGCGCATTTTTCGAAATTTTCAAAGGTGTTAGCCTTCTCGGAATTCTGGGCGCATTTTTCGAAATTTTCCTAGGGGTTAGCCTTCTCGGAATGTGGGCGCATTTTTCGAAATTTCAAAGGGGTTAGCCTTTTCGGAATGTGGGCGCATTTTTCGAAATTTCAAAGGGGTTAGCCTTTTCGGAATTCTGGGCGCATTTTTCGAAATTTTCAAAGGGGTTAGCCTTCTCGGAATTCTGGGCGCATTTTTCGAAATTTTCAAACGGGTTAGCCTTCTCGGAATTCTGGCCACATTTTTCGAAATATTCAAAGGGTTAGCCTTCTCGGAATTCTGGGCGCATTTTTCGAAATTTCAAAGGGGTTAGCCTTTTCGGAATTCTGGGCGCATTTTTCGAAATTTTCAAAGGGGTTAGCCTTCTCGGAATTCTGGGCGCATTTTTCGAAATTTTCAAACGGGTTAGCCTTCTCGGAATTCTGGCCACATTTTTCGAAATTTTCAAAGGGGTTAGCCTTCTCGGAATTCTGGGCGCATTTTTCGAAATTTTCAAAGGGGTTAGCCTTCTCGGAATTCTGGGCGCATGTTTCGAAATTTTCCTAGGGGTTAGCCTTCTCGGAATTCTGGGCGCATGTTTCGAAATTTTCAAAGGGGTTAGCCTTTTCGGAATTCTGGGCGCATTTTTCGAAATTTTCAAAGGGGTTAGCCTTCTCGGAATTCTGGGCGCATTTTTCGAAATTTTCAAAGGGGTTAGCCTTCTCGGAATTCTGGGCGCATTTTTCGAAATTTTCAAACGGGTTAGCCTTCTCTGAATTCTGGGCGCATTTTTCGAAATTTTCAAAGGGTTAGCCTTTTCGGAATTCTGGGCGCAATTTTTGAAATTTTCAAAGGGGTTAGCCTTCTCGGAATTCTGGGCGCATTTTTCGAAATTTTCAAAGGGGTTAGCCTTTTCGGAATACTGGGCGCATTTTTCGAAATTTTCAAAGGGGTTAGCCTTCTCGGAATTCTGGGCGCATTTTTCGAAATTTTCAAAGGGGTTAGCCTTCTCGGAATTCTGGGCGCATTTTTCGAAATTTTCCTAGGGGTTAGCCTTCTCGGAATGTGGGCGCATTTTTCGAAATTTCAAAGGGGTTAGCCTTTTCGGAATTCTGGGCGCATTTTTCGAAATTTTCAAAGGGGTTAGCCTTCTCGGAATTCTGGGCGCATTTTTCGAAATTTTCAAAGGGGTTAGCCTTCTCGGAATTCTGGGCGCATTTTCCGAAATTTTCAAAGGGGTTAACCTTCTCGGAATTCTGGGCGAATTTTTCGAAATTTTCAAAGGGGTTAACCCTCTCGGAATTCTGGGCGCATTTTTCGAAATTTTCAAAGGGTTTAGCCTTCTCGGAAATTTGGGCGCATTTTTCGAAATTTTCAAAGGGGTTAGCCTTCTCGGCATTCTGGGCGGATTTTTCGAAATTTTCAAAGGGGTTAGCCTTTTTGGAATTCTGGGCGCATTTTTCGAAATTTTCAAAGGGGTTAGCCTTCTCGGAATTCTGGGCGCATTTTTCGAAATTTTCAAAGGGGTTAGCCTTCTCGGAATTCTGGGCGCATTTTTCGAAATTTTCAAAGGGGATAGCCTTCTCGGAATTCTGTGCGCATTTTTCGAAATTTTCAAAGGGGTTAGCCTTCTCGGAATTCTGGGCGCATTTTTCGAAATTTTCAAAGGGGTTAGCCTTCTCGGAATTCTGGACGCATTTTTCGAAATTTTCAAAGGGGTTAGCCTTCTCGGAATTCTGGGCGCATTTTTCGAAATTTTCAAAGGGGTTAGCCTTCTCGGAATTCTGGGCGTATTTTTCGAAATTTTCAAAGGGGTTAGCCTTCTCAGAATTCTGGGCGCATTTTTCGAAATTTTCAAAGGGGTTAGCCTTTTCGGAATCCTGGGCGCATTTTTCGAAATTTTCAAAGGGGTTAGCCTTCTCGGAATTCTGGGCGCATTTTCGAAATTTTCAAACGGGATAGCCTTCTCGGAATTCTGGCCACATTTTTCGAAATTTTCAAAGGGTTAGCCTTCTCGGAATTCTGGGCGCAATTTTCGAAATTTTCAAAGGGGTTAGGCTTCTCGGAATTCTGGGCGCATTTTTCGAAATTTTCAAAGGGGTTAGGCTTCTCGGAATTCTGGGCGCATTTTTCGAAATTTTCAAAGGGGTTAGCCTTTTCGGAAATTTGGGCGCATTTTTCGACATTTTCAATGGGGTTAGCCTTCTCGGAATTTTGGGCGCATTTTTCGAAATTTTCAAAGGGGTTAGCCTTCTCGGAATTCTGGGCGCATTTTTCGAAATTTTCAAAGGGGTTAGCCTTCTCGGCATTCTGGGCGCATTTTTCGAAATTTTCAAAGGGGTTAGCCTTCTCGGAATTCTGGGCGCATTTTTCGAAATTTTCAAAGGGGTTAGACTTCTCGGAATTCTGGGCGCATTTTTCGAAATTTTCAAAGGGGTTAGCCTTCTCGGCATTCTGGGCGGATTTTTCGAAATTTTCAAAGGGGTTAGCCTTTTTGGAATTCTGGGCGCATTTTTCGAAATTTTCAAAGGGGTTAGCCTTCTCGGAATTCTGGGCGCATTTTTCGAAATTTTCAAAGGTGTTAGCCTTCTCGGAATTCTGGGCGCATTTTTCGAAATTTTCCCAAGGGGTTAGCCTTCTCGGAATGTGGGCGCATTTTTCGAAATTTCAAAGGGGTTAGCCTTTTCGGAATGTGGGCGCATTTTTCGAAATTTCAAAGGGGTTAGCCTTTTCGGAATTCTGGGCGCATTTTTCGAAATTTTCAAAGGGGTTAGCCTTCTCGGAATTCTGGGCGCATTTTTCGAAATTTTCAAACGGGTTAGCCTTCTCGGAATTCTGGCCACATTTTTCGAAATTTTCAAAGGGTTAGCCTTCTCGGAATTCTGGGCGCATTTTTCGAAATTTCAATGGGGTTAGCCTTCTCGGAATTCTGGGCGCATTTTTCGAAATTTTCAAACGGGTTAGCCTTCTCGGAATTCTGGCCACATTTTTCGAAATTTTCAAAGGGTTAGCCTTCTCGGAATTCTGGGCGCAATTTTCGAAATTTTCAAAGGGGTTAGGCTTCTCGGAATTCTGGGCGCATTTTTCGAAATTTTCAAAGGGGTTAGGCTTCTCGGATTTCTGGGCGGAATTTTCGAAATTTTCAAAGGGGTTAGCCTTCTCGGAATTCTGGGCGCATTTTCCGAAATTTTCAAAGGAGTTAGCCTTCTCGGAATTCTGGGCGAATTTTTCGAAATTTTCAAAGGGGTTAACCCTCTCGGAATTCTGGGCGCATTTTTCGAAATTTTCAAAGGGGTTAGCCTTCTCGGAAATTTGGGCGCATTTTTCGAAATTTTCAAAGGGGTTAGCCTTCTCGGCATTCTGGGCGGATTTTTCGAAATTTTCAAAGGGGTTAGCCTTCTCGGCATTCTGGGCGGATTTTTCGAAATTTTCAAAGGGGTTAGCCTTTTTGGAATTCTGGGCGCATTTTTCGAAATTTTCAAAGGGGTTAGCCTTCTCGGAATTCTGGGCGCATTTTTCGAAATTTTCAAAGGGGTTAGCCTTCTCGGAATTCTGGGCGCATTTTTCGAAATTTTCAAAGGGGATAGCCTTCTCGGAATTCTGTGCGCATTTTTCGAAATTTTCAAAGGGGTTAGCCTTCTCGGAATTCTGGACGCATTTTTCGAAATTTTCAAAGGGGTTAGCCTTCTCGGAATTCTGGGCGCATTTTTCGAAATTTTCAAAGGGGTTAGCCTTCTCGGAATTCTGGGCGTATTTTTCGAAATTTTCAAAGGGGTTAGCCTTCTCAGAATTCTGGGCGCATTTTTCGAAATTTTCAAAGGGGTTAGCCTTTTCGGAATCCTGGGCGCATTTTTCGAAATTTTCAAAGGGGTTAGCCTTCTCGGAATTCTGGGCGCATTTTCGAAATTTTCAAACGGGTTAGCCTTCTCGGAATTCTGGCCACATTTTTCGAAATTTTCAAAGGGTTAGCCTTCTCGGAATTCTGGGCGCAATTTTCGAAATTTTCAAAGGGGTTAGGCTTCTCGGAATTCTGGGCGCATTTTTCGAAATTTTCAAAGGGGTTAGGCTTCTCGGAATTCTGGGCGCATTTTTCGAAATTTTCAAAGGGGTTAGCCTTCTCGGAAATTTGGGCGCATTTTTCGAAATTTTCAATGGGGTTAGCCTTCTCGGAATTTTGGGCGCATTTTTCGAAATTTTCAAAGGGGTTAGCCTTCTCGGAATTCTGGGCGCATTTTTCGAAATTTTCAAAGGGGTTAGCCTTCTCGGAATTCTGGGCGCATTTTTCGAAATTTTCAAAGGGGTTAGCCTTCTCGGCATTCTGGGCGCATTTTTCGAAATTTTCAAAGGGGTTAGCCTCCTCGGAATTCTGGGCGCATTTTTCGAAATTTTCAAAGGGGTTAGCCTTCTCGGAATTCTGGGCGCATTTTTCGAAATTTTCAAAGGGGTTAGCCTTCTCGGAATTCTGGGCGCATTTTTCGAAATTTTCAAAGGGGTTAGCCTTCTCGGAATTCTGGGCGCATTTTTCGAAATTTTCAAAGGGGTTAGCCTTCTCGGAATTCTGGGCGCATTTTTCGAAATTTTCAAAGGTGTTAGCCTTCTCGGAATTCTGGGCGCATTTTTCGAAATTTTCCTAGGGGTTAGCCTTCTCGGAATGTGGGCGCATTTTTCGAAATTTCAAAGGGGTTAGCCTTTTCGGAATGTGGGCGCATTTTTCGAAATTTCAAAGGGGTTAGCCTTTTCGGAATTCTGGGCGCATTTTTCGAAATTTTCAAAGGGGTTAGCCTTCTCGGAATTCTGGGCGCATTTTTCGAAATTTTCAAACGGGTTAGCCTTCTCGGAATTCTGGCCACATTTTTCGAAATATTCAAAGGGTTAGCCTTCTCGGAATTCTGGGCGCATTTTTCGAAATTTCAAAGGGGTTAGCCTTTTCGGAATTCTGGGCGCATTTTTCGAAATTTTCAAAGGGGTTAGCCTTCTCGGAATTCTGGGCGCATTTTTCGAAATTTTCAAACGGGTTAGCCTTCTCGGAATTCTGGCCACATTTTTCGAAATTTTCAAAGGGGTTAGCCTTCTCGGAATTCTGGGCGCATTTTTCGAAATTTTCAAAGGGGTTAGCCTTCTCGGAATTCTGGGCGCATGTTTCGAAATTTTCCTAGGGGTTAGCCTTCTCGGAATTCTGGGCGCATGTTTCGAAATTTTCAAAGGGGTTAGCCTTTTCGGAATTCTGGGCGCATTTTTCGAAATTTTCAAAGGGGTTAGCCTCCTCGGAATTCTGGGCGCATTTTTCGAAATTTTCAAACGGGTTAGCCTTCTCGGAATTCTGGCCACATTTTTCGAAATTTTCAAAGGGTTAGCCTTCTCGGAATTCTGGGCGCAATTTTCGAAATTTTCAAAGGGGTTAGGCTTCTCGGAATTCTGGGCGCATTTTTCGAAATTTTCAAAGGGGTTAGGCTTCTCGGAATTCTGGGCGCATTTTTCGAAATTTTCAAAGGGGTTAGCCTTCTCGGAAATTTGGGCGCATTTTTCGAAATTTTCAATGGGGTTAGCCTTCTCGGAATTTTGGGCGCATTTTTCGAAATTTTCAAAGGGGTTAGCCTTCTCGGAATTCTGGGCGCATTTTTCGAAATTTTCAAAGGGGTTAGCCTTCTCGGAATTCTGGGCGCATTTTTCGAAATTTTCAAAGGGGTTAGCCTTCTCGGCATTCTGGGCGCATTTTTCGAAATTTTCAAAGGGGTTAGCCTCCTCGGAATTCTGGGCGCATTTTTCGAAATTTTCAAAGGGGTTAGCCTTCTCGGAATTCTGGGCGCATTTTTCGAAATTTTCAAAGGGGTTAGCCTTCTCGGAATTCTGGGCGCATTTTTCGAAATTTTCAAAGGGGTTAGCCTTCTCGGAATTCTGGGCGCATTTTTCGAAATTTTCAAAGGGGTTAGCCTTCTCGGAATTCTGGGCGCATTTTTCGAAATTTTCAAAGGTGTTAGCCTTCTCGGAATTCTGGGCGCATTTTTTGAAATTTTCCTAGGGGTTAGCCTTCTCGGAATGTGGGCGCATTTTTCGAAATTTCAAAGGGGTTAGCCTTTTCGGAATGTGGGCGCATTTTTCGAAATTTCAAAGGGGTTAGCCTTTTCGGAATTCTGGGCGCATTTTTCGAAATTTTCAAAGGGGTTAGCCTTCTCGGAATTCTGGGCGCATTTTTCGAAATTTTCAAACGGGTTAGCCTTCTCGGAATTCTGGCCACATTTTTCGAAATATTCAAAGGGTTAGCCTTCTCGGAATTCTGGGCGCATTTTTCGAAATTTCAAAGGGGTTAGCCTTTTCGGAATTCTGGGCGCATTTTTCGAAATTTTCAAAGGGGTTAGCCTTCTCGGAATTCTGGGCGCATTTTTCGAAATTTTCAAACGGGTTAGCCTTCTCGGAATTCTGGCCACATTTTTCGAAATTTTCAAAGGGGTTAGCCTTCTCGGAATTCTGGGCGCATTTTTCGAAATTTTCAAAGGGGTTAGCCTTCTCGGAATTCTGGGCGCATGTTTCGAAATTTTCCTAGGGGTTAGCCTTCTCGGAATTCTGGGCGCATGTTTCGAAATTTTCAAAGGGGTTAGCCTTCTCGGAATTCTGGGCGCATTTTTCGAAATTTTCAAAGGGGTTAGCCTTCTCGGAATTCTGGGCGCATTTTTCGAAATTTTCAAAGGGGTTAGCCTTCTCGGAATTCTGGGCGCATTTTTCGAAATTTTCAAACGGGTTAGCCTTCTCTGAATTCTGGGCGCATTTTTCGAAATTTTCAAAGGGTTAGCCTTTTCGGAATTCTGGGCGCAATTTTTGAAATTTTCAAAGGGGTTAGCCTTCTCGGAATTCTGGGCGCATTTTTCGAAATTTTCAAAGGGGTTAGCCTTTTCGGAATACTGGGCGCATTTTTCGAAATTTTCAAAGGGGTTAGCCTTCTCGGAATTCTGGGCGCATTTTTCGAAATTTTCAAAGGGGTTAGCCTTCTCGGAATTCTGGGCGCATTTTTCGAAATTTTCCTAGGGGTTAGCCTTCTCGGAATGTGGGCGCATTTTTCGAAATTTCAAAGGGGTTAGCCTTTTCGGAATTCTGGGCGCATTTTTCGAAATTTTCAAAGGGGTTAGCCTTCTCGGAATTCTGGGCGCATTTTCGAAATTTTCAAACGGGTTAGCCTTCTCGGAATTCTGGCCACATTTTTCGAAATTTTCAAAGGGTTAGCCTTCTCGGAATTCTGGGCGCAATTTTCGAAATTTTCAAAGGGGTTAGGCTTCTCGGAATTCTGGGCGCATTTTTCGAAATTTTCAAAGGGGTTAGGCTTCTCGGAATTCTGGGCGCATTTTTCGAAATTTTCAAAGGGGTTAGCCTTTTCGGAAATTTGGGCGCATTTTTCGAAATTTTCAATGGGGTTAGCCTTGTCGGAATTTTGGGCGCATTTTTCGAAATTTTCAAAGGGGTTAGCCTTCTCGGAATTCTGGGCGCATTTTTCGAAATTTTCAAAGGTGTTAGCCTTCTCGGAATTCTGGGCGCATTTTTTGAAATTTTCCTAGGGGTTAGCCTTCTCGGAATGTGGGCGCATTTTTCGAAATTTCAAAGGGGTTAGCCTTTTCGGAATGTGGGCGCATTTTTCGAAATTTCAAAGGGGTTAGCCTTTTCGGAATTCTGGGCGCATTTTTCGAAATTTTCAAAGGGGTTAGCCTTCTCGGAATTCTGGGCGCATTTTTCGAAATTTTCAAACGGGTTAGCCTTCTCGGAATTCTGGCCACATTTTTCGAAATATTCAAAGGGTTAGCCTTCTCGGAATTCTGGGCGCATTTTTCGAAATTTCAAAGGGGTTAGCCTTTTCGGAATTCTGGGCGCATTTTTCGAAATTTTCAAAGGGGTTAGCCTTCTCGGAATTCTGGGCGCATTTTTCGAAATTTTCAAACGGGTTAGCCTTCTCGGAATTCTGGCCACATTTTTCGAAATTTTCAAAGGGGTTAGCCTTCTCGGAATTCTGGGCGCATTTTTCGAAATTTTCAAAGGGGTTAGCCTTCTCGGAATTCTGGGCGCATGTTTCGAAATTTTCCTAGGGGTTAGCCTTCTCGGAATTCTGGGCGCATGTTTCGAAATTTTCAAAGGGGTTAGCCTTTTCGGAATTCTGGGCGCATTTTTCGAAATTTTCAAAGGGGTTAGCCTTCTCGGAATTCTGGGCGCATTTTTCGAAATTTTCAAAGGGGTTAGCCTTCTCGGAATTCTGGGCGCATTTTTCGAAATTTTCAAACGGGTTAGCCTTCTCTGAATTCTGGGCGCATTTTTCGAAATTTTCAAAGGGTTAGCCTTTTCGGAATTCTGGGCGCAATTTTTGAAATTTTCAAAGGGGTTAGCCTTCTCGGAATTCTGGGCGCATTTTTCGAAATTTTCAAAGGGGTTAGCCTTTTCGGAATACTGGGCGCATTTTTCGAAATTTTCAAAGGGGTTAGCCTTCTCGGAATTCTGGGCGCATTTTTCGAAATTTTCAAAGGGGTTAGCCTTCTCGGAATTCTGGGCGCATTTTTCGAAATTTTCCTAGGGGTTAGCCTTCTCGGAATGTGGGCGCATTTTTCGAAATTTCAAAGGGGTTAGCCTTTTCGGAATTCTGGGCGCATTTTTCGAAATTTTCAAAGGGGTTAGCCTTCTCGGAATTCTGGGCGCATTTTCGAAATTTTCAAACGGGTTAGCCTTCTCGGAATTCTGGCCACATTTTTCGAAATTTTCAAAGGGTTAGCCTTCTCGGAATTCTGGGCGCAATTTTCGAAATTTTCAAAGGGGTTAGGCTTCTCGGAATTCTGGGCGCATTTTTCGAAATTTTCAAAGGGGTTAGGCTTCTCGGAATTCTGGGCGCATTTTTCGAAATTTTCAAAGGGGTTAGCCTTTTCGGAAATTTGGGCGCATTTTTCGAAATTTTCAATGGGGTTAGCCTTGTCGGAATTTTGGGCGCATTTTTCGAAATTTTCAAAGGGGTTAGCCTTCTCGGAATTCTGGGCGCATTTTTCGAAATTTTCAAAGGGGTTAGCCTTCTCGGAATTCTGGGCGCATTTTTCGAAATTTTCAAAGGGGTTAGCCTTCTCGGCATTCTAGGCGCATTTTTCGAAATTTTCAAAGGGGTTAGCCTTCTCGGAATTCAGGGCGCATTTTTCGAAATTTTCAAAGGGGTTAGCCTTCTCGGAATTCTGGGCGCATTTTTCGAAATTTTCAAAGGGGTTAGCCTTCTCGGAATTCTGGGCGCATTTTTCGAAATTTTCAAAGGGGTTAGCCTTCTCGGAATTCTGGGCGCATTTTTCGAAATTTTCAAAGGGGTTAGCCTTCTCGGAATTCTGGGCGCATTTTTCGAAATTTTCAAAGGGGTTAGCCTTCTCGGAATTCTGGGCGCATTTTTCGAAATTTTCAAAGGTGTTAGCCTTCTCGGAATTCTGGGCGCATTTTTCGAAATTTTCAAAGGTGTTAGCCTTCTCGGAATTCTGGGCGCATTTTTCGAAATTTTCCTAGGGGTTAGCCTTCTCGGAATGTGGGCGCATTTTTCGAAATTTCAAAGGGGTTAGCCTTTTCGGAATGTGGGCGCATTTTTCGAAATTTCAAAGGGGTTAGCCTTTTCGGAATTCTGGGCGCATTTTTCGAAATTTTCAAAGGGGTTAGCCTTCTCGGAATTCTGGGCGCATTTTTCGAAATTTTCAAACGGGTTAGCCTTCTCGGAATTCTGGCCACATTTTTCGAAATTTTCAAAGGGTTAGCCTTCTCGGAATTCTGGGCGCAATTTTCGAAATTTTCAAAGGGGTTAGGCTTCTCGGAATTCTGGGCGCATTTTTCGAAATTTTCAAAGGGGTTAGGCTTCTCGGAATTCTGGGCGCATTTTTCGAAATTTTCAAAGGGGTTAGCCTTCTCGGAAATTTGGGCGCATTTTTCGAAATTTTCAAAGGGGTTAGCCTTCTCGGAATTCTGGGCGCATTTTTCGAAATTTTCAAAGGGGTTAGCCTTTTCGGAATTCTGGGCGCATTTTTCGAAATTTTCAAAGGGGTTAGCCTTCTCGGAATTCTGGGCGCATGTTTCGAAATTTTCAAAGGGGTTAGCCTTTTCGGAATTCTGGGCGCATTTTTCGAAATTTTCAAAGGGGTTAGCCTTCTCGGAATTCTGGGCGCATTTTCCGAAATTTTCAAAGGGGTTAACCTTCTCGGAATTCTGGGCGAATTTTTCGAAATTTTCAAAGGGGTTAACCCTCTCGGAATTCTGGGCGCATTTTTCGAAATTTTCAAAGGGGTTAGCCTTCTCGGAAATTTGGGTGCATTTTTCGAAATTTTCAAAGGGGTTAGCCTTCTCGGCATTCTGGGCGGATTTTTCGAAATTTTCAAAGGGGTTAGCCTTTTTGGAATTCTGGGCGCATTTTTCGAAATTTTCAAAGGGGTTAGCCTTCTCGGAATTCTGGGCGCATTTTTCGAAATTTTCAAAGGGGTTAGCCTTCTCGGAATTCTGGGCGCATTTTTCGAAATTTTCAAAGGGGATAGCCTTCTCGGAATTCTGTGCGCATTTTTCGAAATTTTCAAAGGGGTTAGCCTTCTCGGAATTCTGGGCGCATTTTTCGAAATTTTCAAAGGGGTTAGCCTTCTCGGAATTCTGGACGCATTTTTCGAAATTTTCAAAGGGGTTAGCCTTCTCGGAATTCTGGGCGCATTTTTCGAAATTTTCAAAGGGGTTAGCCTTCTCGGAATTCTGGGCGTATTTTTCGAAATTTTCAAAGGGGTTAGCCTTCTCAGAATTCTGGGCGCATTTTTCGAAATTTTCAAAGGGGTTAGCCTTTTCGGAATCCTGGGCGCATTTTTCGAAATTTTCAAAGGGGCTAGCCTTCTCGGAATTCTGGGCGCATTTTCGAAATTTTCAAACGGGATAGCCTTCTCGGAATTCTGGCCACATTTTTCGAAATTTTCAAAGGGTTAGCCTTCTCGGAATTCTGGGCGCAATTTTCGAAATTTTCAAAGGGGTTAGGCTTCTCGGAATTCTGGGCGCATTTTTCGAAATTTTCAAAGGGGTTTGGCTTCTCGGAATTGAGGGCGCATTTTTCGAAATTTTCAAAGGGGTTAGCCTTTTCGGAAATTTGGGCGCATTTTTCGAAATTTTCAATGGGGTTAGCCTTCTCGGAATTTTGGGCGCATTTTTCGAAATTTTCAAAGGGGTTAGCCTTCTCGGAATTCTGGGCGCATTTTTCGAAATTTTCAAAGGGGTTAGCCTTCTCGGAATTCTGGGCGCATTTTTCAAAATTTTCAAAGGGGTTAGCCTTCTCGGCATTCTGGGCGCATTTTTCGAAATTTTCAAAGGGGTTAGCCTTCTCGGAATTCTGGGCGCATTTTTCGAAATTTTCAAAGGGGTTAGCCTTCTCGGAATTCTGGGCGCATTTTTCGAAATTTTCAAAGGGGTTAGCCTTCTCGGAATTCTGGGCGCATTTTTCGAAATTTTCAAAGGGGTTAGCCTTCTCGGAATTCTGGGCGCATTTTTCGAAATTTTCAAAGGGGTTAGCCTTCTCGGAATTCTGGGCGCATTTTTCGAAATTTTCAAAGGTGTTAGCCTTCTCGGAATTCTGGGCGCATTTTTCGAAATTTTCCTAGGGGTTAGCCTTCTCGGAATGTGGGCGCATTTTTCGAAATTTCAAAGGGGTTAGCCTTTTCGGAATGTGGGCGCATTTTTCGAAATTTCAAAGGGGTTAGCCTTTTCGGAATTCTGGGCGCATTTTTCGAAATTTTCAAAGGGGTTAGCCTTCTCGGAATTCTGGGCGCATTTTTCGAAATTTTCAAACGGGTTAGCCTTCTCGGAATTGTGGCCACATTTTTCGAAATTTTCAAAGGGTTAGCCTTCTCGGAATTCTGGGCGCATTTTTCGAAATTTTCAAACGGGTTAGCCTTCTCGGAATTCTGGCCACATTTTTCGAAATTTTCAAAGGGTTAGCCTTCTCGGAATTCTGGGCGCAATTTTCGAAATTTTCAAAGGGGTTAGGCTTCTCGGAATTCTGGGCGCATTTTTCGAAATTTTCAAAGGGGTTAGGCTTCTCGGATTTCTGGGCGGAATTTTCGAAATTTTCAAAGGGGTTAGCCTTCTCGGAATTCTGGGCGCATTTTCCGAAATTTTCAAAGGGGTTAGCCTTCTCGGAATTCTGGGCGAATTTTTCGAAATTTTCAAAGGGGTTAACCCTCTCGGAATTCTGGGCGCATTTTTCGAAATTTTCAAAGGGGTTAGCCTTCTCGGAAATTTGGGCGCATTTTTCGAAATTTTCAAAGGGGTTAGCCTTCTCGGAATTCTGGACGCATTTTTCGAAATTTTCAAAGGGGTTAGCCTTCTCGGAATTCTGGGCGCATTTTTCGAAATTTTCAAAGGGGTTAGCCTTCTCGGAATTCTGGGCGTATTTTTCGAAATTTTCAAAGGGGTTAGCCTTCTCAGAATTCTGGGCGCATTTTTCGAAATTTTCAAAGGGGTTAGCCTTTTCGGAATCCTGGGCGCATTTTTCGAAATTTTCAAAGGGGTTAGCCTTCTCGGAATTCTGGGCGCATTTTCGAAATCTTCAAACGGGTTAGCCTTCTCGGAATTCTGGCCACATTTTTCGAAATTTTCAAAGGGTTAGCCTTCTCGGAATTCTGGGCGCAATTTTCGAAATTTTCAAAGGGGTTAGGCTTCTCGGAATTCTGGGCGCATTTTTCGAAATTTCCAAAGGGGTTAGCCTTTTCGGAATACTGGGCGCATTTTTCGAAATTTTCAAAGGGGTTAGCCTTCTCGGAATTCTGGGCGCATTTTTCGAAATTTTCAAAGGGGTTAGCCTTCTCGGCATTCTGGGCGGATTTTTCGAAATTTTCAAAGGGGTTAGCCTTTTTGGAATTCTGGGCGCATTTTTCGACATTTTCAAAGGGGTTAGCCTTCTCGGAATTCTGGGCGCGTTTTTCGAAATTTTCAAAGGGGTTAGCCTTCTCGGAATTCTGGGCGCATGTTTCGAAATTTTCAAAGGGGTTAGCCTTTTCGGAATTCTGGGAGCATTTTTCGAAATTTTCAAAGGGGTTAGCCTTTTCGGAATTCTGGGCGCATTTTCCGAAATTTTCAAAGGGGTTAACCTTCTCGGAATTCTGGGCGAATTTTTCGAAATTTTCAAAGGGGTTAACCCTCTCGGAATTCTGGGCGCATTTTTCGAAATTTTCAAAGGGGTTAGCCTTCTCGGAAATTTGGGCGCATTTTTCGAAATTTTCAAAGGGGTTAGCCTTCTCGGCATTCTGGGCGGATTTTTCGAAATTTTCAAAGGGGTTAGCCTTTTTGGAATTCTGGGCGCATTTTTCGAAATTTTCAAAGGGGTTAGCCTTCTCGGAATTCTGGGCGCATTTTTCGAAATTTTCAAAGGGGATAGCCTTCTCGGAATTCTGTGCGCATTTTTCGAAATTTTCAAAGGGGTTAGCCTTCTCGGAATTCTGGGCGCATTTTTCGAAATTTTCAAAGGGGTTAGCCTTCTCGGAATTCTGGACGCATTTTTCGAAATTTTCAAAGGGGTTAGCCTTCTCGGAATTCTGGGCGCATTTTTCGAAATTTTCAAAGGGGTTAGCCTTCTCGGAATTCTGGGCGTATTTTTCGAAATTTTCAAAGGGGTTAGCCTTCTCAGAATTCTGGGCGCATTTTTCGAAATTTTCAAAGGGGTTAGCCTTTTCGGAATCCTGGGCGCATTTTTCGAAATTTTCAAAGGGGTTAGCCTTCTCGGAATTCTGGGCGCATTTTCGAAATTTTCAAACGGGATAGCCTTCTCGGAATTCTGGCCACATTTTTCGAAATTTTCAAAGGGTTAGCCTTCTCGGAATTCTGGGCGCAATTTTCGAAATTTTCAAAGGGGTTAGGCTTCTCGGAATTCTGGGCGCATTTTTCGAAATTTTCAAAGGGGTTAGGCTTCTCGGAATTCTGGGCGCATTTTTCGAAATTTTCAAAGGGGTTAGCCTTTTCGGAAATTTGGGCGCATTTTTCGAAATTTTCAATGGGGTTAGCCTTCTCGGAATTTTGGGCGCATTTTTCGAAATTTTCAAAGGGGTTAGCCTTCTCGGAATTCTGGGCGCATTTTTCGAAATTTTCAAAGGGGTTAGCCTTCTCGGCATTCTGGGCGCATTTTTCGAAATTTTCAAAGGGGTTAGCCTTCTCGGAATTCTGGGCGCATTTATCGAAATTTTCAAAGGGGTTAGACTTCTCGGAATTCTGGGCGCATTTTTCGAAATTTTCAAAGGGGTTAGCCTTCTCGGAATTCTGGGCGCATTTTTCGAAATTTTCAAAGGGGTTAGCCTTCTCGGAATTCTGGGCGCATTTTTCGAAATTTTCAAAGGGGTTAGCCTTCTCGGAATTCTGGGCGCATTTTTCGAAATTTTCAAAGGTGTTAGCCTTCTCGGAATTCTGGGCGCATTTTTCGAAATTTTCCCAAGGGGTTAGCCTTCTCGGAATGTGGGCGCATTTTTCGAAATTTCAAAGGGGTTAGCCTTTTCGGAATGTGGGCGCATTTTTCGAAATTTCAAAGGGGTTAGCCTTTTCGGAATTCTGGGCGCATTTTTCGAAATTTTCAAAGGGGTTAGCCTTCTCGGAATTCTGGGCGCATTTTTCGAAATTTTCAAACGGGTTAGCCTTCTCGGAATTCTGGCCACATTTTTCGAAATTTTCAAAGGGTTAGCCTTCTCGGAATTCTGGGCGCATTTTTCGAAATTTCAAAGGGGTTAGCCTTCTCGGAATTCTGGGCGCATTTTTCGAAATTTTCAAACGGGTTAGCCTTCTCGGAATTCTGGCCACATTTTTCGAAATTTTCAAAGGGTTAGCCTTCTCGGAATTCTGGGCGCAATTTTCGAAATTTTCAAAGGGGTTAGGCTTCTCGGAATTCTGGGCGCATTTTTCGAAATTTTCAAAGGGGTTAGGCTTCTCGGATTTCTGGGCGGAATTTTCGAAATTTTCAAAGGGGTTAGCCTTCTCGGAATTCTGGGCGCATTTTCCGAAATTTTCAAAGGAGTTAGCCTTCTCGGAATTCTGGGCGAATTTTTCGAAATTTTCAAAGGGGTTAACCCTCTCGGAATTCTGGGCGCATTTTTCGAAATTTTCAAAGGGGTTAGCCTTCTCGGAAATTTGGGCGCATTTTTCGAAATTTTCAAAGGGGTTAGCCTTCTCGGCATTCTGGGCGGATTTTTCGAAATTTTCAAAGGGGTTAGCCTTCTCGGCATTCTGGGCGGATTTTTCGAAATTTTCAAAGGGGTTAGCCTTTTTGGAATTCTGGGCGCATTTTTCGAAATTTTCAAAGGGGTTAGCCTTCTCGGAATTCTGGGCGCATTTTTCGAAATTTTCAAAGGGGTTAGCCTTCTCGGAATTCTGGGCGCATTTTTCGAAATTTTCAAAGGGGATAGCCTTCTCGGAATTCTGTGCGCATTTTTCGAAATTTTCAAAGGGGTTAGCCTTCTCGGAATTCTGGACGCATTTTTCGAAATTTTCAAAGGGGTTAGCCTTCTCGGAATTCTGGGCGCATTTTTCGAAATTTTCAAAGGGGTTAGCCTTCTCGGAATTCTGGGCGTATTTTTCGAAATTTTCAAAGGGGTTAGCCTTCTCAGAATTCTGGGCGCATTTTTCGAAATTTTCAAAGGGGTTAGCCTTTTCGGAATCCTGGGCGCATTTTTCGAAATTTTCAAAGGGGTTAGCCTTCTCGGAATTCTGGGCGCATTTTCGAAATTTTCAAACGGGTTAGCCTTCTCGGAATTCTGGCCACATTTTTCGAAATTTTCAAAGGGTTAGCCTTCTCGGAATTCTGGGCGCAATTTTCGAAATTTTCAAAGGGGTTAGGCTTCTCGGAATTCTGGGCGCATTTTTCGAAATTTTCAAAGGGGTTAGCCTTCTCGGAAATTTGGGCGCATTTTTCGAAATTTTCAATGGGGTTAGCCTTCTCGGAATTTTGGGCGCATTTTTCGAAATTTTCAAAGGGGTTAGCCTTCTCGGAATTCTGGGCGCATTTTTCGAAATTTTCAAAGGGGTTAGCCTTCTCGGAATTCTGGGCGCATTTTTCGAAATTTTCAAAGGGGTTAGCCTTCTCGGCATTCTGGGCGCATTTTTCGAAATTTTCAAAGGGGTTAGCCTCCTCGGAATTCTGGGCGCATTTTTCGAAATTTTCAAAGGGGTTAGCCTTCTCGGAATTCTGGGCGCATTTTTCGAAATTTTCAAAGGGGTTAGCCTTCTCGGAATTCTGGGCGCATTTTTCGAAATTTTCAAAGGGGTTAGCCTTCTCGGAATTCTGGGCGCATTTTTCGAAATTTTCAAAGGGGTTAGCCTTCTCGGAATTCTGGGCGCATTTTTCGAAATTTTCAAAGGTGTTAGCCTTCTCGGAATTCTGGGCGCATTTTTCGAAATTTTCCTAGGGGTTAGCCTTCTCGGAATGTGGGCGCATTTTTCGAAATTTCAAAGGGGTTAGCCTTTTCGGAATGTGGGCGCATTTTTCGAAATTTCAAAGGGGTTAGCCTTTTCGGAATTCTGGGCGCATTTTTCGAAATTTTCAAAGGGGTTAGCCTTCTCGGAATTCTGGGCGCATTTTTCGAAATTTTCAAACGGGTTAGCCTTCTCGGAATTCTGGCCACATTTTTCGAAATATTCAAAGGGTTAGCCTTCTCGGAATTCTGGGCGCATTTTTCGAAATTTCAAAGGGGTTAGCCTTTTCGGAATTCTGGGCGCATTTTTCGAAATTTTCAAAGGGGTTAGCCTTCTCGGAATTCTGGGCGCATTTTTCGAAATTTTCAAACGGGTTAGCCTTCTCGGAATTCTGGCCACATTTTTCGAAATTTTCAAAGGGGTTAGCCTTCTCGGAATTCTGGGCGCATTTTTCGAAATTTTCAAAGGGGTTAGCCTTCTCGGAATTCTGGGCGCATGTTTCGAAATTTTCCTAGGGGTTAGCCTTCTCGGAATTCTGGGCGCATGTTTCGAAATTTTCAAAGGGGTTAGCCTTTTCGGAATTCTGGGCGCATTTTTCGAAATTTTCAAAGGGGTTAGCCTTCTCGGAATTCTGGGCGCATTTTTCGAAATTTTCAAAGGGGTTAGCCTTCTCGGAATTCTGGGCGCATTTTTCGAAATTTTCAAACGGGTTAGCCTTCTCTGAATTCTGGGCGCATTTTTCGAAATTTTCAAAGGGTTAGCCTTTTCGGAATTCTGGGCGCAATTTTTGAAATTTTCAAAGGGGTTAGCCTTCTCGGAATTCTGGGCGCATTTTTCGAAATTTTCAAAGGGGTTAGGCTTCTCGGAATTCTGGGCGCATTTTTCGAAATTTTCAAAGGGGTTAGCCTTCTCGGAAATTTGGGCGCATTTTTCGAAATTTTCAATGGGGTTAGCCTTCTCGGAATTTTGGGCGCATTTTTCGAAATTTTCAAAGGGGTTAGCCTTCTCGGAATTCTGGGCGCATTTTTCGAAATTTTCAAAGGGGTTAGCCTTCTCGGAATTCTGGGCGCATTTTTCGAAATTTTCAAAGGGGTTAGCCTTCTCGGCATTCTGGGCGCATTTTTCGAAATTTTCAAAGGGGTTAGCCTCCTCGGAATTCTGGGCGCATTTTTCGAAATTTTCAAAGGGGTTAGCCTTCTCGGAATTCTGGGCGCATTTTTCGAAATTTTCAAAGGGGTTAGCCTTCTCGGAATTCTGGGCGCATTTTTCGAAATTTTCAAAGGGGTTAGCCTTCTCGGAATTCTGGGCGCATTTTCGAAATTTTCAAACGGGTTAGCCTTCTCGGAATTCTGGCCACATTTTTCGAAATTTCCAAAGGGTTAGCCTTCTCGGAATTCTGGGCGCAATTTTCGAAATTTTCAAAGGGGTTAGGCTTCTCGGAATTCTGGGCGCATTTTTCGAAATTTTCAAAGGGGTTAGGCTTCTCGGAATTCTGGGCGCATTTTTCGAAATTTTCAAAGGGGTTAGCCTTCTCGGAAATTTGGGCGCATTTTTCGAAATTTTCAATGGGGTTAGCCTTCTCGGAATTTTGGGCGCATTTTTCGAAATTTTCAAAGGGGTTAGCCTTCTCGGAATTCTGGGCGCATTTTTCGAAATTTTCAAAGGGGTTAGCCTTCTCGGAATTCTGGGCGCATTTTTCGAAATTTTCAAAGGGGTTAGCCTTCTCGGCATTCTGGGCGCATTTTTCGAAATTTTCAAAGGGGTTAGCCTCCTCGGAATTCTGGGCGCATTTTTCGAAATTTTCAAAGGGGTTAGCCTTCTCGGAATTCTGGGCGCATTTTTCGAAATTTTCAAAGGGGTTAGCCTTCTCGGAATTCTGGGCGCATTTTTCGAAATATTCAAAGGGTTAGCCTTCTCGGAATTCTGGGCGCATTTTTCGAAATTTCAAAGGGGTTAGCCTTTTCGGAATTCTGGGCGCATTTTTCGAAATTTTCAAAGGGGTTAGCCTTCTCGGAATTCTGGGCGCATTTTTCGAAATTTTCAAACGGGTTAGCCTTCTCGGAATTCTGGCCACATTTTTCGAAATTTTCAAAGGGGTTAGCCTTCTCGGAATTCTGGGCGCATTTTTCGAAATTTTCAAAGGGGTTAGCCTTCTCGGAATTCTGGGCGCATGTTTCGAAATTTTCCTAGGGGTTAGCCTTCTCGGAATTCTGGGCGCATGTTTCGAAATTTTCAAAGGGGTTAGCCTTTTCGGAATTCTGGGCGCATTTTTCGAAATTTTCAAAGGGGTTAGCCTTCTCGGAATTCTGGGCGCATTTTTCGAAATTTTCAAAGGGGTTAGCCTTCTCGGAATTCTGGGCGCATTTTTCGAAATTTTCAAACGGGTTAGCCTTCTCTGAATTCTGGGCGCATTTTTCGAAATTTTCAAAGGGTTAGCCTTTTCGGAATTCTGGGCGCAATTTTTGAAATTTTCAAAGGGGTTAGCCTTCTCGGAATTCTGGGCGCATTTTTCGAAATTTTCAAAGGGGTTAGCCTTTTCGGAATACTGGGCGCATTTTTCGAAATTTTCAAAGGGGTTAGCCTTCTCGGAATTCTGGGCGCATTTTTCGAAATTTTCAAAGGGGTTAGCCTTCTCGGAATTCTGGGCGCATTTTTCGAAATTTTCCTAGGGGTTAGCCTTCTCGGAATGTGGGCGCATTTTTCGAAATTTCAAAGGGGTTAGCCTTTTCGGAATTCTGGGCGCATTTTTCGAAATTTTCAAAGGGGTTAGCCTTCTCGGAATTCTGGGCGCATTTTTCGAAATTTTCAAAGGGGTTAGCCTTCTCGGAATTCTGGGCGCATTTTCCGAAATTTTCAAAGGGGTTAACCTTCTCGGAATTCTGGGCGAATTTTTCGAAATTTTCAAAGGGGTTAACCCTCTCGGAATTCTGGGCGCATTTTTCGAAATTTTCAAAGGGGTTAGCCTTCTCGGAAATTTGGGCGCATTTTTCGAAATTTTCAAAGGGGTTAGCCTTCTCGGCATTCTGGGCGGATTTTTCGAAATTTTCAAAGGGGTTAGCCTTTTTGGAATTCTGGGCGCATTTTTCGAAATTTTCAAAGGGGTTAGCCTTCTCGGAATTCTGGGCGCATTTTTCGAAATTTTCAAAGGGGTTAGCCTTCTCGGAATTCTGGGCGCATTTTTCGAAATTTTCAAAGGGGATAGCCTTCTCGGAATTCTGTGCGCATTTTTCGAAATTTTCAAAGGGGTTAGCCTTCTCGGAATTCTGGGCGCATTTTTCGAAATTTTCAAAGGGGTTAGCCTTCTCGGAATTCTGGACGCATTTTTCGAAATTTTCAAAGGGGTTAGCCTTCTCGGAATTCTGGGCGCATTTTTCGAAATTTTCAAAGGGGTTAGCCTTCTCGGAATTCTGGGCGTATTTTTCGAAATTTTCAAAGGGGTTAGCCTTCTCAGAATTCTGGGCGCATTTTTCGAAATTTTCAAAGGGGTTAGCCTTTTCGGAATCCTGGGCGCATTTTTCGAAATTTTCAAAGGGGTTAGCCTTCTCGGAATTCTGGGCGCATTTTCGAAATTTTCAAACGGGATAGCCTTCTCGGAATTCTGGCCACATTTTTCGAAATTTTCAAAGGGTTAGCCTTCTCGGAATTCTGGGCGCAATTTTCGAAATTTTCAAAGGGGTTAGGCTTCTCGGAATTCTGGGCGCATTTTTCGAAATTTTCAAAGGGGTTAGGCTTCTCGGAATTCTGGGCGCATTTTTCGAAATTTTCAAAGGGGTTAGCCTTTTCGGAAATTTGGGCGCATTTTTCGAAATTTTCAATGGGGTTAGCCTTCTCGGAATTTTGGGCGCATTTTTCGAAATTTTCAAAGGGGTTAGCCTTCTCGGAATTCTGGGCGCATTTTTCGAAATTTTCAAAGGGGTTAGCCTTCTCGGCATTCTGGGCGCATTTTTCGAAATTTTCAAAGGGGTTAGCCTTCTCGGAATTCTGGGCGCATTTTTCGAAATTTTCAAAGGGGTTAGACTTCTCGGAATTCTGGGCGCATTTTTCGAAATTTTCAAAGGGGTTAGCCTTCTCGGAATTCTGGGCGCATTTTTCGAAATTTTCAAAGGGGTTAGCCTTCTCGGAATTCTGGGCGCATTTTTCGAAATTTTCAAAGGGGTTAGCCTTCTCGGAATTCTGGGCGCATTTTTCGAAATTTTCAAAGGTGTTAGCCTTCTCGGAATTCTGGGCGCATTTTTCGAAATTTTCCCAAGGGGTTAGCCTTCTCGGAATGTGGGCGCATTTTTCGAAATTTCAAAGGGGTTAGCCTTTTCGGAATGTGGGCGCATTTTTCGAAATTTCAAAGGGGTTAGCCTTTTCGGAATTCTGGGCGCATTTTTCGAAATTTTCAAAGGGGTTAGCCTTCTCGGAATTCTGGGCGCATTTTTCGAAATTTTCAAACGGGTTAGCCTTCTCGGAATTCTGGCCACATTTTTCGAAATTTTCAAAGGGTTAGCCTTCTCGGAATTCTGGGCGCATTTTTCGAAATTTCAAAGGGGTTAGCCTTCTCGGAATTCTGGGCGCATTTTTCGAAATTTTCAAACGGGTTAGCCTTCTCGGAATTCTGGCCACATTTTTCGAAATTTTCAAAGGGTTAGCCTTCTCGGAATTCTGGGCGCAATTTTCGAAATTTTCAAAGGGGGCTTCTCGGAATTCTGGGCGCATTTTTCGAAATTTTCAAAGGGGTTAGGCTTCTCGGATTTCTGGGCGGAATTTTCTAAATTTTCAAAGGGGTTAGCCTTCTCGGAATTCTGGGCGCATTTTCCGAAATTTTCAAAGGAGTTAGCCTTCTCGGAATTCTGGGCGAATTTTTCGAAATTTTCAAAGGGGTTAACCCTCTCGGAATTCTGGGCGCATTTTTCGAAATTTTCAAAGGGGTTAGCCTTCTCGGAAATTTGGGCGCATTTTTCGAAATTTTCAAAGGGGTTAGCCTTCTCGGCATTCTGGGCGGATTTTTCGAAATTTTCAAAGGGGTTAGCCTTCTCGGCATTCTGGGCGGATTTTTCGAAATTTTCAAAGGGGTTAGCCTTTTTGGAATTCTGGGCGCATTTTTCGAAATTTTCAAAGGGGTTAGCCTTCTCGGAATTCTGGGCGCATTTTTCGAAATTTTCAAAGGGGTTAGCCTTCTCGGAATTCTGGGCGCATTTTTCGAAATTTTCAAAGGGGATAGCCTTCTCGGAATTCTGTGCGCATTTTTCGAAATTTTCAAAGGGGTTAGCCTTCTCGGAATTCTGGACGCATTTTTCGAAATTTTCAAAGGGGTTAGCCTTCTCGGAATTCTGGGCGCATTTTTCGAAATTTTCAAAGGGGTTAGCCTTCTCAGAATTCTGGGCGCATTTTTCGAAATTTTCAAAGGGGTTAGCCTTTTCGGAATCCTGGGCGCATTTTTCGAAATTTTCAAAGGGGTTAGCCTTCTCGGAATTCTGGGCGCATTTTCGAAATTTTCAAACGGGTTAGCCTTCTCGGAATTCTGGCCACATTTTTCGAAATTTTCAAAGGGTTAGCCTTCTCGGAATTCTGGGCGCAATTTTCGAAATTTTCAAAGGGGTTAGGCTTCTCGGAATTCTGGGCGCATTTTTCGAAATTTTCAAAGGGGTTAGGCTTCTCGGAATTCTGGGCGCATTTTTCGAAATTTTCAAAGGGGTTAGCCTTCTCGGAAATTTGGGCGCATTTTTCGAAATTTTCAATGGGGTTAGCCTTCTCGGAATTTTGGGCGCATTTTTCGAAATTTTCAAAGGGGTTAGCCTTCTCGGAATTCTGGGCGCATTTTTCGAAATTTTCAAAGGGGTTAGCCTTCTCGGAATTCTGGGCGCATTTTTCGAAATTTTCAAAGGGGTTAGCCTTCTCGGCATTCTGGGCGCATTTTTCGAAATTTTCAAAGGGGTTAGCCTCCTCGGAATTCTGGGCGCATTTTTCGAAATTTATAAAAGGGGTTAGCCTTCTCGGAATTCTGGGCGCATTTTTCGAAATTTTCAAAGGGGTTAGCCTTCTCGGAATTCTGGGCGCATTTTTCGAAATTTTCAAAGGGGTTAGCCTTCTCGGAATTCTGGGCGCATTTTTCGAAATTTTCAAAGGGGTTAGCCTTCTCGGAATTCTGGGCGCATTTTTCGAAATTTTCAAAGGTGTTAGCCTTCTCGGAATTCTGGGCGCATTTTTCGAAATTTTCCTAGGGGTTAGCCTTCTCGGAATGTGGGCGCATTTTTCGAAATTTCAAAGGGGTTAGCCTTTTCGGAATGTGGGCGCATTTTTCGAAATTTCAAAGGGGTTAGCCTTTTCGGAATTCTGGGCGCATTTTTCGAAATTTTCAAAGGGGTTAGCCTTCTCGGAATTCTGGGCGCATTTTTCGAAATTTTCAAACGGGTTAGCCTTCTCGGAATTCTGGCCACATTTTTCGAAATATTCAAAGGGTTAGCCTTCTCGGAATTCTGGGCGCATTTTTCGAAATTTCAAAGGGGTTAGCCTTTTCGGAATTCTGGGCGCATTTTTCGAAATTTTCAAAGGGGTTAGCCTTCTCGGAATTCTGGGCGCATTTTTCGAAATTTTCAAACGGGTTAGCCTTCTCGGAATTCTGGCCACATTTTTCGAAATTTTCAAAGGGGTTAGCCTTCTCGGAATTCTGGGCGCATTTTTCGAAATTTTCAAAGGGGTTAGCCTTCTCGGAATTCTGGGCGCATGTTTCGAAATTTTCCTAGGGGTTAGCCTTCTCGGAATTCTGGGCGCATGTTTCGAAATTTTCAAAGGGGTTAGCCTTCTCGGAATTCTGGGCGCATTTTTCGAAATTTTCAAAGGGGTTAGCCTTCTCGGAATTCTGGGCGCATTTTCGAAATTTTTTAACGGGTTAGCCTTCTCGGAATTCTGGCCACATTTTTCGAAATTTTCAAAGGGTTAGCCTTCTCGGAATTCTGGGCGCAATTTTCGAAATTTTCAAAGGGGTTAGGCTTCTCGGAATTCTGGGCGCATTTTTCGAAATTTTCAAAGGGGTTAGGCTTCTCGGAATTCTGGGCGCATTTTTCGAAATTTTCAAAGGGGTTAGCCTTCTCGGAAATTTGGGCGCATTTTTCGAAATTTTCAATGGGGTTAGCCTTCTCGGAATTTTGGGCGCATTTTTCGAAATTTTCAAAGGGGTTAGCCTTCTCGGAATTCTGGGCGCATTTTTCGAAATTTTCAAAGGGGTTAGCCTTCTCGGAATTCTGGGCGCATTTTTCGAAATTTTCAAAGGGGTTAGCCTTCTCGGCATTCTGGGCGCATTTTTCGAAATTTTCAAAGGGGTTAGCCTCCTCGGAATTCTGGGCGCATTTTTCGAAATTTTCAAAGGGGTTAGCCTTCTCGGAATTCTGGGCGCATTTTTCGAAATTTTCAAAGGGGTTAGCCTTCTCGGAATTCTGGGCGCATTTTTCGAAATTTTCAAAGGGGTTAGCCTTCTCGGAATTCTAGCGCATTTTTCGAAATTTTCAAAGGGGTTAGCCTTCTCGGAATTCTGGGCGCATTTTTCGAAATTTTCAAAGGTGTTAGCCTTCTCGGAATTCTGGGCGCATTTTTTGAAATTTTCCTAGGGGTTAGCCTTCTCGGAATGTGGGCGCATTTTTCGAAATTTCAAAGGGGTTAGCCTTTTCGGAATGTGGGCGCATTTTTCGAAATTTCAAAGGGGTTAGCCTTTTCGGAATTCTGGGCGCATTTTTCGAAATTTTCAAAGGGGTTAGCCTTCTCGGAATTCTGGGCGCATTTTTCGAAATTTTCAAACGGGTTAGCCTTCTCGGAATTCTGGCCACATTTTTCGAAATATTCAAAGGGTTAGCCTTCTCGGAATTCTGGGCGCATTTTTCGAAATTTCAAAGGGGTTAGCCTTTTCGGAATTCTGGGCGCATTTTTCGAAATTTTCAAAGGGGTTAGCCTTCTCGGAATTCTGGGCGCATTTTTCGAAATTTTCAAACGGGTTAGCCTTCTCGGAATTCTGGCCACATTTTTCGAAATTTTCAAAGGGGTTAGCCTTCTCGGAATTCTGGGCGCATTTTTCGAAATTTTCAAAGGGGTTAGCCTTCTCGGAATTCTGGGCGCATGTTTCGAAATTTTCCTAGGGGTTAGCCTTCTCGGAATTCTGGGCGCATGTTTCGAAATTTTCAAAGGGGTTAGCCTTTTCGGAATTCTGGGCGCATTTTTCGAAATTTTCAAAGGGGTTAGCCTTCTCGGAATTCTGGGCGCATTTTTCGAAATTTTCAAAGGGGTTAGCCTTCTCGGAATTCTGGGCGCATTTTTCGAAATTTTCAAACGGGTTAGCCTTCTCTGAATTCTGGGCGCATTTTTCGAAATTTTCAAAGGGTTAGCCTTTTCGGAATTCTGGGCGCAATTTTTGAAATTTTCAAAGGGGTTAGCCTTCTCGGAATTCTGGGCACATTTTTCGAAATTTTCAAAGGGGTTAGCCTTTTCGGAATACTGGGCGCATTTTTCGAAATTTTCAAAGGGGTTAGCCTTCTCGGAATTCTGGGCGCATTTTTCGAAATTTTCAAAGGGGTTAGCCTTCTCGGAATTCTGGGCGCATTTTTCGAAATTTTCCTAGGGGTTAGCCTTCTCGGAATGTGGGCGCATTTTTCGAAATTTCAAAGGGGTTAGCCTTTTCGGAATTCTGGGCGCATTTTTCGAAATTTTCAAAGGGGTTAGCCTTCTCGGAATTCTGGGCGCATTTTTCGAAATTTTCAAACGGGTTAGCCTTCTCGGAATTCTGGCCACATTTTTCGAAATTTTCAAAGGGTTAGCCTTCTCGGAATTCTGGGCGCAATTTTCGAAATTTTCAAAGGGGTTAGGCTTCTCGGAATTCTGGGCGCATTTTTCGAAATTTTCAAAGGGGTTAGGCTTCTCGGATTACTGGGCGGAATTTTCGAAATTTTCAAAGGGGTTAGCCTTCTCGGAATTCTGGGCGCATTTTCCGAAATGTTCAAAGGGGTTAGCCTTCTCGGAATTCTGGGCGAATTTTTCGAAATTTTCAAAGGGGTTAACCCTCTCGGAATTCTGGGCGCATTTTTCGAAATTTTCAAAGGGGTTAGCCTTCTCGGAAATTTGGGCGCATTTTTCGAAATTTTCAAAGGGGTTAGCCTTCTCGGCATTCTGGGCGGATTTTTCGAAATTTTCAAAGGGGTTAGCCTTTTTGGAATTCTGGGCGCATTTTTCGAAATTTTCAAAGGGGTTAGCCTTCTCGGAATTCTGGGCGCATTTTTCGAAATTTTCAAAGGGGTTAGCCTTCTCGGAATTCTGGGCGCATTTTTCGAAATTTTCAAAGGGGATAGCCTTCTCGGAATTCTGTGCGCATTTTTCGAAATTTTCAAAGGGGTTAGCCTTCTCGGAATTCTGGGCGCATTTTTCGAAATTTTCAAAGGGGTTAGCCTTCTCGGAATTCTGGACGCATTTTTCGAAATTTTCAAAGGGGTTAGCCTTGTCGGAATTCTGGGCGCATTTTTCGAAATTTTCAAAGGGGTTAGCCTTCTCGGAATTCTGGACGTATTTTTCGAAATTTTCCTAGGGGTTAGCCTTCTCGGAATGTGGGCGCATTTTTCGAAATTTCAAAGGGGTTAGCCTTTTCGGAATTCTGGGCGCATTTTTCGAAATTTTCAAAGGGGTTAGCCTTCTCGGAATTCTGGGCGCATTTTTCGAAATTTTCAAACGGGTTAGCCTTCTCGGAATTCTGGCCACATTTTTCGAAATATTCAAAGGGTTAGCCTTCTCGGAATTCTGGGCGCATTTTTCGAAATTTCAAAGGGGTTAGCCTTTTCGGAATTCTGGGCGCATTTTTCGAAATTTTCAAAGGGGTTAGCCTTCTCGGAATTCTGGGCGCATTTTTCGAAATTTTCAAACGGGTTAGCCTTCTCGGAATTCTGGGCGCATTTTTCGAAATTTTCAAAGGGGTTAGCCTTCTCGGAATTCTGGGCGCATTTTTCGAAATTTTCAAAGGTGTTAGCCTTCTCGGAATTCTGGGCGCATTTTTCGAAATTTTCCTAGGGGTTAGCCTTCTCGGAATGTGGGCGCATTTTTCGAAATTTCAAAGGGGTTAGCCTTTTCGGAATGTGGGCGCATTTTTCGAAATTTCAAAGGGGTTAGCCTTTTCGGAATTCTGGGCGCATTTTTCGAAATTTTCAAAGGGGTTAGCCTTCTCGGAATTCTGGGCGCATTTTTCGAAATTTTCAAACGGGTTAGCCTTCTCGGAATTGTGGCCACATTTTTCGAAATTTTCAAAGGGTTAGCCTTCTCGGAATTCTGGGCGCATTTTTCGAAATTTTCAAACGGGTTAGCCTTCTCGGAATTCTGGCCACATTTTTCGAAATTTTCAAAGGGTTAGCCTTCTCGGAATTCTGGGCGCAATTTTCGAAATTTTCAAAGGGGTTAGGCTTCTCGGAATTCTGGGCGCATTTTTCGAAATTTTCAAAGGGGTTAGGCTTCTCGGATTTCTGGGCGGAATTTTCGAAATTTTCAAAGGGGTTAGCCTTCTCGGAATTCTGGGCGCATTTTCCGAAATTTTCAAAGGGGTTAGCCTTCTCGGAATTCTGGGCGAATTTTTCGAAATTTTCAAAGGGGTTAACCCTCTCGGAATTCTGGGCGCATTTTTCGAAATTTTCAAAGGGGTTAGCCTTCTCGGAAATTTGGGCGCATTTTTCGAAATTTTCAAAGGGGTTAATTCTGGGCGCATTTTTCGAAATTTTCAAAGGGGATAGCCTTCTCGGAATTCTGTGCGCATTTTTCGAAATTTTCAAAGGGGTTAGCCTTCTCGGAATTCTGGGCGCATTTTTCGAAATTTTCAAAGGGGTTAGCCTTCTCGGAATTCTGGACGCATTTTTCGAAATTTTCAAAGGGGTTAGCCTTCTCGGAATTCTGGGCGCATTTTTCGAAATTTTCAAAGGGGTTAGCCTTCTCGGAATTCTGGGCGCATTTTCGAAATTTTCAAACGGGTTAGCCTTCTCGGAATTCTGGCCACATTTTTCGAAATTTTCAAAGGGTTAGCCTTCTCGGAATTCTGGGCGCAATTTTCGAAATTTTCAAAGGGGTTAGGCTTCTCGGAATTCTGGGCGCATTTTTCGAAATTTTCAAAGGGGTTAGGCTTCTCGGAATTCTGGGCGCATTTTTCGAAATTTTCAAAGGGATTAGCCTTCTCGGAAATTTGGGCGCATTTTTCGAAATTTTCAATGGGGTTAGCCTTCTCGGAATTTTGGGCGCATTTTTCGAAATTTTCAAAGGGGTTAGCCTTCTCGGAATTCTGGGCGCATTTTTCGAAATTTTCAAAGGGGTTAGCCTTCTCGGAATTCTGGGCGCATTTTTCGAAATTTTCAAAGGGGTTAGCCTTCTCGGCATTCTGGGCGCATTTTTCGAAATTTTCAAAGGGGTTAGCCTCCTCGGAATTCTGGGCGCATTTTTCGAAATTTTCAAAGGGGTTAGCCTTCTCGGAATTCTGGGCGCATTTTTCGAAATTTTCAAAGGGGTTAGCCTTCTCGGAATTCTGGGCGCATTTTTCGAAATTTTCAAAGGGGTTAGCCTTCTCGGAATTCTGGGCGCATTTTTCGAAATTTTCAAAGGTGTTAGCCTTCTCGGAATTCTGGGCGCATTTTTCGAAATTTTCCTAGGGGTTAGCCTTCTCGGAATGTGGGCGCATTTTTCGAAATTTCAAAGGGGTCGCCTTTTCGGAATGTGGGCGCATTTTTCGAAATTTCAAAGGGGTTAGCCTTTTCGGAATTCTGGGCGCATTTTTCGAAATTTTCAAAGGGGTTAGCCTTCTCGGAATTCTGGGCTCATTTTTCGAAATTTTCAAACGGGTTAGCCTTCTCGGAATTCTGGCCACATTTTTCGAAATATTCAAAGGGTTAGCCTTCTCGGAATTCTGGGCGCATTTTTCGAAATTTCAAAGGGGTTAGCCTTTTCGGAATTCTGGGCGCATTTTTCGAAATTTTCAAAGGGGTTAGCCTTCTCGGAATTCTGGGCGCATTTTTCGAAATTTTCAAACGGGTTAGCCTTCTCGGAATTCTGGCCACATTTTTCGAAATTTTCAAAGGGGTTAGCCTTCTCGGAATTCTGGGCGCATTTTTCGAAATTTTCAAAGGGGTTAGCCTTCTCGGAATTCTGGGCGCATGTTTCGAAATTTTCCTAGGGGTTAGCCTTCTCGGAATTCTGGGCGCATGTTTCGAAATTTTCAAAGGGGTTAGCCTTTTCGGAATTCTGGGCGCATTTTTCGAAATTTTCAAAGGGGTTAGCCTTCTCGGAATTCTGGGCGCATTTTTCGAAATTTTCAAAGGGGTTAGCCTTCTCGGAATTCTGGGCGCATTTTTCGAAATTTTCAAACGGGTTAGCCTTCTCTGAATTCTGGGCGCATTTTTCGAAATTTTCAAAGGGTTAGCCTTTTCGGAATTCTGGGCGCAATTTTTGAAATTTTCAAAGGGGTTAGCCTTCTCGGAATTCTGGGCGCATTTTTCGAAATTTCCAAAGGGGTTAGCCTTTTCGGAATACTGGGCGCATTTTTCGAAATTTTCAAAGGGGTTAGCCTTCTCGGAATTCTGGGCGCATTTTTCGAAATTTTCAAAGGGGTTAGCCTTCTCGGCATTCTGGGCGGATTTTTCGAAATTTTCAAAGGGGTTAGCCTTTTTGGAATTCTGGGCGCATTTTTCGACATTTTCAAAGGGGTTAGCCTTTTTGGAATTCTGGGCGCATTTTTCGAAATTTTCAAAGGGGTTAGCCTTCTCGGAATTCTGGGCGCATTTTTCGAAATTTTCAAAGGGGTTAGCCTTCTCGGAATTCTGGGCGCATTTTTCGAAATTTTCAAAGGGGATAGCCTTCTCGGAATTCTGTGCGCATTTTTCGAAATTTTCAAAGGGGTTAGCCTTCTCGGAATTCTGGGCGCATTTTTCGAAATTTTCAAAGGGGTTAGCCTTCTCGGAATTCTGGACGCATTTTTCGAAATTTTCAAAGGGGTTAGCCTTCTCGGAATTCTGGGCGCATTTTTCGAAATTTTCAAAGGGGTTAGCCTTCTCGGAATTCTGGGCGTATTTTTCGAAATTTTCAAAGGGGTTAGCCTTCTCAGAATTCTGGGCGCATTTTTCGAAATTTTCAAAGGGGTTAGCCTTTTCGGAATCCTGGGCGCATTTTTCGAAATTTTCAAAGGGGTTAGCCTTCTGGGAATTCTGGGCGCATTTTCGAAATTTTCAAACGGGATAGCCTTCTCGGAATTCTGGCCACATTTTTCGAAATTTTCAAAGGGTTAGCCTTCTCGGAATTCTGGGCGCAATTTTCGAAATTTTCAAAGGGGTTAGGCTTCTCGGAATTCTGGGCGCATTTTTCGAAATTTTCAAAGGGGTTAGGCTTCTCGGAATTCTGGGCGCATTTTTCGAAATTTTCAAAGGGATTAGCCTTCTCGGAAATTTGGGCGCATTTTTCGAAATTTTCAATGGGGTTAGCCTTCTCGGAATTTTGGGCGCATTTTTCGAAATTTTCAAAGGGGTTAGCCTTCTCGGAATTCTGGGCGCATTTTTCGAAATTTTCAAAGGGGTTAGCCTTCTCGGAATTCTGGGCGCATTTTTCGAAATTTTCAAAGGGGTTAGCCTTCTCGGCATTCTGGGCGCATTTTTCGAAATTTTCAAAGGGGTTAGCCTCCTCGGAATTCTGGGCGCATTTTTCGAAATTTTCAAAGGGGTTAGCCTTCTCGGAATTCTGGGCGCATTTTTCGAAATTTTCAAAGGGGTTAGCCTTCTCGGAATTCTGGGCGCATTTTTCGAAATTTTCAAAGGGGTTAGCCTTCTCGGAATTCTGGGCGCATTTTTCGAAATTTTCAAAGGGGTTAGCCTTCTCGGAATTCTGGGCGCATTTTTCGAAATTTTCAAAGGTGTTAGCCTTCTCGGAATTCTGGGCGCATTTTTCGAAATTTTCCTAGGGGTTAGCCTTCTCGGAATGTGGGCGCATTTTTCGAAATTTCAAAGGGGTCGCCTTTTCGGAATGTGGGCGCATTTTTCGAAATTTCAAAGGGGTTAGCCTTTTCGGAATTCTGGGCGCATTTTTCGAAATTTTCAAAGGGGTTAGCCTTCTCGGAATTCTGGGCTCATTTTTCGAAATTTTCAAACGGGTTAGCCTTCTCGGAATTCTGGCCACATTTTTCGAAATATTCAAAGGGTTAGCCTTCTCGGAATTCTGGGCGCATTTTTCGAAATTTCAAAGGGGTTAGCCTTTTCGGAATTCTGGGCGCATTTTTCGAAATTTTCAAAGGGGTTAGCCTTCTCGGAATTCTGGGCGCATTTTTCGAAATTTTCAAACGGGTTAGCCTTCTCGGAATTCTGGCCACATTTTTCGAAATTTTCAAAGGGGTTAGCCTTCTCGGAATTCTGGGCGCATTTTTCGAAATTTTCAAAGGGGTTAGCCTTCTCGGAATTCTGGGCGCATGTTTCGAAATTTTCCTAGGGGTTAGCCTTCTCGGAATTCTGGGCGCATGTTTCGAAATTTTCAAAGGGGTTAGCCTTTTCGGAATTCTGGGCGCATTTTTCGAAATTTTCAAAGGGGTTAGCCTTCTCGGAATTCTGGGCGCATTTTTCGAAATTTTCAAAGGGGTTAGCCTTCTCGGAATTCTGGGCGCATTTTTCGAAATTTTCAAACGGGTTAGCCTTCTCTGAATTCTGGGCGCATTTTTCGAAATTTTCAAAGGGTTAGCCTTTTCGGAATTCTGGGCGCAATTTTTGAAATTTTCAAAGGGGTTAGCCTTCTCGGAATTCTGGGCGCATTTTTCGAAATTTCCAAAGGGGTTAGCCTTTTCGGAATACTGGGCGCATTTTTCGAAATTTTCAAAGGGGTTAGCCTTCTCGGAATTCTGGGCGCATTTTTCGAAATTTTCAAAGGGGTTAGCCTTCTCGGCATTCTGGGCGGATTTTTCGAAATTTTCAAAGGGGTTAGCCTTTTTGGAATTCTGGGCGCATTTTTCGACATTTTCAAAGGGGTTAGCCTTTTTGGAATTCTGGGCGCATTTTTCGAAATTTTCAAAGGGGTTAGCCTTCTCGGAATTCTGGGCGCATTTTTCGAAATTTTCAAAGGGGTTAGCCTTCTCGGAATTCTGGGCGCATTTTTCGAAATTTTCAAAGGGGATAGCCTTCTCGGAATTCTGTGCGCATTTTTCGAAATTTTCAAAGGGGTTAGCCTTCTCGGAATTCTGGGCGCATTTTTCGAAATTTTCAAAGGGGTTAGCCTTCTCGGAATTCTGGACGCATTTTTCGAAATTTTCAAAGGGGTTAGCCTTCTCGGAATTCTGGGCGCATTTTTCGAAATTTTCAAAGGGGTTAGCCTTCTCGGAATTCTGGGCGTATTTTTCGAAATTTTCAAAGGGGTTAGCCTTCTCAGAATTCTGGGCGCATTTTTCGAAATTTTCAAAGGGGTTAGCCTTTTCGGAATCCTGGGCGCATTTTTCGAAATTTTCAAAGGGGTTAGCCTTCTCGGAATTCTGGGCGCATTTTCGAAATTTTCAAACGGGATAGCCTTCTCGGAATTCTGGCCACATTTTTCGAAATTTTCAAAGGGTTAGCCTTCTCGGAATTCTGGGCGCAATTTTCGAAATTTTCAAAGGGGTTAGGCTTCTCGGAATTCTGGGCGCATTTTTCGAAATTTTCAAAGGGGTTAGGCTTCTCGGAATTCTGGGCGCATTTTTCGAAATTTTCAAAGGGGTTAGCCTTTTCGGAAATTTGGGCGCATTTTTCGAAATTTTCAATGGGGTTAGCCTTCTCGGAATTTTGGGCGCATTTTTCGAAATTTTCAAAGGGGTTAGCCTTCTCGGAATTCTGGGCGCATTTTTCGAAATTTTCAAAGGGGTTAGCCTTCTCGGCATTCTGGGCGCATTTTTCGAAATTTTCAAAGGGGTTAGCCTTCTCGGAATTCTGGGCGCATTTTTCGAAATTTTCAAAGGGGTTAGACTTCTCGGAATTCTGGGCGCATTTTTCGAAATTTTCAAAGGGGTTAGCCTTCTCGGAATTCTGGGCGCATTTTTCGAAATTTTCAAAGGGGTTAGCCTTCTCGGAATTCTGGGCGCATTTTTCGAAATTTTCAAAGGGGTTAGCCTTCTCGGAATTCTGGGCGCATTTTTCGAAATTTTCAAAGGTGTTAGCCTTCTCGGAATTCTGGGCGCATTTTTCGAAATTTTCCCAAGGGGTTAGCCTTCTCGGAATGTGGGCGCATTTTTCGAAATTTCAAAGGGGTTAGCCTTTTCGGAATGTGGGCGCATTTTTCGAAATTTCAAAGGGGTTAGCCTTTTCGGAATTCTGGGCGCATTTTTCGAAATTTTCAAAGGGGTTAGCCTTCTCGGAATTCTGGGCGCATTTTTCGAAATTTTCAAACGGGTTAGCCTTCTCGGAATTCTGGCCACATTTTTCGAAATTTTCAAAGGGTTAGCCTTCTCGGAATTCTGGGCGCATTTTTCGAAATTTCAAAGGGGTTAGCCTTCTCGGAATTCTGGGCGCATTTTTCGAAATTTTCAAACGGGTTAGCCTTCTCGGAATTCTGGCCACATTTTTCGAAATTTTCAAAGGGTTAGCCTTCTCGGAATTCTGGGCGCAATTTTCGAAATTTTCAAAGGGGTTAGGCTTCTCGGAATTCTGGGCGCATTTTTCGAAATTTTCCAGGGGGTTAGGCTTCTCGGATTTCTGGGCGGAATTTTCGAAATTTTCAAAGGGGTTAGCCTTCTCGGAATTCTGGGCGCATTTTCCGAAATTTTCAAAGGAGTTAGCCTTCTCGGAATTCTGGGCGAATTTTTCGAAATTTTCAAAGGGGTTAACCCTCTCGGAATTCTGGGCGCATTTTTCGAAATTTTCAAAGGGGTTAGCCTTCTCGGAAATTTGGGCGCATTTTTCGAAATTTTCAAAGGGGTTAGCCTTCTCGGCATTCTGGGCGGATTTTTCGAAATTTTCAAAGGGGTTAGCCTTCTCGGCATTCTGGGCGGATTTTTCGAAATTTTCAAAGGGGTTAGCCTTTTTGGAATTCTGGGCGCATTTTTCGAAATTTTCAAAGGGGTTAGCCTTCTCGGAATTCTGGGCGCATTTTTCGAAATTTTCAAAGGGGTTAGCCTTCTCGGAATTCTGGGCGCATTTTTCGAAATTTTCAAAGGGGATAGCCTTCTCGGAATTCTGTGCGCATTTTTCGAAATTTTCAAAGGGGTTAGCCTTCTCGGAATTCTGGACGCATTTTTCGAAATTTTCAAAGGGGTTAGCCTTCTCGGAATTCTGGGCGCATTTTTCGAAATTTTCAAAGGGGTTAGCCTTCTCGGAATTCTGGGCGTATTTTTCGAAATTTTCAAAGGGGTTAGCCTTCTCAGAATTCTGGGCGCATTTTTCGAAATTTTCAAAGGGGTTAGCCTTTTCGGAATCCTGGGCGCATTTTTCGAAATTTTCAAAGGGGTTAGCCTTCTCGGAATTCTGGGCGCATTTTCGAAATTTTCAAACGGGTTAGCCTTCTCGGAATTCTGGCCACATTTTTCGAAATTTTCAAAGGGTTAGCCTTCTCGGAATTCTGGGCGCAATTTTCGAAATTTTCAAAGGGGTTAGGCTTCTCGGAATTCTGGGCGCATTTTTCGAAATTTTCAAAGGGGTTAGGCTTCTCGGAATTCTGGGCGCATTTTTCGAAATTTTCAAAGGGGTTAGCCTTCTCGGAAATTTGGGCGCATTTTTCGAAATTTTCAATGGGGTTAGCCTTCTCGGAATTTTGGGCGCATTTTTCGAAATTTTCAAAGGGGTTAGCCTTCTCGGAATTCTGGGCGCATTTTTCGAAATTTTCAAAGGGGTTAGCCTTCTCGGAATTCTGGGCGCATTTTTCGAAATTTTCAAAGGGGTTAGCCTTCTCGGCATTCTGGGCGCATTTTTCGAAATTTTCAAAGGGGTTAGCCTCCTCGGAATTCTGGGCGCATTTTTCGAAATTTTCAAAGGGGTTAGCCTTCTCGGAATTCTGGGCGCATTTTTCGAAATTTTCAAAGGGGTTAGCCTTCTCGGAATTCTGGGCGCATTTTTCGAAATTTTCAAAGGGGTTAGCCTTCTCGGAATTCTGGGCGCATTTTTCGAAATTTTCAAAGGGGTTAGCCTTCTCGGAATTCTGGGCGCATTTTTCGAAATTTTCAAAGGTGTTAGCCTTCTCGGAATTCTGGGCGCATTTTTCGAAATTTTCCTAGGGGTTAGCCTTCTCGGAATGTGGGCGCATTTTTCGAAATTTCAAAGGGGTTAGCCTTTTCGGAATGTGGGCGCATTTTTCGAAATTTCAAAGGGGTTAGCCTTTTCGGAATTCTGGGCGCATTTTTCGAAATTTTCAAAGGGGTTAGCCTTCTCGGAATTCTGGGCGCATTTTTCGAAATTTTCAAACGGGTTAGCCTTCTCGGAATTCTGGCCACATTTTTCGAAATATTCAAAGGGTTAGCCTTCTCGGAATTCTGGGCGCATTTTTCGAAATTTCAAAGGGGTTAGCCTTTTCGGAATTCTGGGCGCATTTTTCGAAATTTTCAAAGGGGTTAGCCTTCTCGGAATTCTGGGCGCATTTTTCGAAATTTTCAAACGGGTTAGCCTTCTCGGAATTCTGGCCACATTTTTCGAAATTTTCAAAGGGGTTAGCCTTCTCGGAATTCTGGGCGCATTTTTCGAAATTTTCAAAGGGGTTAGCCTTCTCGGAATTCTGGGCGCATGTTTCGAAATTTTCCTAGGGGTTAGCCTTCTCGGAATTCTGGGCGCATGTTTCGAAATTTTCAAAGGGGTTAGCCTTTTCGGAATTCTGGGCGCATTTTTCGAAATTTTCAAAGGGGTTAGCCTTCTCGGAATTCTGGGCGCATTTTTCGAAATTTTCAAAGGGGTTAGCCTTCTCGGAATTCTGGGCGCATTTTTCGAAATTTTCAAACGGGTTAGCCTTCTCTGAATTCTGGGCGCATTTTTCGAAATTTTCAAAGGGGTTAGCCTCCTCGGAATTCTGGGCGCATTTTTCGAAATTTTCAAAGGGGTTAGCCTTCTCGGAATTCTGGGCGCATTTTTCGAAATTTTCAAAGGGGTTAGCCTTCTCGGAATTCTGGGCGCATTTTCGAAATTTTCAAACGGGTTAGCCTTCTCGGAATTCTGGCCACATTTTTCGAAATTTTCAAAGGGTTAGCCTTCTCGGAATTCTGGGCGCAATTTTCGAAATTTTCAAAGGGGTTAGGCTTCTCGGAATTCTGGGCGCATTTTTCGAAATTTTCAAAGGGGTTAGGCTTCTCGGAATTCTGGGCGCATTTTTCGAAATTTTCAAAGGGGTTAGCCTTCTCGGAAATTTGGGCGCATTTTTCGAAATTTTCAATGGGGTTAGCCTTCTCGGAATTTTGGGCGCATTTTTCGAAATTTTCAAAGGGGTTAGCCTTCTCGGAATTCTGGGCGCATTTTTCGAAATTTTCAAAGGGGTTAGCCTTCTCGGAATTCTGGGCGCATTTTTCGAAATTTTCAAAGGGGTTAGCCTTCTCGGCATTCTGGGCGCATTTTTCGAAATTTTCAAAGGGGTTAGCCTCCTCGGAATTCTGGGCGCATTTTTCGAAATTTTCAAAGGGGTTAGCCTTCTCGGAATTCTGGGCGCATTTTTCGAAATTTTCAAAGGGGTTAGCCTTCTCGGAATTCTGGGCGCATTTTTCGAAATTTTCAAAGGGGTTAGCCTTCTCGGAATTCTGGGCGCATTTTTCGAAATTTTCAAAGGGGTTAGCCTTCTCGGAATTCTGGGCGCATTTTTCGAAATTTTCAAAGGTGTTAGCCTTCTCGGAATTCTGGGCGCATTTTTCGAAATTTTCCTAGGGGTTAGCCTTCTCGGAATGTGGGCGCATTTTTCGAAATTTCAAAGGGGTTAGCCTTTTCGGAATGTGGGTGCATTTTTCGAAATTTCAAAGGGGTTAGCCTTTTCGGAATTCTGGGCGCATTTTTCGAAATTTTCAAAGGGGTTAGCCTTCTCGGAATTCTGGGCGCATTTTTCGAAATTTTCAAACGGGTTAGCCTTCTCGGAATTCTGGCCACATTTTTCGAAATATTCAAAGGGTTAGCCTTCTCGGAATTCTGGGCGCATTTTTCGAAATTTCAAAGGGGTTAGCCTTTTCGGAATTCTGGGCGCATTTTTCGAAATTTTCAAAGGGGTTAGCCTTCTCGGAATTCTGGGCGCATTTTTCGAAATTTTCAAACGGGTTAGCCTTCTCGGAATTCTGGCCACATTTTTCGAAATTTTCAAAGGGGTTAGCCTTCTCGGAATTCTGGGCGCATTTTTCGAAATTTTCAAAGGGGTTAGCCTTCTCGGAATTCTGGGCGCATGTTTCGAAATTTTCAAAGGGGTTAGCCTTCTCGGAATTCTGGGCGCATGTTTCGAAATTTTCAAAGGGGTTAGCCTTTTCGGAATTCTGGGCGCATTTTTCGAAATTTTCAAAGGGGTTAGCCTTCTCGGAATTCTGGGCGCATTTTTCGAAATTTTCAAAGGGGTTAGCCTTCTCGGAATTCTGGGCGCATTTTTCGAAATTTTCAAACGGGTTAGCCTTCTCTGAATTCTGGGCGCATTTTTCGAAATTTTCAAAGGGTTAGCCTTTTCGGAATTCTGGGCGCAATTTTTGAAATTTTCAAAGGGGTTAGCCTTCTCGGAATTCTGGGCGCATTTTTCGAAATTTTCAAAGGGGTTAGCCTTTTCGGAATACTGGGCGCATTTTTCGAAATTTTCAAAGGGGTTAGCCTTCTCGGAATTCTGGGCGCATTTTTCGAAATTTTCAAAGGGGTTAGCCTTCTCGGAATTCTGGGCGCATTTTTCGAAATTTTCCTAGGGGTTAGCCTTCTCGGAATGTGGGCGCATTTTTCGAAATTTCAAAGGGGTTAGCCTTTTCGGAATTCTGGGCGCATTTTTCGAAATTTTCAAAGGGGTTAGCCTTCTCGGAATTCTGGGCGCATTTTTCGAAATTTTCAAACGGGTTAGCCTTCTCGGAATTCTGGCCACATTTTTCGAAATTTTCAAAGGGTTAGCCTTCTCGGAATTCTGGGCGCAATTTTCGAAATTTTCAAAGGGGTTAGGCTTCTCGGAATTCTGGGCGCATTTTTCGAAATTTTCAAAGGGGTTAGGCTTCTCGGATTACTGGGCGGAATTTTCGAAATTTTCAAAGGGGTTAGCCTTCTCGGAATTCTGGGCGCATTTTCCGAAATGTTCAAAGGGGTTAGCCTTCTCGGAATTCTGGGCGAATTTTTCGAAATTTTCAAAGGGGTTAACCCTCTCGGAATTCTGGGCGCATTTTTCGAAATTTTCAAAGGGGTTAGCCTTCTCGGAAATTTGGGCGCATTTTTCGAAATTTTCAAAGGGGTTAGCCTTCTCGGCATTCTGGGCGGATTTTTCGAAATTTTCAAAGGGGTTAGCCTTTTTGGAATTCTGGGCGCATTTTTCGAAATTTTCAAAGGGGTTAGCCTTCTCGGAATTCTGGGCGCATTTTTCGAAATTTTCAAAGGGGTTAGCCTTCTCGGAATTCTGGGCGCATTTTTCGAAATTTTCAAAGGGGATAGCCTTCTCGGAATTCTGTGCGCATTTTTCGAAATTTTCAAAGGGGTTAGCCTTCTCGGAATTCTGGGCGCATTTTTCGAAATTTTCAAAGGGGTTAGCCTTCTCGGAATTCTGGACGCATTTTTCGAAATTTTCAAAGGGGTTAGCCTTGTCGGAATTCTGGGCGCATTTTTCGAAATTTTCAAAGGGGTTAGCCTTCTCGGAATTCTGGACGTATTTTTCGAAATTTTCCTAGGGGTTAGCCTTCTCGGAATGTGGGCGCATTTTTCGAAATTTCAAAGGGGTTAGCCTTTTCGGAATTCTGGGCGCATTTTTCGAAATTTTCAAAGGGGTTAGCCTTCTCGGAATTCTGGGCGCATTTTTCGAAATTTTCAAACGGGTTAGCCTTCTCGGAATTCTGGCCACATTTTTCGAAATATTCAAAGGGTTAGCCTTCTCGGAATTCTGGGCGCATTTTTCGAAATTTCAAAGGGGTTAGCCTTTTCGGAATTCTGGGCGCATTTTTCGAAATTTTCAAAGGGGTTAGCCTTCTCGGAATTCTGGGCGCATTTTTCGAAATTTTCAAAGGGGTTAGCCTTCTCGGAATTCTGGACGCATTTTTCGAAATTTTCAAAGGGGTTAGCCTTGTCGGAATTCTGGGCGCATTTTTCGAAATTTTCAAAGGGGTTAGCCTTCTCGGAATTCTGGACGTATTTTTCGAAATTTTCCTAGGGGTTAGCCTTCTCGGAATGTGGGCGCATTTTTCGAAATTTCAAAGGGGTTAGCCTTTTCGGAATTCTGGGCGCATTTTTCGAAATTTTCAAAGGGGTTAGCCTTCTCGGAATTCTGGGCGCATTTTTCGAAATTTTCAAACGGGTTAGCCTTCTCGGAATTCTGGCCACATTTTTCGAAATATTCAAAGGGTTAGCCTTCTCGGAATTCTGGGCGCATTTTTCGAAATTTCAAAGGGGTTAGCCTTTTCGGAATTCTGGGCGCATTTTTCGAAATTTTCAAAGGGGTTAGCCTTCTCGGAATTCTGGGCGCATTTTTCGAAATTTTCAAACGGGTTAGCCTTCTCGGAATTCTGGCCACATTTTTCGAAATTTTCAAAGGGGTTAGCCTTCTCGGAATTCTGGGCGCATTTTTCGAAATTTTCAAAGGGGTTAGCCTTCTCGGAATTCTGGGCGCATGTTTCGAAATTTTCCTAGGGGTTAGCCTTCTCGGAATTCTGGGCGCATGTTTCGAAATTTTCAAAGGGGTTAGCCTTTTCGGAATTCTGGGCGCATTTTTCGAAATTTTCAAAGGGGTTAGCCTTCTCGGAATTCTGGGCGCATTTTTCGTAATTTTCAAAGGGGTTAGCCTTCTCGGAATTCTGGGCGCATTTTTCGAAATTTTCAAACGGGTTAGCCTTCTCTGAATTCTGGGCGCATTTTTCGAAATTTTCAAAGGGGTTAGCCTTCTCGGAATGTGGGCGCATTTTTCGAATTTTCAAAGGGGTCGCCTTTTCGGAATGTGGGCGCATTTTTCGAAATTTCAAAGGGGTTAGCCTTTTCGGAATTCTGGGCGCATTTTTCGAAATTTTCAAAGGGGTTAGCCTTCTCGGAATTCTGGGCTCATTTTTCGAAATTTTCAAACGGGTTAGCCTTCTCGGAATTCTGGCCACATTTTTCGAAATATTCAAAGGGTTAGCCTTCTCGGAATTCTGGGCGCATTTTTCGAAATTTCAAAGGGGTTAGCCTTTTCGGAATTCTGGGCGCATTTTTCGAAATTTTCAAAGGGGTTAGCCTTCTCGGAATTCTGGGCGCATTTTTCGAAATTTTCAAACGGGTTAGCCTTCTCGGAATTCTGGCCACATTTTTCGAAATTTTCAAAGGGGTTAGCCTTCTCGGAATTCTGGGCGCATTTTTCGAAATTTTCAAAGGGGTTAGCCTTCTCGGAATTCTGGGCGCATGTTTCGAAATTTTCCTAGGGGTTAGCCTTCTCGGAATTCTGGGCGCATGTTTCGAAATTTTCAAAGGGGTTAGCCTTTTCGGAATTCTGGGCGCATTTTTCGAAATTTTCAAAGGGGTTAGCCTTCTCGGAATTCTGGGCGCATTTTTCGAAATTTTCAAAGGGGTTAGCCTTCTCGGAATTCTGGGCGCATTTTTCGAAATTTTCAAACGGGTTAGCCTTCTCTGAATTCTGGGCGCATTTTTCGAAATTTTCAAAGGGTTAGCCTTTTCGGAATTCTGGGCGCAATTTTTGAAATTTTCAAAGGGGTTAGCCTTCTCGGAATTCTGGGCGCATTTTTCGAAATTTCCAAAGGGGTTAGCCTTTTCGGAATACTGGGCGCATTTTTCGAAATTTTCAAAGGGGTTAGCCTTCTCGGAATTCTGGGCGCATTTTTCGAAATTTTCAAAGGGGTTAGCCTTCTCGGCATTCTGGGCGGATTTTTCGAAATTTTCAAAGGGGTTAGCCTTTTTGGAATTCTGGGCGCATTTTTCGACATTTTCAAAGGGGTTAGCCTTTTTGGAATTCTGGGCGCATTTTTCGAAATTTTCAAAGGGGTTAGCCTTCTCGGAATTCTGGGCGCATTTTTCGAAATTTTCAAAGGGGTTAGCCTTCTCGGAATTCTGGGCGCATTTTTCGAAATTTTCAAAGGGGATAGCCTTCTCGGAATTCTGTGCGCATTTTTCGAAATTTTCAAAGGGGTTAGCCTTCTCGGAATTCTGGGCGCATTTTTCGAAATTTTCAAAGGGGTTAGCCTTCTCGGAATTCTGGACGCATTTTTCGAAATTTTCAAAGGGGTTAGCCTTCTCGGAATTCTGGGCGCATTTTTCGAAATTTTCAAAGGGGTTAGCCTTCTCGGAATTCTGGGCGTATTTTTCGAAATTTTCAAAGGGGTTAGCCTTCTCAGAATTCTGGGCGCATTTTTCGAAATTTTCAAAGGGGTTAGCCTTTTCGGAATCCTGGGCGCATTTTTCGAAATTTTCAAAGGGGTTAGCCTTCTCGGAATTCTGGGCGCATTTTCGAAATTTTCAAACGGGATAGCCTTCTCGGAATTCTGGCCACATTTTTCGAAATTTTCAAAGGGTTAGCCTTCTCGGAATTCTGGGCGCAATTTTCGAAATTTTCAAAGGGGTTAGGCTTCTCGGAATTCTGGGCGCATTTTTCGAAATTTTCAAAGGGGTTAGGCTTCTCGGAATTCTGGGCGCATTTTTCGAAATTTTCAAAGGGGTTAGCCTTTTCGGAAATTTGGGCGCATTTTTCGAAATTTTCAATGGGGTTAGCCTTCTCGGAATTTTGGGCGCATTTTTCGAAATTTTCAAAGGGGTTAGCCTTCTCGGAATTCTGGGCGCATTTTTCGAAATTTTCAAAGGGGTTAGCCTTCTCGGCATTCTGGGCGCATTTTTCGAAATTTTCAAAGGGGTTAGCCTTCTCGGAATTCTGGGCGCATTTTTCGAAATTTTCAAAGGGGTTAGACTTCTCGGAATTCTGGGCGCATTTTTCGAAATTTTCAAAGGGGTTAGCCTTCTCGGAATTCTGGGCGCATTTTTCGAAATTTTCAAAGGGGTTAGCCTTCTCGGAATTCTGGGCGCATTTTTCGAAATTTTCAAAGGGGTTAGCCTTCTCGGAATTCTGGGCGCATTTTTCGAAATTTTCAAAGGTGTTAGCCTTCTCGGAATTCTGGGCGCATTTTTCGAAATTTTCCCAAGGGGTTAGCCTTCTCGGAATGTGGGCGCATTTTTCGAAATTTCAAAGGGGTTAGCCTTTTCGGAATGTGGGCGCATTTTTCGAAATTTCAAAGGGGTTAGCCTTTTCGGAATTCTGGGCGCATTTTTCGAAATTTTCAAACGGGTTAGCCTTCTCGGAATTCTGGCCACATTTTTCGAAATTTTCAAAGGGGTTAGCCTTCTCGGAATTCTGGGCGCATTTTTCGAAATTTTCAAAGGGGTTAGCCTTCTCGGAATTCTGGGCGCATGTTTCGAAATTTTCAAAGGGGTTAGCCTTCTCGGAATTCTGGGCGCATGTTTCGAAATTTTCAAAGGGGTTAGCCTTTTCGGAATTCTGGGCGCATTTTTCGAAATTTTCAAAGGGGTTAGCCTTCTCGGAATTCTGGGCGCATTTTTCGAAATTTTCAAAGGGGTTAGCCTTCTCGGAATTCTGGGCGCATTTTTCGAAATTTTCAAACGGGTTAGCCTTCTCTGAATTCTGGGCGCATTTTTCGAAATTTTCAAAGGGTTAGCCTTTTCGGAATTCTGGGCGCAATTTTTGAAATTTTCAAAGGGGTTAGCCTTCTCGGAATTCTGGGCGCATTTTTCGAAATTTTCAAAGGGGTTAGCCTTTTCGGAATACTGGGCGCATTTTTCGAAATTTTCAAAGGGGTTAGCCTTCTCGGAATTCTGGGCGCATTTTTCGAAATTTTCAAAGGGGTTAGCCTTCTCGGAATTCTGGGCGCATTTTTCGAAATTTTCCTAGGGGTTAGCCTTCTCGGAATGTGGGCGCATTTTTCGAAATTTCAAAGGGGTTAGCCTTTTCGGAATTCTGGGCGCATTTTTCGAAATTTTCAAAGGGGTTAGCCTTCTCGGAATTCTGGGCGCATTTTTCGAAATTTTCAAACGGGTTAGCCTTCTCGGAATTCTGGCCACATTTTTCGAAATTTTCAAAGGGTTAGCCTTCTCGGAATTCTGGGCGCAATTTTCGAAATTTTCAAAGGGGTTAGGCTTCTCGGAATTCTGGGCGCATTTTTCGAAATTTTCAAAGGGGTTAGGCTTCTCGGATTACTGGGCGGAATTTTCGAAATTTTCAAAGGGGTTAGCCTTCTCGGAATTCTGGGCGCATTTTCCGAAATGTTCAAAGGGGTTAGCCTTCTCGGAATTCTGGGCGAATTTTTCGAAATTTTCAAAGGGGTTAACCCTCTCGGAATTCTGGGCGCATTTTTCGAAATTTTCAAAGGGGTTAGCCTTCTCGGAAATTTGGGCGCATTTTTCGAAATTTTCAAAGGGGTTAGCCTTCTCGGCATTCTGGGCGGATTTTTCGAAATTTTCAAAGGGGTTAGCCTTTTTGGAATTCTGGGCGCATTTTTCGAAATTTTCAAAGGGGTTAGCCTTCTCGGAATTCTGGGCGCATTTTTCGAAATTTTCAAAGGGGTTAGCCTTCTCGGAATTCTGGGCGCATTTTTCGAAATTTTCAAAGGGGATAGCCTTCTCGGAATTCTGTGCGCATTTTTCGAAATTTTCAAAGGGGTTAGCCTTCTCGGAATTCTGGGCGCATTTTTCGAAATTTTCAAAGGGGTTAGCCTTCTCGGAATTCTGGACGCATTTTTCGAAATTTTCAAAGGGGTTAGCCTTGTCGGAATTCTGGGCGCATTTTTCGAAATTTTCAAAGGGGTTAGCCTTCTCGGAATTCTGGACGTATTTTTCGAAATTTTCCTAGGGGTTAGCCTTCTCGGAATGTGGGCGCATTTTTCGAAATTTCAAAGGGGTTAGCCTTTTCGGAATTCTGGGCGCATTTTTCGAAATTTTCAAAGGGGTTAGCCTTCTCGGAATTCTGGGCGCATTTTTCGAAATTTTCAAACGGGTTAGCCTTCTCGGAATTCTGGCCACATTTTTCGAAATATTCAAAGGGTTAGCCTTCTCGGAATTCTGGGCGCATTTTTCGAAATTTCAAAGGGGTTAGCCTTTTCGGAATTCTGGGCGCATTTTTCGAAATTTTCAAAGGGGTTAGCCTTCTCGGAATTCTGGGCGCATTTTTCGAAATTTTCAAAGGGGTTAGCCTTCTCGGAATTCTGGACGCATTTTTCGAAATTTTCAAAGGGGTTAGCCTTGTCGGAATTCTGGGCGCATTTTTCGAAATTTTCAAAGGGGTTAGCCTTCTCGGAATTCTGGACGTATTTTTCGAAATTTTCCTAGGGGTTAGCCTTCTCGGAATGTGGGCGCATTTTTCGAAATTTCAAAGGGGTTAGCCTTTTCGGAATTCTGGGCGCATTTTTCGAAATTTTCAAAGGGGTTAGCCTTCTCGGAATTCTGGGCGCATTTTTCGAAATTTTCAAACGGGTTAGCCTTCTCGGAATTCTGGCCACATTTTTCGAAATATTCAAAGGGTTAGCCTTCTCGGAATTCTGGGCGCATTTTTCGAAATTTCAAAGGGGTTAGCCTTTTCGGAATTCTGGGCGCATTTTTCGAAATTTTCAAAGGGGTTAGCCTTCTCGGAATTCTGGGCGCATTTTTCGAAATTTTCAAACGGGTTAGCCTTCTCGGAATTCTGGCCACATTTTTCGAAATTTTCAAAGGGGTTAGCCTTCTCGGAATTCTGGGCGCATTTTTCGAAATTTTCAAAGGGGTTAGCCTTCTCGGAATTCTGGGCGCATGTTTCGAAATTTTCCTAGGGGTTAGCCTTCTCGGAATTCTGGGCGCATGTTTCGAAATTTTCAAAGGGGTTAGCCTTTTCGGAATTCTGGGCGCATTTTTCGAAATTTTCAAAGGGGTTAGCCTTCTCGGAATTCTGGGCGCATTTTTCGTAATTTTCAAAGGGGTTAGCCTTCTCGGAATTCTGGGCGCATTTTTCGAAATTTTCAAACGGGTTAGCCTTCTCTGAATTCTGGGCGCATTTTTCGAAATTTTCAAAGGGGTTAGCCTTCTCGGAATGTGGGCGCATTTTTCGAAATTTCAAAGGGGTTAGCCTTCTCGGAATTCTGGGCGCATTTTTCGAAATTTTCAAAGGGGATAGCCTTCTCGGAATTCTGTGCGCATTTTTCGAAATTTTCAAAGGGGTTAGCCTTCTCGGAATTCTGGGCGCATTTTTCGAAATTTTCAAAGGGGTTAGCCTTCTCGGAATTCTGGGCGTATTTTTCGAAATTTTCAAAGGGGTTAGCCTTCTCAGAATTCTGGGCGCATTTTTCGAAATTTTCAAAGGGGTTAGCCTTTTCGGAATCCTGGGCGCATTTTTCGAAATTTTCAAAGGGGTTAGCCTTCTCGGAATTCTGGGCGCATTTTCGAAATTTTCAAACGGGATAGCCTTCTCGGAATTCTGGCCACATTTTTCGAAATTTTCAAAGGGTTAGCCTTCTCGGAATTCTGGGCGCAATTTTCGAAATTTTCAAAGGGGTTAGGCTTCTCGGAATTCTGGGCGCATTTTTCGAAATTTTCAAAGGGGTTAGGCTTCTCGGAATTCTGGGCGCATTTTTCGAAATTTTCAAAGGGGTTAGCCTTTTCGGAAATTTGGGCGCATTTTTCGAAATTTTCAATGGGGTTAGCCTTCTCGGAATTTTGGGCGCATTTTTCGAAATTTTCAAAGGGGTTAGCCTTCTCGGAATTCTGGGCGCATTTTTCGAAATTTTCAAAGGGGTTAGCCTTCTCGGCATTCTGGGCGCATTTTTCGAAATTTTCAAAGGGGTTAGCCTTCTCGGAATTCTGGGCGCATTTTTCGAAATTTTCAAAGGGGTTAGACTTCTCGGAATTCTGGGCGCATTTTTCGAAATTTTCAAAGGGGTTAGCCTTCTCGGAATTCTGGGCGCATTTTTCGAAATTTTCAAAGGGGTTAGCCTTCTCGGAATTCTGGGCGCATTTTTCGAAATTTTCAAAGGGGTTAGCCTTCTCGGAATTCTGGGCGCATTTTTCGAAATTTTCAAAGGTGTTAGCCTTCTCGGAATTCTGGGCGCATTTTTCGAAATTTTCCCAAGGGGTTAGCCTTCTCGGAATGTGGGCGCATTTTTCGAAATTTCAAAGGGGTTAGCCTTTTCGGAATGTGGGCGCATTTTTCGAAATTTCAAAGGGGTTAGCCTTTTCGGAATTCTGGGCGCATTTTTCGAAATTTTCAAAGGGGTTAGCCTTCTCGGAATTCTGGGCGCATTTTTCGAAATTTTCAAACGGGTTAGCCTTCTCGGAATTCTGGCCACATTTTTCGAAATTTTCAAAGGGTTAGCCTTCTCGGAATTCTGGGCGCATTTTTCGAAATTTCAAAGGGGTTAGCCTTCTCGGAATTCTGGGCGCATTTTTCGAAATTTTCAAACGGGTTAGCCTTCTCGGAATTCTGGCCACATTTTTCGAAATTTTCAAAGGGTTAGCCTTCTCGGAATTCTGGGCGCAATTTTCGAAATTTTCAAAGGGGTTAGGCTTCTCGGAATTCTGGGCGCATTTTTCGAAATTTTCAAAGGGGTTAGGCTTCTCGGATTTCTGGGCGGAATTTTCGAAATTTTCAAAGGGGTTAGCCTTCTCGGAATTCTGGGCGCATTTTCCGAAATTTTCAAAGGAGTTAGCCTTCTCGGAATTCTGGGCGAATTTTTCGAAATTTTCAAAGGGGTTAACCCTCTCGGAATTCTGGGCGCATTTTTCGAAATTTTCAAAGGGGTTAGCCTTCTCGGAAATTTGGGCGCATTTTTCGAAATTTTCAAAGGGGTTAGCCTTCTCGGCATTCTGGGCGGATTTTTCGAAATTTTCAAAGGGGTTAGCCTTCTCGGCATTCTGGGCGGATTTTTCGAAATTTTCAAAGGGGTTAGCCTTTTTGGAATTCTGGGCGCATTTTTCGAAATTTTCAAAGGGGTTAGCCTTCTCGGAATTCTGGGCGCATTTTTCGAAATTTTCAAAGGGGTTAGCCTTCTCGGAATTCTGGGCGCATTTTTCGAAATTTTCAAAGGGGATAGCCTTCTCGGAATTCTGTGCGCATTTTTCGAAATTTTCAAAGGGGTTAGCCTTCTCGGAATTCTGGACGCATTTTTCGAAATTTTCAAAGGGGTTAGCCTTCTCGGAATTCTGGGCGCATTTTTCGAAATTTTCAAAGGGGTTAGCCTTCTCGGAATTCTGGGCGTATTTTTCGAAATTTTCAAAGGGGTTAGCCTTCTCAGAATTCTGGGCGCATTTTTCGAAATTTTCATAGGGGTTAGCCTTTTCGGAATCCTGGGCGCATTTTTCGAAATTTTCAAAGGGGTTAGCCTTCTCGGAATTCTGGGCGCATTTTCGAAATTTTCAAACGGGTTAGCCTTCTCGGAATTCTGGCCACATTTTTCGAAATTTTCAAAGGGTTAGCCTTCTCGGAATTCTGGGCGCAATTTTCGAAATTTTCAAAGGGGTTAGGCTTCTCGGAATTCTGGGCGCATTTTTCGAAATTTTCAAAGGGGTTAGGCTTCTCGGAATTCTGGGCGCATTTTTCGAAATTTTCAAAGGGGTTAGCCTTCTCGGAAATTTGGGCGCATTTTTCGAAATTTTCAATGGGGTTAGCCTTCTCGGAATTTTGGGCGCATTTTTCGAAATTTTCAAAGGGGTTAGCCTTCTCGGAATTCTGGGCGCATTTTTCGAAATTTTCAAAGGGGTTAGCCTTCTCGGAATTCTGGGCGCATTTTTCGAAATTTTCAAAGGGGTTAGCCTTCTCGGCATTCTGGGCGCATTTTTCGAAATTTTCAAAGGGGTTAGCCTCCTCGGAATTCTGGGCGCATTTTTCGAAATTTTCAAAGGGGTTAGCCTTCTCGGAATTCTGGGCGCATTTTTCGAAATTTTCAAAGGGGTTAGCCTTCTCGGAATTCTGGGCGCATTTTTCGAAATTTTCAAAGGGGTTAGCCTTCTCGGAATTCTGGGCGCATTTTTCGAAATTTTCAAAGGTGTTAGCCTTCTCGGAATTCTGGGCGCATTTTTCGAAATTTTCCTAGGGGTTAGCCTTCTCGGAATGTGGGCGCATTTTTCGAAATTTCAAAGGGGTTAGCCTTTTCGGAATGTGGGCGCATTTTTCGAAATTTCAAAGGGGTTAGCCTTTTCGGAATTCTGTGCGCATTTTTCGAAATTTTCAAAGGGGTTAGCCTTCTCGGAATTCTGGGCGCATTTTTCGAAATTTTCAAACGGGTTAGCCTTCTCGGAATTCTGGCCACATTTTTCGAAATATTCAAAGGGTTAGCCTTCTCGGAATTCTGGGCGCATTTTTCGAAATTTCAAAGGGGTTAGCCTTTTCGGAATTCTGGGCGCATTTTTCGAAATTTTCAAAGGGGTTAGCCTTCTCGGAATTCTGGGCGCATTTTTCGAAATTTTCAAACGGGTTAGCCTTCTCGGAATTCTGGCCACATTTTTCGAAATTTTCAAAGGGGTTAGCCTTCTCGGAATTCTGGGCGCATTTTTCGAAATTTTCAAAGGGGTTAGCCTTCTCGGAATTCTGGGCGCATGTTTCGAAATTTTCCTAGGGGTTAGCCTTCTCGGAATTCTGGGCGCATGTTTCGAAATTTTCAAAGGGGTTAGCCTTTTCGGAATTCTGGGCGCATTTTTCGAAATTTTCAAAGGGGTTAGCCTTCTCGGAATTCTGGGCGCATTTTTCGAAATTTTCAAAGGGGTTAGCCTTCTCGGAATTCTGGGCGCATTTTTCGAAATTTTCAAACGGGTTAGCCTTCTCTGAATTCTGGGCGCATTTTTCGAAATTTTCAAAGGGTTAGCCTTTTCGGAATTCTGGGCGCAATTTTTGAAATTTTCAAAGGGGTTAGCCTTCTCGGAATTCTGGGCGCATTTTTCGAAATTTTCAAAGGGGTTAGGCTTCTCGGAATTCTGGGCGCATTTTTCGAAATTTTCAAAGGGGTTAGCCTTCTCGGAAATTTGGGCGCATTTTTCGAAATTTTCAATGGGGTTAGCCTTCTCGGAATTTTGGGCGCATTTTTCGAAATTTTCAAAGGGGTTAGCCTTCTCGGAATTCTGGGCGCATTTTTCGAAATTTTCAAAGGGGTTAGCCTTCTCGGAATTCTGGGCGCATTTTTCGAAATTTTCAAAGGGGTTAGCCTTCTCGGCATTCTGGGCGCATTTTTCGAAATTTTCAAAGGGGTTAGCCTCCTCGGAATTCTGGGCGCATTTTTCGAAATTTTCAAAGGGGTTAGCCTTCTCGGAATTCTGGGCGCATTTTTCGAAATTTTCAAAGGGGTTAGCCTTCTCGGAATTCTGGGCGCATTTATCGAAATTTTCAAAGGTGTTAGCCTTCTCGGAATTCTGGGCGCATTTTTCGAAATTTTCCTAGGGGTTAGCCTTCTCGGAATGTGGGCGCATTTTTCGAAATTTCAAAGGGGTTAGCCTTTAAGGAATGTGGGTGCATTTTTCGAAATTTCAAAGGGGTTAGCCTTTTCGGAATTCTGGGCGCATTTTTCGAAATTTTCAAAGGGGTTAGCCTTCTCGGAATTCTGGGCGCATTTTTCGAAATTTTCAAACGGGTTAGCCTTCTCGGAATTCTGGCCACATTTTTCGAAATATTCAAAGGGTTAGCCTTCTCGGAATTCTGGGCGCATTTTTCGAAATTTCAAAGGGGTTAGCCTTTTCGGAATTCTGGGCGCATTTTTCGAAATTTTCAAAGGGGTTAGCCTTCTCGGAATTCTGGGCGCATTTTTCGAAATTTTCAAACGGGTTAGCCTTCTCGGAATTCTGGCCACATTTTTCGAAATTTTCAAAGGGGTTAGCCTTCTCGGAATTCTGGGCGCATTTTTCGAAATTTTCAAAGGGGTTAGCCTTCTCGGAATTCTGGGCGCATTTTTCGAAATTTTCAAACGGGTTAGCCTTCTCTGAATTCTGGGCGCATTTTTCGAAATTTTCAAAGGGTTAGCCTTTTCGGAATTCTGGGCGCAATTTTTGAAATTTTCAAAGGGGTTAGCCTTCTCGGAATTCTGGGCGCATTTTTCGAAATTTTCTAAGGGGTTAGCCTTTTCGGAATACTGGGCGCATTTTTCGAAATTTTCAAAGGGGTTAGCCTTCTCGGAATTCTGGGCGCATTTTTCGAAATTTTCAAAGGGGTTAGCCTTCTCGGAATTCTGGGCGCATTTTTCGAAATTTTCCTAGGGGTTAGCCTTCTCGGAATGTGGGCGCATTTTTCGAAATTTCAAAGGGGTTAGCCTTTTCGGAATTCTGGGCGCATTTTTCGAAATTTTCAAAGGGGTTAGCCTTCTCGGAATTCTGGGCGCATTTTTCGAAATTTTCAAACGGGTTAGCCTTCTCGGAATTCTGGCCACATTTTTCGAAATTTTCAAAGGGTTAGCCTTCTCGGAATTCTGGGCGCAATTTTCGAAATTTTCAAAGGGGTTAGGCTTCTCGGAATTCTGGGCGCATTTTTCGAAATTTTCAAAGGGGTTAGGCTTCTCGGATTACTGGGCGGAATTTTCGAAATTTTCAAAGGGGTTAGCCTTCTCGGAATTCTGGGCGCATTTTCCGAAATGTTCAAAGGGGTTAGCCTTCTCGGAATTCTGGGCGAATTTTTCGAAATTTTCAAAGGGGTTAACCCTCTCGGAATTCTGGGCGCATTTTTCGAAATTTTCAAAGGGGTTAGCCTTCTCGGAAATTTGGGCGCATTTTTCGAAATTTTCAAAGGGGTTAGCCTTCTCGGCATTCTGGGCGGATTTTTCGAAATTTTCAAAGGGGTTAGCCTTTTTGGAATTCTGGGCGCATTTTTCGAAATTTTCAAAGGGGTTAGCCTTCTCGGAATTCTGGGCGCATTTTTCGAAATTTTCAAAGGGGTTAGCCTTCTCGGAATTCTGGGCGCATTTTTCGAAATTTTCAAAGGGGATAGCCTTCTCGGAATTCTGTGCGCATTTTTCGAAATTTTCAAAGGGGTTAGCCTTCTCGGAATTCTGGGCGCATTTTTCGAAATTTTCAAAGGGGTTAGCCTTCTCGGAATTCTGGACGCATTTTTCGAAATTTTCAAAGGGGTTAGCCTTGTCGGAATTCTGGGCGCATTTTTCGAAATTTTCAAAGGGGTTAGCCTTCTCGGAATTCTGGACGTATTTTTCGAAATTTTCCTAGGGGTTAGCCTTCTCGGAATGTGGGCGCATTTTTCGAAATTTCAAAGGGGTTAGCCTTTTCGGAATTCTGGGCGCATTTTTCGAAATTTTCAAAGGGGTTAGCCTTCTCGGAATTCTGGGCGCATTTTTCGAAATTTTCAAACGGGTTAGCCTTCTCGGAATTCTGGCCACATTTTTCGAAATATTCAAAGGGTTAGCCTTCTCGGAATTCTGGGCGCATTTTTCGAAATTTCAAAGGGGTTAGCCTTTTCGGAATTCTGGGCGCATTTTTCGAAATTTTCAAAGGGGTTAGCCTTCTCGGAATTCTGGGCGCATTTTTCGAAATTTTCAAAGGGGTTAGCCTTCTCGGAATTCTGGACGCATTTTTCGAAATTTTCAAAGGGGTTAGCCTTGTCGGAATTCTGGGCGCATTTTTCGAAATTTTCAAAGGGGTTAGCCTTCTCGGAATTCTGGACGTATTTTTCGAAATTTTCCTAGGGGTTAGCCTTCTCGGAATGTGGGCGCATTTTTCGAAATTTCAAAGGGGTTAGCCTTTTCGGAATTCTGGGCGCATTTTTCGAAATTTTCAAAGGGGTTAGCCTTCTCGGAATTCTGGGCGCATTTTTCGAAATTTTCAAACGGGTTAGCCTTCTCGGAATTCTGGCCACATTTTTCGAAATATTCAAAGGGTTAGCCTTCTCGGAATTCTGGGCGCATTTTTCGAAATTTCAAAGGGGTTAGCCTTTTCGGAATTCTGGGCGCATTTTTCGAAATTTTCAAAGGGGTTAGCCTTCTCGGAATTCTGGGCGCATTTTTCGAAATTTTCAAACGGGTTAGCCTTCTCGGAATTCTGGCCACATTTTTCGAAATTTTCAAAGGGGTTAGCCTTCTCGGAATTCTGGGCGCATTTTTCGAAATTTTCAAAGGGGTTAGCCTTCTCGGAATTCTGGGCGCATGTTTCGAAATTTTCCTAGGGGTTAGCCTTCTCGGAATTCTGGGCGCATGTTTCGAAATTTTCAAAGGGGTTAGCCTTTTCGGAATTCTGGGCGCATTTTTCGAAATTTTCAAAGGGGTTAGCCTTCTCGGAATTCTGGGCGCATTTTTCGTAATTTTCAAAGGGGTTAGCCTTCTCGGAATTCTGGGCGCATTTTTCGAAATTTTCAAACGGGTTAGCCTTCTCTGAATTCTGGGCGCATTTTTCGAAATTTTCAAAGGGTTAGCCTTTTCGGAATTCTGGGCGCAATTTTTGAAATTTTCAAAGGGGTTAGCCTTCTCGGAATTCTGGGCGCATTTTTCGAAATTTTCAAAGGGGTTAGCCTTTTCGGAATACTGGGCGCATTTTTCGAAATTTTCAAAGGGGTTAGCCTTCTCGGAATTCTGGGCGCATTTTTCGAAATTTTCAAAGGGGTTAGCCTTCTCGGAATTCTGGGCGCATTTTTCGAAATTTTCAAAGGTGTTAGCCTTCTCGGAATTCTGGGCGCATTTTTCGAAATTTTCCTAGGGGTTAGCCTTCTCGGAATGTGGGCGCATTTTTCGAAATTTCAAAGGGGTTAGCCTTTTCGGAATTCTGGGCGCATTTTTCGAAATTTTCAAAGGGGATAGCCTTCTCGGAATTCTGTGCGCATTTTTCGAAATTTTCAAAGGGGTTAGCCTTCTCGGAATTCTGGGCGCATTTTTCGTAATTTTCAAAGGGGTTAGCCTTCTCGGAATTCTGGGCGCATTTTTCGAAATTTTCAAACGGGTTAGCCTTCTCTGAATTCTGGGCGCATTTTTCGAAATTTTCAAAGGGTTAGCCTTTTCGGAATTCTGGGCGCAATTTTTGAAATTTTCAAAGGGGTTAGCCTTCTCGGAATTCTGGGCGCATTTTTCGAAATTTTCAAAGGGGTTAGCCTTTTCGGAATACTGGGCGCATTTTTCGAAATTTTCAAAGGGGTTAGCCTTCTCGGAATTCTGGGCGCATTTTTCGAAATTTTCAAAGGGGTTAGCCTTCTCGGAATTCTGGGCGCATTTTTCGAAATTTTCAAAGGTGTTAGCCTTCTCGGAATTCTGGGCGCATTTTTCGAAATTTTCCTAGGGGTTAGCCTTCTCGGAATGTGGGCGCATTTTTCGAAATTTCAAAGGGGTTAGCCTTTTCGGAATTCTGGGCGCATTTTTCGAAATTTTCAAAGGGGATAGCCTTCTCGGAATTCTGTGCGCATTTTTCGAAATTTTCAAAGGGGTTAGCCTTCTCGGAATTCTGGGCGCATTTTTCGAAATTTTCAAAGGGGATAGCCTTCTCGGAATTCTGTGCGCATTTTTCGAAATTTTCAAAGGGGTTAGCCTTCTCGGAATTCTGGACGCATTTTTCGAAATTTTCAAAGGGGTTAGCCTTGTCGGAATTCTGGGCGCATTTTTCGAAATTTTCAAAGGGGTTAGCCTTCTCGGAATTCTGGGCGCATTTACGAAATTTTCAAACGGGATAGCCTTCTCGGAATTCTGGCCACATTTTTCGAAATTTTCAAAGGGTTAGCCTTCTCGGAATTCTGGGCGCAATTTTCGAAATTTTCAAAGGGGTTAGGCTTCTCGGAATTCTGGGCGCATTTTTCGAAATTTTCAAAGGGGTTAGGCTTCTCGGAATTCTGGGCGCATTTTTCGAAATTTTCAAAGGGGTTAGCCTTTTCGGAAATTTGGGCGCATTTTTCGAAATTTTCAATGGGGTTAGCCTTCTCGGAATTTTGGGCGCATTTTTCGAAATTTTCAAAGGGGTTAGCCTTCTCGGAATTCTGGGCGCATTTTTCGAAATTTTCAAAGGGGTTAGCCTTCTCGGCATTCTGGGCGCATTTTTCGAAATTTTCAAAGGGGATAGCCTTCTCGGAATTCTGTGCGCATTTTTCGAAATTTTCAAAGGGGTTAGCCTTCTCGGAATTCTGGAAGCATTTTTCGAAATTTTCAAAGGGGTTAGCCTTCTCGGAATTCTGGGCGCATTTTTCGAAATTTTCATAGGGGTTAGCCTTCTCGGAATTCTGGGCGTATTTTGTCGAAATTTTCAAAGGGGTTAGCCTTCTCAGAATTCTGGGCGCATTTTTCGAAATTTTCAAAGGGGTTAGCCTTTTGGGAATCCTGGGCGCATTTTTCGAAATTTTCAAAGGGGTTAGCCTTCTCGGAATTCTGGGCGCATTTTCGAAATTTTCAAACGGGTTAGCCTTCTCGGAATTCTGGCCACATTTTTCGAAATTTTCAAAGGGTTAGCCTTCTCGGAATTCTGGGCGCAATTTTCGAAATTTTCAAAGGTGTTAGGCTTCTCGGAATTCTGGGCGCATTTTTCGAAATTTTCAAAGGGGTTAGGCTTCTCGGAATTCTGGGCGCATTTTTCGAAATTTTCAAAGGGGTTAGCCTTTTCGGAAATTTGGGCGCATTTTTCGAAATTTTCAATGGGGTTAGCCTTGTCGGAATTTTGGGCGCATTTTTCGAAATTTTCAAAGGGGTTAGCCTTCTCGGAATTCTGGGCGCATTTTTCGAAATTTTCAAAGGGGTTAGCCTTCTCGGAATTCTGGGCGCATTTTTCGAAATTTTCAAAGGGGTTAGCCTTCTCGGCATTCTGGGCGCATTTTTCGAAATTTTCAAAGGGGTTAGCCTTCTCGGAATTCTGGGCGCATTTTTCGAAATTTTCAAAGGGGTTAGCCTTCTCGGAATTCTGGGCGCATTTTTCGAAATTTTCAAAGGGGTTAGCCTTCTCGGAATTCTGGGCGCATTTTTCGAAATTTTCAAAGGGGTTAGCCTTCTCGGAATTCTGGGCGCATTTTTCGAAATTTTCAAAGGGGTTAGCCTTCTCGGAATTCTGGGCGCATTTTTCGAAATTTTCAAAGGGGTTAGCCTTCTCGGAATTCTGGGCGCATTTTTCGAAATTTTCAAAGGTGTTAGCCTTCTCGGAATTCTGGGCGCATTTTTCGAAATTTTCAAAGGTGTTAGCCTTCTCGGAATTCTGGGCGCATTTTTCGAAATTTTCCTAGGGGTTAGCCTTCTCGGAATGTGGGCGCATTTTTCGAAATTTCAAAGGGGTTAGCCTTTTCGGAATGTGGGCGCATTTTTCGAAATTTCAAAGGGGTTAGCCTTTTCGGAATTCTGGGCGCATTTTTCGAAATTTTCAAAGGGGTTAGCCTTCTCGGAATTCTGGGCGCATTTTTCGAAATTTTCAAACGGGTTAGCCTTCTCGGAATTCTGGCCACATTTTTCGAAATTTTCAAAGGGTTAGCCTTCTCGGAATTCTGGGCGCAATTTTCGAAATTTTCAAAGGGGTTAGGCTTCTCGGAATTCTGGGCGCATTTTTCGAAATTTTCAAAGGGGTTAGGCTTCTCGGAATTCTGGGCGCATTTTTCGAAATTTTCAAAGGGGTAAGCCTTCTCGGAAATTTGGGCGCATTTTTCGAAATTTTCAAAGGGGTTAGCCTTCTCGGAATTCTGGGCGCATTTTTCGAAATTTCAAAGGGGTTAGCCTTCTCGGCATTCTGGGCGCATTTTTCGAAATTTTCAAAGGGGTTAGCCTTCTCGGAATTCTGGGCGGATTTTTCGAAATTTTTAAAGGGGTTAGCCTTTTTGGAATTCTGGGCGCATTTTTCGAAATTTTCAAAGGGGTTAGCCTTCTCGGAATTCTGGGCGCATTTTTCGAAATTTTCAAAGGAGTTAGCCTTCTCGGAATTCTGGGCGCATTTTTCGAAATTTTCAAAGGGGATAGCCTTCTCGGAATTCTGTGCGCATTTTTCGAAATTTTCAAAGGGGTTAGCCTTCTCGGAATTCTGGGCGCATTTTTCGAAATTTTCAAAGGGGTTAGCCTTCTCGGAATTCTGGACGCATTTTTCGAAATTTTCAAAGGGGTTAGCCTTCTCGGAATTCTGGGCGCATTTTTCGAAATTTTCAAAGGGGTTAGCCTTCTCGGCATTCTGGGCGTATTTTTCGAAATTTTCAAAGGGGTTAGCCTTCTCAGAATTCTGGGCGCATTTTTCGAAATTTTCAAAGGGGTTAGGCTTTTCGGAATCCTGGGCGCATTTTTCGAAATTTTCAAAGGGGTTAGCCTTCTCGGAATTCTGGGCGCATTTTTCGAAATTTTCAAAGGGGTTAGCCTTCTCGGAATTCTGGGCGCATTTTTCAAAATTTTCAAAGGGGTTAGCCTTCTCGGAATTCTGGGCGCATTTTTCTAAACTTTCAAACGGGTTAGCCTTCTCGGAATTATGGGCGCATTTTTCGAAATTTTCAAAGGGTTAGCCTTCTCGGAATTCTGGGCGCAATTTTCGAAATTTTCAAAGGGGTTAGGCTTCTCGGAATTCTGGGCGCATTTTGCGAAATTTTCAAAGGGGTTAGCCTTCTCGGAATTCTGGGCGCATTTTTCGAAATTTTCAAAGGGGTTAGCCTTTTCGGAATACTGGGCGCATTTTTCGAAATTTTCAAAGGGGTTAGCCTTCTCGGAATTCTGGGCGCATTTTTCGAAATTTTCAAAGGGGTTAGCCTTCTCGGAATTCTGGGCGCATTTTTCGAAATTTTCAAAGGGGGTTAGCCTTCTCGGAATTCTGGGCGCATTTTTCGAAATTTTCAAAGGGGTTAGCCTTTTCGGAATTCTGGGCGCATTTTTCGAAATTTTCAAAGGGGTTAGCCTTCTCGGAATTCTGGGCGCATTTTTCGAAATTTTCAAACGGGTTAGCCTTCTCGGAATTCTGGGCGAATTTTTCGAAATTTTCAAAGGGGTCAGCCTTCTCGGAATTCTTGGCGCATTTTTCGAAATTTTAAAAGGGGTTAGCCTTCTCGGAATTCTGGGCGCATTTTTCGAAATTTTCCTAGGGTTTAGCCTTCTCGGAATTCTTTGCGCATTTTTCGAAATTTTCAAAGGGGTTAGCCTTCTCGGCATTCTGGGCGCATTTTTCGAAATTTTCAAAGGGGTTAGCCTTTTCGGAATTCTGGGCGCATTTTTCGAAATTTTCAAAGGGGTTAGCCTTCTCGGAATTCTGGGCGCATTTTTCGAAATTTTCAAAGGGGTTAGCCTTCTTGGAATTCTGGGCTCAATTTTCGAAATTTTCAAAGGAGTTAGCCTTCTCGGAATTCTTGGCGCATTTTCGAAATTTTCAAAGGGGTTAGCCTTCTCGGATTTCTGGGCGCAATTTTCGAAATTTTCAAAGGGGTTAGCCTTCTCGGAATTCTGGGCGCATTTTTCGAAATTTTCAAAGGGGTTAACCCTCTCAGAATTCTGGGCGCATTTTTCGAAATTTTCAAAGGGGTTAGCCTTCTCGGAATTCTGGGCGCATTTTTCGAAATTTTCAAAGGGGTTAGCCTTTTCGGAATACTGGGCGCATTTTTCGAAATTTTCAAAGGGGTTAGCCTTCTCGGAATTCTGGGCGCATTTTTCGAAATTTTCAAAGGGGTTAGCCTACTCGGAATTCTGGGCGCATTTTTCGAAATTTTCAAAGGGGGTTAGCCTTCTCGGAATTCTGGGCGCATTTTTCGAAATTTTCAAAGGGGTTAGCCTTTTCGGAATTCTGGGCGCATTTTTCGAAATTTTCAAAGGGGTTAGCCTTCTCGGAATTCTGGGCGCATTTTTCGAAATTTTCAAACGGGTTAGCCTTCTCGGAATTCTGGGCGAATTTTTCGAAATTTTCAAAGGGGTCAGCCTTCTCGGAATTCTGGGCGCATTTTTCGAAATTTTAAAAGGGGTTAGCCTTCTCGGAATTCTGGGCGCATTTTTCGAAATTTTCCTAGGGTTTAGCCTTCTCGGAATTCTTTGCGCATTTTTCGAAATTTTCAAAGGGGTTAGCCTTCTCGGCATTCTGGGCGCATTTTTCGAAATTTTCAAAGGGGTTAGCCTTTTCGGAATTCTGGGCGCATTTTTCGAAATTTTCAAAGGGGTTAGCCTTCTCGGAATTCTGGGCGCATTTTTCGAAATTTTCAAAGGGGTTAGCCTTCTTGGAATTCTGGGCTCAATTTTCGAAATTTTCAAAGGAGTTAGCCTTCTCGGAATTCTTGGCGCATTTTCGAAATTTTCAAAGGGGTTAGCCTTCTCGGATTTCTGGGCGCAATTTTCGAAATTTTCAAAGTGGTTAGCCTTCTCGGAATTCTGGGCGCATTTTTCGAAATTTTCAAAGGGGTTAACCCTCTCAGAATTCTGGGCGCATTTTTCGAAATTTTCAAAGGGGTTAGCCTTCTCGGAAATTTGGGCGCATTTTTCGAAATTTTCAAAGGGGTTAGCCTTCTCGGAATTCTGGGCGCATTTTTCGAATTTTTCAAAGGGGTTAGCCTTCTCGGCATTCTGGGCGCATTTTTCGAAATTTTCAAAGGAGTTAGCCTTTTCGGAATTCTGGGCGCATTTTTCGAAATTTTCAAAGGGGTTAACCTTCTCGGAATTCTGGGCGCATTTTTCGAAATTATCAAAGGGGTTAGCCTTCTCGGAATTCTGGGCGCATTTTTTGAAATTTTTTAAAGGGGTTAGCCTTCTCGGAATTCTGGGCGCATTTTTTTCAAAGGGGTTAGCCTTCTCGGAATTCTGGGCGCATTTTTCGAAATTTTCAAAGGGGTTAGCCTTCTCAGAATTCTGGGCGCATTTTTCGAGATTTTCAAAAGGTTAGCCTTTTCGGAATTCTGGGCGCATTTTTCGAAATTTTCAAAGGGGTTAGCCTTCTCGGAATTCTGATCGCATTTTTCGAAATTTTCAAAGGGGTTAGCCTTCTCGGAATTCTGGGCGCATTTTTCGAAATTTTCAAACGGGTTAGCCTTCTCGGAATTCTGGGCGCATTTTTCGAAATTTTCAAAGGGTTAGCCTTTTCGGAATTCTGGGCGCAATTTTCGAAATTTTCAAAGGGGTTAGCCTTCTCGGAATTCTGGGCGCATTTTTCGAAATTTTAAAAGGGGTTAGCCTTCTCGGAATTCTGGGAGCATTTTTCGAAATTTTCAAAGCGGTTAGCCTTCTCGGCATTCTGGGCGCATTTTTCGAAATTTTCAAAGGGGTTAGCCTTTTCGGAATACTGGGCGCATTTTTCGAAATTTTCAAAGGGGTTAGCCTTCTCGGAATTCTGGGCGCATTTTTCGAAATTTTCCTAGGGGTTAGCCTTCTCGGCATTGTGGGCGCATTTTTCGAAATTTCAAAGGGGATAGCCTTCTCGGAATTCTGGGCGCAATTTTCGAAATTTTCAAAGGGGTTAGGCCTCTTGGAATTCTGGGCGCAATTTTCGAAATTTTCAAAGGGGTTAGCCTTCTCGGAATTCTGGGCGCATTTTCGAAATTTTCAAAGGGGTTAGCCTTCTCGGAATTCTGGGCGTATTTTTCGAAATTTTCAAAGGGGTTAGCCTTCTCGGAATTCTGGGCGCATTTTTCTAAACTTTCAAACGGGTTAGCCTTCTCGGAATTCTGGGCGCATTTTTCGAAATTTTCAAAGGGGTTAGCCTTCTCGGAATTCTGGGCGCATTTTTCGAAATTTTCAAAGGGGTTAGCCTTCTCGGATTTCTGGGCGCAATTTTCGAAATTTTCAAAGGGGTTAGCCTTCTCGGAATTCTGGGCGCATTTTTCGAAATTTTCAAAGGGGTTAGCCTTCTCGGAATTCTGGGCGCATTTTTCGAAATTATCAAAGGGGTTAGCCTTCTTGGAATTCTGGGCGCATTTTTCGAAATTTTCCTAGGGGTTAGCCTTCTCGGCATTGTGGGCGCATTTTTCGAAATTTCAAAGGGGTTAGCCTTTTCGGAATTCTGGGCGCATTTTTCGAAATTTTCAAAGGGGTTAGCCTTCTCGGAATTCTGGGCGCATTTTCGAAATTTTCAAACGGGTTAGCCTTCTCGGAATTCTGGACGCATTTTTCGAAATTTTCAAAGGGGTTAGCCTTCTCGGAATCCTGGGCGCATTTTTCGAAATTTTCAAAGGTGTTAGCCTTCTCGGAATTCCGGGCGCATTTTTCGAAATTTTCAAAGGGGTTAGCCTTCTCGCAATTCTGGGCGCATTTTTCGAAATTTACAAATGGGTTAGCCTTCTCGGAATTCTGGGCGCATTTTTCGAAATTTCAAAGGGGTTAGCCTTCTCGGAATTCTGGGCGCATTTTTCGAAATTTTCAAAGGGGTTAGCCTTCTCGGATTTCTGGGCGCAATTTTCGAAATTTTCAAAGGGGTTAGCCTTCTCGGAAATGTGGGCGCATTATTCGAAATTTTCAAAGGGGTTAGCCTTCTCGGCATTCCGGGCGCATTTTTCGAAATTTTCAAAGGGGTTAGCCTTCTCAGAATTCTGGGCGCATTTTCAAAGGGGGTTAGCCTTCTCGGAATTCTGGGCGCATTTTTCGAAATTTTCAAAGGGGTTAGCCTTCTCGGAAATGTGGGCGCATTATTCGAAATTTTCAAAGGGGTTAGCCTTCTCGGCATTCCGGGCGCATTTTTCAAAATTTTCAAAGGGGTTAGCCTTCTCGGAATTCTAGGCGCATTTTTCGAAATTTTCAAAGGGGTTAGCCTTCTCGAAATTCTGGGCGCATTTTTCGAAATTTTCAAAGGGGTTAGCCTTCTCGCAATTCTGGGCGCATTTTTCGAAATTTTCAAAGGGGTTAGCCTTCTCGGAATTCTGGGCGCATTTTTCGAAATTTTCAAAGGGGTTAGCCTTCTTGGAATTCTGGGCTCAATTTTCGAAATTTTCAAAGGAGTTAGCCTTCTCGGAATTCTTGGCGCATTTTCGAAATTTTCAAAGGGGTTAGCCTTCTCGGATTTCTGGGCGCAATTTTCGAAATTTTCAAAGGGGTTAGCCTTCTCGGAATTCTGGGCGCATTTTTCGAAATTTTCAAAGGGGTTAACCCTCTCAGAATTCTGGGCGCATTTTTCGAAATTTTCAAAGGGGTTAGCCTTCTCGGAATTCTGGGCGCATTTTTCGAAATTTTCAAAGGGGTTAGCCTTTTCGGAATACTGGGCGCATTTTTCGAAATTTTCAAAGGGGTTAGCCTTCTCGGAATTCTGGGCGCATTTTTCGAAATTTTCAAAGGGGTTAGCCTACTCGGAATTCTGGGCGCATTTTTCGAAATTTTCAAAGGGGGTTAGCCTTCTCGGAATTCTGGGCGCATTTTTCGAAATTTTCAAAGGGGTTAGCCTTTTCGGAATTCTGGGCGCATTTTTCGAAATTTTCAAAGGGGTTAGCCTTCTCGGAATTCTGGGCGCATTTTTCGAAATTTTCAAACGGGTTAGCCTTCTCGGAATTCTGGGCGAATTTTTCGAAATTTTCAAAGGGGTCAGCCTTCTCGGAATTCTGGGCGCATTTTTCGAAATTTTAAAAGGGGTTAGCCTTCTCGGAATTCTGGGCGCATTTTTCGAAATTTTCCTAGGGTTTAGCCTTCTCGGAATTCTTTGCGCATTTTTCGAAATTTTCAAAGGGGTTAGCCTTCTCGGCATTCTGGGCGCATTTTTCGAAATTTTCAAAGGGGTTAGCCTTTTCGGAATTCTGGGCGCATTTTTCGAAATTTTCAAAGGGGTTAGCCTTCTCGGAATTCTGGGCGCATTTTTCGAAATTTTCAAAGGGGTTAGCCTTCTTGGAATTCTGGGCTCAATTTTCGAAATTTTCAAAGGAGTTAGCCTTCTCGGAATTCTTGGCGCATTTTCGAAATTTTCAAAGGGGTTAGCCTTCTCGGATTTCTGGGCGCAATTTTCGAAATTTTCAAAGTGGTTAGCCTTCTCGGAATTCTGGGCGCATTTTTCGAAATTTTCAAAGGGGTTAACCCTCTCAGAATTCTGGGCGCATTTTTCGAAATTTTCAAAGGGGTTAGCCTTCTCGGAAATTTGGGCGCATTTTTCGAAATTTTCAAAGGGGTTAGCCTTCTCGGAATTCTGGGCGCATTTTTCGAATTTTTCAAAGGGGTTAGCCTTCTCGGCATTCTGGGCGCATTTTTCGAAATTTTCAAAGGAGTTAGCCTTTTCGGAATTCTGGGCGCATTTTTCGAAATTTTCAAAGGGGTTAACCTTCTCGGAATTCTGGGCGCATTTTTCGAAATTATCAAAGGGGTTAGCCTTCTCGGAATTCTGGGCGCATTTTTTGAAATTTTCAAAGGGGTTAGCCTTCTCGGAATTCTGGGCGCATTTTTTTCAAAGGGGTTAGCCTTCTCGGAATTCTGGGCGCATTTTTCGAAATTTTCAAAGGGGTTAGCCTTCTCAGAATTCTGGGCGCATTTTTCGAAATTTTCAAAAGGTTAGCCTTTTCGGAATTCTGGGCGCATTTTTCGAAATTTTCAAAGGGGTTAGCCTTCTCGGAATTCTGATCGCATTTTTCGAAATTTTCAAAGGGGTTAGCCTTCTCGGAATTCTGGGCGCATTTTTCGAAATTTTCAAATGGGTTAGCCTTCTCGGAATTCTGGGCGCATTTTTCGAAATTTTCAAAGGGTTAGCCTTTTCGGAATTCTGGGCGCAATTTTCGAAATTTTCAAAGGGGTTAGCCTTCTCGGAATTCTGGGCGCATTTTTCGAAATTTTAAAAGGGGTTAGCCTTCTCGGAATTCTGGGAGCATTTTTCGAAATTTTCAAAGCGGTTAGCCTTCTCGGCATTCTGGGCGCATTTTTCGAAATTTTCAAAGGGGTTAGCCTTTTCGGAATACTGGGCGCATTTTTCGAAATTTTCAAAGGGGTTAGCCTTCTCGGAATTCTGGGCGCATTTTTCGAAATTTTCCTAGGGGTTAGCCTTCTCGGCATTGTGGGCGCATTTTTCGAAATTTCAAAGGGGATAGCCTTTTCGGAATTCTGGGCGCATTTTTCGAAATTTTCAAAGGGGTTAGCCTTCTCGGAATTCTGGGCGCATTTTCGAAATTTTCAAACGGGTTAGCCTTCTCGGAATTCTGGCCACATTTTTCGAAATTTTCAAAGGGGTTAGCCTTCTCGGAATTCTGGGCGCATTTTTCGAAATTTTCAAAGGGGTTAGCCTTCTCGGAATTCTGGGCGCATGTTTCGAAATTTTCCTAGGGGTTAGCCTTCTCGGAATTCTGGGCGCATGTTTCGAAATTTTCAAAGGGGTTAGCCTTTTCGGAATTCTGGGCGCATTTTTCGAAATTTTCAAAGGGGTTAGCCTTCTCGGAATTCTGGGCGCATTTTTCGTAATTTTCAAAGGGGTTAGCCTTCTCGGAATTCTGGGCGCATTTTTCGAAATTTTCAAACGGGTTAGCCTTCTCTGAATTCTGGGCGCATTTTTCGAAATTTTCAAAGGGGTTAGCCTTCTCGGAATGTGGGCGCATTTTTCGAAATTTCAAAGGGGTCGCCTTTTCGGAATGTGGGCGCATTTTTCGAAATTTCAAAGGGGTTAGCCTTTTCGGAATTCTGGGCGCATTTTTCGAAATTTTCAAAGGGGTTAGCCTTCTCGGAATTCTGGGCTCATTTTTCGAAATTTTCAAACGGGTTAGCCTTCTCGGAATTCTGGCCACATTTTTCGAAATATTCAAAGGGTTAGCCTTCTCGGAATTCTGGGCGCATTTTTCGAAATTTCAAAGGGGTTAGCCTTTTCGGAATTCTGGGCGCATTTTTCGAAATTTTCAAAGGGGTTAGCCTTCTCGGAATTCTGGGCGCATTTTTCGAAATTTTCAAACGGGTTAGCCTTCTCGGAATTCTGGGCGCATTTTTCGAAATTTTCAAAGGGGTTAGCCTTCTCGGAATTCTGGGCGCATGTTTCGAAATTTTCCTAGGGGTTAGCCTTCTCGGAATTCTGGGCGCATGTTTCGAAATTTTCAAAGGGGTTAGCCTTTTCGGAATTCTGGGCGCATTTTTCGAAATTTTCAAAGGGGTTAGCCTTCTCGGAATTCTGGGCGCATTTTTCGAAATTTTCAAAGGGGTTAGCCTTCTCGGAATTCTGGGCGCATTTTTCGAAATTTTCAAACGGGTTAGCCTTCTCTGAATTCTGGGCGCATTTTTCGAAATTTTCAAAGGGTTAGCCTTTTCGGAATTCTGGGCGCAATTTTTGAAATTTTCAAAGGGGTTAGCCTTCTCGGAATTCTGGGCGCATTTTTCGAAATTTCCAAAGGGGTTAGCCTTTTCGGAATACTGGGCGCATTTTTCGAAATTTTCAAAGGGGTTAGCCTTCTCGGAATTCTGGGCGCATTTTTCGAAATTTTCAAAGGGGTTAGCCTTCTCGGCATTCTGGGCGGATTTTTCGAAATTTTCAAAGGGGTTAGCCTTTTTGGAATTCTGGGCGCATTTTTCGACATTTTCAAAGGGGTTAGCCTTTTTGGAATTCTGGGCGCATTTTTCGAAATTTTCAAAGGGGTTAGCCTTCTCGGAATTCTGGGCGCATTTTTCGAAATTTTCAAAGGGGTTAGCCTTCTCGGAATTCTGGGCGCATTTTTCGAAATTTTCAAAGGGGATAGCCTTCTCGGAATTCTGTGCGCATTTTTCGAAATTTTCAAAGGGGTTAGCCTTCTCGGAATTCTGGGCGCATTTTTCGAAATTTTCAAAGGGGTTAGCCTTCTCGGAATTCTGGACGCATTTTTCGAAATTTTCAAAGGGGTTAGCCTTCTCGGAATTCTGGGCGCATTTTTCGAAATTTTCAAAGGGGTTAGCCTTCTCGGAATTCTGGGCGTATTTTTCGAAATTTTCAAAGGGGTTAGCCTTCTCAGAATTCTGGGCGCATTTTTCGAAATTTTCAAAGGGGTTAGCCTTTTCGGAATCCTGGGCGCATTTTTCGAAATTTTCAAAGGGGTTAGCCTTCTCGGAATTCTGGGCGCATTTTCGAAATTTTCAAACGGGATAGCCTTCTCGGAATTCTGGCCACATTTTTCGAAATTTTCAAAGGGTTAGCCTTCTCGGAATTCTGGGCGCAATTTTCGAAATTTTCAAAGGGGTTAGGCTTCTCGGAATTCTGGGCGCATTTTTCGAAATTTTCAAAGGGGTTAGGCTTCTCGGAATTCTGGGCGCATTTTTCGAAATTTTCAAAGGGGTTAGCCTTTTCGGAAATTTGGGCGCATTTTTCGAAATTTTCAATGGGGTTAGCCTTCTCGGAATTTTGGGCGCATTTTTCGAAATTTTCAAAGGGGTTAGCCTTCTCGGAATTCTGGGCGCATTTTTCGAAATTTTCAAAGGGGTTAGCCTTCTCGGCATTCTGGGCGCATTTTTCGAAATTTTCAAAGGGGTTAGCCTTCTCGGAATTCTGGGCGCATTTTTCGAAATTTTCAAAGGGGTTAGACTTCTCGGAATTCTGGGCGCATTTTTCGAAATTTTCAAAGGGGTTAGCCTTCTCGGAATTCTGGGCGCATTTTTCGAAATTTTCAAAGGGGTTAGCCTTCTCGGAATTCTGGGCGCATTTTTCGAAATTTTCAAAGGGGTTAGCCTTCTCGGAATTCTGGGCGCATTTTTCGAAATTTTCAAAGGTGTTAGCCTTCTCGGAATTCTGGGCGCATTTTTCGAAATTTTCCCAAGGGGTTAGCCTTCTCGGAATGTGGGCGCATTTTTCGAAATTTCAAAGGGGTTAGCCTTTTCGGAATGTGGGCGCATTTTTCGAAATTTCAAAGGGGTTAGCCTTTTCGGAATTCTGGGCGCATTTTTCGAAATTTTCAAAGGGGTTAGCCTTCTCGGAATTCTGGGCGCATTTTTCGAAATTTTCAAACGGGTTAGCCTTCTCGGAATTCTGGCCACATTTTTCGAAATTTTCAAAGGGTTAGCCTTCTCGGAATTCTGGGCGCATTTTTCGAAATTTCAAAGGGGTTAGCCTTCTCGGAATTCTGGGCGCATTTTTCGAAATTTTCAAACGGGTTAGCCTTCTCGGAATTCTGGCCACATTTTTCGAAATTTTCAAAGGGTTAGCCTTCTCGGAATTCTGGGCGCAATTTTCGAAATTTTCAAAGGGGTTAGGCTTCTCGGAATTCTGGGCGCATTTTTCGAAATTTTCAAAGGGGTTAGGCTTCTCGGATTTCTGGGCGGAATTTTCGAAATTTTCAAAGGGGTTAGCCTTCTCGGAATTCTGGGCGCATTTTCCGAAATTTTCAAAGGAGTTAGCCTTCTCGGAATTCTGGGCGAATTTTTCGAAATTTTCAAAGGGGTTAACCCTCTCGGAATTCTGGGCGCATTTTTCGAAATTTTCAAAGGGGTTAGCCTTCTCGGAAATTTGGGCGCATTTTTCGAAATTTTCAAAGGGGTTAGCCTTCTCGGCATTCTGGGCGGATTTTTCGAAATTTTCAAAGGGGTTAGCCTTCTCGGCATTCTGGGCGGATTTTTCGAAATTTTCAAAGGGGTTAGCCTTTTTGGAATTCTGGGCGCATTTTTCGAAATTTTCAAAGGGGTTAGCCTTCTCGGAATTCTGGGCGCATTTTTCGAAATTTTCAAAGGGGTTAGCCTTCTCGGAATTCTGGGCGCATTTTTCGAAATTTTCAAAGGGGATAGCCTTCTCGGAATTCTGTGCGCATTTTTCGAAATTTTCAAAGGGGTTAGCCTTCTCGGAATTCTGGACGCATTTTTCGAAATTTTCAAAGGGGTTAGCCTTCTCGGAATTCTGGGCGCATTTTTCGAAATTTTCAAAGGGGTTAGCCTTCTCGGAATTCTGGGCGTATTTTTCGAAATTTTCAAAGGGGTTAGCCTTCTCAGAATTCTGGGCGCATTTTTCGAAATTTTCATAGGGGTTAGCCTTTTCGGAATCCTGGGCGCATTTTTCGAAATTTTCAAAGGGGTTAGCCTTCTCGGAATTCTGGGCGCATTTTCGAAATTTTCAAACGGGTTAGCCTTCTCGGAATTCTGGCCACATTTTTCGAAATTTTCAAAGGGTTAGCCTTCTCGGAATTCTGGGCGCAATTTTCGAAATTTTCAAAGGGGTTAGGCTTCTCGGAATTCTGGGCGCATTTTTCGAAATTTTCAAAGGGGTTAGGCTTCTCGGAATTCTGGGCGCATTTTTCGAAATTTTCAAAGGGGTTAGCCTTCTCGGAAATTTGGGCGCATTTTTCGAAATTTTCAATGGGGTTAGCCTTCTCGGAATTTTGGGCGCATTTTTCGAAATTTTCAAAGGGGTTAGCCTTCTCGGAATTCTGGGCGCATTTTTCGAAATTTTCAAAGGGGTTAGCCTTCTCGGAATTCTGGGCGCATTTTTCGAAATTTTCAAAGGGGTTAGCCTTCTCGGCATTCTGGGCGCATTTTTCGAAATTTTCAAAGGGGTTAGCCTCCTCGGAATTCTGGGCGCATTTTTCGAAATTTTCAAAGGGGTTAGCCTTCTCGGAATTCTGGGCGCATTTTTCGAAATTTTCAAAGGGGTTAGCCTTCTCGGAATTCTGGGCGCATTTTTCGAAATTTTCAAAGGGGTTAGCCTTCTCGGAATTCTGGGCGCATTTTTCGAAATTTTCAAAGGGGTTAGCCTTCTCGGAATTCTGGGCGCATTTTTCGAAATTTTCAAAGGTGTTAGCCTTCTCGGAATTCTGGGCGCATTTTTCGAAATTTTCCTAGGGGTTAGCCTTCTCGGAATGTGGGCGCATTTTTCGAAATTTCAAAGGGGTTAGCCTTTTCGGAATGTGGGCGCATTTTTCGAAATTTCAAAGGGGTTAGCCTTTTCGGAATTCTGTGCGCATTTTTCGAAATTTTCAAAGGGGTTAGCCTTCTCGGAATTCTGGGCGCATTTTTCGAAATTTTCAAACGGGTTAGCCTTCTCGGAATTCTGGCCACATTTTTCGAAATATTCAAAGGGTTAGCCTTCTCGGAATTCTGGGCGCATTTTTCGAAATTTCAAAGGGGTTAGCCTTTTCGGAATTCTGGGCGCATTTTTCGAAATTTTCAAAGGGGTTAGCCTTCTCGGAATTCTGGGCGCATTTTTCGAAATTTTCAAACGGGTTAGCCTTCTCGGAATTCTGGCCACATTTTTCGAAATTTTCAAAGGGGTTAGCCTTCTCGGAATTCTGGGCGCATTTTTCGAAATTTTCAAAGGGGTTAGCCTTCTCGGAATTCTGGGCGCATGTTTCGAAATTTTCCTAGGGGTTAGCCTTCTCGGAATTCTGGGCGCATGTTTCGAAATTTTCAAAGGGGTTAGCCTTTTCGGAATTCTGGGCGCATTTTTCGAAATTTTCAAAGGGGTTAGCCTTCTCGGAATTCTGGGCGCATTTTTCGAAATTTTCAAAGGGGTTAGCCTTCTCGGAATGTGGGCGCATTTTTCGAAATTTCAAAGGGGTTAGCCTTTTCGGAATTCTGGGCGCATTTTTCGAAATTTTCAAAGGGGTTAGCCTTCTCGGAATTCTGGGCGCATTTTTCGAAATTTTCAAACGGGTTAGCCTTCTCGGAATTCTGGCCACATTTTTCGAAATTTTCAAAGGGTTAGCCTTCTCGGAATTCTGGGCGCAATTTTCGAAATTTTCAAAGGGGTTAGGCTTCTCGGAATTCTGGGCGCATTTTTCGAAATTTTCAAAGGGGTTAGCCTTCTCGGAATTCTGGGCGAATTTTTCGAAATTTTCAAAGGGGTTAACCCTCTCGGAATTCTGGGCGCATTTTTCGAAATTTTCAAAGGGGTTAGCCTTCTCGGAAATTTGGGCGCATTTTTCGAAATTTTCAAAGGGGTTAGCCTTCTCGGCATTCTGGGCGGATTTTTCGAAATTTTCAAAGGGGTTAGCCTTTTTGGAATTCTGGGCGCATTTTTCGAAATTTTCAAAGGGGTTAGCCTTCTCGGAATTCTGGGCGCATTTTTCGAAATTTTCAAAGGGGTTAGCCTTCTCGGAATTCTGGGCGCATTTTTCGAAATTTTCAAAGGGGATAGCCTTCTCGGAATTCTGTGCGCATTTTTCGAAATTTTCAAAGGGGTTAGCCTTCTCGGAATTCTGGGCGCATTTTTCGAAATTTTCAAAGGGGTTAGCCTTCTCGGAATTCTGGACGCATTTTTCGAAATTTTCAAAGGGGTTAGCCTTGTCGGAATTCTGGGCGCATTTTTCGAAATTTTCAAAGGGGTTAGCCTTCTCGGAATTCTGGACGTATTTTTCGAAATTTTCCTAGGGGTTAGCCTTCTCGGAATGTGGGCGCATTTTTCGAAATTTCAAAGGGGTTAGCCTTTTCGGAATTCTGGGCGCATTTTTCGAAATTTTCAAAGGGGTTAGCCTTCTCGGAATTCTGGGCGCATTTTTCGAAATTTTCAAACGGGTTAGCCTTCTCGGAATTCTGGCCACATTTTTCGAAATATTCAAAGGGTTAGCCTTCTCGGAATTCTGGGCGCATTTTTCGAAATTTCAAAGGGGTTAGCCTTTTCGGAATTCTGGGCGCATTTTTCGAAATTTTCAAAGGGGTTAGCCTTCTCGGAATTCTGGGCGCATTTTTCGAAATTTTCAAAGGGGTTAGCCTTCTCGGAATTCTGGACGCATTTTTCGAAATTTTCAAAGGGGTTAGCCTTGTCGGAATTCTGGGCGCATTTTTCGAAATTTTCAAAGGGGTTAGCCTTCTCGGAATTCTGGACGTATTTTTCGAAATTTTCCTAGGGGTTAGCCTTCTCGGAATGTGGGCGCATTTTTCGAAATTTCAAAGGGGTTAGCCTTTTCGGAATTCTGGGCGCATTTTTCGAAATTTTCAAAGGGGTTAGCCTTCTCGGAATTCTGGGCGCATTTTTCGAAATTTTCAAACGGGTTAGCCTTCTCGGAATTCTGGCCACATTTTTCGAAATATTCAAAGGGTTAGCCTTCTCGGAATTCTGGGCGCATTTTTCGAAATTTCAAAGGGGTTAGCCTTTTCGGAATTCTGGGCGCATTTTTCGAAATTTTCAAAGGGGTTAGCCTTCTCGGAATTCTGGGCGCATTTTTCGAAATTTTCAAACGGGTTAGCCTTCTCGGAATTCTGGCCACATTTTTCGAAATTTTCAAAGGGGTTAGCCTTCTCGGAATTCTGGGCGCATTTTTCGAAATTTTCAAAGGGGTTAGCCTTCTCGGAATTCTGGGCGCATGTTTCGAAATTTTCCTAGGGGTTAGCCTTCTCGGAATTCTGGGCGCATGTTTCGAAATTTTCAAAGGGGTTAGCCTTTTCGGAATTCTGGGCGCATTTTTCGAAATTTTCAAAGGGGTTAGCCTTCTCGGAATTCTGGGCGCATTTTTCGTAATTTTCAAAGGGGTTAGCCTTCTCGGAATTCTGGGCGCATTTTTCGAAATTTTCAAACGGGTTAGCCTTCTCTGAATTCTGGGCGCATTTTTCGAAATTTTCAAAGGGTTAGCCTTTTCGGAATTCTGGGCGCAATTTTTGAAATTTTCAAAGGGGTTAGCCTTCTCGGAATTCTGGGCGCATTTTTCGAAATTTTCAAAGGGGTTAGCCTTTTCGGAATACTGGGCGCATTTTTCGAAATTTTCAAAGGGGTTAGCCTTCTCGGAATGTGGGCGCATTTTTCGAAATTTCAAAGGGGTTAGCCTTTTCGGAATTCTGGGCGCATTTTTCGAAATTTTCAAAGGGGATAGCCTTCTCGGAATTCTGTGCGCATTTTTCGAAATTTTCAAAGGGGTTAGCCTTCTCGGAATTCTGGGCGCATTTTTCGTAATTTTCAAAGGGGTTAGCCTTCTCGGAATTCTGGGCGCATTTTTCGAAATTTTCAAACGGGTTAGCCTTCTCTGAATTCTGGGCGCATTTTTCGAAATTTTCAAAGGGTTAGCCTTTTCGGAATTCTGGGCGCAATTTTTGAAATTTTCAAAGGGGTTAGCCTTCTCGGAATTCTGGGCGCATTTTTCGAAATTTTCAAAGGGGTTAGCCTTTTCGGAATACTGGGCGCATTTTTCGAAATTTTCAAAGGGGTTAGCCTTCTCGGAATTCTGGGCGCATTTTTCGAAATTTTCAAAGGGGTTAGCCTTCTCGGAATTCTGGGCGCATTTTTCGAAATTTTCAAAGGTGTTAGCCTTCTCGGAATTCTGGGCGCATTTTTCGAAATTTTCCTAGGGGTTAGCCTTCTCGGAATGTGGGCGCATTTTTCGAAATTTCAAAGGGGTTAGCCTTTTCGGAATTCTGGGCGCATTTTTCGAAATTTTCAAAGGGGATAGCCTTCTCGGAATTCTGTGCGCATTTTTCGAAATTTTCAAAGGGGTTAGCCTTCTCGGAATTCTGGGCGCATTTTTCGAAATTTTCAAAGGGGATAGCCTTCTCGGAATTCTGTGCGCATTTTTCGAAATTTTCAAAGGGGTTAGCCTTCTCGGAATTCTGGACGCATTTTTCGAAATTTTCAAAGGGGTTAGCCTTGTCGGAATTCTGGGCGCATTTTTCGAAATTTTCAAAGGGGTTAGCCTTCTCGGAATTCTGGGCGCATTTACGAAATTTTCAAACGGGATAGCCTTCTCGGAATTCTGGCCACATTTTTCGAAATTTTCAAAGGGTTAGCCTTCTCGGAATTCTGGGCGCAATTTTCGAAATTTTCAAAGGGGTTAGGCTTCTCGGAATTCTGGGCGCATTTTTCGAAATTTTCAAAGGGGTTAGGCTTCTCGGAATTCTGGGCGCATTTTTCGAAATTTTCAAAGGGGTTAGCCTTTTCGGAAATTTGGGCGCATTTTTCGAAATTTTCAATGGGGTTAGCCTTCTCGGAATTTTGGGCGCATTTTTCGAAATTTTCAAAGGGGTTAGCCTTCTCGGAATTCTGGGCGCATTTTTCGAAATTTTCAAAGGGGTTAGCCTTCTCGGCATTCTGGGCGCATTTTTCGAAATTTTCAAAGGGGATAGCCTTCTCGGAATTCTGTGCGCATTTTTCGAAATTTTCAAAGGGGTTAGCCTTCTCGGAATTCTGGAAGCATTTTTCGAAATTTTCAAAGGGGTTAGCCTTCTCGGAATTCTGGGCGCATTTTTCGAAATTTTCATAGGGGTTAGCCTTCTCGGAATTCTGGGCGTATTTTGTCGAAATTTTCAAAGGGGTTAGCCTTCTCAGAATTCTGGGCGCATTTTTCGAAATTTTCAAAGGGGTTAGCCTTTTGGGAATCCTGGGCGCATTTTTCGAAATTTTCAAAGGGGTTAGCCTTCTCGGAATTCTGGGCGCATTTTCGAAATTTTCAAACGGGTTAGCCTTCTCGGAATTCTGGCCACATTTTTCGAAATTTTCAAAGGGTTAGCCTTCTCGGAATTCTGGGCGCAATTTTCGAAATTTTCAAAGGTGTTAGGCTTCTCGGAATTCTGGGCGCATTTTTCGAAATTTTCAAAGGGGTTAGGCTTCTCGGAATTCTGGGCGCATTTTTCGAAATTTTCAAAGGGGTTAGCCTTTTCGGAAATTTGGGCGCATTTTTCGAAATTTTCAATGGGGTTAGCCTTGTCGGAATTTTGGGCGCATTTTTCGAAATTTTCAAAGGGGTTAGCCTTCTCGGAATTCTGGGCGCATTTTTCGAAATTTTCAAAGGGGTTAGCCTTCTCGGAATTCTGGGCGCATTTTTCGAAATTTTCAAAGGGGTTAGCCTTCTCGGCATTCTGGGCGCATTTTTCGAAATTTTCAAAGGGGTTAGCCTTCTCGGAATTCTGGGCGCATTTTTCGAAATTTTCAAAGGGGTTAGCCTTCTCGGAATTCTGGGCGCATTTTTCGAAATTTTCAAAGGGGTTAGCCTTCTCGGAATTCTGGGCGCATTTTTCGAAATTTTCAAAGGGGTTAGCCTTCTCGGAATTCTGGGCGCATTTTTCGAAATTTTCAAAGGGGTTAGCCTTCTCGGAATTCTGGGCGCATTTTTCGAAATTTTCAAAGGGGTTAGCCTTCTCGGAATTCTGGGCGCATTTTTCGAAATTTTCAAAGGTGTTAGCCTTCTCGGAATTCTGGGCGCATTTTTCGAAATTTTCAAAGGTGTTAGCCTTCTCGGAATTCTGGGCGCATTTTTCGAAATTTTCCTAGGGGTTAGCCTTCTCGGAATGTGGGCGCATTTTTCGAAATTTCAAAGGGGTTAGCCTTTTCGGAATGTGGGCGCATTTTTCGAAATTTCAAAGGGGTTAGCCTTTTCGGAATTCTGGGCGCATTTTTCGAAATTTTCAAAGGGGTTAGCCTTCTCGGAATTCTGGGCGCATTTTTCGAAATTTTCAAACGGGTTAGCCTTCTCGGAATTCTGGCCACATTTTTCGAAATTTTCAAAGGGTTAGCCTTCTCGGAATTCTGGGCGCAATTTTCGAAATTTTCAAAGGGGTTAGGCTTCTCGGAATTCTGGGCGCATTTTTCGAAATTTTCAAAGGGGTTAGGCTTCTCGGAATTCTGGGCGCATTTTTCGAAATTTTCAAAGGGGTTAGCCTTCTCAGAATTCTGGGCGCATTTTTCGAAATTTTCATAGGGGTTAGCCTTTTCGGAATCCTGGGCGCATTTTTCGAAATTTTCAAAGGGGTTAGCCTTCTCGGAATTCTGGGCGCATTTTCGAAATTTTCAAACGGGTTAGCCTTCTCGGAATTCTGGCCACATTTTTCGAAATTTTCAAAGGGTTAGCCTTCTCGGAATTCTGGGCGCAATTTTCGAAATTTTCAAAGGGGTTAGGCTTCTCGGAATTCTGGGCGCATTTTTCGAAATTTTCAAAGGGGTTAGGCTTCTCGGAATTCTGGGCGCATTTTTCGAAATTTTCAAAGGGGTTAGCCTTCTCGGAAATTTGGGCGCATTCTTCGAAATTTTCAATGGGGTTAGCCTTCTCGGAATTTTGGGCGCATTTTTCGAAATTTTCAAAGGGGTTAGCCTTCTCGGAATTCTGGGCGCATTTTTCGAAATTTTCAAAGGGGTTAGCCTTCTCGGAATTCTGGGCGCATTTTTCGAAATTTTCAAAGGGGTTAGCCTTCTCGGCATTCTGGGCGCATTTTTCGAAATTTTCAAAGGGGTTAGCCTCCTCGGAATTCTGGGCGCATTTTTCGAAATTTTCAAAGGGGTTAGCCTTCTCGGAATTCTGGGCGCATTTTTCGAAATTTTCAAAGGGGTTAGCCTTCTCGGAATTCTGGGCGCATTTTTCGAAATTTTCAAAGGGGTTAGCCTTCTCGGAATTCTGGGCGCATTTTTCGAAATTTTCAAAGGGGTTAGCCTTCTCGGAATTCTGGGCGCATTTTTCGAAATTTTCAAAGGTGTTAGCCTTCTCGGAATTCTGGGCGCATTTTTCGAAATTTTCCTAGGGGTTAGCCTTCTCGGAATGTGGGCGCATTTTTCGAAATTTCAAAGGGGTTAGCCTTTTCGGAATGTGGGCGCATTTTTCGAAATTTCAAAGGGGTTAGCCTTTTCGGAATTCTGTGCGCATTTTTCGAAATTTTCAAAGGGGTTAGCCTTCTCGGAATTCTGGGCGCATTTTTCGAAATTTTCAAACGGGTTAGCCTTCTCGGAATTCTGGCCACATTTTTCGAAATATTCAAAGGGTTAGCCTTCTCGGAATTCTGGGCGCATTTTTCGAAATTTCAAAGGGGTTAGCCTTTTCGGAATTCTGGGCGCATTTTTCGAAATTTTCAAAGGGGTTAGCCTTCTCGGAATTCTGGGCGCATTTTTCGAAATTTTCAAACGGGTTAGCCTTCTCGGAATTCTGGCCACATTTTTCGAAATTTTCAAAGGGGTTAGCCTTCTCGGAATTCTGGGCGCATTTTTCGAAATTTTCAAAGGGGTTAGCCTTCTCGGAATTCTGGGCGCATGTTTCGAAATTTTCCTAGGGGTTAGCCTTCTCGGAATTCTGGGCGCATGTTTCGAAATTTTCAAAGGGGTTAGCCTTTTCGGAATTCTGGGCGCATTTTTCGAAATTTTCAAAGGGGTTAGCCTTCTCGGAATTCTGGGCGCATTTTTCGAAATTTTCAAAGGGGTTAGCCTTCTCGGAATGTGGGCGCATTTTTCGAAATTTCAAAGGGGTTAGCCTTTTCGGAATTCTGGGCGCATTTTTCGAAATTTTCAAAGGGGTTAGCCTTCTCGGAATTCTGGGCGCATTTTTCGAAATTTTCAAACGGGTTAGCCTTCTCGGAATTCTGGCCACATTTTTCGAAATTTTCAAAGGGTTAGCCTTCTCGGAATTCTGGGCGCAATTTTCGAAATTTTCAAAGGGGTTAGGCTTCTCGGAATTCTGGGCGCATTTTTCGAAATTTTCAAAGGGGTTAGCCTTCTCGGAATTCTGGGCGAATTTTTCGAAATTTTCAAAGGGGTTAACCCTCTCGGAATTCTGGGCGCATTTTTCGAAATTTTCAAAGGGGTTAGCCTTCTCGGAAATTTGGGCGCATTTTTCGAAATTTTCAAAGGGGTTAGCCTTCTCGGCATTCTGGGCGGATTTTTCGAAATTTTCAAAGGGGTTAGCCTTTTTGGAATTCTGGGCGCATTTTTCGAAATTTTCAAAGGGGTTAGCCTTCTCGGAATTCTGGGCGCATTTTTCGAAATTTTCAAAGGGGTTAGCCTTCTCGGAATTCTGGGCGCATTTTTCGAAATTTTCAAAGGGGATAGCCTTCTCGGAATTCTGTGCGCATTTTTCGAAATTTTCAAAGGGGTTAGCCTTCTCGGAATTCTGGGCGCATTTTTCGAAATTTTCAAAGGGGTTAGCCTTCTCGGAATTCTGGACGCATTTTTCGAAATTTTCAAAGGGGTTAGCCTTGTCGGAATTCTGGGCGCATTTTTCGAAATTTTCAAAGGGGTTAGCCTTCTCGGAATTCTGGACGTATTTTTCGAAATTTTCCTAGGGGTTAGCCTTCTCGGAATGTGGGCGCATTTTTCGAAATTTCAAAGGGGTTAGCCTTTTCGGAATTCTGGGCGCATTTTTCGAAATTTTCAAAGGGGTTAGCCTTCTCGGAATTCTGGGCGCATTTTTCGAAATTTTCAAACGGGTTAGCCTTCTCGGAATTCTGGCCACATTTTTCGAAATATTCAAAGGGTTAGCCTTCTCGGAATTCTGGGCGCATTTTTCGAAATTTCAAAGGGGTTAGCCTTTTCGGAATTCTGGGCGCATTTTTCGAAATTTTCAAAGGGGTTAGCCTTCTCGGAATTCTGGGCGCATTTTTCGAAATTTTCAAAGGGGTTAGCCTTCTCGGAATTCTGGACGCATTTTTCGAAATTTTCAAAGGGGTTAGCCTTGTCGGAATTCTGGGCGCATTTTTCGAAATTTTCAAAGGGGTTAGCCTTCTCGGAATTCTGGACGTATTTTTCGAAATTTTCCTAGGGGTTAGCCTTCTCGGAATGTGGGCGCATTTTTCGAAATTTCAAAGGGGTTAGCCTTTTCGGAATTCTGGGCGCATTTTTCGAAATTTTCAAAGGGGTTAGCCTTCTCGGAATTCTGGGCGCATTTTTCGAAATTTTCAAACGGGTTAGCCTTCTCGGAATTCTGGCCACATTTTTCGAAATATTCAAAGGGTTAGCCTTCTCGGAATTCTGGGCGCATTTTTCGAAATTTCAAAGGGGTTAGCCTTTTCGGAATTCTGGGCGCATTTTTCGAAATTTTCAAAGGGGTTAGCCTTCTCGGAATTCTGGGCGCATTTTTCGAAATTTTCAAACGGGTTAGCCTTCTCGGAATTCTGGCCACATTTTTCGAAATTTTCAAAGGGGTTAGCCTTCTCGGAATTCTGGGCGCATTTTTCGAAATTTTCAAAGGGGTTAGCCTTCTCGGAATTCTGGGCGCATGTTTCGAAATTTTCCTAGGGGTTAGCCTTCTCGGAATTCTGGGCGCATGTTTCGAAATTTTCAAAGGGGTTAGCCTTTTCGGAATTCTGGGCGCATTTTTCGAAATTTTCAAAGGGGTTAGCCTTCTCGGAATTCTGGGCGCATTTTTCGTAATTTTCAAAGGGGTTAGCCTTCTCGGAATTCTGGGCGCATTTTTCGAAATTTTCAAACGGGTTAGCCTTCTCTGAATTCTGGGCGCATTTTTCGAAATTTTCAAAGGGTTAGCCTTTTCGGAATTCTGGGCGCAATTTTTGAAATTTTCAAAGGGGTTAGCCTTCTCGGAATTCTGGGCGCATTTTTCGAAATTTTCAAAGGGGTTAGCCTTTTCGGAATACTGGGCGCATTTTTCGAAATTTTCAAAGGGGTTAGCCTTCTCGGAATGTGGGCGCATTTTTCGAAATTTCAAAGGGGTTAGCCTTTTCGGAATTCTGGGCGCATTTTTCGAAATTTTCAAAGGGGATAGCCTTCTCGGAATTCTGTGCGCATTTTTCGAAATTTTCAAAGGGGTTAGCCTTCTCGGAATTCTGGGCGCATTTTTCGTAATTTTCAAAGGGGTTAGCCTTCTCGGAATTCTGGGCGCATTTTTCGAAATTTTCAAACGGGTTAGCCTTCTCTGAATTCTGGGCGCATTTTTCGAAATTTTCAAAGGGTTAGCCTTTTCGGAATTCTGGGCGCAATTTTTGAAATTTTCAAAGGGGTTAGCCTTCTCGGAATTCTGGGCGCATTTTTCGAAATTTTCAAAGGGGTTAGCCTTTTCGGAATACTGGGCGCATTTTTCGAAATTTTCAAAGGGGTTAGCCTTCTCGGAATTCTGGGCGCATTTTTCGAAATTTTCAAAGGGGTTAGCCTTCTCGGAATTCTGGGCGCATTTTTCGAAATTTTCAAAGGTGTTAGCCTTCTCGGAATTCTGGGCGCATTTTTCGAAATTTTCCTAGGGGTTAGCCTTCTCGGAATGTGGGCGCATTTTTCGAAATTTCAAAGGGGTTAGCCTTTTCGGAATTCTGGGCGCATTTTTCGAAATTTTCAAAGGGGATAGCCTTCTCGGAATTCTGTGCGCATTTTTCGAAATTTTCAAAGGGGTTAGCCTTCTCGGAATTCTGGGCGCATTTTTCGAAATTTTCAAAGGGGATAGCCTTCTCGGAATTCTGTGCGCATTTTTCGAAATTTTCAAAGGGGTTAGCCTTCTCGGAATTCTGGACGCATTTTTCGAAATTTTCAAAGGGGTTAGCCTTGTCGGAATTCTGGGCGCATTTTTCGAAATTTTCAAAGGGGTTAGCCTTCTCGGAATTCTGGGCGCATTTACGAAATTTTCAAACGGGATAGCCTTCTCGGAATTCTGGCCACATTTTTCGAAATTTTCAAAGGGTTAGCCTTCTCGGAATTCTGGGCGCAATTTTCGAAATTTTCAAAGGGGTTAGGCTTCTCGGAATTCTGGGCGCATTTTTCGAAATTTTCAAAGGGGTTAGGCTTCTCGGAATTCTGGGCGCATTTTTCGAAATTTTCAAAGGGGTTAGCCTTTTCGGAAATTTGGGCGCATTTTTCGAAATTTTCAATGGGGTTAGCCTTCTCGGAATTTTGGGCGCATTTTTCGAAATTTTCAAAGGGGTTAGCCTTCTCGGAATTCTGGGCGCATTTTTCGAAATTTTCAAAGGGGTTAGCCTTCTCGGCATTCTGGGCGCATTTTTCGAAATTTTCAAAGGGGATAGCCTTCTCGGAATTCTGTGCGCATTTTTCGAAATTTTCAAAGGGGTTAGCCTTCTCGGAATTCTGGAAGCATTTTTCGAAATTTTCAAAGGGGTTAGCCTTCTCGGAATTCTGGGCGCATTTTTCGAAATTTTCATAGGGGTTAGCCTTCTCGGAATTCTGGGCGTATTTTGTCGAAATTTTCAAAGGGGTTAGCCTTCTCAGAATTCTGGGCGCATTTTTCGAAATTTTCAAAGGGGTTAGCCTTTTGGGAATCCTGGGCGCATTTTTCGAAATTTTCAAAGGGGTTAGCCTTCTCGGAATTCTGGGCGCATTTTCGAAATTTTCAAACGGGTTAGCCTTCTCGGAATTCTGGCCACATTTTTCGAAATTTTCAAAGGGTTAGCCTTCTCGGAATTCTGGGCGCAATTTTCGAAATTTTCAAAGGTGTTAGGCTTCTCGGAATTCTGGGCGCATTTTTCGAAATTTTCAAAGGGGTTAGGCTTCTCGGAATTCTGGGCGCATTTTTCGAAATTTTCAAAGGGGTTAGCCTTTTCGGAAATTTGGGCGCATTTTTCGAAATTTTCAATGGGGTTAGCCTTGTCGGAATTTTGGGCGCATTTTTCGAAATTTTCAAAGGGGTTAGCCTTCTCGGAATTCTGGGCGCATTTTTCGAAATTTTCAAAGGGGTTAGCCTTCTCGGAATTCTGGGCGCATTTTTCGAAATTTTCAAAGGGGTTAGCCTTCTCGGCATTCTGGGCGCATTTTTCGAAATTTTCAAAGGGGTTAGCCTTCTCGGAATTCTGGGCGCATTTTTCGAAATTTTCAAAGGGGTTAGCCTTCTCGGAATTCTGGGCGCATTTTTCGAAATTTTCAAAGGGGTTAGCCTTCTCGGAATTCTGGGCGCATTTTTCGAAATTTTCAAAGGGGTTAGCCTTCTCGGAATTCTGGGCGCATTTTTCGAAATTTTCAAAGGGGTTAGCCTTCTCGGAATTCTGGGCGCATTTTTCGAAATTTTCAAAGGGGTTAGCCTTCTCGGAATTCTGGGCGCATTTTTCGAAATTTTCAAAGGTGTTAGCCTTCTCGGAATTCTGGGCGCATTTTTCGAAATTTTCAAAGGTGTTAGCCTTCTCGGAATTCTGGGCGCATTTTTCGAAATTTTCCTAGGGGTTAGCCTTCTCGGAATGTGGGCGCATTTTTCGAAATTTCAAAGGGGTTAGCCTTTTCGGAATGTGGGCGCATTTTTCGAAATTTCAAAGGGGTTAGCCTTTTCGGAATTCTGGGCGCATTTTTCGAAATTTTCAAAGGGGTTAGCCTTCTCGGAATTCTGGGCGCATTTTTCGAAATTTTCAAACGGGTTAGCCTTCTCGGAATTCTGGCCACATTTTTCGAAATTTTCAAAGGGTTAGCCTTCTCGGAATTCTGGGCGCAATTTTCGAAATTTTCAAAGGGGTTAGGCTTCTCGGAATTCTGGGCGCATTTTTCGAAATTTTCAAAGGGGTTAGGCTTCTCGGAATTCTGGGCGCATTTTTCGAAATTTTCAAAGGGGTAAGCCTTCTCGGAAATTTGGGCGCATTTTTCGAAATTTTCAAAGGGGTTAGCCTTCTCGGAATTCTGGGCGCATTTTTCGAAATTTCAAAGGGGTTAGCCTTCTCGGCATTCTGGGCGCATTTTTCGAAATTTTCAAAGGGGTTAGCCTTCTCGGAATTCTGGGCGGATTTTTCGAAATTTTTAAAGGGGTTAGCCTTTTTGGAATTCTGGGCGCATTTTTCGAAATTTTCAAAGGGGTTAGCCTTCTCGGAATTCTGGGCGCATTTTTCGAAATTTTCAAAGGAGTTAGCCTTCTCGGAATTCTGGGCGCATTTTTCGAAATTTTCAAAGGGGATAGCCTTCTCGGAATTCTGTGCGCATTTTTCGAAATTTTCAAAGGGGTTAGCCTTCTCGGAATTCTGGGCGCATTTTTCGAAATTTTCAAAGGGGTTAGCCTTCTCGGAATTCTGGACGCATTTTTCGAAATTTTCAAAGGGGTTAGCCTTCTCGGAATTCTGGGCGCATTTTTCGAAATTTTCAAAGGGGTTAGCCTTCTCGGCATTCTGGGCGTATTTTTCGAAATTTTCAAAGGGGTTAGCCTTCTCAGAATTCTGGGCGCATTTTTCGAAATTTTCAAAGGGGTTAGCCTTTTCGGAATCCTGGGCGCATTTTTCGAAATTTTCAAAGGGGTTAGCCTTCTCGGAATTCTGGGCGCATTTTTCGAAATTTTCAAAGGGGTTAGCCTTCTCGGAATTCTGGGCGCATTTTTCGAAATTTTCAAAGGGGTTAGCCTTCTCGGAATTCTGGGCGCATTTTTCTAAACTTTCAAACGGGTTAGCCTTCTCGGAATTATGGGCGCATTTTTCGAAATTTTCAAAGGGTTAGCCTTCTCGGAATTCTGGGCGCAATTTTCGAAATTTTCAAAGGGGTTAGGCTTCTCGGAATTCTGGGCGCATTTTGCGAAATTTTCAAAGGGGTTAGCCTTCTCGGAATTCTGGGCGCATTTTTCGAAATTTTCAAAGGGGTTAGCCTTTTCGGAATACTGGGCGCATTTTTCGAAATTTTCAAAGGGGTTAGCCTTCTCGGAATTCTGGGCGCATTTTTCGAAATTTTCAAAGGGGTTAGCCTTCTCGGAATTCTGGGCGCATTTTTCGAAATTTTCAAAGGGGGTTAGCCTTCTCGGAATTCTGGGCGCATTTTTCGAAATTTTCAAAGGGGTTAGCCTTTTCGGAATTCTGGGCGCATTTTTCGAAATTTTCAAAGGGGTTAGCCTTCTCGGAATTCTGGGCGCATTTTTCGAAATTTTCAAACGGGTTAGCCTTCTCGGAATTCTGGGCGAATTTTTCGAAATTTTCAAAGGGGTCAGCCTTCTCGGAATTCTTGGCGCATTTTTCGAAATTTTAAAAGGGGTTAGCCTTCTCGGAATTCTGGGCGCATTTTTCGAAATTTTCCTAGGGTTTAGCCTTCTCGGAATTCTTTGCGCATTTTTCGAAATTTTCAAAGGGGTTAGCCTTCTCGGCATTCTGGGCGCATTTTTCGAAATTTTCAAAGGGGTTAGCCTTTTCGGAATTCTGGGCGCATTTTTCGAAATTTTCAAAGGGGTTAGCCTTCTCGGAATTCTGGGCGCATTTTTCGAAATTTTCAAAGGGGTTAGCCTTCTTGGAATTCTGGGCTCAATTTTCGAAATTTTCAAAGGAGTTAGCCTTCTCGGAATTCTTGGCGCATTTTCGAAATTTTCAAAGGGGTTAGCCTTCTCGGATTTCTGGGCGCAATTTTCGAAATTTTCAAAGGGGTTAGCCTTCTCGGAATTCTGGGCGCATTTTTCGAAATTTTCAAAGGGGTTAACCCTCTCAGAATTCTGGGCGCATTTTTCGAAATTTTCAAAGGGGTTAGCCTTCTCGGAATTCTGGGCGCATTTTTCGAAATTTTCAAAGGGGTTAGCCTTTTCGGAATACTGGGCGCATTTTTCGAAATTTTCAAAGGGGTTAGCCTTCTCGGAATTCTGGGCGCATTTTTCGAAATTTTCAAAGGGGTTAGCCTACTCGGAATTCTGGGCGCATTTTTCGAAATTTTCAAAGGGGGTTAGCCTTCTCGGAATTCTGGGCGCATTTTTCGAAATTTTCAAAGGGGTTAGCCTTTTCGGAATTCTGGGCGCATTTTTCGAAATTTTCAAAGGGGTTAGCCTTCTCGGAATTCTGGGCGCATTTTTCGAAATTTTCAAACGGGTTAGCCTTCTCGGAATTCTGGGCGAATTTTTCGAAATTTTCAAAGGGGTCAGCCTTCTCGGAATTCTGGGCGCATTTTTCGAAATTTTAAAAGGGGTTAGCCTTCTCGGAATTCTGGGCGCATTTTTCGAAATTTTCCTAGGGTTTAGCCTTCTCGGAATTCTTTGCGCATTTTTCGAAATTTTCAAAGGGGTTAGCCTTCTCGGCATTCTGGGCGCATTTTTCGAAATTTTCAAAGGGGTTAGCCTTTTCGGAATTCTGGGCGCATTTTTCGAAATTTTCAAAGGGGTTAGCCTTCTCGGAATTCTGGGCGCATTTTTCGAAATTTTCAAAGGGGTTAGCCTTCTTGGAATTCTGGGCTCAATTTTCGAAATTTTCAAAGGAGTTAGCCTTCTCGGAATTCTTGGCGCATTTTCGAAATTTTCAAAGGGGTTAGCCTTCTCGGATTTCTGGGCGCAATTTTCGAAATTTTCAAAGTGGTTAGCCTTCTCGGAATTCTGGGCGCATTTTTCGAAATTTTCAAAGGGGTTAACCCTCTCAGAATTCTGGGCGCATTTTTCGAAATTTTCAAAGGGGTTAGCCTTCTCGGAAATTTGGGCGCATTTTTCGAAATTTTCAAAGGGGTTAGCCTTCTCGGAATTCTGGGCGCATTTTTCGAATTTTTCAAAGGGGTTAGCCTTCTCGGCATTCTGGGCGCATTTTTCGAAATTTTCAAAGGAGTTAGCCTTTTCGGAATTCTGGGCGCATTTTTCGAAATTTTCAAAGGGGTTAACCTTCTCGGAATTCTGGGCGCATTTTTCGAAATTATCAAAGGGGTTAGCCTTCTCGGAATTCTGGGCGCATTTTTTGAAATTTTTTAAAGGGGTTAGCCTTCTCGGAATTCTGGGCGCATTTTTTTCAAAGGGGTTAGCCTTCTCGGAATTCTGGGCGCATTTTTCGAAATTTTCAAAGGGGTTAGCCTTCTCAGAATTCTGGGCGCATTTTTCGAGATTTTCAAAAGGTTAGCCTTTTCGGAATTCTGGGCGCATTTTTCGAAATTTTCAAAGGGGTTAGCCTTCTCGGAATTCTGATCGCATTTTTCGAAATTTTCAAAGGGGTTAGCCTTCTCGGAATTCTGGGCGCATTTTTCGAAATTTTCAAACGGGTTAGCCTTCTCGGAATTCTGGGCGCATTTTTCGAAATTTTCAAAGGGTTAGCCTTTTCGGAATTCTGGGCGCAATTTTCGAAATTTTCAAAGGGGTTAGCCTTCTCGGAATTCTGGGCGCATTTTTCGAAATTTTAAAAGGGGTTAGCCTTCTCGGAATTCTGGGAGCATTTTTCGAAATTTTCAAAGCGGTTAGCCTTCTCGGCATTCTGGGCGCATTTTTCGAAATTTTCAAAGGGGTTAGCCTTTTCGGAATACTGGGCGCATTTTTCGAAATTTTCAAAGGGGTTAGCCTTCTCGGAATTCTGGGCGCATTTTTCGAAATTTTCCTAGGGGTTAGCCTTCTCGGCATTGTGGGCGCATTTTTCGAAATTTCAAAGGGGATAGCCTTTTCGGAATTCTGGGCGCATTTTTCGAAATTTTCAAAGGGGTTAGCCTTCTCGGAATTCTGGGCGCATTTTCGAAATTTTCAAACGGGTTAGCCTTCTCGGAATTCTGGCCACATTTTTCGAAATTTTCAAAGGGTTAGCCTTCTCGGAATTCTGGGCGCAATTTTCGAAATTTTCAAAGGGGTTAGGCCTCTTGGAATTCTGGGCGCAATTTTCGAAATTTTCAAAGGGGTTAGCCTTCTCGGAATTCTGGGCGCATTTTCGAAATTTTCAAAGGGGTTAGCCTTCTCGGAATTCTGGGCGTATTTTTCGAAATTTTCAAAGGGGTTAGCCTTCTCGGAATTCTGGGCGCATTTTTCTAAACTTTCAAACGGGTTAGCCTTCTCGGAATTCTGGGCGCATTTTTCGAAATTTTCAAAGGGGTTAGCCTTCTCGGAATTCTGGGCGCATTTTTCGAAATTTTCAAAGGGGTTAGCCTTCTCGGATTTCTGGGCGCAATTTTCGAAATTTTCAAAGGGGTTAGCCTTCTCGGAATTCTGGGCGCATTTTTCGAAATTTTCAAAGGGGTTAGCCTTCTCGGAATTCTGGGCGCATTTTTCGAAATTATCAAAGGGGTTAGCCTTCTTGGAATTCTGGGCGCATTTTTCGAAATTTTCCTAGGGGTTAGCCTTCTCGGCATTGTGGGCGCATTTTTCGAAATTTCAAAGGGGTTAGCCTTTTCGGAATTCTGGGCGCATTTTTCGAAATTTTCAAAGGGGTTAGCCTTCTCGGAATTCTGGGCGCATTTTCGAAATTTTCAAACGGGTTAGCCTTCTCGGAATTCTGGACGCATTTTTCGAAATTTTCAAAGGGGTTAGCCTTCTCGGAATCCTGGGCGCATTTTTCGAAATTTTCAAAGGTGTTAGCCTTCTCGGAATTCCGGGCGCATTTTTCGAAATTTTCAAAGGGGTTAGCCTTCTCGCAATTCTGGGCGCATTTTTCGAAATTTACAAATGGGTTAGCCTTCTCGGAATTCTGGGCGCATTTTTCGAAATTTCAAAGGGGTTAGCCTTCTCGGAATTCTGGGCGCATTTTTCGAAATTTTCAAAGGGGTTAGCCTTCTCGGATTTCTGGGCGCAATTTTCGAAATTTTCAAAGGGGTTAGCCTTCTCGGAAATGTGGGCGCATTATTCGAAATTTTCAAAGGGGTTAGCCTTCTCGGCATTCCGGGCGCATTTTTCGAAATTTTCAAAGGGGTTAGCCTTCTCAGAATTCTGGGCGCATTTTCAAAGGGGGTTAGCCTTCTCGGAATTCTGGGCGCATTTTTCGAAATTTTCAAAGGGGTTAGCCTTCTCGGAAATGTGGGCGCATTATTCGAAATTTTCAAAGGGGTTAGCCTTCTCGGCATTCCGGGCGCATTTTTCAAAATTTTCAAAGGGGTTAGCCTTCTCGGAATTCTAGGCGCATTTTTCGAAATTTTCAAAGGGGTTAGCCTTCTCGAAATTCTGGGCGCATTTTTCGAAATTTTCAAAGGGGTTAGCCTTCTCGCAATTCTGGGCGCATTTTTCGAAATTTTCAAAGGAGTTAGCCTTCTCGGAATTCTTGGCGCATTTTCGAAATTTTCAAAGGGGTTAGCCTTCTCGGATTTCTGGGCGCAATTTTCGAAATTTTCAAAGGGGTTAGCCTTCTCGGAATTCTGGGCGCATTTTTCGAAATTTTCAAAGGGGTTAACCCTCTCAGAATTCTGGGCGCATTTTTCGAAATTTTCAAAGGGGTTAGCCTTCTCGGAATTCTGGGCGCATTTTTCGAAATTTTCAAAGGGGTTAGCCTTTTCGGAATACTGGGCGCATTTTTCGAAATTTTCAAAGGGGTTAGCCTTCTCGGAATTCTGGGCGCATTTTTCGAAATTTTCAAAGGGGTTAGCCTACTCGGAATTCTGGGCGCATTTTTCGAAATTTTCAAAGGGGGTTAGCCTTCTCGGAATTCTGGGCGCATTTTTCGAAATTTTCAAAGGGGTTAGCCTTTTCGGAATTCTGGGCGCATTTTTCGAAATTTTCAAAGGGGTTAGCCTTCTCGGAATTCTGGGCGCATTTTTCGAAATTTTCAAACGGGTTAGCCTTCTCGGAATTCTGGGCGAATTTTTCGAAATTTTCAAAGGGGTCAGCCTTCTCGGAATTCTGGGCGCATTTTTCGAAATTTTAAAAGGGGTTAGCCTTCTCGGAATTCTGGGCGCATTTTTCGAAATTTTCCTAGGGTTTAGCCTTCTCGGAATTCTTTGCGCATTTTTCGAAATTTTCAAAGGGGTTAGCCTTCTCGGCATTCTGGGCGCATTTTTCGAAATTTTCAAAGGGGTTAGCCTTTTCGGAATTCTGGGCGCATTTTTCGAAATTTTCAAAGGGGTTAGCCTTCTCGGAATTCTGGGCGCATTTTTCGAAATTTTCAAAGGGGTTAGCCTTCTTGGAATTCTGGGCTCAATTTTCGAAATTTTCAAAGGAGTTAGCCTTCTCGGAATTCTTGGCGCATTTTCGAAATTTTCAAAGGGGTTAGCCTTCTCGGATTTCTGGGCGCAATTTTCGAAATTTTCAAAGTGGTTAGCCTTCTCGGAATTCTGGGCGCATTTTTCGAAATTTTCAAAGGGGTTAACCCTCTCAGAATTCTGGGCGCATTTTTCGAAATTTTCAAAGGGGTTAGCCTTCTCGGAAATTTGGGCGCATTTTTCGAAATTTTCAAAGGGGTTAGCCTTCTCGGAATTCTGGGCGCATTTTTCGAATTTTTCAAAGGGGTTAGCCTTCTCGGCATTCTGGGCGCATTTTTCGAAATTTTCAAAGGAGTTAGCCTTTTCGGAATTCTGGGCGCATTTTTCGAAATTTTCAAAGGGGTTAACCTTCTCGGAATTCTGGGCGCATTTTTCGAAATTATCAAAGGGGTTAGCCTTCTCGGAATTCTGGGCGCATTTTTTGAAATTTTCAAAGGGGTTAGCCTTCTCGGAATTCTGGGCGCATTTTTTTCAAAGGGGTTAGCCTTCTCGGAATTCTGGGCGCATTTTTCGAAATTTTCAAAGGGGTTAGCCTTCTCAGAATTCTGGGCGCATTTTTCGAAATTTTCAAAAGGTTAGCCTTTTCGGAATTCTGGGCGCATTTTTCGAAATTTTCAAAGGGGTTAGCCTTCTCGGAATTCTGATCGCATTTTTCGAAATTTTCAAAGGGGTTAGCCTTCTCGGAATTCTGGGCGCATTTTTCGAAATTTTCAAATGGGTTAGCCTTCTCGGAATTCTGGGCGCATTTTTCGAAATTTTCAAAGGGTTAGCCTTTTCGGAATTCTGGGCGCAATTTTCGAAATTTTCAAAGGGGTTAGCCTTCTCGGAATTCTGGGCGCATTTTTCGAAATTTTAAAAGGGGTTAGCCTTCTCGGAATTCTGGGAGCATTTTTCGAAATTTTCAAAGCGGTTAGCCTTCTCGGCATTCTGGGCGCATTTTTCGAAATTTTCAAAGGGGTTAGCCTTTTCGGAATACTGGGCGCATTTTTCGAAATTTTCAAAGGGGTTAGCCTTCTCGGAATTCTGGGCGCATTTTTCGAAATTTTCCTAGGGTTAGCCTTCTCGGCATTGTGGGCGCATTTTTCGAAATTTCAAAGGGGATAGCCTTTTCGGAATTCTGGGCGCATTTTTCGAAATTTTCAAAGGGGTTAGCCTTCTCGGAATTCTGGGCGCATTTTCGAAATTTTCAAACGGGTTAGCCTTCTCGGAATTCTGGCCACATTTTTCGAAATTTTCAAAGGGTTAGCCTTCTCGGAATTCTGGGCGCAATTTTCGAAATTTTCAAAGGGGTTAGGCCTCTTGGAATTCTGGGCGCAATTTTCGAAATTTTCAAAGGGGTTAGCCTTCTCGGAATTCTGGGCGCATTTTTCGAAATTTTCAAAGGGGTTAGCCTTCTCGGAATTCTGGGCGCATTTTCGAAATTTTCAAAGGGGTTAGCCTTCTCGGAATTCTGGGCGTATTTTTCGAAATTTTCAAAGGGGTTAGCCTTCTCGGAATTCTGGGCGCATTTTTCTAAACTTTCAAACGGGTTAGCCTTCTCGGAATTCTGGGCGCATTTTTCGAAATTTTCAAAGGGGTTAGCCTTCTCGGAATTCTGGGCGCATTTTTCGAAATTTTCAAAGGGGTTAGCCTTCTCGGATTTCTGGGCGCAATTTTCGAAATTTTCAAAGGGGTTAGCCTTCTCGGAATTCTGGGCGCATTTTTCGAAATTTTCAAAGGGGTTAGCCTTCTCGGAATTCTGGGCGCATTTTTCGAAATTATCAAAGGGGTTAGCCTTCTTGGAATTCTGGGCGCATTTTTCGAAATTTTCCTAGGGGTTAGCCTTCTCGGCATTGTGGGCGCATTTTTCGAAATTTCAAAGGGGTTAGCCTTTTCGGAATTCTGGGCGCATTTTTCGAAATTTTCAAAGGGGTTAGCCTTCTCGGAATTCTGGGCGCATTTTCGAAATTTTCAAACGGGTTAGCCTTCTCGGAATTCTGGACGCATTTTTCGAAATTTTCAAAGGGGTTAGCCTTCTCGGAATCCTGGGCGCATTTTTCGAAATTTTCAAAGGTGTTAGCCTTCTCGGAATTCCGGGCGCATTTTTCGAAATTTTCAAAGGGGTTAGCCTTCTCGCAATTCTGGGCGCATTTTTCGAAATTTACAAATGGGTTAGCCTTCTCGGAATTCTGGGCGCATTTTTCGAAATTTCAAAGGGGTTAGCCTTCTCGGAATTCTGGGCGCATTTTTCGAAATTTTCAAAGGGGTTAGCCTTCTCGGATTTCTGGGCGCAATTTTCGAAATTTTCAAAGGGGTTAGCCTTCTCGGAAATGTGGGCGCATTATTCGAAATTTTCAAAGGGGTTAGCCTTCTCGGCATTCCGGGCGCATTTTTCGAAATTTTCAAAGGGGTTAGCCTTCTCAGAATTCTGGGCGCATTTTCAAAGGGGGTTAGCCTTCTCGGAATTCTGGGCGCATTTTTCGAAATTTTCAAAGGGGTTAGCCTTCTCGGAAATGTGGGCGCATTATTCGAAATTTTCAAAGGGGTTAGCCTTCTCGGCATTCCGGGCGCATTTTTCAAAATTTTCAAAGGGGTTAGCCTTCTCGGAATTCTAGGCGCATTTTTCGAAATTTTCAAAGGGGTTAGCCTTCTCGAAATTCTGGGCGCATTTTTCGAAATTTTCAAAGGGGTTAGCCTTCTCGCAATTCTGGGCGCATTTTTCGAAATTTACAAATGGGTTAGCCTTCTCGGAATTCTGGGCGCATTTTTCGAAATTTTCCTAGGGGTTAGCCTTCTCGGCATTGTGGGCGCATTTTTCGAACTTTTCAAAGGGGTTAGCCTTTTCGGAATTCTGGGCGCATTTTTCAAAATTTTCAAAGGGGTTAGCCTTCTCGGAATTCTGGGCGCATTTTTCGAAATTTTCAAAGGGGTTAGCCTTCTCGGAATTCTGGGCGCATTTTTCGAAATTTTCAAAGGGGTTAGCCTTCTCGGAATTCTGGGCGCATTTTTCGAAATTTTCAAAGGGGTTAGCCTTCTCAGAATTCTGGGCGCATTTTTCGAAATTTTCAAAAGGTTAGCCTTTTCGGAATTCTGGGCGCATTTTTCGAAATTTTCAAAGGGGTTAGCCTTCTCGGAATTCTGGGCGCATTTTTCGAAATTTTCAAAGGGGTTAGCCTTCTCGGAATTCTGGGCGCATTTTTCGAAATTTTCAAACGGGTTAGCCTTCTCGGCATTGTGGGCGCATTTTTCGAACTTTTCAAAGGGGTTAGCCTTTTCGGAATTCTGGGCGCATTTTTCAAAATTTTCAAAGGGGTTAGCCTTCTCGGAATTCTGGGCGCATTTTTCGAAATTTTCAAAGGGGTTAGCCTTTTCGGAATACTGGGCGCATTTTTCGAAATTTTCAAAGGGGTTAGCCTTCTCGGAATTCTGGGCGCATTTTTCGAAATTTTCAAAGGGGTTAGCCTTCTCGGAATTCTGGGCGCATTTTTCGAAATTATCAAAGGGGTTAGCCTTCTCGGAAATGTGGGCGCATTTTTCGAAATTTTCAAAGGGGTTAGCCTTCTCGGCATTCCGGGCGCATTTTTCAAAATTTTCAAAGGGGTTAGCCTTCTCGGAATTCTGGGCGCATTTTTCGAAATTTTCAAAGGGGTTAGCCTTCTCGGAATTCTGGGCGCATTTTTCGAAATTTTCCTAGGGGTTAGAATTCTCGGAATTCTGGGCGCATTTTTCTAAACTTTCAAACGGGTTAGCCTTCTCGCAATTCTGGGCGCATTTTTCGAAATTTTCAAAGTGGTTAGCCTTCTCGGAATTCTGGGCGAATTTTTCGAAATTTTCAAAGGGGTTAGCCTTCTCGGAATTCTGGGCGCATTTTTCGAAATTTTCAAAGGGGTTAGCCTTCTCGGAATTCTGGGCGCATTTTTCGAAATTTTCAAAGGGGTTAGCCTTCTCGGAATTCTGGGCGCATTTTTCGAAATTTTCAAAGGGGTTAGCCTTCTCGGAATTCTGGGCGCATGTTTCGAAATTTTCCTAGGGGTTAGCCTTTTCGGAATTCTGGGCGCATTTTTCGAAATTTTCAAAGGGGTTAGCCTTCTCGGAATTCTGGGCGCATTTTTCGAAATTTTCAAAGGGGTTAGCCTTCTCGGAATTCTGGGCGCATTTTTCGAAATTTTCAAACGGGTTAGCCTTCTCGGAATTCTGGGCGCATTTTCGAAATTTTCAAAGGGTTAGCCTTTTCGGAATTCTGGGCGCAATTTTCGAAATTTTCAAAGGGGTTAGCCTTCTCGGAATTCTGGGCGCATTTTTCGAAATTTTCAAAGGGGTTAGCCTTCTCGGAATTCTGGGCGCATTTTTCGAAATTTTCAAAGGGGTTAGCCTTCTCGGAATTCTGGGCGCATTTTTTCGAAATTTTCCTAGGGGTTAGCCTTCTCGGCATTGTGGGCGCATTTTTCGAAATTTCAAAGGGGTTAGCCTTTTCGGAATTCTGGGCGCATTTTTCGAAATTTTCAAAGGGGTTAGCCTTCTCGGAATTCTGGGCGCATTTTTCGAAATTTTCAAAGGGGTTAGCCTTCTCGGAATTCTGGGCGCATTTTTCGAAATTTTCAAAGGGGTTAGCATTCTCGGAATTCTGGGCGCATTTTTCGAAATTTTCAAAGGGGTTTGCCTTCTCGGCATTGTGGGCGCATTTTTCGAAATTTTCAAAGGGGTTAGCCTTTTCGGAATTCTGGGAGCATTTTTCGAAATTTTCAAAGGGGTTAGCCTTCTCGGAATTCTGGGCGCATTTTTCGAAATTTTCAAAGGGGTTAGCCTTCTCGGAATTCTGGGCGCATTTTCGAAATTTTCAAACCGGTTAGCCTTCTCGGAATTCTGGCCACATTTTTCGAAATTTTCAAAGGGTTAGCCTTCTCGGAATTCTGGGCGCAATTTTCGAAATTTTCAAAGGGGTTAGGCTTCTCGGAATTCTGGGCGCATTTTTCGAAATTTTCAAAGGGGTTAGGCTACTCGGAATTCTGGGCGCATTTTTCGAAATTTTCAAAGGGGTTAGCCTTCTCGGAAATTAGGGCGCATTTTTCGAAATTTTCAAAGGGGTTAACCCTCTCGGAATTCTGGGCGCATTTTTCGAAATTTTCAAAGGGGTTAGCCTTCTCGGAAATTTGGGCGCATTTTTCGAAATTTTCAAAGGGGTTAGTCTTCTCGGCATTCTGGGCGGATTTTTCGAAATTTTCAAAGGGGTTAGCCTATTTGGAATTCTGGGCGCATTTTTCGAAATTTTCAAAGGGGTTAGCCTTCTCGGAATTCTGGGCGCATTTTTCGAAATTTTCAAAGGGGTTAGCCTTCTCGGAATTCTGGGCGCATTTTTCGAAATTTTCAAAGGGGATATAGCCTTCTCGGAATTCTGGGCGCATTTTTCGAAATTTTCCTAGGGGTTAGCCTTCTCGGCATTGTGGGCGCATTTTTCGAAATTTCAAAGGGGTTAGCCTGTTCGGAATTCTGGGCGCATTTTTCGAAATTTTCAAAGGGGTTAGCCTTCTCGGAATTCTGGGCGCATTTTTCGAAATTTTCAAAGGGGTTAGCCTTCTCGGAATTCTGGGCGCATTTTTCGAAATTTTCAAAGGGGTTAGCATTCTCGGAATTCTGGGCGCATTTTTCGAAATTTTCAAAGGGGTTTGCCTTCTCGGCATTGTGGGCGCATTTTTCGAAATTTTCAAAGGGGTTAGCCTTTTCGGAATTCTGGGCGCATTTTTCGAAATTTTCAAAGGGGTTAGCCTTCTCGGAATTCTGGGCGCATTTTTCGAAATTTTCAAAGGGGTTAGCCTTCTCGGAATTCTGGGCGCATTTTCGAAATTTTCAAACGGGTTAGCCTTCTCGGAATTCTGGCCACATTTTTCGAAATTTTCAAAGGGTTAGCCTTCTCGGAATTCTGGGCGCAATTTTCGAAATTTTCAAAGGGGTTAGGCTTCTCGGAATTCTGGGCGCATTTTTCGAAATTTTCAAAGGGGTTAGGCTACTCGGAATTCAGGGCGCATTTTTCGAAATTTTCAAAGGGGTTAGCCTTCTCGGAATTCTGGGCGCATTTTCGAAATTTTCAAACGGGTTAGCCTTCTCGGAATTCTGGCCACATTTTTCGAAATTTTCAAAGGGTTAGCCTTCTCGGAATTCTGGGCGCAATTTTCGAAATTTTCAAAGGGGTTAGGCTTCTCGGAATTCTGGGCGCATTTTTCGAAATTTTCAAAGGGGTTAGGCTACTCGGAATTCTGGGCGCATTTTTCGAAATTTTCAAAGGGGTTAGCCTTCTCGGAAATTAGGGCGCATTTTTCGAAATTTTCAAAGGGGTTAACCCTCTCGGAATTCTGGGCGCATTTTTCGAAATTTTCAAAGGGGTTAGCCTTCTCGGCATTCTGGGCGGATTTTTCGAAATTTTCAAAGGGGTTAGCCTTTTTGGAATTCTGGGCGCATTTTTCGAAATTTTCAAAGGGGTTAGCCTTCTCGGAATTCTGGGCGCATTTTTCGAAATTTTCAAAGGGGTTAGCCTTCTCGGAATTCTGGGCGCATTTTTCGAAATTTTCAAAGGGGATAGCCTTCTCGGAATTCTGGGCGCATTTTTCGAAATTTTCCTAGGGGTTAGCCTTCTCGGCATTGTGGGCGCATTTTTCGAAATTTCAAAGGGGTTAGCCTGTTCGGAATTCTGGGCGCATTTTTCGAAATTTTCAAAGGGGTTAGCCTTCTCGGAATTCTGGGCGCATTTTTCGAAATTTTCAAAGGGGTTAGCCTTCTCGGAATTCTGGGCGCATTTTTCGAAATTTTCAAAGGGGTTAGCATTCTCGGAATTCTGGGCGCATTTTTCGAAATTTTCAAAGGGGTTTGCCTTCTCGGCATTGTGGGCGCATTTTTCGAAATTTTCAAAGGGGTTAGCCTTTTCGGAATTCTGGGCGCATTTTTCGAAATTTTCAAAGGGGTTAGCCTTCTCGGAATTCTGGGCGCATTTTTCGAAATTTTCAAAGGGGTTAGCCTTCTCGGAATTCTGGGCGCATTTTCGAAATTTTCAAACGGGTTAGCCTTCTCGGAATTCTGGCCACATTTTTCGAAATTTTCAAAGGGTTAGCCTTCTCGGAATTCTGGGCGCAATTTTCGAAATTTTCAAAGGGGTTAGGCTTCTCGGAATTCTGGGCGCATTTTTCGAAATTTTCAAAGGGGTTAGGCTACTCGGAATTCAGGGCGCATTTTTCGAAATTTTCAAAGGGGTTAGCCTTCTCGGAAATTTGGGCGCATTTTTCTAAATTTTTAAAGGGGTTAGCCTTCTCGGAATTCTGGGCGCATTTTTCGAAATTTTCAAAGGGGTTAGCATTCTCGGAATTCTGGGCGCATTTTTCGAAATTTTCAAAGGGGTTTGCCTTCTCGGCATTGTGGGCGCATTTTTCGAAATTTTCAATGGGGTTAGCCTTTTCGGAATTCTGGGCGCATTTTTCGAAATTTTCAAAGGGGTTAGCCTTCTCGGAATTCTGGGCGCATTTTTCGAAATTTTCAAAGGGGTTAGCCTTCTCGGAATTCTGGGCGCATTTTCGAAATTTTCAAACGGGTTAGCCTTCTCGGAATTCTGGCCACATTTTTCGAAATTTTCAAAGGGTTAGCCTTCTCGGAATTCTGGGCGCAATTTTCGAAATTTTCAAAGGGGTTAGGCTTCTCGGAATTCTGGGCGCATTTTTCGAAATTTTCAAAGGGGTTAGGCTACTCGGAATTCAGGGCGCATTTTTCGAAATTTTCAAAGGGGTTAGCCTTCTCGGAAATTTGGGCGCATTTTTCGAAATTTTCAAAGGGGTTAACCCTCTCGGAATTCTGGGTGCATTTTTCGAAATTTTCAAAGGGGTTAGCCTTCTCGGAAATTTAAGCGCATTTTTCGAAATTTTCCTAGGGGTTAGCCTTCTCGGCATTGTGGGCGCATTTTTCGAAATTTCAAAGGGGTTAGCCTTTTCGGAATTCTGGGCGCATTTTTCGAAATTTTCAAAGGGGTTAGCCTTCTCGGAATTCTGGGCGCATTTTCGAAATTTTCAAACGGGTTAGCCTTCTCGGAATTCTGGACGCATTTTTCGAAATTTTCAAAGGGGTTAGCCTTCTCGGAATCCTGGGCGCATTTTTCGAAATTTTCAAAGGTGTTAGCCTTCTCGGAATTCCGGGCGCATTTTTCGAAATTTTCAAAGGGGTTAGCCTTCTCGGAATTCTAGGCGCATTTTTCGAAATTTTCAAAGGGGTTAGCCTTCTCGCAATTCTGGGCGCATTTTTCGAAATTTTCAAAGGGGTTAGCCTTCTCGCAATTCTGGGCGCATTTTTCGAAATTTACAAATGGGTTAGCCTTCTCGGAATTCTGGGCGCATTTTTCGAAATTTCAAAGGGGTTAGCCTTTTCGGAATTCTGGGCGCATTTTTCGAAATTTTCAAAGGGGTTAGCCTTCTCGGAATTCTGGGCGCATTTTTCGAAATTTTCAAAGGGGTTAGCCTTCTCGGATTTCTGGGCGCAATTTTCGAAATTTTCAAAGGGGTTAGCCTTCTCGGAATTCTGGGCGCATTTTTCGAAATTTTCAAAGGGGTTAGCCTTCTCGGAAATGTGGGCGCATTATTCGAAATTTTCAAAGGGGTTAGCCTTCTCGGCATTCCGGGCGCATTTTTCAAAATTTTCAAAGGGGTTAGCCTTCTCGGAATTCTAGGCGCATTTTTCGAAATTTTCAAAGGGGTTAGCCTTCTCGCAATTCTGGGCGCATTTTTCGAAATTTTCAAAGGGGTTAGCCTTCTCGCAATTCTGGGCGCATTTTTCGAAATTTACAAATGGGTTAGCCTTCTCGGAATTCTGGGCGCATTTTTCGAAATTTTCCTACGGGTTAGCCTTCTCGGCATTGTGGGCGCATTTTTCGAACTTTTCAAAGGGGTTAGCCTTTTCGGAATTCTGGGCGCATTTTTCAAAATTTTCAAAGGGGTTAGCCTTCTCGGAATTCTGGGCGCATTTTTCGAAATTTTCAAAGGGGTTAGCCTTCTCGGAATTCTGGGCGCATTTTTCGAAATTTTCAAAGGGGTTAGCCTTCTCGGAATTCTGGGCGCATTTTTCGAAATTTTCAAAAGGTTAGCCTTTTCGGAATTCTGGGCGCATTTTTCGAAATTTTCAAAGGGGTTAGCCTTCTCGGAATTCTGGGCGCATTTTTCGAAATTTTCAAAGGGGTTAGCCTTCTCGGAATTCTGGGCGCATTTTTCGAAATTTTCAAACGGGTTAGCCTTCTCGGCATTGTGGGCGCATTTTTCGAACTTTTCAAAGGGGTTAGCCTTTTCGGAATTCTGGGCGCATTTTTCAAAATTTTCAAAGGGGTTAGCCTTCTCGGAATTCTGGGCGCATTTTTCGAAATTTTCAAAGGGGTTAGCCTTTTCGGAATACTGGGCGCATTTTTCGAAATTTTCAAAGGGGTTAGCCTTCTCGGAATTCTGGGCGCATTTTTCGAAATTTTCAAAGGGGTTAGCCTTCTCGGAATTCTGGGCGCATTTTTCGAAATTATCAAAGGGGTTAGCCTTCTCGGAAATGTGGGCGCATTTTTCGAAATTTTCAAAGGGGTTAGCCTTCTCGGCATTCCGGGCGCATTTTTCAAAATTTTCAAAGGGGTTAGCCTTCTCGGAATTCTGAGCGCATTTTTCGAAATTTTCAAAGGGGTTAGCCTTCTCGGAATTCTGGGCGCATTTTTCGAAATTTTCCTAGGGGTTAGCCTTCTCGGAATTCTGGGCGCATTTTTCTAAACTTTCAAACGGGTTAGCCTTCTCGCAATTCTGGGCGCATTTTTCGAAATTTACAAAGGGTTAGCCTTCTCGGAATTCTGGGCGCAATTTTCGAAATTTTCAAAGGGGTTAGGCTTCTCGGAATTCTGGGCGCATTTTTCGAAATTTTGAAAGGGGTTAGCCTTCTCGGAAATGTGGGCGCATTTTTCGAAATTTTCAAAGGGGTTAGCCTTCTCGGAATTCTGGGCGCATTTTTCGAAATTTTCAAAGGGGTTAGCCTTCTCGGAATTCTGGGCGCATTTTTCGAAATTTTCCTAGGGGTTAGCCTTCTCGGCATTGTGGGCGCATTTTTCGAAATTTCAAAGGGGTTAGCCTGTTCGGAATTCTGGGCGCATTTTTCGAAATTTTCAAAGGGGTTAGCCTTCTCGGAATTCTGGGCGCATTTTTCGAAATTTTCAAAGGGGTTAGCCTTCTCGGAATTCTGGGCGCATTTTTCGAAATTTTCAAAGGGGTTAGCATTCTCGGAATTCTGGGCGCATTTTTCGAAATTTTCAAAGGGGTTTGCCTTCTCGGCATTGTGGGCGCATTTTTCGAAATTTTCAAAAGGGTTAGCCTTTTCGGAATTCTGGGCGCATTTTTCGAAATTTTCAAAGGGGTTAGCCTTCTCGGAATTCTGGGCGCATTTTTCGAAATTTTCAAAGGGGTTAGCCTTCTCGGAATTCTGGGCGCATTTTCGAAATTTTCAAACGGGTTAGCCTTCTCGGAATTCTGGCCACATTTTTCGAAATTTTCAAAGGGTTAGCCTTCTCGGAATTCTGGGCGCAATTTTCGAAATTTTCAAAGGGGTTAGGCTTCTCGGAATTCTGGGCGCATTTTTCGAAATTTTCAAAGGGGTTAGGCTACTCGGAATTCAGGGCGCATTTTTCGAAATTTTCAAAGGGGTTAGCCTTCTCGGAATTCTGGGCGCATTTTCGAAATTTTCAAACGGGTTAGCCTTCTCGGAATTCTGGCCACATTTTTCGAAATTTTCAAAGGGTTAGCCTTCTCGGAATTCTGGGCGCAATTTTCGAAATTTTCAAAGGGGTTAGGCTTCTCGGAATTCTGGGCGCATTTTTCGAAATTTTCAAAGGGGTTAGGCTACTCGGAATTCTGGGCGCATTTTTCGAAATTTTCAAAGGGGTTAGCCTTCTCGGAAATTAGGGCGCATTTTTCGAAATTTTCAAAGGGGTTAACCCTCTCGGAATTCTGGGCGCATTTTTCGAAATTTTCAAAGGGGTTAGCCTTCTCGGAAATTTGGGCGCATTTTTCGAAATTTTCAAAGGGGTTAGCCTTCTCGGCATTCTGGGCGGATTTTTCGAAATTTTCAAAGGGGTTAGCCTTTTTGGAATTCTGGGCGCATTTTTCGAAAATTTCAAAGGGGTTAGCCTTCTTGGAATTCTGGGCGCATTTTTCGAAATTTTCAAAGGGGTTAGCCTTCTCGGAATTCTGGGCGCATTTTTCGAAATTTTCAAAGGGGATAGCCTTCTCGGAATTCTGGGCGCATTTTTCGAAATTTTCCTAGGGGTTAGCCTTCTCGGCATTGTGGGCGCATTTTTCGAAATTTCAAAGGGGTTAGCCTGTTCGGAATTCTGGGCGCATTTTTCGAAATTTTCAAAGGGGTTAGCCTTCTCGGAATTCTGGGCGCATTTTTCGAAATTTTCAAAGGGGTTAGCCTTCTCGGAATTCTGGGCGCATTTTTCGAAATTTTCCTACGGGTTAGCCTTCTCGGCATTGTGGGCGCATTTTTCGAACTTTTCAAAGGGGTTAGCCTTTTCGGAATTCTGGGCGCATTTTTCAAAATTTTCAAAGGGGTTAGCCTTCTCGGAATTCTGGGCGCATTTTTCGAAATTTTCAAAGGGGTTAGCCTTCTCGGAATTCTGGGCGCATTTTTCGAAATTTTCAAAGGGGTTAGCCTTCTCGGAATTCTGGGCGCATTTTTCGAAATTTTCAAAAGGTTAGCCTTTTCGGAATTCTGGGCGCATTTTTCGAAATTTTCAAAGGGGTTAGCCTTCTCGGAATTCTGGGCGCATTTTTCGAAATTTTCAAAGGGGTTAGCCTTCTCGGAATTCTGGGCGCATTTTTCGAAATTTTCAAACGGGTTAGCCTTCTCGGCATTGTGGGCGCATTTTTCGAACTTTTCAAAGGGGTTAGCCTTTTCGGAATTCTGGGCGCATTTTTCAAAATTTTCAAAGGGGTTAGCCTTCTCGGAATTCTGGGCGCATTTTTCGAAATTTTCAAAGGGGTTAGCCTTTTCGGAATACTGGGCGCATTTTTCGAAATTTTCAAAGGGGTTAGCCTTCTCGGAATTCTGGGCGCATTTTTCGAAATTATCAAAGGGGTTAGCCTTCTCGGAAATGTGGGCGCATTTTTCGAAATTTTCAAAGGGGTTAGCCTTCTCGGCATTCCGGGCGCATTTTTCAAAATTTTCAAAGGGGTTAGCCTTCTCGGAATTCTGAGCGCATTTTTCGAAATTTTCAAAGGGGTTAGCCTTCTCGGAATTCTGGGCGCATTTTCGAAATTTTCAAACGGGTTAGCCTTCTCGGAATTCTGGCCACATTTTTCGAAATTTTCAAAGGGTTAGCCTTCTCGGAATTCTGGGCGCAATTTTCGAAATTTTCAAAGGGGTTAGGCTTCTCGGAATTCTGGGCGCATTTTTCGAAATTTTCAAAGGGGTTAAGCTACTCGGAATTCAGGGCGCATTTTTCGAAATTTTCAAAGGGGTTAGCCTTCTCGGAATTCTGGGCGCATTTTCGAAATTTTCAAACGGGTTAGCCTTCTCGGAATTCTGGCCACATTTTTCGAAATTTTCAAAGGGTTAGCCTTCTCGGAATTCTGGGCGCAATTTTCGAAATTTTCAAAGGGGTTAGGCTTCTCGGAATTCTGGGCGCATATTTCGAAATTTTCAAAGGGGTTAGGCTACTCGGAATTCTGGGCGCATTTTTCGAAATTTTCAAAGGGGTTAGCCTTCTCGGAAATTAGGGCGCATTTTTCGAAATTTTCAAAGGGGTTAACCCTCTCGGAATTCTGGGCGCATTTTTCGAAATTTTCAAAGGGGTTAGCCTTCTCGGAAATTTGGGCGCATTTTTCGAAATTTTCAAAGGGGTTAGCCTTCTCGGCATTCTGGGCGGATTTTTCGAAATTTTCAAAGGGGTTAGCCTTTTTGGAATTCTGGGCGCATTTTTCGAAATTTTCAAAGGGGTTAGCCTTCTCGGAATTCTGGGCGCATTTTTCGAAATTTTCAAAGGGGTTAGCCTTCTCGGAATTCTGGGCGCATTTTTCGAAATTTTCAAAGGGGATAGCCTTCTCGGAATTCTGGGCGCATTTTTCGAAATTTTCCTAGGGGTTAGCCTTCTCGGCATTGTGGGCGCATTTTTCGAAATTTCAAAGGGGTTAGCCTGTTCGGAATTCTGGGCGCATTTTTCGAAATTTTCAAAGGGGTTAGCCTTCTCGGAATTCTGGGCGCATTTTTCGAAATTTTCAAAGGGGTTAGCCTTCTCGGAATTCTGGGCGCATTTTTCGAAATTTTCCTACGGGTTAGCCTTCTCGGCATTGTGGGCGCATTTTTCGAACTTTTCAAAGGGGTTAGCCTTTTCGGAATTCTGGGCGCATTTTTCAAAATTTTCAAAGGGGTTAGCCTTCTCGGAATTCTGGGCGCATTTTTCGAAATTTTCAAAGGGGTTAGCCTTCTCGGAATTCTGGGCGCATTTTTCGAAATTTTCAAAGGGGTTAGCCTTCTCGGAATTCTGGGCGCATTTTTCGAAATTTTCAAAAGGTTAGCCTTTTCGGAATTCTGGGCGCATTTTTCGAAATTTTCAAAGGGGTTAGCCTTCTCGGAATTCTGGGCGCATTTTTCGAAATTTTCAAAGGGGTTAGCCTTCTCGGAATTCTGGGCGCATTTTTCGAAATTTTCAAACGGGTTAGCCTTCTCGGCATTGTGGGCGCATTTTTCGAACTTTTCAAAGGGGTTAGCCTTTTCGGAATTCTGGGCGCATTTTTCAAAATTTTCAAAGGGGTTAGCCTTCTCGGAATTCTGGGCGCATTTTTCGAAATTTTCAAAGGGGTTAGCCTTTTCGGAATACTGGGCGCATTTTTCGAAATTTTCAAAGGGGTTAGCCTTCTCGGAATTCTGGGCGCATTTTTCGAAATTATCAAAGGGGTTAGCCTTCTCGGAAATGTGGGCGCATTTTTCGAAATTTTCAAAGGGGTTAGCCTTCTCGGCATTCCGGGCGCATTTTTCAAAATTTTCAAAGGGGTTAGCCTTCTCGGAATTCTGAGCGCATTTTTCGAAATTTTCAAAGGGGTTAGCCTTCTCGGAATTCTGGGCGCATTTTCGAAATTTTCAAACGGGTTAGCCTTCTCGGAATTCTGGCCACATTTTTCGAAATTTTCAAAGGGTTAGCCTTCTCGGAATTCTGGGCGCAATTTTCGAAATTTTCAAAGGGGTTAGGCTTCTCGGAATTCTGGGCGCATTTTTCGAAATTTTCAAAGGGGTTAAGCTACTCGGAATTCAGGGCGCATTTTTCGAAATTTTCAAAGGGGTTAGCCTTCTCGGAATTCTGGGCGCATTTTCGAAATTTTCAAACGGGTTAGCCTTCTCGGAATTCTGGCCACATTTTTCGAAATTTTCAAAGGGTTAGCCTTCTCGGAATTCTGGGCGCAATTTTCGAAATTTTCAAAGGGGTTAGGCTTCTCGGAATTCTGGGCGCATATTTCGAAATTTTCAAAGGGGTTAGGCTACTCGGAATTCTGGGCGCATTTTTCGAAATTTTCAAAGGGGTTAGCCTTCTCGGAAATTAGGGCGCATTTTTCGAAATTTTCAAAGGGGTTAACCCTCTCGGAATTCTGGGCGCATTTTTCGAAATTTTCAAAGGGGTTAGCCTTCTCGGAAATTTGGGCGCATTTTTCGAAATTTTCAAAGGGGTTAGCCTTCTCGGCATTCTGGGCGGATTTTTCGAAATTTTCAAAGGGGTTAGCCTTTTTGGAATTCTGGGCGCATTTTTCGAAATTTTCAAAGGGGTTAGCCTTCTCGGAATTCTGGGCGCATTTTTCGAAATTTTCAAAGGGGTTAGCCTTCTCGGAATTCTGGGCGCATTTTTCGAAATTTTCAAAGGGGATAGCCTTCTCGGAATTCTGGGCGCATTTTTCGAAATTTTCCTAGGGGTTAGCCTTCTCGGCATTGTGGGCGCATTTTTCGAAATTTCAAAGGGGTTAGCCTGTTCGGAATTCTGGGCGCATTTTTCGAAATTTTCAAAGGGGTTAGCCTTCTCGGAATTCTGGGCGCATTTTTCGAAATTTTCAAAGGGGTTAGCCTTCTCGGAATTCTGGGCGCATTTTTCGAAATTTTCAAAGGGGTTAGCATTCTCGGAATTCTGGGCGCATTTTTCGAAATTTTCAAAGGGGTTTGCCTTCTCGGCATTGTGGGCGCATTTTTCGAAATTTTCAAAGGGGTTAGCCTTTTCGGAATTCTGGGCGCATTTTTCGAAATTTTCAAAGGGGTTAGCCTTCTCGGAATTCTGGGCGCATTTTTCGAAATTTTCAAAGGGGTTAGCCTTCTCGGAATTCTGGGCGCATTTTCGAAATTTTCAAACGGGTTAGCCTTCTCGGAATTCTGGCCACATTTTTCGAAATTTTCAAAGGGTTAGCCTTCTCGGAATTCTGGGCGCAATTTTCGAAATTTTCAAAGGGGTTAGGCTTCTCGGAATTCTGGGCGCATTTTTCGAAATTTTCAAAGGTGTTAGCCTTCTCGGAATTCCGGGCGCATTTTTCGAAATTTTCAAAGGGGTTAGCCTTCTCGGAATTCTAGGCGCATTTTTCGAAATTTTCAAAGGGGTTAGCCTTCTCGCAATTCTGGGCGCATTTTTCGAAATTTTCAAAGGGGTTAGCCTTCTCGCAATTCTGGGCGCATTTTTCGAAATTTACAAATGGGTTAGCCTTCTCGGAATTCTGGGCGCATTTTTCGAAATTTTAAAGGGGTTAGCCTTTTCGGAATTCTGGGCGCATTTTTCGAAATTTTCAAAGGGGTTAGCCTTCTCGGAATTCTGGGCGCATTTTTCGAAATTTTCAAAGGGGTTAGCCTTCTCGGATTTCTGGGCGCATTTTTCGAAATTTTCAAAGGGGTTAGCCTTCTCGGATTTCTGGGCGCAATTTTCGAAATTTTCAAAGGGGTTAGCCTTCTCGGAATTCTGGGCGCATTTTTCGAAATTTTCAAAGGGGTTAGCCTTCTCGGAAATGTGGGCGCATTATTCGAAATTTTCAAAGGGGTTAGCCTTCTCGGCATTCCGGGCGCATTTTTCAAAATTTTCAAAGGGGTTAGCCTTCTCGGAATTCTAGGCGCATTTTTCGAAATTTTCAAAGGGGTTAGCCTTCTCGCAATTCTGGGCGCATTTTTCGAAATTTTCAAAGGGGTTAGCCTTCTCGGAATTCTGGGCGCATTTTTCGAAATTTTCAAAGGGGTTAGCCTTCTCAGAATTCTGGGCGCATTTTTCGAAATTTTCAAAAGGTTAGCCTTTTCGGAATTTTGGGCGCATTTTTCGAAATTTTCAAAGGGGTTAGCCTTCTCGGAATTCTGGGCGCATTTTTCGAAATTTTCAAAGGGGTTAGCCTTCTCGGCATTGTGGGCGCATTTTTCGAACTTTTCAAAGGGGTTAGCCTTTTCGGAATTCTGGGCGCATTTTTCAAAATTTTCAAAGGGGTTAGCCTTCTCGGAATTCTGGGCGCATTTTTCGAAATTTTCAAAGGGGTTAGCCTTTTCGGAATACTGGGCGCATTTTTCGAAATTTACAAAGGGGTTAGCCTTCTCGGAATTCTGGGCGCATTTTTCGAAATTTTCAAAGGGGTTAGCCTTCTCGGAATTCTGGGCGCATTTTTCGAAATTATCAAAGGGGTTAGCCTTCTCGGAAATGTGGGCGCATTTTTCGAAATTTTCAAAGGGGTTAGCCTTCTCGGCATTCCGGGCGCATTTTTTAAAATTTTCAAAGGGGTTAGCCTTCTCGGAATTCTGGGCGCATTTTTCGAAATTTTCAAAGGGGTTAGCCTTCTCGGAATTCTGGGCGCATTTTTCGAAATTTTCCTAGGGGTTAGCCTTCTCGGAATTCTGGGCGCATTTTTCTAAACTTTCAAACGGGTTAGCCTTCTCGCAATTCTGGGCGCATTTTTCGAAATTTACAAAGGGTTAGCCTTCTCGGAATTCTGGGCGCAATTTTCGAAATTTTCAAAGGGGTTAGGCTTCTCGGAATTCTGGGCGCATTTTTCGAAATTTTCAAAGGGGTTAGCCTTCTCGGAAATGTGGGCGCATTTTTCGAAATTTTCAAAGGGGTTAGCCTTCTCGGAATTCTGGGCGCATTTTTCGAAATTTTCAAAGGGGTTAGCCTTCTCGGAATTCTGGGCGCATTTTTCGAAATTTTCAAAGTGGTTAGCCTTCTCGGAATTCTGGGCGAATTTTTCGAAATTTTCAAAGGGGTTAGCCTTCTCGGAATTCTGGGCGCATTTTTCGAAATTTTCAAAGGGGTTAGCCTTCTGGGAATTCTGTGCGCATTTTTCGAAATTTTCAAAGGGGTTAGCCTTCTCGGAATTCTGGGCGCATTTTTCGAAATTTTCAAAGGGGTTAGCCTTTTCGGAATTCTGGGCGCATTTTTCGAAATTTTTAGAGGGGTTAGCCTTCTCGGAATTCTGGGCGCATTTTTCGAAATTTTCAAAGGGGTTAGCCTTCTCGGAATTCTGGGCGCATTTTTCGAAATTTTCAAAGGGGTTAGCCTTCTCGGAATTCTGGGCGCATGTTTCGAAATTTTCCTAGGGGTTAGCCTTCTCGGCATTGTGGGCGCATTTTTCGAAATTTTCAAAGGGGTTAGCCTTTTCGGAATTCTGGGCGCATTTTTCGAAATTTTCAAAGGGGTTAGCCTTCTCGGAATTCTGGGCGCATTTTTCGAAATTTTAAAAGGGGTTAGCCTTCTCGGAATTCTGGGCGCATTTTTCGAAATTTTCAAACGGGTTAGCCTTCTCGGAATTCTGGGCGCATTTTCGAAATTTTCAAAGGGTTAGCCTTTTCGGAATTCTGGGCGCAATTTTCGAAATTTTCAAAGGGGTTAGCCTTCTCGGAATTCTGGGCGCATTTTTCGAAATTTTCAAAGGGGTTAGCCTTCTCGGAATTCTGGGCGCATTTTTCGAAATTTTCAAAGGGGTTAGCCTTCTCGGAATTCTGGGCGCATTTTTCGAAATTTTCCTAGGGGTTAGCCTTCTCGGCATTGTGGGCGCATTTTTCGAACTTTTCAAAGGGGTTAGCCTTCTCGGAATTCTGGGCGCATTTTTCGAAATTTTCAAAGGGGTTAGCCTTCTCAGAATTCTGGGCGCATTTTTCGAAATTTTCAAAAGGTTAGCCTTTTCGGAATTCTGGGCGCATTTTTCGAAATTTTCAAAGGGGTTAGCCTTCTCGGAATTCTGGGCGCATTTTTCGAAATTTTCAAAGGGGTTAGCCTTCTCGGAATTCTGGGCGCATTTTTCGAAATTTTCAAACGGGTTAGCCTTCTCGGCATTGTGGGCGCATTTTTCGAACTTTTCAAAGGGGTTAGCCTTTTCGGAATTCTGGGCGCATTTTTCAAAATTTTCAAAGGGGTTAGCCTTCTCGGAATTCTGGGCGCATTTTTCGAAATTTTCAAAGGGGTTAGCCTTTTCGGAATACTGGGCGCATTTTTCGAAATTTTCAAAGGGGTTAGCCTTCTCGGAATTCTGGGCGCATTTTTCGAAATTTTCAAAGGGGTTAGCCTTCTCGGAATTCTGGGCGCATTTTTCGAAATTATCAAAGGGGTTAGCCTTCTCGGAAATGTGGGCGCATTTTTCGAAATTTTCAAAGGGGTTAGCCTTCTCGGCATTCCGGGCGCATTTTTCAAAATTTTCAAAGGGGTTAGCCTTCTCGGAATTCTGGGCGCATTTTTCGAAATTTTCAAAGGGGTTAGCCTTCTCGGAATTCTGGGCGCATTTTTAGAAATTTTCCTAGGGGTTAGCCTTCTCGGAATTCTGGGCGCATTTTTCTAAACTTTCAAACGGGTTAGCCTTCTCGCAATTCTGGGCGCATTTTTCGAAATTTACAAAGGGTTAGCCTTCTCGGAATTCTGGGCGCAATTTTCGAAATTTTCAAAGGGGTTAGGCTTCTCGGAATTCTGGGCGCATTTTTCGAAATTTTCAAAGGGGTTAGCCTTCTCGGAAATGTGGGCGCATTTTTCGAAATTTTCAAAGGGGTTAGCCTTCTCGGAATTCTGGGCGCATTTTTCGAAATTTTCAAAGGGGTTAGCCTTCTCGGAATTCTGGGCGCATTTTTCGAAATTTTCAAAGTGGTTAGCCTTCTCGGAATTCTGGGCGAATTTTTCGAAATTTTCAAAGGGGTTAGCCTTCTCGGAATTCTGGGCGCATTTTTCGAAATTTTCAAAGGGGTTAGCCTTCTCGGAATTCTGGGCGCATTTTTCGAAATTTTCAAAGGGGTTAGCCTTTTCGGAATACTGGGCGCATTTTTCGAAATTTTTAGAGGGGTTAGCCTTCTCGGAATTCTGGGCGCATTTTTCGAAATTTTCAAAGGGGTTAGCCTTCTCGGAAGTCTGGGCGCATTTTTCGAAATTTTCAAAGGGGTTAGCCTTCTCGGAATTCTGCGCGCATGTTTCGAAATTTTCCTAGGGGTTAGCCTTCTCGGCATTGTGGGCGCATTTTTCGAAATTTTCAAAGGGGTTAGCCTTTTCGGAATTCTGGGCGCATTTTTCGAAATTTTCAAAGGGGTTAGCCTTCTCGGAATTCTGGGCGCATTTTTCGAAATTTTCAAAGGGGTTAGCCTTCTCGGAATTCTGGGCGCATTTTTCGAAATTTTCCTAGGGGTTAGCCTTCTCGGCATTGTGGGCGCATTTTTCGAACTTTTCAAAGGGGTTAGCCTTCTCGGAATTCTGGGCGCATTTTTCGAAATTTTCAAAGGGGTTAGCCTTCTCAGAATTCTGGGCGCATTTTTCGAAATTTTCAAAAGGTTAGCCTTTTCGGAATTCTGGGCGCATTTTTCGAAATTTTCAAAGGGGTTAGCCTTCTCGGAATTCTGGGCGCATTTTTCGAAATTTTCAAAGGGGTTAGCCTTCTCGGAATTCTGGGCGCATTTTTCGAAATTTTCAAAGGGGTTAGCCTTCTCGGAATTCTGGGCGCATTTTTCGAAATTTTCAAAGGGGTTAGCCTTCTCGGAATTCTGGGCGCATTTTTCGAAATTTTCCTAGGGGTTAGCCTTCTCGGCATTGTGGGCGCATTTTTCGAACTTTTCAAAGGGGTTAGCCTTCTCGGAATTCTGGGCGCATTTTTCGAAATTTTCAAAGGGGTTAGCCTTCTCAGAATTCTGGGCGCATTTTTCGAAATTTTCAAAAGGTTAGCCTTTTCGGAATTCTGGGCGCATTTTTCGAAATTTTCAAAGGGGTTAGCCTTCTCGGAATTCTGGGCGCATTTTTCGAAATTTTCAAAGGGGTTAGCCTTCTCGGAATTCTGGGCGCATTTTTCGAAATTTTCAAACGGGTTAGCCTTCTCGGCATTGTGGGCGCATTTTTCGAACTTTTCAAAGGGGTTAGCCTTTTCGGAATTCTGGGCGCATTTTTCAAAATTTTCAAAGGGGTTAGCCTTCTCGGAATTCTGGGCGCATTTTTCGAAATTTTCAAAGGGGTTAGCTTTTTCGGAATACTGGGCGCATTTTTCGAAATTTTCAAAGGGGTTAGCCTTCTCGGAATTCTGGGCGCATTTTTCGAAATTTTCAAAGGGGTTAGCCTTCTCGGAATTCTGGGCGCATTTTTCGAAATTATCAAAGGGGTTAGCCTTCTCGGAAATGTGGGCGCATTTTTCGAAATTTTCAAAGGGGTTAGCCTTCTCGGCATTCCGGGCGCATTTTTCAAAATTTTCAAAGGGGTTAGCCTTCTCGGAATTCTGGGCGCATTTTTCGAAATTTTCAAAGGGGTTAGCCTTCTCGGAATTCTGGGCGCATTTTTCGAAATTTTCCTAGGGGTTAGCCTTCTCGGAATTCTGGGCGCATTTTTCTAAACTTTCAAACGGGTTAGCCTTCTCGCAATTCTGGGCGCATTTTTCGAAATTTACAAAGGGTTAGCCTTCTCGGAATTCTGGGCGCAATTTTCGAAATTTTCAAAGGGGTTAGGCTTCTCGGAATTCTGGGCGCATTTTTCGAAATTTTCAAAGGGGTTAGCCTTCTCGGAAATGTGGGCGCATTTTTCGAAATTTTCAAAGGGGTTAGCCTTCTCGGAATTCTGGGCGCATTTTTCGAAATTTTCAAAGGGGTTAGCCTTCTCGGAATTCTGGGCGCATTTTTCGAAATTTTCAAAGTGGTTAGCCTTCTCGGAATTCTGGGCGAATTTTTCGAAATTTTCAAAGGGGTTAGCCTTCTCGGAATTCTGGGCGCATTTTTCGAAATTTTCAAAGGGGTTAGCCTTCTCGGAATTCTGGGCGCATTTTTCGAAATTTTCAAAGGGGTTAGCCTTTTCGGAATACTGGGCGCATTTTTCGAAATTTTTAGAGGGGTTAGCCTTCTCGGAATTCTGGGCGCATTTTTCGAAATTTTCAAAGGGGTTAGCCTTCTCGGAAGTCTGGGCGCATTTTTCGAAATTTTCAAAGGGGTTAGCCTTCTCGGAATTCTGCGCGCATGTTTCGAAATTTTCCTAGGGGTTAGCCTTCTCGGCATTGTGGGCGCATTTTTCGAAATTTTCAAAGGGGTTAGCCTTTTCGGAATTCTGGGCGCATTTTTCGAAATTTTCAAAGGGGTTAGCCTTCTCGGAATTCTGGGCGCATTTTTCGAAATTTTCAAAGGGGTTAGCCTTCTCGGAATTCTGGGCGCATTTTTCGAAATTTTCAAACGGGTTAGCCTTCTCGGAATTCTGGGCGCATTTTCGAAATTTTCAAAGGGTTAGCCTTTTCGGAATTCTGGGCGCAATTTTCGAAATTTTCAAAGGGGTTAGCCTTCTCGGAATTCTGGGCGCATTTTTCGAAATTTTCAAAGGGGTTAGCCTTCTCGGAATTCTGGGCGCATTTTTCGAAATTTTCAAAGGGGTTAGCCTTCTCGGAATTCTGGGCGCATTTTTCGAAATTTCCCTAGGGGTTAGCCTTCTCGGCATTGTGGGCGCATTTTTCGAAATTTCAAAGGGGTTAGCCTTTTCGGAATTCTGGGCGCATTTTACGAAATTTTCAAAGGGGTTAGCCTTCTCGGAATTCTGGGCGCATTTTTCGAAATTTTCAAAGGGGTTAGCCTTCTCGGAATTCTGGGCGCATTTTTCGAAATTTTCAAAGGGGTTAGCATTCTCGGAATTCTGGGCGCATTTTTCGAAATTTTCAAAGGGGTTAGCCTTCTCGGAATTCTGGGCGCATTTTTCGAAATTTTCAAAGGGGTTAGCCTTCTCGGAATTCTGGGCGCATTTTCGAAATTTTCAAACCGGTTAGCCTTCTCGGAATTCTGGCCACATTTTTCGAAATTTTCAAAGGGTTAGCCTTCTCGGAATTCTGGGCGCATTTTTCAAAATTTTCAAAGGGGTTAGCCTTCTCGGAATTCTGGGCGCATTTTCGAAATTTTCAAACCGGTTAGCCTTCTCGGAATTCTGGCCACATTTTTCGAAATTTTCAAAGGGTTAGCCTTCTCGGAATTCTGGGCGCATTTTTCAAAATTTTCAAAGGGGTTAGCCTTCTCGGAATTCTGGGCGCATTTTTCGAAATTTTCAAAGGGGTTAGCCTTCTCGGAATTCTGGGCGCATTTTTCGAAATTTTCAAAGGGGTTAGCCTTTTCGGAATACTGGGCGCATTTTTCGAAATTTTTAGAGGGGTTAGCCTTCTCGGAATTCTGGGCGCATTTTTCGAAATTTTCAAAGGGGTTAGCCTTCTCGGAAGTCTGGGCGCATTTTTCGAAATTTTCAAAGGGGTTAGCCTTCTCGGAATTCTGCGCGCATGTTTCGAAATTTTCCTAGGGGTTAGCCTTCTCGGCATTGTGGGCGCATTTTTCGAAATTTTCAAAGGGGTTAGCCTTTTCGGAATTCTGGGCGCATTTTTCGAAATTTTCAAAGGGGTTAGCCTTCTCGGAATTCTGGGCGCATTTTTCGAAATTTTCAAAGGGGTTAGCCTTCTCGGAATTCTGGGCGCATTTTTCGAAATTTTCCTAGGGGTTAGCCTTCTCGGCATTGTGGGCGCATTTTTCGAACTTTTCAAAGGGGTTAGCCTTCTCGGAATTCTGGGCGCATTTTTCGAAATTTTCAAAGGGGTTAGCCTTCTCAGAATTCTGGGCGCATTTTTCGAAATTTTCAAAAGGTTAGCCTTTTCGGAATTCTGGGCGCATTTTTCGAAATTTTCAAAGGGGTTAGCCTTCTCGGAATTCTGGGCGCATTTTTCGAAATTTTCAAAGGGGTTAGGCTTCTCGGAATTCTGGGCGCATTTTTCGAAATTTTCAAAGGGGTTAGCCTTCTCGGAAATGTGGGCGCATTTTTCGAAATTTTCAAAGGGGTTAGCCTTCTCGGAATTCTGGGCGCATTTTTCGAAATTTTCAAAGGGGTTAGCCTTCTCGGAATTCTGGGCGCATTTTTCGAAATTTTCAAAGTGGTTAGCCTTCTCGGAATTCTGGGCGAATTTTTCGAAATTTTCAAAGGGGTTAGCCTTCTCGGAATTCTGGGCGCATTTTTCGAAATTTTCAAAGGGGTTAGCCTTCTCGGAATTCTGGGCGCATTTTTCGAAATTTTCAAAGGGGTTAGCCTTTTCGGAATACTGGGCGCATTTTTCGAAATTTTTAGAGGGGTTAGCCTTCTCGGAATTCTGGGCGCATTTTTCGAAATTTTCAAAGGGGTTAGCCTTCTCGGAAGTCTGGGCGCATTTTTCGAAATTTTCAAAGGGGTTAGCCTTCTCGGAATTCTGCGCGCATGTTTCGAAATTTTCCTAGGGGTTAGCCTTCTCGGCATTGTGGGCGCATTTTTCGAAATTTTCAAAGGGGTTAGCCTTTTCGGAATTCTGGGCGCATTTTTCGAAATTTTCAAAGGGGTTAGCCTTCTCGGAATTCTGGGCGCATTTTTCGAAATTTTCAAAGGGGTTAGCCTTCTCGGAATTCTGGGCGCATTTTTCGAAATTTTCAAACGGGTTAGCCTTCTCGGAATTCTGGGCGCATTTTCGAAATTTTCAAAGGGTTAGCCTTTTCGGAATTCTGGGCGCAATTTTCGAAATTTTCAAAGGGGTTAGCCTTCTCGGAATTCTGGGCGCATTTTTCGAAATTTTCAAAGGGGTTAGCCTTCTCGGAATTCTGGGCGCATTTTTCGAAATTTTCAAAGGGGTTAGCCTTCTCGGAATTCTGGGCGCATTTTTCGAAATTTCCCTAGGGGTTAGCCTTCTCGGCATTGTGGGCGCATTTTTCGAAATTTCAAAGGGGTTAGCCTTTTCGGAATTCTGGGCGCATTTTACGAAATTTTCAAAGGGGTTAGCCTTCTCGGAATTCTGGGCGCATTTTTCGAAATTTTCAAAGGGGTTAGCCTTCTCGGAATTCTGGGCGCATTTTTCGAAATTTTCAAAGGGGTTAGCATTCTCGGAATTCTGGGCGCATTTTTCGAAATTTTCAAAGGGGTTAGCCTTCTCGGAATTCTGGGCGCATTTTTCGAAATTTTCAAAGGGGTTAGCCTTCTCGGAATTCTGGGCGCATTTTCGAAATTTTCAAACCGGTTAGCCTTCTCGGAATTCTGGCCACATTTTTCGAAATTTTCAAAGGGTTAGCCTTCTCGGAATTCTGGGCGCATTTTTCAAAATTTTCAAAGGGGTTAGCCTTCTCGGAATTCTGGGCGCATTTTCGAAATTTTCAAACCGGTTAGCCTTCTCGGAATTCTGGCCACATTTTTCGAAATTTTCAAAGGGTTAGCCTTCTCGGAATTCTGGGCGCATTTTTCAAAATTTTCAAAGGGGTTAGCCTTCTCGGAATTCTGGGCGCATTTTTCGAAATTTTCAAAGGGGTTAGCCTTCTCGGAATTCTGGGCGCATTTTTCGAAATTTTCAAAGGGGTTAGCCTTTTCGGAATACTGGGCGCATTTTTCGAAATTTTTAGAGGGGTTAGCCTTCTCGGAATTCTGGGCGCATTTTTCGAAATTTTCAAAGGGGTTAGCCTTCTCGGAAGTCTGGGCGCATTTTTCGAAATTTTCAAAGGGGTTAGCCTTCTCGGAATTCTGCGCGCATGTTTCGAAATTTTCCTAGGGGTTAGCCTTCTCGGCATTGTGGGCGCATTTTTCGAAATTTTCAAAGGGGTTAGCCTTTTCGGAATTCTGGGCGCATTTTTCGAAATTTTCAAAGGGGTTAGCCTTCTCGGAATTCTGGGCGCATTTTTCGAAATTTTCAAAGGGGTTAGCCTTCTCGGAATTCTGGGCGCATTTTTCGAAATTTTCCTAGGGGTTAGCCTTCTCGGCATTGTGGGCGCATTTTTCGAACTTTTCAAAGGGGTTAGCCTTCTCGGAATTCTGGGCGCATTTTTCGAAATTTTCAAAGGGGTTAGCCTTCTCAGAATTCTGGGCGCATTTTTCGAAATTTTCAAAAGGTTAGCCTTTTCGGAATTCTGGGCGCATTTTTCGAAATTTTCAAAGGGGTTAGCCTTCTCGGAATTCTGGGCGCATTTTTCGAAATTTTCAAAGGGGTTAGCCTTCTCGGAATTCTGGGCGCATTTTTCGAAATTTTCAAACGGGTTAGCCTTCTCGGCATTGTGGGCGCATTTTTCGAACTTTTCAAAGGGGTTAGCCTTTTCGGAATTCTGGGCGCATTTTTCAAAATTTTCAAAGGGGTTAGCCTTCTCGGAATTCTGGGCGCATTTTTCGAAATTTTCAAAGGGGTTAGCCTTTTCGGAATACTGGGCGCATTTTTCGAAATTTTCAAAGGGGTTAGCCTTCTCGGAATTCTGGGCGCATTTTTCGAAATTTTCAAAGGGGTTAGCCTTCTCGGAATTCTGGGCGCATTTTTCGAAATTATCAAAGGGGTTAGCCTTCTCGGAAATGTGGGCGCATTTTTCGAAATTTTCAAAGGGGTTAGCCTTCTCGGCATTCCGGGCGCATTTTTCAAAATTTTCAAAGGGGTTAGCCTTCTCGGAATTCTGGGCGCATTTTTCGAAATTTTCAAAGGGGTTAGCCTTCTCGGAATTCTGGGCGCATTTTTCGAAATTTTCCTAGGGGTTAGCCTTCTCGGAATTCTGGGCGCATTTTTCTAAACTTTCAAACGGGTTAGCCTTCTCGCAATTCTGGGCGCATTTTTCGAAATTTACAAAGGGTTAGCCTTCTCGGAATTCTGGGCGCAATTTTCGAAATTTTCAAAGGGGTTAGGCTTCTCGGAATTCTGGGCGCATTTTTCGAAATTTTCAAAGGGGTTAGCCTTCTCGGAATTCTGGGCGCATTTTTCGAAATTTTCAAAGGGGTTAGCCTTCTCGGAATTCTGGGCGCATTTTTCGAAATTTTCAAAGTGGTTAGCCTTCTCGGAATTCTGGGCGAATTTTTCGAAATTTTCAAAGGGGTTAGCCTTCTCGGAATTCTGGGCGCATTTTTCGAAATTTTCAAAGGGGTTAGCCTTCTCGGAATTCTGGGCGCATTTTTCGAAATTTTCAAAGGGGTTAGCCTTTTCGGAATACTGGGCGCATTTTTCGAAATTTTTAGAGGGGTTAGCCTTCTCGGAATTCTGGGCGCATTTTTCGAAATTTTCAAAGGGGTTAGCCTTCTCGGAAGTCTGGGCGCATTTTTCGAAATTTTCAAAGGGGTTAGCCTTCTCGGAATTCTGCGCGCATGTTTCGAAATTTTCCTAGGGGTTAGCCTTCTCGGCATTGTGGGCGCATTTTTCGAAATTTTCAAAGGGGTTAGCCTTTTCGGAATTCTGGGCGCATTTTTCGAAATTTTCAAAGGGGTTAGCCTTCTCGGAATTCTGGGCGCATTTTTCGAAATTTTCAAAGGGGTTAGCCTTCTCGGAATTCTGGGCGCATTTTTCGAAATTTTCAAACGGGTTAGCCTTCTCGGAATTCTGGGCGCATTTTCGAAATTTTCAAAGGGTTAGCCTTTTCGGAATTCTGGGCGCAATTTTCGAAATTTTCAAAGGGGTTAGCCTTCTCGGAATTCTGGGCGCATTTTTCGAAATTTTCAAAGGGGTTAGCCTTCTCGGAATTCTGGGCGCATTTTTCGAAATTTTCAAAGGGGTTAGCCTTCTCGGAATTCTGGGCGCATTTTTCGAAATTTCCCTAGGGGTTAGCCTTCTCGGCATTGTGGGCGCATTTTTCGAAATTTCAAAGGGGTTAGCCTTTTCGGAATTCTGGGCGCATTTTACGAAATTTTCAAAGGGGTTAGCCTTCTCGGAATTCTGGGCGCATTTTTCGAAATTTTCAAAGGGGTTAGCCTTCTCGGAATTCTGGGCGCATTTTTCGAAATTTTCAAAGGGGTTAGCATTCTCGGAATTCTGGGCGCATTTTTCGAAATTTTCAAAGGGGTTAGCCTTCTCGGAATTCTGGGCGCATTTTTCGAAATTTTCAAAGGGGTTAGCCTTCTCGGAATTCTGGGCGCATTTTCGAAATTTTCAAACCGGTTAGCCTTCTCGGAATTCTGGCCACATTTTTCGAAATTTTCAAAGGGTTAGCCTTCTCGGAATTCTGGGCGCAATTTTCGAAATTTTCAAAGGGGTTAGGCTTCTCGGAATTCTGGGCGCATTTTTCGAAATTTTCAAAGGGGTTAGGCTACTCGGAATTCTGGGCGCATTTTTCGAAATTTTCAAAGGGGTTAGCCTTCTCGGAAATTAGGGCGCATTTTTCGAAATTTTCAAAGGGGTTAACCCTCTCGGAATTCTGGGCGCATTTTTCGAAATTTTCAAAGGGGTTAGCCTTCTCGGAAATTTTGGCGCATTTTTCGAAATTTTCAAAGGGGTTAGTCTTCTCGGCATTCTGGGCGGATTTTTCGAAATTTTCAAAGGGGTTAGCCTTTTTGGAATTCTGGGCGCATTTTTCGAAATTTTCAAAGGGGTTAGCCTTCTCGGAATTCTGGGCGCATTTTTCGAAATTTTCAAAGGGGTTAGCCTTCTCCGAATTCTGGGCGCATTTTTCGAAATTTTCAAAGGGGATAGCCTTCTCGGAATTCTGGGCGCATTTTTCGAAATTTTCCTAGGGGATAGCCTTCTCGGCATTGTGGGCGCATTTTTCGAAATTTCAACGGGGTTAGCCTGTTCGGAATTCTGGGCGCATTTTTCGAAATTTTCAAAGGGGTTAGCCTTCTCGGAATTCTGGGCGCATTTTTCGTAATTTTCAAAGGGGTTAGCCTTCTCGGAATTCTGGGCGCATTTTTCGAAATTTTCAAAGGGGTTAGCATTCTCGGAATTCTGGGCGCATTTTTCGAAATTTTCAAAGGGGTTTGCCTTCTCGGCATTGTGGGCGCATTTTTCGAAATTTTCAAAGGGGTTAGCCTTTTCGGAATTCTGGGCGCATTTTTCGAAATTTTCAAAGGGGTTAGCCTTCTCGGAATTCTGGGCGCATTTTTCGAAATTTTCAAAGGGGTTAGCCTTCTCGGAATTCTGGGCGCATTTTCGAAATTTTCAAACGGGTTAGCCTTCTCGGAATTCTGGCCACATTTTTCGAAATTTTCAAAGGGTTAGTCTTCTCGGAATTCTGGGCGCAATTTTCGAAATTTTCAAAAAGGTTAGGCTTCTCGGAATTCTGGGCGCATTTTTCGAAATTTTCAAAGGGGTTAGGCTACTCGGAATTTCGGGGCGCATTTTTCGAAATTTTCAAAGGGGTTAGCCTTCTCGGAATTCTGGGCGCATTTTCGAAATTTTCAAACGGGTTAGCCTTCTCGGAATTCTGGCCACATTTTTCGAAATTTTCAAAGGGTTAGCCTTCTCGGAATTCTGGGCGCAATTTTCGAAATTTTCAAAGGGGTTAGGCTTCTCGGAATTCTGGGCGCATTTTTCGAAATTTTCAAAGGGGTTAGGCTACTCGGAATTCTGGGCGCATTTTTCGAAATTTTCAAAGGGGTTAGCATTCTCGGAATTCTGGGCGCATTTTTCGAAATTTTCAAAGGGGTTTGCCTTCTCGGCATTGTGGGCGCATTTTTCGAAATTTTCAAGGGGATTAGCCTTCTCGGAATTCTGGGCGCATTTTATGAAATTTTCAAAGGGGTTAGCCTTCTCGGAATTCTGGGCGCATTTTTCGAAATTTTCAAAGGGGTTAACGCTCTCGGATTTCTGGGCGCATTTTTCGAAATTTTCAAAGGGGTTAGCCTTCTCGGAAATTTGGGCGCATTTTTCGAAATTTTCAAAGGGGTTAGCCTTCTCGGAATTCTGGGCGCATTTTCGAAATTTTCAAACGGGTTAGCCTTCTCGGAATTCTGGCCACATTTTTCGAAATTTTCAAAGGGTTAGCCTTCTCGGAATTCTGGGCGCAATTTTCGAAATTTTCAAAGGGGTTAGGCTTCTCGGAATTCTGGGCGCATTTTTCGAAATTTTCAAAGGGGTTAGGCTACTCGGAATTCAGGGCGCATTTTTCGAAATTTTCAAAGGGGTTAGCCTTCTCGGAATTCTGGGCGCATTTTCGAAATTTTCAAACGGGTTAGCCTTCTCGGAATTCTGGCCACATTTTTCGAAATTTTCAAAGGGTTAGCCTTCTCGGAATTCTGGGCGCAATTTTCGAAATTTTCAAAGGGGTTAGGCTTCTCGGAATTCTGGGCGCATTTTTCGAAATTTTCAAAGGGGTTAGGCTACTCGGAATTCAGGGCGCATTTTTCGAAATTTTCAAAGGGGTTAGCCTTCTCGGAAATTTGGGCGCATTTTTCGAAATTTTCAAAGGGGTTAACCCTCTCGGAATTCTGGGTGCATTTTTCGAAATTTTCAAAGGGGTTAGCCTTCTCGGAAATTTGGGTGCATTTTTCGAAATTTTCAAAGGGGTTAGCATTCTCGGAATTCTGGGCGCATTTTTCGAAATTTTCAAAGGGGTTTGCCTTCTCGGCATTGTGGGCGCATTTTTCGAAATTTTCAAAGGGGTTAGCCTTTTCGGAATTCTGGGCGCATTTTTCGAAATTTTCAAAGGGGTTAGCCTTTTTGGAATTCTGGGCGCATTTTTCGAAATTTTCAAAGGGGTTAGCCTTCTCGGAATTCTGGGCGCATTTTTAGAAATTTTCAAAGGGGTTAGCCTTCTCGGAATTCTGGGCGCATTTTTCGAAATTTTCAAAGGGGATAGCCTTCTCGGAATTCTGGGCGCATTTTTCGAAATTTTCAAAGGGGTTAGCCTTCTCGGAATTCTGGACGCATTTTTCGAAATTTTCAAAGGGGTTAGCCTTCTCGGAATTCTGGGCGCATTTTTCGAAATTTTCAAAGGGGTTAGCCTTTTCGGAATCCTGGGCGCATTTTTCGAAATTTTCAAAGGGTTTAGCCTTCTCGGAATTCTGGGCGCATTTTTCGAAATTTTCAAAGGGGTTAGCCTTCTCGGAATTCTGGGCGCATTTTTCGAAATTTTCAAAGGGGTTAGCCTTCTCGGAATCCTGGGCGCATTTTTCGAAATATTCAAAGGGGTTAGCCTTCTCGGAATTCTGGGCGCATTTTTCGAAATTTTCAAAGGGGTTAGCCTTCTCGGAATTCTGGGCGCAATTTTCGAAATTTTCAAAGGGGTTAGCCTTCTCGGAATTCTGGGCGCATTTTCCGAAATTTTCAAAGGGGTTAGCCTTCTCGGAATTCTGGGCACATTTTTCGAAATTTTCAAAGGGGTTAACCCTCTCGGAATTCTGGGCGCATTTTTCGAAATTTTCAAAGGGGTTAGCCTTCTCGGAAATTTGGGCGCATTTTTCGAAATTTTCAAAGGGGTTAGCCTTCTCGGAATTCTGGGCGCATTTTTCGAAATTTTCAAAGGGGTTAGCCTTCTCGGAATTCTGGGCGCATTTTTCGAAATTTTCAAAGGGGTTAGCCTTCTCGGCATTCTGGGCGCATTTTTCGAAATTTTCAAAGGGGTTAGCCTTTTCGGAATTCTGGGCGCAATTTTCGAAATTTTCAAAGGGGTTAGCCTTCTCGGAATTCTGGGCGCATTTTTCGAAATTTTCAAAGGGGTTAGCCTTCTCGGAATTCAGGGCGCATTTTTCGAAATTTTCAAAGGGGTTAGCCTTCTCGGAATTCTGGGCACAATTCTCGAAATTTTCAAAGGGGTTAGCCTTCTCGGAATTCTCGGCGCCATTTTTGAAATTTTCAAAGAGGTTCGCCTTCTCGGAATTCTGGGCGCATTTATCGAAATTTTCAAAGGGGTTAGCCTTCTCGGAATCCTGGGCGCATTTTTCGAAATATTCAAAGGGGTTAGCCTTCTCGGAATTCTGGGCGCATTTTACGAAATTTTCAAAGGGGTTAGCCTTCTCGGAATTCTGGGCGCATTTTTCGAAATTTTCAAAGGGGTTAGCCTTCTCGGAATTCTGGGCGCATTTTTCGAAATTTTCAAAGGGGTTAGCCTTCTCGGAATTCTGGGCGCATTTTTCGAAATTTTCAAAGGGGTTAGCTTTCTCGGAATTCGGGGCGCAATTTTCGAAATTTTCAAAGGGATTAGCCTTCTCGGAATTCTGGGCGCAATTTTCGAAATTTTCCAAGGGGTTAGCCTTCTCGGATTTCTGGGCGCAATTTTCGAAATTTTCAAAGGGATTAGCCTTCTCGGAATTCTGGGCGCATTTTATGAAATTTTCAAAGGGGTTAGGCTTCTCGGAATTCTGGGCGCATTTTTCGAAATTTTCAAAGGGGTTAACGCTCTCGGATTTCTGGGCGCATTTTTCGAAATTTTCAAAGGGGTTAGCCTTCTCGGAAATTTGGGCGCATTTTTCGAAATTTTCAAAGGGGTTAGCCTTCTCGGAATTCTGGGCGCATTTTTCGAAATTTTCAAGGGGGTTAACCCTCTCGGAATTCTGGGCGCATTTTTCGAAATTTTCAAAGGGGTTAGCCTTCTTGGAATTCTTGGCACAATTTTCAAAGGGGTTAGCCTTCTCGGAATTCTGGGCGCATTTTTCGAAATTTCCAAAGGGGTTAGCCTTCTCGGATTTCTGGGCGCAATTTTCGAAATTTTCAAAGGGGTTATTTTTCTCGGAATTCTGGGCGCATTTTCCGAAATTTTCAAAGGGGTTAGCCTTCTCGGAATTCTGGGCGCATTTTTCGAAATTTTCAAGGGGGTTAACCCTCTCGGAATTCTGGGCGCATTTTTCGAAATTTTCAAAGGGGTTAGCCTTCTCGGAATTCTGGGCGCATTTTTCGAAATTTTCAAACGGGTTAGCCTTCTCGGAATTCTGGGCGCATTTTTCGTAATTTTCAAAGGGGTTAGCCTTCTCGGAATTCTGGGCGCATTTTTGAAAATTTTCAAAGGGGTTAGCCTTCTCAGAATTCTGGGCGCATTTTTCGAAATTTTCAAAGGGGTTAGCCTTCTCGGATTTCTGGGCGCAATTTTCGAAATTTTCAAAGGGGTTAGCTTTCTCAGAATTCTGGGCGCATTTTCCGAAATTTTCAAAGGGGTTAGCCTTCTCGGAATTCTCGGCGCCATTTTTGAAATTTTCAAAGAGGTTAGCCTTCTCGGAATTCTGGGCGCATTTATCGAAATTTTCAAAGGGGTTAGCCTTCTCGGAATTCTGGGCGCATTTTTCGAAATATTCAAAGGGGTTAGCCTTCTCGGAATTCTGGGCGCATTTTTCGAAATTTTCAAAGGGGTTAGCCTTCTTGGAATTCTTGGCACAATTTTCGAAATTTTCAAAGGGGTTAGCCTTCTCGGAATTCTGGGCGCATTTTTCGAAATTTTCAAAGGGGTTAGCCTTCTCGGATTTCTGGGCGCAATTTTCGAAATTTTCAAAGGGGTTAGCTTTCTCGGAATTCTGGGCGCATTTTCCGAAATTTTCAAAGGGGTTAGCCTTCTCGGAATTCTGGGCGCATTTTTCGAAATTTTCAAAGGGGTTAACCCTCTCGGAATTCTGGGCACATTTTTCGAAATTTTCAAAGGGGTTAGCCTTCTCGGATTTCTGGGCACAATTTTCGAAATTTTCAAAGGGGTTAGCCTTCTCGGAATTCTGGGCGCATTTTCCGAAATTTTCAAAGGGGTTAGCCTTCTCGGAATTCTGGGCGCATTTTTCGAAATTTTCAAAGGGGTTAACCCTCTCGGAATTCTGGGCGCATTTTTCGTAATTTTCAAAGGGGTTAGCCTTTTCGGAATTCTGGGCGCATTTTTCGAAATTTTCAAAGGGGTTGGCCTTCTCGGAATTCTGGGCGCATTTTTCTAAATTTTCAAAGGGGTTAGCCTTCTCGGAATTCTGGGCGCATTTTTCGAAATTTTCAAAGGGGTTAGCCTTCTCGGAATTCTGGGCGTATTTTTCGAAATTTTCAAAGGGGTTAGCCTTCTCGGAATTCTGGGCGCATTTTCGAAATTTTCAAAGGGGTTAGCCTTCTCGGAATTCGGGGCGCAATTTTCGAAATTTTCAAAGGGATTAGCCTTCTCGGAATTCTGGGCGCAATTTTCGAAATTTTCAAAGGGGTTAGCCTTCAAGGATTTCTGGGCGCAATTTTCGAAATTTGCAAAGGGGTTAGCCTTCTCGGAATTCTGGGCGCATTTTCCGAAATTTTCAAAGGGGTTAGCCTTCTCGGAATTCTGGGCGCATTTTTCGAAATTTTCAGAGGGGTTAACCCTCTCGGAATTCTGGGCCTTTTTTTCGAAATTTTCAAAGGGGTTAGCCTTCTCGGAATTCTGGGCGCATTTTTCGAAATTTTCAAAGGGGTTAGCCTTCTCGGATTTCTGGGCGCAATTTTCGAAATTTTCAAAGGGGTTAGCTTTCTCGGAATTCTGGGCGCATTTTCCGAAATTTTCAAAGGGGTTAGCCTTCTCGGAATTCTGGGCGCATTTTTCGAAATTTTCAAAGGGGTTAACCCTCTCGGAATTCTGGGCACATTTTTCGAAATTTTCAAAGGGGTTAGCCTTCTCGGATTTCTGGGCACAATTTTCGAAATTTTCAAAGGGGTTAGCCTTCTCGGAATTCTGGGCGCATTTTTCGAAATTTTCAAAGGGGTTAACCCTCTCGGAATTCTGGGCGCATTTTTCGTAATTTTCAAAGGGGTTAGCCTTTTCGGAATTCTGGGCGCATTTTTCGAAATTTTCAAAGGGGTTGGCCTTCTCGGAATTCTGGGCGCATTTTTCTAAATTTTCAAAGGGGTTAGCCTTCTCGGAATTCTGGGCGCATTTTTCGAAATTTTCAAAGGGGTTAGCCTTCTCGGAATTCTGGGCGTATTTTTCGAAATTTTCAAAGGGGTTAGCCTTCTCGGAAATTTGGGTGCATTTTTCGAAATTTTCAAAGGGGTTAGCATTCTCGGAATTCTGGGCGCATTTTTCGAAATTTTCAAAGGGGTTTGCCTTCTCGGCATTGTGGGCGCATTTTTCGAAATTTTCAAAGGGGTTAGCCTTTTCGGAATTCTGGGCGCATTTTTCGAAATTTTCAAAGGGGTTAGCCTTTTTGGAATTCTGGGCGCATTTTTCGAAATTTTCAAAGGGGTTAGCCTTCTCGGAATTCTGGGCGCATTTTTAGAAATTTTCAAAGGGGTTAGCCTTCTCGGAATTCTGGGCGCATTTTTCGAAATTTTCAAAGGGGATAGCCTTCTCGGAATTCTGGGCGCATTTTTCGAAATTTTCAAAGGGGTTAGCCTTCTCGGAATTCTGGACGCATTTTTCGAAATTTTCAAAGGGGTTAGCCTTCTCGGAATTCTGGGCGCATTTTTCGAAATTTTCAAAGGGGTTAGCCTTTTCGGAATCCTGGGCGCATTTTTCGAAATTTTCAAAGGGTTTAGCCTTCTCGGAATTCTGGGCGCATTTTTCGAAATTTTCAAAGGGGTTAGCCTTCTCGGAATTCTGGGCGCATTTTTCGAAATTTTCAAAGGGGTTAGCCTTCTCGGAATCCTGGGCGCATTTTTCGAAATATTCAAAGGGGTTAGCCTTCTCGGAATTCTGGGCGCATTTTTCGAAATTTTCAAAGGGGTTAGCCTTCTCGGAATTCTGGGCGCAATTTTCGAAATTTTCAAAGGGGTTAGCCTTCTCGGAATTCTGGGCGCATTTTCCGAAATTTTCAAAGGGGTTAGCCTTCTCGGAATTCTGGGCACATTTTTCGAAATTTTCAAAGGGGTTAACCCTCTCGGAATTCTGGGCGCATTTTTCGAAATTTTCAAAGGGGTTAGCCTTCTCGGAAATTTGGGCGCATTTTTCGAAATTTTCAAAGGGGTTAGCCTTCTCGGAATTCTGGGCGCATTTTTCGAAATTTTCAAAGGGGTTAGCCTTCTCGGAATTCTGGGCGCATTTTTCGAAATTTTCAAAGGGGTTAGCCTTCTCGGCATTCTGGGCGCATTTTTCGAAATTTTCAAAGGGGTTAGCCTTTTCGGAATTCTGGGCGCAATTTTCGAAATTTTCAAAGGGGTTAGCCTTCTCGGAATTCTGGGCGCATTTTTCGAAATTTTCAAAGGGGTTAGCCTTCTCGGAATTCAGGGCGCATTTTTCGAAATTTTCAAAGGGGTTAGCCTTCTCGGAATTCTGGGCACAATTCTCGAAATTTTCAAAGGGGTTAGCCTTCTCGGAATTCTCGGCGCCATTTTTGAAATTTTCAAAGAGGTTCGCCTTCTCGGAATTCTGGGCGCATTTATCGAAATTTTCAAAGGGGTTAGCCTTCTCGGAATCCTGGGCGCATTTTTCGAAATATTCAAAGGGGTTAGCCTTCTCGGAATTCTGGGCGCATTTTACGAAATTTTCAAAGGGGTTAGCCTTCTCGGAATTCTGGGCGCATTTTTCGAAATTTTCAAAGGGGTTAGCCTTCTCGGAATTCTGGGCGCATTTTTCGAAATTTTCAAAGGGGTTAGCCTTCTCGGAATTCTGGGCGCATTTTTCGAAATTTTCAAAGGGGTTAGCTTTCTCGGAATTCGGGGCGCAATTTTCGAAATTTTCAAAGGGATTAGCCTTCTCGGAATTCTGGGCGCAATTTTCGAAATTTTCCAAGGGGTTAGCCTTCTCGGATTTCTGGGCGCAATTTTCGAAATTTTCAAAGGGATTAGCCTTCTCGGAATTCTGGGCGCATTTTATGAAATTTTCAAAGGGGTTAGGCTTCTCGGAATTCTGGGCGCATTTTTCGAAATTTTCAAAGGGGTTAACGCTCTCGGATTTCTGGGCGCATTTTTCGAAATTTTCAAAGGGGTTAGCCTTCTCGGAAATTTGGGCGCATTTTTCGAAATTTTCAAAGGGGTTAGCCTTCTCGGAATTCTGGGCGCATTTTTCGAAATTTTCAAGGGGGTTAACCCTCTCGGAATTCTGGGCGCATTTTTCGAAATTTTCAAAGGGGTTAGCCTTCTTGGAATTCTTGGCACAATTTTCAAAGGGGTTAGCCTTCTCGGAATTCTGGGCGCATTTTTCGAAATTTCCAAAGGGGTTAGCCTTCTCGGATTTCTGGGCGCAATTTTCGAAATTTTCAAAGGGGTTATTTTTCTCGGAATTCTGGGCGCATTTTCCGAAATTTTCAAAGGGGTTAGCCTTCTCGGAATTCTGGGCGCATTTTTCGAAATTTTCAAGGGGGTTAACCCTCTCGGAATTCTGGGCGCATTTTTCGAAATTTTCAAAGGGGTTAGCCTTCTCGGAATTCTGGGCGCATTTTTCGAAATTTTCAAACGGGTTAGCCTTCTCGGAATTCTGGGCGCATTTTTCGTAATTTTCAAAGGGGTTAGCCTTCTCGGAATTCTGGGCGCATTTTTGAAAATTTTCAAAGGGGTTAGCCTTCTCAGAATTCTGGGCGCATTTTTCGAAATTTTCAAAGGGGTTAGCCTTCTCGGATTTCTGGGCGCAATTTTCGAAATTTTCAAAGGGGTTAGCTTTCTCAGAATTCTGGGCGCATTTTCCGAAATTTTCAAAGGGGTTAGCCTTCTCGGAATTCTCGGCGCCATTTTTGAAATTTTCAAAGAGGTTAGCCTTCTCGGAATTCTGGGCGCATTTATCGAAATTTTCAAAGGGGTTAGCCTTCTCGGAATTCTGGGCGCATTTTTCGAAATATTCAAAGGGGTTAGCCTTCTCGGAATTCTGGGCGCATTTTTCGAAATTTTCAAAGGGGTTAGCCTTCTTGGAATTCTTGGCACAATTTTCGAAATTTTCAAAGGGGTTAGCCTTCTCGGAATTCTGGGCGCATTTTTCGAAATTTTCAAAGGGGTTAGCCTTCTCGGATTTCTGGGCGCAATTTTCGAAATTTTCAAAGGGGTTAGCTTTCTCGGAATTCTGGGCGCATTTTCCGAAATTTTCAAAGGGGTTAGCCTTCTCGGAATTCTGGGCGCATTTTTCGAAATTTTCAAAGGGGTTAACCCTCTCGGAATTCTGGGCACATTTTTCGAAATTTTCAAAGGGGTTAGCCTTCTCGGATTTCTGGGCACAATTTTCGAAATTTTCAAAGGGGTTAGCCTTCTCGGAATTCTGGGCGCATTTTCCGAAATTTTCAAAGGGGTTAGCCTTCTCGGAATTCTGGGCGCATTTTTCGAAATTTTCAAAGGGGTTAACCCTCTCGGAATTCTGGGCGCATTTTTCGTAATTTTCAAAGGGGTTAGCCTTTTCGGAATTCTGGGCGCATTTTTCGAAATTTTCAAAGGGGTTGGCCTTCTCGGAATTCTGGGCGCATTTTTCTAAATTTTCAAAGGGGTTAGCCTTCTCGGAATTCTGGGCGCATTTTTCGAAATTTTCAAAGGGGTTAGCCTTCTCGGAATTCTGGGCGTATTTTTCGAAATTTTCAAAGGGGTTAGCCTTCTCGGAATTCTGGGCGCATTTTCGAAATTTTCAAAGGGGTTAGCCTTCTCGGAATTCGGGGCGCAATTTTCGAAATTTTCAAAGGGATTAGCCTTCTCGGAATTCTGGGCGCAATTTTCGAAATTTTCAAAGGGGTTAGCCTTCAAGGATTTCTGGGCGCAATTTTCGAAATTTGCAAAGGGGTTAGCCTTCTCGGAATTCTGGGCGCATTTTCCGAAATTTTCAAAGGGGTTAGCCTTCTCGGAATTCTGGGCGCATTTTTCGAAATTTTCAGAGGGGTTAACCCTCTCGGAATTCTGGGCCTTTTTTTCGAAATTTTCAAAGGGGTTAGCCTTCTCGGAATTCTGGGCGCATTTTTCGAAATTTTCAAAGGGGTTAGCCTTCTCGGATTTCTGGGCGCAATTTTCGAAATTTTCAAAGGGGTTAGCTTTCTCGGAATTCTGGGCGCATTTTCCGAAATTTTCAAAGGGGTTAGCCTTCTCGGAATTCTGGGCGCATTTTTCGAAATTTTCAAAGGGGTTAACCCTCTCGGAATTCTGGGCACATTTTTCGAAATTTTCAAAGGGGTTAGCCTTCTCGGATTTCTGGGCACAATTTTCGAAATTTTCAAAGGGGTTAGCCTTCTCGGAATTCTGGGCGCATTTTTCGAAATTTTCAAAGGGGTTAACCCTCTCGGAATTCTGGGCGCATTTTTCGTAATTTTCAAAGGGGTTAGCCTTTTCGGAATTCTGGGCGCATTTTTCGAAATTTTCAAAGGGGTTGGCCTTCTCGGAATTCTGGGCGCATTTTTCTAAATTTTCAAAGGGGTTAGCCTTCTCGGAATTCTGGGCGCATTTTTCGAAATTTTCAAAGGGGTTAGCCTTCTCGGAATTCTGGGCGTATTTTTCGAAATTTTCAAAGGGGTTAGCCTCCTCGGAATTCTGGGCGCATTTTCGAAATTTTCAAAGGGGTTAGCCTTCTCGGAATTCGGGGCGCAATTTTCGAAATTTTCAAAGGGGTTAGCTTTCTCGGAATTCTGGGCGCATTTTCCGAAATTTTCAAAGGGGTTAGCCTTCTCGGAATTCTGGGCGCATTTTCGAAATTTTCAAACCGGTTAGCCTTCTCGGAATTCTGGCCACATTTTTCGAAATTTTCAAAGGGTTAGCCTTCTCGGAATTCTGGGCGCAATTTTCGAAATTTTCAAAGGGGTTAGGCTTCTCGGAATTCTGGGCGCATTTTTCGAAATTTTCAAAGGGGTTAGGCTACTCGGAATTCTGGGCGCATTTTTCGAAATTTTCAAAGGGGTTAGCCTTCTCGGAAATTAGGGCGCATTTTTCGAAATTTTCAAAGGGGTTAACCCTCTCGGAATTCTGGGCGCATTTTTCGAAATTTTCAAAGGGGTTAGCCTTCTCGGAAATTTTGGCGCATTTTTCGAAATTTTCAAAGGGGTTAGTCTTCTCGGCATTCTGGGCGGATTTTTCGAAATTTTCAAAGGGGTTAGCCTTTTTGGAATTCTGGGCGCATTTTTCGAAATTTTCAAAGGGGTTAGCCTTCTCGGAATTCTGGGCGCATTTTTCGAAATTTTCAAAGGGGTTAGCCTTCTCCGAATTCTGGGCGCATTTTTCGAAATTTTCAAAGGGGATAGCCTTCTCGGAATTCTGGGCGCATTTTTCGAAATTTTCCTAGGGGATAGCCTTCTCGGCATTGTGGGCGCATTTTTCGAAATTTCAACGGGGTTAGCCTGTTCGGAATTCTGGGCGCATTTTTCGAAATTTTCAAAGGGGTTAGCCTTCTCGGAATTCTGGGCGCATTTTTCGTAATTTTCAAAGGGGTTAGCCTTCTCGGAATTCTGGGCGCATTTTTCGAAATTTTCAAAGGGGTTAGCATTCTCGGAATTCTGGGCGCATTTTTCGAAATTTTCAAAGGGGTTTGCCTTCTCGGCATTGTGGGCGCATTTTTCGAAATTTTCAAAGGGGTTAGCCTTTTCGGAATTCTGGGCGCATTTTTCGAAATTTTCAAAGGGGTTAGCCTTCTCGGAATTCTGGGCGCATTTTTCGAAATTTTCAAAGGGGTTAGCCTTCTCGGAATTCTGGGCGCATTTTCGAAATTTTCAAACGGGTTAGCCTTCTCGGAATTCTGGCCACATTTTTCGAAATTTTCAAAGGGTTAGTCTTCTCGGAATTCTGGGCGCAATTTTCGAAATTTTCAAAAAGGTTAGGCTTCTCGGAATTCTGGGCGCATTTTTCGAAATTTTCAAAGGGGTTAGGCTACTCGGAATTTCGGGGCGCATTTTTCGAAATTTTCAAAGGGGTTAGCCTTCTCGGAATTCTGGGCGCATTTTCGAAATTTTCAAACGGGTTAGCCTTCTCGGAATTCTGGCCACATTTTTCGAAATTTTCAAAGGGTTAGCCTTCTCGGAATTCTGGGCGCAATTTTCGAAATTTTCAAAGGGGTTAGGCTTCTCGGAATTCTGGGCGCATTTTTCGAAATTTTCAAAGGGGTTAGGCTACTCGGAATTCTGGGCGCATTTTTCGAAATTTTCAAAGGGGTTAGCATTCTCGGAATTCTGGGCGCATTTTTCGAAATTTTCAAAGGGGTTTGCCTTCTCGGCATTGTGGGCGCATTTTTCGAAATTTTCAAGGGGATTAGCCTTCTCGGAATTCTGGGCGCATTTTATGAAATTTTCAAAGGGGTTAGCCTTCTCGGAATTCTGGGCGCATTTTTCGAAATTTTCAAAGGGGTTAACGCTCTCGGATTTCTGGGCGCATTTTTCGAAATTTTCAAAGGGGTTAGCCTTCTCGGAAATTTGGGCGCATTTTTCGAAATTTTCAAAGGGGTTAGCCTTCTCGGAATTCTGGGCGCATTTTCGAAATTTTCAAACGGGTTAGCCTTCTCGGAATTCTGGCCACATTTTTCGAAATTTTCAAAGGGTTAGCCTTCTCGGAATTCTGGGCGCAATTTTCGAAATTTTCAAAGGGGTTAGGCTTCTCGGAATTCTGGGCGCATTTTTCGAAATTTTCAAAGGGGTTAGGCTACTCGGAATTCAGGGCGCATTTTTCGAAATTTTCAAAGGGGTTAGCCTTCTCGGAATTCTGGGCGCATTTTCGAAATTTTCAAACGGGTTAGCCTTCTCGGAATTCTGGCCACATTTTTCGAAATTTTCAAAGGGTTAGCCTTCTCGGAATTCTGGGCGCAATTTTCGAAATTTTCAAAGGGGTTAGGCTTCTCGGAATTCTGGGCGCATTTTTCGAAATTTTCAAAGGGGTTAGGCTACTCGGAATTCAGGGCGCATTTTTCGAAATTTTCAAAGGGGTTAGCCTTCTCGGAAATTTGGGCGCATTTTTCGAAATTTTCAAAGGGGTTAACCCTCTCGGAATTCTGGGTGCATTTTTCGAAATTTTCAAAGGGGTTAGCCTTCTCGGAAATTTGGGTGCATTTTTCGAAATTTTCAAAGGGGTTAGCATTCTCGGAATTCTGGGCGCATTTTTCGAAATTTTCAAAGGGGTTTGCCTTCTCGGCATTGTGGGCGCATTTTTCGAAATTTTCAAAGGGGTTAGCCTTTTCGGAATTCTGGGCGCATTTTTCGAAATTTTCAAAGGGGTTAGCCTTTTTGGAATTCTGGGCGCATTTTTCGAAATTTTCAAAGGGGTTAGCCTTCTCGGAATTCTGGGCGCATTTTTAGAAATTTTCAAAGGGGTTAGCCTTCTCGGAATTCTGGGCGCATTTTTCGAAATTTTCAAAGGGGATAGCCTTCTCGGAATTCTGGGCGCATTTTTCGAAATTTTCAAAGGGGTTAGCCTTCTCGGAATTCTGGACGCATTTTTCGAAATTTTCAAAGGGGTTAGCCTTCTCGGAATTCTGGGCGCATTTTTCGAAATTTTCAAAGGGGTTAGCCTTTTCGGAATCCTGGGCGCATTTTTCGAAATTTTCAAAGGGTTTAGCCTTCTCGGAATTCTGGGCGCATTTTTCGAAATTTTCAAAGGGGTTAGCCTTCTCGGAATTCTGGGCGCATTTTTCGAAATTTTCAAAGGGGTTAGCCTTCTCGGAATCCTGGGCGCATTTTTCGAAATATTCAAAGGGGTTAGCCTTCTCGGAATTCTGGGCGCATTTTTCGAAATTTTCAAAGGGGTTAGCCTTCTCGGAATTCTGGGCGCAATTTTCGAAATTTTCAAAGGGGTTAGCCTTCTCGGAATTCTGGGCGCATTTTCCGAAATTTTCAAAGGGGTTAGCCTTCTCGGAATTCTGGGCACATTTTTCGAAATTTTCAAAGGGGTTAACCCTCTCGGAATTCTGGGCGCATTTTTCGAAATTTTCAAAGGGGTTAGCCTTCTCGGAAATTTGGGCGCATTTTTCGAAATTTTCAAAGGGGTTAGCCTTCTCGGAATTCTGGGCGCATTTTTCGAAATTTTCAAAGGGGTTAGCCTTCTCGGAATTCTGGGCGCATTTTTCGAAATTTTCAAAGGGGTTAGCCTTCTCGGCATTCTGGGCGCATTTTTCGAAATTTTCAAAGGGGTTAGCCTTTTCGGAATTCTGGGCGCAATTTTCGAAATTTTCAAAGGGGTTAGCCTTCTCGGAATTCTGGGCGCATTTTTCGAAATTTTCAAAGGGGTTAGCCTTCTCGGAATTCAGGGCGCATTTTTCGAAATTTTCAAAGGGGTTAGCCTTCTCGGAATTCTGGGCACAATTCTCGAAATTTTCAAAGGGGTTAGCCTTCTCGGAATTCTCGGCGCCATTTTTGAAATTTTCAAAGAGGTTCGCCTTCTCGGAATTCTGGGCGCATTTATCGAAATTTTCAAAGGGGTTAGCCTTCTCGGAATCCTGGGCGCATTTTTCGAAATATTCAAAGGGGTTAGCCTTCTCGGAATTCTGGGCGCATTTTACGAAATTTTCAAAGGGGTTAGCCTTCTCGGAATTCTGGGCGCATTTTTCGAAATTTTCAAAGGGGTTAGCCTTCTCGGAATTCTGGGCGCATTTTTCGAAATTTTCAAAGGGGTTAGCCTTCTCGGAATTCTGGGCGCATTTTTCGAAATTTTCAAAGGGGTTAGCTTTCTCGGAATTCGGGGCGCAATTTTCGAAATTTTCAAAGGGATTAGCCTTCTCGGAATTCTGGGCGCAATTTTCGAAATTTTCCAAGGGGTTAGCCTTCTCGGATTTCTGGGCGCAATTTTCGAAATTTTCAAAGGGATTAGCCTTCTCGGAATTCTGGGCGCATTTTATGAAATTTTCAAAGGGGTTAGGCTTCTCGGAATTCTGGGCGCATTTTTCGAAATTTTCAAAGGGGTTAACGCTCTCGGATTTCTGGGCGCATTTTTCGAAATTTTCAAAGGGGTTAGCCTTCTCGGAAATTTGGGCGCATTTTTCGAAATTTTCAAAGGGGTTAGCCTTCTCGGAATTCTGGGCGCATTTTTCGAAATTTTCAAGGGGGTTAACCCTCTCGGAATTCTGGGCGCATTTTTCGAAATTTTCAAAGGGGTTAGCCTTCTTGGAATTCTTGGCACAATTTTCAAAGGGGTTAGCCTTCTCGGAATTCTGGGCGCATTTTTCGAAATTTCCAAAGGGGTTAGCCTTCTCGGATTTCTGGGCGCAATTTTCGAAATTTTCAAAGGGGTTATTTTTCTCGGAATTCTGGGCGCATTTTCCGAAATTTTCAAAGGGGTTAGCCTTCTCGGAATTCTGGGCGCATTTTTCGAAATTTTCAAGGGGGTTAACCCTCTCGGAATTCTGGGCGCATTTTTCGAAATTTTCAAAGGGGTTAGCCTTCTCGGAATTCTGGGCGCATTTTTCGAAATTTTCAAACGGGTTAGCCTTCTCGGAATTCTGGGCGCATTTTTCGTAATTTTCAAAGGGGTTAGCCTTCTCGGAATTCTGGGCGCATTTTTGAAAATTTTCAAAGGGGTTAGCCTTCTCAGAATTCTGGGCGCATTTTTCGAAATTTTCAAAGGGGTTAGCCTTCTCGGATTTCTGGGCGCAATTTTCGAAATTTTCAAAGGGGTTAGCTTTCTCAGAATTCTGGGCGCATTTTCCGAAATTTTCAAAGGGGTTAGCCTTCTCGGAATTCTCGGCGCCATTTTTGAAATTTTCAAAGAGGTTAGCCTTCTCGGAATTCTGGGCGCATTTATCGAAATTTTCAAAGGGGTTAGCCTTCTCGGAATTCTGGGCGCATTTTTCGAAATATTCAAAGGGGTTAGCCTTCTCGGAATTCTGGGCGCATTTTTCGAAATTTTCAAAGGGGTTAGCCTTCTTGGAATTCTTGGCACAATTTTCGAAATTTTCAAAGGGGTTAGCCTTCTCGGAATTCTGGGCGCATTTTTCGAAATTTTCAAAGGGGTTAGCCTTCTCGGATTTCTGGGCGCAATTTTCGAAATTTTCAAAGGGGTTAGCTTTCTCGGAATTCTGGGCGCATTTTCCGAAATTTTCAAAGGGGTTAGCCTTCTCGGAATTCTGGGCGCATTTTTCGAAATTTTCAAAGGGGTTAACCCTCTCGGAATTCTGGGCACATTTTTCGAAATTTTCAAAGGGGTTAGCCTTCTCGGATTTCTGGGCACAATTTTCGAAATTTTCAAAGGGGTTAGCCTTCTCGGAATTCTGGGCGCATTTTCCGAAATTTTCAAAGGGGTTAGCCTTCTCGGAATTCTGGGCGCATTTTTCGAAATTTTCAAAGGGGTTAACCCTCTCGGAATTCTGGGCGCATTTTTCGTAATTTTCAAAGGGGTTAGCCTTTTCGGAATTCTGGGCGCATTTTTCGAAATTTTCAAAGGGGTTGGCCTTCTCGGAATTCTGGGCGCATTTTTCTAAATTTTCAAAGGGGTTAGCCTTCTCGGAATTCTGGGCGCATTTTTCGAAATTTTCAAAGGGGTTAGCCTTCTCGGAATTCTGGGCGTATTTTTCGAAATTTTCAAAGGGGTTAGCCTTCTCGGAATTCTGGGCGCATTTTCGAAATTTTCAAAGGGGTTAGCCTTCTCGGAATTCGGGGCGCAATTTTCGAAATTTTCAAAGGGATTAGCCTTCTCGGAATTCTGGGCGCAATTTTCGAAATTTTCAAAGGGGTTAGCCTTCAAGGATTTCTGGGCGCAATTTTCGAAATTTGCAAAGGGGTTAGCCTTCTCGGAATTCTGGGCGCATTTTCCGAAATTTTCAAAGGGGTTAGCTTTCTCGGAATTCTGGGCGCATTTTTCGAAATTTTCAGAGGGGTTAACCCTCTCGGAATTCTGGGCCTTTTTTTCGAAATTTTCAAAGGGGTTAGCCTTCTCGGAATTCTGGGCGCATTTTTCGAAATTTTCAAAGGGGTTAGCCTTCTCGGATTTCTGGGCGCAATTTTCGAAATTTTCAAAGGGGTTAGCTTTCTCGGAATTCTGGGCGCATTTTCCGAAATTTTCAAAGGGGTTAGCCTTCTCGGAATTCTGGGCGCATTTTTCGAAATTTTCAAAGGGGTTAACCCTCTCGGAATTCTGGGCACATTTTTCGAAATTTTCAAAGGGGTTAGCCTTCTCGGATTTCTGGGCACAATTTTCGAAATTTTCAAAGGGGTTAGCCTTCTCGGAATTCTGGGCGCATTTTTCGAAATTTTCAAAGGGGTTAACCCTCTCGGAATTCTGGGCGCATTTTTCGTAATTTTCAAAGGGGTTAGCCTTTTCGGAATTCTGGGCGCATTTTTCGAAATTTTCAAAGGGGTTGGCCTTCTCGGAATTCTGGGCGCATTTTTCTAAATTTTCAAAGGGGTTAGCCTTCTCGGAATTCTGGGCGCATTTTTCGAAATTTTCAAAGGGGTTAGCCTTCTCGGAATTCTGGGCGTATTTTTCGAAATTTTCAAAGGGGTTAGCCTCCTCGGAATTCTGGGCGCATTTTCGAAATTTTCAAAGGGGTTAGCCTTCTCGGAATTCGGGGCGCAATTTTCGAAATTTTCAAAGGGATTAGCCTTCTCGGAATTCTGGGCGCATTTTTCGAAATTTTCAAAGGGGTTAGCCTTCAAGGATTTCTGGGCGCAATTTTCGAAATTTGCAAAGGGGTTAGCCTTCTCGGAATTCTGGGCGCATTTTCCGAAATTTTCAAAGGGGTTAGCCTTCTCGGAATTCTGGGCGCATTTTTCGAAATTTTCAGAGGGGTTAACCCTCTCGGAATTCTGGGCCTTTTTTTCGAAATTTTCAAAGGGGTTAGCCTTCTCGGAAATTTGGGCGCATTTTTCGAAATTTTCAAAGGGGTTAGCATTCTCGGAATTCTGGGCGCATTTTTCGAAATTTTCAAAGGGGTTAGCCTTCTTGGAATTCTGGGCACAATTTTCGAAATTTTCAAAGGGGTTAGCCTTCTCGGAATTCTGGGCGCATTTTTCGATATTTTCAAAGGGGTTAGCCTTCTCGGATTTCTGGGCGCAATTTTCGAAATTTTCAAAGGGGTAAGCCTTCTCGGAATTCTGGGCGCATTTTCCGAAATTTTCAAAGGGTTAGCCTTCTCGGAATTCATGGCGCATTTTTCGAAATTTTCAAAGGGGGTAACCCTCTCGGAAATTTGGGCGCATTTTTCGAAATTTTCAAAGGGGTTAGCCTTCTCGGAATTCTGGGCGCATTTTTCGAAATTTTCAAAGGGGTTAGCCTTCTTGGCATTCTGGGCGCATTTTTCGAAATTTTCAAAGGGGTTAGCCTTCTCGGAATTCATGGCGCATTTTTCGAAATTTTCAAAGGGGTTAGCCTTCTCGGAATTCTGGGCGCATTTTTCGAAATTCTCGGAATTCTGGCGCATTTTTCGAAATTCTCGGAATTCTGGGCGCATTTTTCGAAATTTTCAAAGGGGATAGACTTCTCGGCATTCTGGGCGCATTTTTCGAAATTTTCAAAGGGTATTGTTTTGTTATAAGTAGTGCCTATCAATCAATTATGATTGGTTTCCTTGCTGACCCCAGCAGTCCCGATCCGATTGGTAATATCTACGACTTGCTGAATTCTGAGATGCAACTGGGAATACAGAAAGGACTCGAGAGGCATTTCGATGAGTTATCTGAAGAGCTAAGAAATAGAATATTTGATTCTGACTTTGTTTGGTGCCAAAACATGACACACTGCCTAAATCGCATGTCGTATAACTTAAATCTGGCTGTTTTCGCTGGCAGGATAAGACTGGAATTCGTTGGGTACACCAATTACACCTATAACGGGAAAATTTTATACGTTCCATTTGTGAACAATCTAAAAGAGGGGCACATGATATTCCCTTTAGCGAAAGGTCATGTTTTACTGGATAAATTTAATTCTGTTATCTTTTCCTTACAAAGTGCAGGTCTAATTGATAAATGGGTTGAAGATATTAGACTTAAGTACGGTAGGTATTTCAATAGAAAGACGAACGAGAAAGGATTTTATGTGTTAACTCTGTCGCATATGGAAGGCGCAATTTATTTATTGGTAATTGGATATTTTTTCGCTTTCATATGTTTCATATGTGAACTTCTTTACGATTATATCAAGAACAAGTTAACAAATTGAATTCGTGAAACCAATTTCTCCTAAGAAATCTATTTGTCTCTCTCTATCTGTATATGTATATATGTATATTTATATATATATAAGTGTGGAGTGGTGTGGCCAGTACAAAAGGACAAACTAGGGACTAAGTACATTAAATATCTAACCAAATTTGCAAACAGTATAGACTTAGACCAGCTACAATAGCGAAAAACAAAATGGCTTAAATAAGTAGTACTTATACACAATATTGTGTTCATAATAGTTATAGGAAAAAGAAGTAAGGTAATTATTAACAATATGGAACGCTGTCTTAGTATCTTTTATGAACATATAGAATTCCTAGGAGAAAAAAAAATATATATGCGCTAACGTGATAACTTAGTAATAAATAATGAAACTATTACATATACCTTCTTAATGTCTTTATGAAAATTACAGTATTTGCACTAACAAGTCTAATGCAGCCCTTAGTAGACATCAACGGTAGCTTACTAGGTGTCTCTTCATTGTGTGATGGACATTTTTATTAAATTATCATTTTGTGAGATACTATTCCCATTTTTGCATGTATTTTCTCGTATACTTTGTGCCAAAGTGAATCTTTCAACAAGAGTCATTACTAAATGTATCAGAATGTAATTTCATATAGTTATTTATACGTGTACCGGATTAGGTAAGCTGCACGCAAAATAGACACAATATATTTCACATTTAATTGTATCATACTTACCCAATTATATCATACATACCTCAAACTATTTCATACATTTACCGGGAGTTTCACATGTTCTCCCTCTATTTGAAATTGTCTTACTAAATATATTTCTACAGACATTTCACACAATATGAGTGATCCACTTCCATTAACCTTAGACATAATCATATTATAGTGTAAACATTCACTTTTATAAATAATTAATGTATTATTACTGAAAGTTGTGAAATTTCTTTTATGATTAAAATTCATTATGAATCCTTAATAAATGTGTATGTTCTTTTTTATAAATGTGCCACATATTATAGATAAAATCAGACATAGTCAGTACATTACAGGAACATTGTTTATTTGCAGCATTGGGAAGAATTAAAAATAAGATCTTGATAGAGACGGAAATGAACTCAAACTTTGTAACACATAATGCATCTAAATATACAGTTAAGGGAAGAAATGATTATAAGTAGTGAAACAAAATTTAAAATGTTAAAATATGTTGGATAAATAGTAGCCGTATTAAAGGTAATTAAGGTAGAAAAAAATAAAAATAAATTATGACAAAAAGTGCGATGAAAAATAAATCAACAACTGGCTAGACCGTCAAAAAATCACAAGATTTTAAAACAAAAATTTTAAGAGAAATACAGATAAAACGATTCTTAAAACTGAACAACTGAAGTAACCAAGACCTGTTTTTAAGTTATTGTTACAGATTAAAAGAATTAGCAAAATCTTACTAGACCTAGACCTAGACCTACACAACAATTTTATTTTGAAATCTAGTTAACCCATTCAGTTATTGTAGGCCTATGTTCCACATTGTTCATGTCAGCGATTATAGTCCTGAACTTGATTAGGCTCTTCCTGTCCAGCAAGACACTGATTATGTAAAATTTACAGAATGGTATTTTGTTATATTACACTCTTAAGTTTTCTAAAATAGTTTTTTTATTAATTTTATTTACTCAACTTTTACATTATTCATTATATCAATTGGATACTGAAAATCTTATAAATCCTAATATGAGCCTTATTTTAAAAAAGCAATGATAAACAAAGTTCGTCTTACGAGGCTGAAATGAACACATTGTTAATAAGAGAGAAAACAAAAGTTGACACAAAAACCAAATTGAGTTAAGAGTGTTTTTACACAAAAAAATTAAAAATAGTTAAAGAATACAAAATTAAAAATATATTTTGGAAATAGGTGATATGTATTAGTATTAGTAATTTAGAAATAGAAAATACGTGGAGGAAGTTAAGGTTAAAAAGCTGAAAGGCAAGACTATAACATTCGACTATTAGAATTAACAGTTTTTAATTTTAATTTTAAATAGATTGACACTAAACTTTATATTGATTGGTACTATATTTTTTACAGGCTTTTCATACTTTGAATAAGATTATAATAGAAGATTGTAAAGCCGTTTGATTTTCATTTACCTTGTATTCGGAATATTAAATAGCCTACTTGAAGGGTAGTCTATTCGCATTTATGGACAAATTTTTACTGTTCTCATTTGAAGAGAAATTAGTAGTAAACAAATGATCTTAATGATTCAAAGCTGAACAATGATAAAACTCAAAAATTAGTTTTCAGTTTACGAAATGCTAGTACCAATTCTGCTATAAAATTGCTTGGATTTTTAACAGATCCTAAACTTTCTTGGAATTATCACATAACCAATGTCTGTAATAAATTGTCAAGGGTCCTGTATGTCCTTCGAATACTAGTAAATACTGTAAATATAAATGTTCTGAAGAATTTATACCATTCACTCTTTCATTGGTACTTGTTGTATGGAGTGCATTTATGGGGGCATTCCTCAAATACAATCAAAATCTTTAGACTTCAGAAAGCAGCTGTATGTATTATAAGTAGAAAAGCCAATTATGACCGCTGTAAACTTCTGTTTATTGAAAATAACATTTGAACTTTTCCAGGTATTTATATGTATACTTGCCTTGTATATATTAAAGAAAGACAAAATACGTATTCTCTAAGGTCTGATGTTCACTCCTATAGTACGAGATCCAATGGAGCTCTAAATGCAATATATTGTCTTACTTCGAAAGCTTTGAATAGCTGGCAGAGCTTTTGGTATTCAGCTTTTTAATCTTTTACCTACTAAAGCTAGGAGTATAAGTTTGTTACGTTTTAAAAGGATATTGCATGAATGGTTTTTATACTACTGACGACGTTTTTTAAATTCGTTTTATTGATATAAGTTTTTGATAAATCACCTACATGCACTATGTCAAGTGTTCAATGTACGTGTATATTTATGTAATTGTATGTTAACTTATTACATCGCCATAGCCTATTGTACTATATTGTATTTAATGGCTAAATAAATATTATTATTATTATTATTATTATTATTATTATTATTATTATTATTTAAAAAGTTAAGAAGACTAACATGTTGTGGCACCAAAATACAGTCAGAATAAACATTTAAGAACACTTTTCTGTTGTAAAGATTAAGATGAGCTGCAGAAGCGTTCAGTCCATGAAAGTATTCTCCAGTTCGTACTATTCTGACAGCGTGTTCAACTAGGATCGAATTTGAAAATTACGAGAGTTATATTTTTAATTTCATAATAAAGATCATGTTTAAAAATTACTCATAGTCTATAACATTTCATAGGAAAGTGAAGATTACAATTTACAAAACACTTGTAGAAGGTGCAAGAGATTCCAAACCAGAAGCGATCCTTCGATGATGATGATGATGATGATGATAATAATAATAATAATAATAATAATAATAATAACAGCGATAGGCTAATGTTGCGCTAACGTAAGCCATCGATGATCCAAAATCTGTAAGCAAACTATTTATCCTACATTTATCTCCAAATTCTTTACAACATGCACATTAGGACTGCAGTGATCCGACCTCCATTCACCCTGGTCGACCTTCATCGTAGCAAGTGCAGTTTTTAAGCTATCATTGTTTTTATTTTCATTCTTGAATTTTAAAACTCTTTTATATAATATACCTGTTTGTCTTGAAATTAAGTTATTATCAATTTAGATAACCTAAGTAAATATAAATTAGAAAAATACAAATTATACAATGTATATAGAGGCCTCTGATAGGAATCCAGGACAGAGGCCAATAAAGATTAAAATATTAACCCACTTTACTTGATTCATTTGTTTATAACATAACGACATTCAGAGATCAGATTTTAGGTAGATTTTCGAAGAAAATTCTACCTATTGCAATGGATACCACTTTATGATTTTCGAAAAATTCTTTCATATCTTTACGTTTCATGCTCCCCTAAGTACGAAACCACCGCCCGTTCAAAAAAAAATTTTGTGATATTTATATATATATATATATATTTATATATATATATATTTATATATATATATATTTATATATATATATATTTATATATATATATATTTATATATATATATATTTATATATATATATCTTTACACGATAGCGGCCGTAATTTTGAAGATATTTGAACCAAATTTTATTATGTTATTTCTAGGCCCAATAGTTCGGACAAGTTCGTTAATGGGCAAAATTGGCCCAAGGGGGTGGTCGGGGGAGGGGGTTGAAATTTTTAAAAATGTATATCTCGGCCCCTATGAAGTATAGAGGGAAACTTTGTTTGAATAAATTAGAGTACTCCCTATGGAGTTCACAGTGACACCAACGATTCGGGGGTTCGAGTGAGGGTGGGGGTGGAGGTGGGGGTGGGGGATGAAAATTCGAAACTTTTGAAACCACGTCTTGTGGGGTATCGTTGAAAAGCTCTTGATGAGTACTCTACAAATCAATAAATAGTTTCTTGATAGCTCTCATATTACGCGAGATTTTAATGTTTGAAAATAATAACACTTGAAAGAATTATTATAATATCATAATTTTGTCTTGTTTAGCGGCTTTGCTAATTTTATTCATTGCTGATCTTGCGCACGGCCTCCCGGAATATTATATCCTATTCTTGTTGTCAAAACAAATGATTGTAAGCTCTTCCTCTTTACCGAATTCAGTTCTTATTACTGCAGGTTTACCATGCCAAGGCTAAAGAAGACTATGCTACTACTAAAGAAGGCTATGCAGCGACAATAAATTAAACCAAAAGCACTTCGAAATCTACCTCCGCCTGTAGGCCTGCCTAAAGGGATTTTTTTTACACAGATGGAGAAAAGGGGATCATGAATACAGCCTAAATGGGAAACATTCATGAGTGTGTTAATCAAATTTTATTTAGGTTCTGCATCCCAAACTTAATACTTCGACAGAGAAAGTTATGTTTTTACTTGAATTAAATATGTATGTATGTAAACAATGTATGTAAAACAATATAAAAATAAATAGGTTATAATAGGTTGTAACATTTTTTTTTAAATGCCTAACCCCAGCATAACCTACTTTTATCTCCTGGAGGTCGACATCTTTAATGCTCATACCGTATACCATAACTCTACCGAGTTCACGTGGTCAGTTAGAATAGATAAAACTAGATTTTATCTTTTGCATGCTTATGTTTACCATGCTAGGTAAGGAAGTTTATTTTCTAGATATTCTGCTGTTATTTATGGTTTATAATGCGTAGTGGAGTAGCAGGTGCACTTAAGCACGTGCGCAAGAAAACTTGTGTCTAGAATTCTAACTTGAATTACTTGCTAACCTGAATTACGTTAGGCACTTCCAGTATTAATTTTTTCTTATTTATTTTAATTTATTATATTATTTACTGTTTACAGAACAAATTTCAAACATTCGCACGAGCGTTGTATCGCTCACCCCTGTTCAAAATTTTAATACACCATTTTAGACCGGCAAGTAGAAACTGCTCATTCAATTCTTATTACTGTCGTGATAGACAAAATTCATTTCGTCATGAGATAATTTGCATATCCAAAAAATATAATGCGAAATTGAAATAAACTCCTGTTTCAGTGATAGCCTATTCTGCAGAAGTGACGCCAAATAAAAAATCAACCTTGGATACATCGCGATTTAACCAAAATTGTTTTAATAAAAGTGCACACAGCTTTATTTTCTCAAATTAAACAGTCATTAAGAGAAAATAAAGATATAAAAAAAAAATCGTCATAATGTGGTTATTGTGTTGAAGTTTTAGTTGTTCACAGAAAAACATGTCCCAAGAACTTATTTTTGGATCCATAACCTTACATTTTCCAGTGAAAATTCGGAAGTTGGATTTATTTCACAACTTCGTTCCAACTGATTCAAGAAATAAAATGCATTCTTCAAGGACACTCTTGCATTGCAGGGGAGTACTCGTTTTTAAAACAATCTTTTAGAAATGAGATAATATTGTTTGCCATGCCTCTAATCAATTACAGGTGTAGTTTTAGTTTTTAGTTTATGTACGGTAATTTGTATTATATTTACAATTTTTCTGATAGATATGATAATTGCAGCCTCTAAACACGAACTTTGCTCAAACTGGGGACATTCAAAAGACACACACGCAAGGTTTTGTAACGAACAATAATTTTTTTATATCTTTGTTCGATAATTTAATTTAATTTGAAAAAATTGAAAAACAAAAATATCGTCCTTTCTCTTATTTCATCTTACTTTTTTTCTTCAGTTCGGAACTTACAATGCACCAAAACAAAACAAAAATATAAATAAAAATGCTCAAAGTGCATCGGACCAGAGTTGCTAGACTACATAAGTGAAGCTGTAAGCAAGAAAGCGGCGTCCATCACAAAATAAAACCATCCGATCAGATGCAGACACATTTCTAGTTGAAATACAAAGAAATTCTGGCGTTATTTTTTTGCGGCGTGCTCTAAGGTAAATAACATTGCTGTTAGTGTATGTTTGCGAGCAGATGCCAAGATGCGGTATGCATGTTTCACTGAGGGCAATATGTCAATTGCAACTAGAATCACAATCTGTTACATTTTCTGCAGTCTTACATCAATTGTTAAGGGCCAACATTTCTTTTTCGGTATGCTACCATCCAACAAGGTCATATGTCGACACTAATAAAACATAGCCTCTAGTCTGCATGCTGCGCTTTCTTTGCATACAGATTTCATTTCTCTACAACTCAACTATAATCTTCTCTTAGGAAGCTTTGTATTTTAAATCCATCAGTCAAATTTTAATCAGTCAAATACAAATAAGATAAACTAAGAGATTGTGTTTCAATATCTTGAATGAAGTTGTAAGCGAACTAAAGAAGAATATGAACAACCTTCAATTACTCCTAGAAAATGTGGTATATCGTTAGAGCATCAAAAACATAAGGTACAGCTATATTTTCAGGTAAGAACTAATGTTTCTTCAAGGACTATACGGATATTTTTCAAGTAGACACGAATGATATTGTGACTGTTGAGTTTTGGAAATTATTAGTGAGGCTTCGGAAATAAAGTCACTTAAAAATAGTATTTTAGGTATATAAACGTCATTGAATTTCTATTGCAAAAAAAAATTAAATGCAAAATATTTAGTCAGTATTCATTATCACAGGGAAATTAACTATTCTCCTCCATAAATTTTGTGTTTCATTTCAGAATAGGCCTATAATGAAAATAGCCATGAAGACAACTGAATAGAAAAAGGGCGTCAGTTGAAAAATTAAGTTTTATAAAAATGGCTTTAAGGATTTCAAAATTATTGTTTTTCTGTAAGAAAACACAAGTTCACATTGTTATATAGATTTTAAATCTTGTAGACCGACGACCAGGTAGTAATTGCACAAGAATACATAGACATTGAATATATGAGAAAATTGTTGGAATATGATAAATGGGGTTTGACAGATAACTTAGAAAATACTCTTTATATAAGGTGTGGAACACTTAGGCCTAATATTAAAAGATCAGAAGGTTCATGAGTGAAAATTGATAAAGTAGATTAACAGGAAAATTATATCAAGAGCAGGATTAATATAGGTAGAGTCAGTGCTTTTTTTGTGACGGTACGCAGTACCGGCACCTTTTTTCTTTTCAAAATATAAACATTGGATATTGCTCAGAATATCATCACGATTCCTATAATGTTAGGCCTATGGCATATTCCTTAAAATTAAGCTTGTTTGCTGGTTTTGTTAGACTTATTATACACAATCTCCTACATATGATAATTTCTATAAATTGCCGTGGCTACTGGACTTCAAGAGAGTTGGGGTTGGTTTTTCAGCCCTCAGCAAACAACTCCTATGGTCAAGTCCATTCTAACGGTATAAGTGTTGCACCAATAGCAGTTAATGCTAACGTAGTAACAAACAGAAGTTGCTAACCACCATAATTAACCAGAGGTTAAGGCGTGTTTAAATTTAACTGCATTTGTTGCTTACATATAATTTGAAAAGCATAAACCCTTGGTTTGTGTTGCAGAAACAAACAACTTCATAGTTGTTTGGTACGATTGTAGGAACAAGGGGTACACGTGGTTCACAAGTAGAGAAGTGAAATGAGTAAAATAAGTAATTATTTTGTACCGGTGCGCAATAAAAGAAAGCATGAGGATCTTTTTTTAAGTATCCATAAACCTGCAAAAAGTGAATAAAATGAATCTAAACAGAACGTCGCAAGTACCGACAATTTTTCTGCAATTCAAGGGATAAACAATTCTGGCGATGATAGGCCTGATTATTGTACATTAACATAAAAGTGATGAACACTTGATAAAAACACTTAGTTATGATAGTGGTTAAAAGATCGGTTAAAAACAATAAAAAACACATAACTGGAGGAAGGCCTGGAGGGCGGGCTGAAACGTCTTGAGTTATGTGTTTTTTATTGTTTTTAACCGATCTTTTAACCACTATCATAACTAAGTGTTTTTATCAAGTGTTCATCACTTTTATGTTATTGAGATTTTAGTGGAAAGTAGGACCACGCATTTTATCTTTTATTATTGTACATTAACTCAGAAAAATGACTTCTGGGAAAAGTGTGGGGGCTCCCAAGAAATTAATTGAAAAGTTTCGGTGAGTACCGCCACCTTTTTTGTTAGAAATAAAGCACTGGGTAGAGTAACATGCAAAACGGTATTCTATGGGATAAAAATATAACTAAGGCATTAAAAATACAAATATACAACTCAATAGTCAAAATTGCTGTTACATATTGAACTGAAAATGGATTTTTTTTTAATCAGAGTCAAACTGTTATAAATGAAAATGGATTTCTTAATGCGATCAGCAAGACATTCATATTTAGAGAAAATTAAAAATGCAGTTATAGGAGAAAAACGAATATCAAGAATTCTATATAGGAGATATAAACAATTAAATTTGTACGGACATGTAAGAATAGTGGAAGAAGAAAGGGTACTAAGAAGGGTATGGGAATGGTACCCACCTGGAAGAAGAACCAGAGGCAGGCCTCGAAACTCATGAATGCAGGAGATCAGTACATGAATGAAAGAAAGGAATGCAAGATATGGATTGGATCTACAGAGACAAGTGGAGAAAAAATATATAAAACTATAGGCAAAGAAAGAGGTTGTTTAACATTGTACTCTGAATTTTACTCTGTACACAAATAATTTAAAAACATATTGTAGAATGTTTGGCTGATTAATATGAAAGGCTTATATTCTGAAATTGCATCCCGCTGGTCTTTTTTAATCAAAACAGGAAAATTCATTAAGAATTCAAATTCTTTAGTGTAGAAAGTAAAATGGCTGCAATTCAAACTAAGTCACATCAGAAAATATTATAAAAGGAACTTAATGCCAATTCCTAATGTCGAACAAACGAATTTTTCAATACTATTCCTCAACATCCGATTACTAAATTACAAATACAATTAGGGCTCATTTAATTTTTCGCTCTCTTTTTGGGCCTTCTATAAGCAATGGATCAGTGCAAACCTAGCAGAAAGAAGGGGTTGAAAAGTCTTAATAAATAAAGCCTATTGAGAAGCCTCAGGAAAAGTGTGATCCTTAAGCCCGTAAATGAGACTTCGTTTATTTTTTATGTATTTTCTTCATTACAAAATTTGGTTAAAAATTCCGTCATTGATTTTTTCCCATATGTATTAGTTCAGTATATTAGTACTGGAAACATCAGGCGAGATATTATATTTTTATATTGAGAAAGGGCACCGATCGTCAGTAAAGGGGTAAGACAATGATGACAGCAGCGTCGCCAGGAATTTTACTAAGGGGGGCAAAATCAATTTCGGACCTCAATTTCAAATGATTATGCTAAACACATTAATATTCACTTAGTAAACCGGATCGTTATTTTGAACCCAAGCTGAAATCGATGAGGCTACAAAGTTTTTTAAGTTAACAGAATACGCTCTTTTGAGCAATGGCCTTGGTGAGATATCATTATAAATACATATTATAGTTATAATTAGTTAATACTTGCTAAACTCATTATAAAGTAATTCTATTTTTTTATTCTCCATGCTACAACTGTAGGTTGACAAAGAGTACCACATATAAATTAATCCATAAGGCAATCCAGAGGGGGGCGATTGCCCCCCCCCCTGCCGACGCCCATGAATGATGATGAAATTACGAAAAATAAGTTCAGAGCATACATTTTTGTCCATACGAATCTGCGTATATAAATATTTTATGATGCATTAAACACTTAAATTGTGGTTAAACCTAGCACGTTCATCATAATGTAAGAATGATGTGTTAGTAGAAATGCAAGCAGTAAGTTATTAGCGGCAATAAACCAGTCAGCATAGCAAGATAAGCGAGAAGAGAGTACATTATGTTATGATATCGTTAAAATAAATTTAATTTGTACTTTATTTCAAATTAAAATTCACACATGCGTGTAAGTGCCATTGGAGACAATTTATGGCTCATTGTTCATAGGTTTCGTTCGCATTCATGAGGAAAATCTCATTCTTTGTTTATTTTCTATTATTTTTAGTTATTTCTCAACATCGTTTTTTTCTATCTGACTTCAGTTACATCATTCCTGAACTTGAAGCACCAATAGATCACGTATTTGTGTGTGACTCATTAAGACCAATTCAACATTGATTCTGACTTTCGATCCTTCAGGTACTAGTACGTTCCACGACCACAATCATTATAATCATTACAATTTTCTTGTGAAGTCGTAGCGTACAAGACCTTGAAATCTCATTCAAAGGAAATAGCGTTCTATTATCCGCCATGTGGAAACAGATATGACAATTTCCTCCCTATTCCGGACGATGTTACAGTTTCAGCATTTTGTTTTTGTAGATTGTAAGGAAAAGAAATATGTGGTTCAGTACTGACGATTCCAGGATTTTTAGCAGGAATTTGTGTAAGGCTCTTTGTCGATGAATACTGAAATGATTTTGGAGGATGTTGCTTGAATAAACATTCTAAGAATCTTTGACTTATTTAGAAGTTAATGTCTTAGACTACATAGCTTGAGTAGAAGATGTGTGGTTAGAAAAGGATGCCTTTGACTGTAGGATCTACAGCATGTGTATTTTCTAAGGATTTGCCGAACTGGCCTTTGATAGCACCTGCACAAACGAAAAGCCCTGCATGCATTTAGAATTAAGTTAGTAAGAATGTTAACGTTCTACTTCAGATTTAGTGTAGGAATAAGAAATAAGACGCAAATAAAGTTGGTCTACAATGAATTTGATCAAGGGATTCAGATAAAAAATAACTAGTAATCTAATGATTTTTACTAAAGTAGAATAACCTTAAATCTAAAATAAAAATTCACATTATCAGTTAATTTAAGAAATCTAAAAAAATTAGGAATCTATTTATTTCCAGTCTAGAGCAACAATTTCATTACCGGCATCTAAAATAAATGTGTAAGTTATACCTACATAAAAATGAAATGTCACAATTATTTAACAAAAAATAACTGTAAAAATGACAATACCTGGAAACTCTGATATGCGGCTAAGTTCTTGCGACGTATATTGTGCTCAGAGAAAAAGGTTTTCCTGTATTACATTTAAAAGTAAATATTTTTTATTTTAAACAGTAATAGGCCTACCCTTTTTTCTGAGCTCTTCACAAGACTCTCCAAGTACCATTTAAAATTGTCACTTATTAGCAACGTGAAAACAAACTATCTTCAGGCCTCTATTATTAAGGGAGTAAGATGTTACAAAAACCTGCATGTTTCGTTTTCTTTGTTAAAATATTTTGATTTTTTTCCATGGAAATTATGTTTTTCATTTAAAAGTAATTACTCTTCATTATATAGTCTAAATGACCATTGTGTCCTAAAAATCTGCATGGTTATAATTTAATGACCATCCTATATGACCTAAACAAGTTTATGGACCCTTCATTACTAAGCAAAATAGTCCGGATATATAACTTTAATAGGGTGGAAAAAAGTAAAATGCTATATTCTATATTTGGTTTAAAAAAAGACGAGCTGTTTATGATAAAACTACTTACATTGTTGTTCTTTTAATTTCATTAGATTTATTTGCACGTGCGAAAGATACAAGGTCAGGGATATATATTAACGAATAGGCAACTGTTAAGTGGGCGGCATATTTTTAGAAATGTCTCTAACATGGTAAGGCGTTTTTTATTTACATAACTCAAGTATTATTTAATCAGAGTGTTATTACTTGACTTGAAATTTAGCCTATTCGCAATTATTTTGATTCTGAACAGTTAAGTTCGTTTATTGTTAATTTTATATTCGAAATGTAAGAGATCTCTAAGCTAGTAAATCAACACTAACTACAATTTTCTTTATAAAGAGCAGGAGAACAGAAAAAGAAGCAGATAAACGCTCGTCCCATCGTGAAGATAGTATAGCTGTGACAGTGGAGGTTTTCAATTGTTTTTAAGAGAAGGTAGGTAAATTAGAAATAAAGTTCAATTTTATTCAATTTAAATTATTAAACAATCATTTATATCGTCTTCCGGTCATGGAAACCACCATTAACGGCCGTTGAGTGTCGGCATGCCCCCCCAATCCTGCCATTTTCCTATGATAGATGACGCAGCGGTCGAGTGGTAGGCATTGTCCCTTCAGGGATGTAACGCCACGGAGTTTAGTTTAGTTTAGTTTAGTTTAGTTTAGTTTAGTTTAGTTTAGTTTAGTTTAGTTTAGTTTAGTTTAGTTTATAACGTCTGGTTTCATAGGCCTATGCGCACATAACTTTCTCTACTATAAGCAAGAGGAGTACTTCAAAATTTGACATAGAATAAGAGGCCATATTATTACATTGTTCAAATTCAGTTGTTTCACACTTACTAAAGAGAGTTACTGTTCGCCAGGTAAGCAAATATGGCTGCCTTATAAATGTACATTTATATGTAATTGTACAGTTATTATGTAATCGTACATTTTATAGGCTAAATGAGTTGTCACAGATCTTCTGATCTGATAATGTTTTAAACTTATGTTTCGAGCGTTAAATTTATATTACATAATTCAATTCAGTTTTGTTTCTCTTTAAATTAATTTTCTGTATTCTGGGCCCGAGTAGTCTCCTGTACTTCCAGCTGGAAGAAGTATGTAGGACGGCATATATTGTTGAAAACGTGACAAAATTTCAGGGTCGAACATATCTAAATACTGTAAGTGTTTCCAATTATCAACAACTTTTCATTTTTAACTTTTAATTTTGCTTTCACATTATATTTCTTCGTAATAATTAATATTTTAGTAATAGTTTAAATCTTAGTAAGTAGCAAACTATTTAACATATTGTTTTTTATGTATTGTATTATCTCTAGAGAACTAGTTCTTAAGCCTTAAATAATAATAGTGTAGTTATGTTTCCGTGTATTTGTAACTTTGTATTGTACTTGTATCATACTTGTTCTATTGTAATATTGTAAAGTTCATTTGTATTAATCCTGGTTGAATGGAAGAGAAGGTCTAATGGCCTTAATTCCACCAGGTAAAATAAACCAGTTCTAATTATAATATTTCCTCCAGCTACAGTTCCTAAGGTACAAATGGAATAAGTAGGCCTACTCGTAAATGAAATACAGAAATTCTTGAAACAGAGTGAAATAATTAGTTGAATTTAAATAAATTTTATTACTATTATTAGATTACTAATATTTTGTCATTTGATGATAGAAATATTGCTCTCTCAACGTTAATGTCTTCCTAGATAAGTCAATACGCTTCTAACATTCTCCTAAGCAATTTAGAGAATAGGATATTCGGTTTATGTTACGTATTATATCGCAGTTTACGACGTAGAAATGCGGACAGGCCTTGGTACCATCTTGAGCTAATAATCCGTCACACCTATCAAATGCGTTAATGGATTTGCCATTTATATAATCCATCCTAGTGTGACGATTGAAGCGTTTTGAAATGCAATATTTGATGGACAATAATAGCGAAATAACAACCACATTATTACCCTTATTACAATTGTGCAAATATGCGAATAGCTATCCCCACGTTTACAAATTAATTTATTCCATTATACTGTTATTAGGGTCATGAGCAATTTGCACCGCGTTTTATGTATATTGTAAAGCTTATTATAATCCAGAATTTACTGCAGCCTGTGTACCCACCATGTAAAATCGACTGTTTAAACGCTCGTGCACAGAATATTATGAAAATTTCCTTACCTACTTTTACTTTCTTTACCTCTACCATGGGAGATTAAAGTCGCTTCTTATATTACATAGTTAAGCACTCTTGAGGGACAATAATTAGGAAATTTTATTCTTTGTCTTATTACTACTAGCCTATTATTATATTATTATTTTACTATTATTATTATTATTATTATTATAAAGAAGCACTGCAACAATATAGAGTAGAAAATGGGGGTTAGAAATAAATTATAATAAAACAGAATACATAACAATGAGAATGAAGAAATAGAAATCTGAGGAAAAAGTTAAAACATTTTAATAAAAGGGTTATTGCAATTTTAAATTCAGTACTGGGAAGCACTAATCTTTTGGCGAAATAAAAGAAAATATTCTTTATGGGAATAGTGGAAAGTGCAGAGATACCTTTTGCGATGTGCCGAGAACACGATTCAATTAAACCTAACGAGATATTTGCAGTATGTGCTGTAGCGTAGTCTTGTTGCAAAGATCTCCAGATCTTACTACATGTGATTTTTATTTTGGGGAACTTAAAAAATAAAGTGTATAATCATAAACCTCACACGGTATAATTGAAGAACTAAAAGATAGCATAAGAAATTGCAGCAATTTCATTAAGAAGAATTAATGCGTGTGAATGCAAACTTTCTTTAAAATCTGTCAGAAATGTGTGGCGGTAAATGAAGATTATATTCAACTTTATCTATGACAAAGATGGTGATTATAACTGTAGGCCTACTTCAGAAATCTGTAAACTTGAATTGAGGGGTTATGTACATGAGCTTACAGGCCGACGGAATATGTCTCTGTGTAATAACTTATTGAGCAGAATTTTGAACGGTAAATAGAAGAATAGAAGATAAATTAAAAGCTGTAGAAATGGATTATTGGAGACGAACAGATTATAAATCAAGGAGAGGAAGGGTAAAAACGTAGAAGTTAAAGAGATGATGAACATAGAAAAGGACAAAATACAAAATACAAAACAGTACAAAACGATTACAACTGGTATGGACATGTAAGATGAACGATGGAAGATAGACCTATCCAAAATATGTAATGAGGTGGGAATCAGCGGGAAAAAACAGGAAAGCAAGATCAATTGAACATTTGTGATGAATTTATTGAAAAAGATTATGGAACTGAAAAGACTGCAAGAAGATATTTTAGATGGTACTTATGAATGTGTAAAAATTGTAATTTAAATGTATGTAAATTTATTTAGATATGTATGGTGTATTTTTTGGTTGAGGAAAATATATAGGAATAACCCATGTAAAAAATATTATAATTATCACTATATGTAGTATTTATTACAATTAATAAAGCTAAAAAATTTTTAAACGAGAATAACCGTGCTAAATAATTAGGAGACTCTGCGTAACATTTTCAAGACGATTAAAAAACAATTACTAAAAATTACTAACCTTATCATTTACCAGGGTACATTGTGGTGCTGATAGACGTTTTATAATTGTACATGAACATACAAAATTAATTTTTAAAAAACTAGAGATAATGCTCAGAAGTCTTCTTCGGTTCAAGAAGCATATATCATAAAAAGTTTCAAATATGTTATGTAAAAAGTACAGAGATCTATGTCTAAATCTATACTTAGTTTGTAGGCCTAATGCAGATAATAAATGTCCGAGAGAAAATTTCAAAAATAAATAAATAAATAAAGTAGATTTTCAAGTTAGGTTTTAATGCTTATTGGCGTAAACAAAATGTAATGAGCAAAATTTCACCAAAAACTCTCTGTACACTAGATTTTATTAAAAAAAGAGTTAGTACGGAATTGCTATTCCATTGATTTCAGCAGGCCTAGCAAAAGTGTAACTTCAAAGTATGAGTGGAAGAACTCTTGGCGTGTTTAAACTAAGGTATTAGAGATGTGGCTTAATCGAGGATGCAAATAGCGTTAATGACATAACCTTCCGTTCTTTGTTTACAGTTATTGCACAGTTTTCACACGCGGGCAGTGACAGTCTTTTGTTACGGTATCTTAATTTGCGTTGTCCGAGAGACTATTATAAGAAGAGATTTGTTTTCCCAAGGCTAAAGAAAGAAGATGAAACAATGGTTTTAGTTATAATTGCAGAGTTTTTAGCATTCATATAAGAACAAATCAAATAATACATTTTACATTCTAGAATGTCTTACAATAGCTTATAAACGAAATAAAGGTAGCATAATAGATCATTAATAGATTGCTTTATGCCTTTAAGAATTAATATTATAAATTTTGCAAATATATATATAAAAGATTGTTTTGGCATTGAGGCAGACCTATATCACATTAATTAGATACACCAGTGCACAGTCTTAAAATGGGAAAATTCCTATAATAATATTTGGTATGCGCACAAATTATATAAAATGATTTATTATGTTTACAAGAGGAGCATGTTAATTTACACAGTTAAATTATAAGTTACAATCATTTTAAATCGTTAACTTTAAGCCTAACAGCTAGTGAATCATTCATGAATATATAGTCTAATATAACAACACATAATAAGGATCATTGTTGTATTTTGTTAGATAAAACCAAAACATTGCACATATACGCAATTTAAAATTCTTTTTGGATTCATTCTAATAGATTTAATTATGATCTTATGAGGATTCCACACAACACTGCAATATTCTGACCTAGACCTTACAACAGAAAAATGTATTTTGAAGTATCAATAGTTTTAAAATTGATATCTAAAAGAAAACATAGGAGCTTTTTTCATCAATAAAGATTAAGAATTTTCCTCAATTTTCTACAATATGTAATCAGTCCTTCCTAATCCACCCTCAATCACTGAAACCTTGACCCCAAATTATGACCTCTTACGGAAGCAGAAAGTGATGTGGCAATGAACTTATCCCGGTTAATTAATAACTGTTTTCTATCTTGAATTAGAAGCCTCAAGCTCGAGCACTGACATAAAAGTCCCATCAAGAATTCATTAACAGTTAATTGCGATCTCTAAACAATACTGGTTCACTGCTCCATTAAAAATTAATTACGCGGGTGAGATGTCAGTCTATTGTTTAATGCCCCTGCACTGTATGAGATAGGATGACCTTTTCATTGAAAATATTTTAATGCATGTCGTAACCTGGTATGTGCTTAGGAAACCCGCATTTTTATGTTTGTGTAGTTTTCACAACAGAAGAATTAACCCATACATGGAATAGGTTAGTACAGAATGTAATATTCAAGGCCCGGAAGTTAATGCTCTCTTAAAAGTAAAAATATATGCATGAAAATATGCTCCAAAATTTGTTCCGGAACCATTGAAGTTTATCTTGTTAGCTAAATAAGATAAATTATTATAGAAAATATAAGTTGTATAAAGTACATTACACAACTGCTTTATACAACAAATTTTGACAATTTAAATCTAATGAAGTGAAACATTATGCTATTTAATGACAATTATTGTACAGTCTGTTCTCAAAACATTCACATAGCCAAATATGCTGCAAATTAATCCATTTCACTTTCCAAAATATGTTCTAAATGTTTGAATTAACAAAAATATGCACAAAATTTTTAATGTTAGAAGTATGAAGTTAAAATGTGACAAATTAATAAAATATACACATATATTTTTATGTCAAGCAAATAAGATTCATTATTGCGAAACTAACAAAATATGCAACAGTATGCAAAATGAAAGCGTAAGTTTTCTGTTAATGCTTTCATGTATTGTACACATTTTAACACTACCATATAACACTAGCATGTAAACACTAGTATGATTAAAACATATGATTTTAAATTAACTTCCGGCCCTAGCTAATATTCTTACGTTTAGTTAGATATTCATCATAGATAGGGTACATTAACCCTACGATCGGCCTTAACATTAGGATAGGCGAACCCCATTAAAAAATCCGTTGAGAATAATCTCATCCCTTTATGGAATTACCATTGGACCTACAAACCTCTCATATTGTTGTTATTTTAGTTTATTACCAAATTTCTGAGTTTCTGAAAGACATATTTTTAGACTGTACCCTAACTTCTTAGAACTGGTATAATGTCAGATTTTAATTATAAACACCGTTCCCCTTAGATAATATTTCTCCACTCGAAGTCTCGGAGGTCTCGAAACCCATCCTTTAAAAAATGACCTCGTTATGATAACACACTGCGACTTACGAAAAAAAATGGATGTCAAGCATTTTAATAGGCTTATACTTTGTTTGCACTTACAGCTAGTGCTAAATTTTACAATCTTGGCGGGACAAAATAAAAAAATATCACTTCTTCATAGTTAGGATTTACTGTAGACAATAACTCTTGTTGCTTAATAGCTATTTATGTATCAAGTACGCAAAATAACGAATCTAGTATAGCGGCCGAGGCGAAAGCCGAGGCTGAAATACTGAATGAGTCCGCTAAAGTTTTTGCGTACGTGGTGCATACAATATTTTTTAGTAAAAGCTATATAAATTATATGAAATGAAACAAAAAATGCCGTATAATTAATTATAATGAAAGGCAATCAGTCATTTCTTTAAGTTATATTGTCATGGCCATCTAGATCATAAAACAACAATGACCGTACGTACCAATAACAAATGTGGTAGTATAGATGCATAATAAAGGGTGCGGCAGAGGAAACGGACGTTTTTCAAGTAACCATAACTCAGAAGACTTTCAAGTTAAACAATATTTAATTACACAGAAATGAAGCTTGTATAATGCAGTTTCTGTTGACTATTTCAGAATTACCTCCGAAAAATAAATGCCGTCAATTGACGCAACAATGGAATTATCTAACCTGCAATCTCATTAATAATAACCTTGAATGTCCGGGTGGCGCCGTGTCATCATGTCTAAAACCGACGTTTCGGCCCTCATGCTGTGGCCTTCTTCTGGGTATACCCAGTAACAGTGTGGTGTGGTTTGGTGTTGCTAAATTTGGAATAATCAGTCATTTTTTTGAAGAGGACAATACCACAGTGACAGTGACTTCAGCACGCTACATTGAAATGCTCAACAGGATCCTGCTTCCGGAACTACGAAGCCGAAGACTAAACACGCAGCAAATTTGGTTCCAACAAGATGGTGGCACACCGCATACTGCGAGAGCATCAAATGCAAGTGGTTCGCGACATGTTTCCTCAACATGTGGTCTCCCGATTTAGCGACATTGGCCTCGCTCCCCTGACTTGTCCATATGTGACTATTTTTTGTGGGGTTACCTCAAATCAAAGGTTTACTTAAACGAACCCCGTAACATCCAAGAACTAAAAGAGTTCATTCGTGTAGAAATCACTAACGTGGAGGAAGAAATGTTGGGCAGAGCAATGCAGAATTTCGAAGTGAGGTTACGAGAGTGTATACAGAAAGAAGGTCGTCCCTTGACGGATGTTATTTTTCGGAGGTAATTCTGAAATAGTCAACAGAAACTGCATTATACAAGCTTCATTTCTGTGTAATTAAATTTTGTTTAGCTAGAAAATCTTCTGAGTTATGGTTATTTGAAAAACGTCCGTTTCCTCTGCCGCACCTTGTATATGAGTCCCTTGTTTGTAAACAATATTGGGGGTTAGTTTCCCATTCTACTGGATTCGGTAACTTTGTTTTTTACTCACGTAAAACGGCAAAATTTCATGTAATATTATTCTCCAGAAGTTTTAGAATCCATATAAGGGCACATTTTGTTTCTAAGAATATTTTAAATATGGGTAAAATCGGTAAGAAGTTCACAAAAAACTAACCTAAAATGGCGCTCAGATTGGAATCACAATAATACAGAATCAGCTGCTAGAAACAGCGTAGGTGCATGCTGGGAAGAAGCCGATGGGTCACGTGGTGCTGGAATCACTGCCAACGTGATAATGGTCAGACAACCCTCCGGAAGATATAATATGCCACATTTTCGAAACCGACAAACAGTGTATCGTACATTATTCTAAAATGCAAGGGCGATTCGCTTCGGCTGCCGCCTCCGCTCGCGCACTTAACTAATGTGGTTAGTGTTTTGCATTATTTAGCTTTATGTAGAGGTTGCAGGACCGTATGGAACAGACCAATGATATGCAAGGTCGTTGGGAGCCAATGGGAGTGTTGGTCTGCAAGCCAGAGACAGCATACCAACGCCGAACATCGCGTGCCGAAATCCAGTAGAGTGGGAAACTAAACCCCAATATTGCATACCAACTAGTATTTATGAAAAGCTTGTGAAAATATAAATGATAATACCGAGGAATTTCAATCCAAGCCAGAAACATTGAATTGGAGCTGCTACCAGCAACTTCACGGCAGAAATAGGCTATGAGAAGGGATATATTACGGTATTTAAATGCTGTTCGTCCATGGTAAGGAATGGTTTTCATGTGAACCAAAATGTGAAAAGTTGTTGGCTTATATTTGTTATCATGTGATGAAGTGGGCTACCGTGTTTTGCGAAAAATCCTGATAAAGTTTCTGATTATCATAAATAAACGTGTTGGCGTAAATTTGTTGTTTTATGACCAATTATATGCGTAAATCTATGTTAAAGTTGGTGTGACTGGTCAATGCCGTCTGGGTTTTGTTTATAGATTGCCATGACGACTTTAAAGGACAAGGCCGCTAAAATTGCATTTTGAATGCAGTTTGAATGCACTTTTATGCAATTTTAGCGGACTTGTCCTTTAAAGTGCAGCTTTTCGGCGTGTTACCAGTCCGATAAGCAGCTGTTTTAGAGAGCGTGTACTAAAAAATAATTTTATACTCCGGAAAATAATAAGGTTCAATTAACGAAGGTGGAACTTTGACGTCATATTTTCCACACAAGATAGGCTATGTCGCTTAAATTGTTTAAAATAGTAACTGAATTCTTTTTTTATACCTTTGAATGTTGTTCGTGGTTCGTAGAACCTTCACAATGTGTAATTTAATTTCCAGCGAACAAAAACGCAAGTCTAAACACTCATGTATGCACTATCGTGAATGTACTAAACATGAACGGGAAGATTATGTAATTAGTTCCATTTAACTGGCTATACTGAAAATAATCATCCTGATATTGAAACAGGTCATCTTTAGACAAGTCTACTTATGATTTTATTGAAGAATTAATTTCGAGTAGTTGCGAAATGCATACAAAACCGTTAATGTAACTAGTGGATCCATGCAAACTAATTGATAGCGGAAATTATAACACAAGATATTACTCTAGTGTTCAATCTTGCAAGACCAAAGACCACTGACATTGCACACTTTTAATTTTTTGGCACCTTAACAAAATAGTAGTATGATTAAGGCGTTCTGATCAAAGCACAGGACATCCGGCGATTAAACGAGAAAACCTGGAATTTTAATCGAAATCGCCGCCCTTTACAAACGTGTCTCGTATTATGACACGTTAGAGACCATTTCTAAATGGTAGGGTAGAAGTTATAATGTACCAAGTTCATTGTAACCAGAGCTAGGAAGTTCACGCTATAAAAATTCTTGTAATATGCGTGGAATTATGTCCTTAAAATGTGTGAAAAGTGCACAATAATTTTCACTAAAGATTTCAAAATTTAGCAATGTACGAATGAAAGTGTTCATAAAAGGATTTATGTTTTCTAGATCTTTCATCAAGGGTGTTAACTCCATATTTATCAGCATACAGGCAATATCACGTACCTTTTAACTATCCGGCCGTGGTATTCACTCATTCTTCGTGCAATTAACGATAAGTCTTGAGTTCGAGTGATACAGACTTCATGCGGAAACCTATTTATTTTATCTGTTTCAGTTGAGAGTAAAAATGATTATTATTAACTGAAGCCATAACACAACAACATAGAATACAGATGAATGAAAATAATAAATTACACGACCTAGGCCTACTAATAAACCCAAACATCCTAAAACATAACATGACCTCACAGCTGAAACTTGTAAGGTAAGTAAAGCTAAAAAAAAAATAACTTTTCGCATTTGAGCATTAAAATATGCACAATAAGAATACATTTAATAAAATATCAGCTACGATAAATTATAGGAAACAAATACGCAAATATGTGAAAATAAAATTACTTCAAGAGACAAGCGTGATCGTAATTCAACAGAAATAATCTATCGGTATATCAATAACAACCTAAAAAATCCCTTTAGGCAAGCCTACAGGCTGAGGTAGATTTCGAAGTGCTTTTCGTGTAATTTACTTTCGCTGCGTAGCACTCTTCTTCTTTAGCCTTGGCATGACAAACCCACAATAATAACTGCAAAAAAGAGGAAAGAGTACTTTTTCAAATATTCAAATCTAGCCTTATATGAGAACTATCAAGAAACTAGTTGTTGATTTGTAGAGTACTCATCAAGAGCTTTTCAACGATACCCCATAAGACGTAGTTTCAAAAATTTCTAATTTCCATACCCCCTCCCCACCCCCAGTCGTACTCCCAAAACCCCCGAATCGTTGGTGTCACTGTGAACTCCATAACTTCATAGGGGCCGAGATATAAATGTTTTTAAATTTCAACCCCCTCCCCCGACCACCCCCTTAAACTAATTTTGCTCATTAACGTACTTGTCCGAACTATTGGGCCTAGAAATAACATAATAAAATTAGGTTCAAATATCTTCAAAATTACGGCCGCTATCGGTTTCGTACTTAGGGAGGCATGAAACGTAAAGATATGAAAGAATTTTTCGAAAGAAATTACATGGTATCGACTGCAATAGGTAGCTAAAAGTATATGCAAAAAAAACGCTTGAAATTCCTAACTCTGATAATAACATGTTCCATAATACAAAGTTACTTGCTTGCTATCTGAACCTAAGGATGAAGATGAATTTCTTTGGGGTGACGCATTCTTCAAAAGCAAACTTCGCCAGGAAGTCTGAAATTTCAAGTTTATTATAGAACCATTATTTGGAGCAGAAGATTAGTGCTTACAAAAAAAATAATATTTTGATTCATTTCCACCACATATCAATGCACTTGTCCGCATATGAATCCGGAGGTAAGACTTTAAAGAAGTTCATGAAACTCTCAGTGAGTTTTGTCAACAGAAAATCTGAAGATTTCGACACCACTGGGAAACAAAAAATGTTTCTATTTCTTTCTCTTTCTCATTCTCTTTCTGCCCTTCCAATGAGCGTACCTCTCAATTCATTAACTTCACAACAAACCTTTAAGTTATGTAGAAAGGGTTTTTACGGTTGCCTTCTATGCAATTAACATGGAGTAATATTTATTAGAAAAAACCTGTGTACTTACATCTGATCAGAGTAGAAATTCAGATTTTTTATATTTCTTTAATAAAAAATACTATGTACCTTAATCTATATATTGGCTGAGGAACTTCTAGGCCCACCTAATTACACGATACTAAAAAGGCTACACTCATTAAATGTGTAAATCTTAGCGATGTGAATAAATTATTTTTGCAAATAATTTAAAGTCTTGTCGAGATTTATCCCTAAAAAAGGTAATATGAAGATTGTATGGTTTAAAAAAAACATCAAATGCAAAGCTGGGCACTTCTTAAGAGTTCGTTTATATACATTTTTCATTTAAAGTTCATGCAAACGTTTCAAATCATTTTCCCATTCTTTTATTTTTACTGCATTTTTAAAACTAAATGGGCTCTACAAATGTAATACAAATATTCTAAAAATTTACTGCAAATACCATAGGGTGTAACAAAATAGCGCATGAGCTTTTTCGATTAAGTCAATAGTAAAAAAATATGCATGTTGTGGTGACCATAAGTTTTTCTTACATTTGAAACATGCATTGAACATAACATTTTTACTCTTTATAGTAAATGTATAAGGAACCTAATGCATGGTATTTTTCAAAATATATCATGGCTCGTATCATGGCCTCCTTTATTGTACCAGGCCAGGACAGTCTCTCTCACCAGCTGATCAGTTCCGGCCGGTTTTTGTCAACATATAAGGTTATGTTGTTTCTTGAAAAACTCTGTACTACGGTTTAAAGAATAGTTTAATAACGAAATGATATTTATTTTCAGTTACTGATAATTTTACATGTAAAGTAAACCTCCAAGAATAAAGATAGATTTATTATGTCGATTTTTAACATAAAATGAAACCGCTCGTACTCGCGACATAACACATTCACCTTTCTGAATCCGTAAACAATATTATGCAATACTTCATTCCATATTATATTACTATACAAATGTCACACTATATACACAACACACTATGGTATTACATCTCGTAATATACAGCTGGTAATTTCTATGAAAAAACGTAGTAAAACACAGAACACAACGTTTAATCGTCCATATACCAACACCACCGTCCGGCCGGAATCAAATGTTGTCAGATTGAACTGCTCCGGCCTGGTAAAATAAAGGAGGCCGTGCTCGTATTAAAAAAAAGTCATATACGATAAATTGTGTGACAGGTTTCATTTTTTAAATATACAAATTTTTCATATTAATTTCTTAATAAAATCAGGTAAACTGATATAACCAAGTGCCAGTGTGTTTTTTTTATCAGTGATACACGCAATTATGATAGGCCCATGCATAAAAGTTATTTTTGTAATAGATGTCCGAGTTAACTCCAAAAACAAAATGTGCTGGCAATAATAATAATGATGCAATCACAGATATATAGAGATAGATCGGCAATGGTGTATGCTGTACTATTGGCGGCAGTGAAGCCACGTTGATGCACGGACCGCCATATTACTACACTGTAGCAGGTGAACGAGTACAAGCCACAAGAGCGTTACAGCGATGTGAATTTTAGCATTTTAGCTAATAATGTAATTGGACTGAGGAGTATAAATACTTTTTCTAAAATGGTGAATACCTGTGTGGTATTCAGGTGTAATTTTTCATACTACGACAGAAAGAAACAAGGAAAGGAACACGTTAAAATGTATAAACATTTAAGCTCTGCTGGTGTCTTATTACTACCCTGAAGTATTTTAGTAATTTTTTTTAGATTTTAAAAACAAACTAAAAAATTTTGATTTTAGACACTCCAAATTTTTCCGAATATACTGATTCCCTTGATCAATGGAATGGAACTTTTCTAAAATATAGTCTTAATAAAATAATGTCCTTATTTCATTTAATCCTGTCATTTCACTATGCGTGTTGTAATTGAGCAATACTGTAGTTATTAATAGTATTGATGTTCTTCTCTTGCTGGCTTACTATGCTGACTATTTTTTTTAAATTTTGGAATTATTTAAATTTTGGATTTTTTATTTTGTATCTCTGAATTTTTTATTGTTTTGGATATTTTAAATTTTGGATTTTAGGATTTTTTTATTTTTTGAATTTGTTAAATTTTAGATTTTTAGATTTTAAATTTTGGATATTTGGATTTTTTAACTTTGGATTATTTTTTTAAATTTGGATTTTCTAAATTTTGAATCTTTAATTTTTTAATTTTGGAATTTTATATTTTTAATTTATTTTTATTTTTTAATTTCGGATTTTTAGACTAAAAATTTTGGATTTTTTAATTTAATTCTTTTGATTTTTTAAATTTTTAAATTTTGGATAAGCCTAATTATTGAGTTGATGTTTTCTGTTCAGTCCGTTCCGTCACACCAAACTAATTTCGCGACGATTTTGAGCATAACACTAATTTCGTGACGATTTTGACGGTAACGCATGCTCTCGATTTAATCCTACCGAGGCTAAAGAATTTTCACATCAAAAACCTAATTTTTAGCAAGTAATAGGAACCAATACTTGAGAAAAATAGCAAGAGGACGTGCTTTTTCAATGTGGTTTCAGTGTGTTCACTAGTGGGTACAAAATTTCCAATAGAAAATTGTGAAAATAGACTTTAATCTAGGTTCTCGTGATAGTTTCCCATTGAATTACGTGTAGTTCAATGGGTGTCTTCTGGTGAGGCAAGATGGCGGCATAGCGCAAGGCTAGGCTTCACCGCCGTGACCCAGATTGCCGGGCTGTGGATGCAATAGACCTACGATTCGCTGATATCTCTGTTTCAATTTAAAGCAGCCTTAAAGGTTATGAATGAATAATAAGCATATGAAATCTATCTATCAGGAATTATATTAGGTATATTGCTGCACAGGAACGATAAGAAAAATACTCACAGTAAAATATAGCCTAATGTAAATATCGGTAGTCTACATAACCATAGAATACACATTATAATATCAATATTCAACGGCTAGTTGTTATAAATCGTTTATTTAAGTTATTATTTAGCCACACTGACATCGTTATGAAGAAACAAATCAATGAAGGCTGCTAACAATATGAATAAACGATTGGCAATTTGTTAAGTTTTTTTAATAAGCTTACATTGTGGGCCTTGAAAGAATATTGATTACAAAATTAATATTGATACACGCGTTACTTCGGTACCGATCAACCGATTTGGCCCTAATTCAATAGGCTTGTATCCAAAAACGTCATAAATTCGTATACCAAGTTTCAAGAAAATCCGATAAAGCGTATTTGAGTTATCCACGCCTTTGTGATATATTACCATAAAAAGGCACTAAATTGGGCATTATTCCGGTACCGCCCAACCGATCTGGTCCAATATCAATAGATATCTTCCCATGGACATTATAAATAGCTATTCCAAGTTTCATGAAAATCCGATAAAGAGTATGTGAGTTATGGCGCCTTTAAAATATACACTAAATTGGGTTTTACTCCGGTACCGGTGAACCGATTTGGTCCAATTTCAATAGGGTTCTTCCCATGGACATTATAAACGCGTATACCAAGTTTCATTAAAATTCGATAAAGCGTATTTGAGTTAGAGCGCGTACAGACACACGGACGGACGGACGGACAGACGGACAGACATTTTTCGTCCCCCACACAATCTCATAAAGTACCATACTGGCACTTAATAATCAAACACTAATAAACTGACAAGAATGAAACTTCTTCAACAATAGGCTAGTATCTATTACACGATGCGTAAGTGTACAAAGCAACAGATATGTAGCTTTAAAACTGTACAAAACTGAAGTTTCGCCATTCAAGTAGGTTATTTTAAGTTCCATATTTTTTAAAGATACCATACAATTTAGGGGATTACAGGTTTTTGTAAGTGGTTTAAATAAATGTCTAACCTTAATAGTTTCTACTTTTTGCCATTTGGATCACTTGAAGAGATAAGAATTATTTTTTCCAGAACGTTTAAAAAGGTTAACGCCTTGGTTAAAACAACTTATTTTTCAGAATGTGCCGGCTCCAGTATTTAAAATGCATAATTAAAAAAAACATCGAATGTAATATGAAATGTTGTATCATTTATACACTGTATATCCAAGAGGAATGTGTGCGTGCCAAAATGATAAAAAAGAATGAAATTAAAAATTTCAGCATTAAAGCATAATTCATTATATAAATTCAAGAATTTTGTAACAATTTTCTATCAATATGTGTAGAGATTTGCTAGACTTAATATTGGCGATATGGCCAGGGCAACATGTAGTGAAAGTGATCTTTATCACTCGGGGGGGGGGGGCACCCGCACGCGCTGGTGCAAGCTGGCTCTGGTTACAAGTCGTGTAGGTCTACTTTTATTATTACTACCCAGAGCCATCAGTTTTATATTGAAAGAAAACGCATTCGCCAACGTGACAGCCGCCAAACCGCAAACTTGTTGATTGAGTTAGATCTAATTCTAGATGATGGTCTCCCCTATCTGCTTATCCCATCAGATTACAACCCGCGAGTTGCCAAGAAGAAGTCAGGTTTCTCAACATTTCCCCCTTGTCCATTAGCTGCTATGTTTCTTGCTCAGCATGAAGAAATAGAAGTAGGTGGTTGCATGCTTCATAACATTAGTCCATAAATAATTAAAGCTACTACTTGAAACGCGAATAATGAAATATACATCGTAATACCGAAATGAGTATAAATGACTAAAGCTATTATTCCTAATCCGGGTCCCCAGAACCCCTGCGACCCAGCAATGATTCCTAGAAAATCCTAAAAGTTAAATATTATGGGACATTGAAATTTAAATGTACAATCTTTAGATGTGTTTTGGTTATCAGCCTGAAACAAGTTTTCTCCAATCTCACGAAAAGATTTAAATATCAAATGCAATTCTCCATATCTTATTAATGTGAACAAACGTCTTCGTGTTTGATAAACATTAAAAAATGAAATCATAGAATGACAAACATTTCAAGATAGAAGGTCGTATCATTAATAAAGTATGCAGATGATATAGTGCTTATGGCAAAACTAGAGAAGAATTACAAAGGATGCTGGACCGACCGGTGGAAACGGGAAGGAGTTATGGAATGAAGGTAAATGCGGAAGGTTAAAAAAAATTATAAAAATTTTCTCATAGACAACAGAATAATAGAGGATGTACCTCAATTTCGATATTTCGGAAGCTTCATCACATTTCATAAAAAATAAGGGAATGGATTGCAATGCTCAATACTGATTTTAATTAAAAGTAGACACTATTGACCGGAAAACTAGATTTGTAGATAAGGAAGATGCTTATGAAATGCTACATATGGGGTCTTACGTTATAAGGACAGAAACGTGGACGTTAAGGAAAATTTAAACTAAATATTTAGAGAGCTTTGAGATCCATGTTGAGAGGAAAATGGAGAAGATTCAGTAGATAGAATAACAAATTAAGAGTTCTAGAAGAGTGGATGAGAGATGTATCTTGGAAATAACAAGGAAAGTAATAGCTGTTTTGGACATATAGTGAGACGTAGGAGACTTCTGCTGGATGTAATCGAAGAAAGAGAAATAAGAAAATGTTGAAGAATAATAATTAAGAAACTGGATGACATGAAGAAGTAAAAGGTATGGAGAGTTAAAAGATGGAGCAGAAGATAAAAAGAGCTGGAGAGAGAAATTTCACTCATGGAGTAAATACCTGCGTTCGGCAGAATTACCACATGTAATAATAAGCATTCAAAACAGCCTTTTTTCATTGAAGAGTAACTTCGAGTTTTCCTGTAGAAGTTGAAGCGAAGAAAGAATTACTTTACTCCAAGAGACAAACACTAAGTTACTGCACATTTAATTAGCAGAATCAGCTGGATTCATGCATTTAAAGAACAATTAACTTATAAAGACAGTGAATCTTTGAAGAACAGTTAACTTTTAAAGACAGTGAATCTTTGAAGAACAATCTCTATATATATAAAAGGCTTTGTCCTGACTGACTGACTGAATGAATGACTGACTGACAGGAATCAACGTAGAGCCTAAACTATAACAGGTAGAGACTTGGAATTTTGACAGTACCTTCGCTTCATAATGTAGGTGCTCACTAAGAAAGGATTTTGAAAAATTCTGATTTTAACTGCAAAAAATTAAATGTTTTTGAAAATACTTAACCCCTTTTTACACAGAATTATCCAAACAAATTCACAGAACATATTGTTGCCAGTTGTATCAGGTGGGTTTGGATTAAATGAAATGGATGTTTGACAAATTAGAGAAGGTATCATTATAATTCATATTATCTGTATTAATAAAAGGAATTGTCCTCGATGTCCAGCGAAATCTACTGAACGCAGAGATCTGAAATTTTAAACATAGGAGGGCTGAAGGGTCGGAAAATGCACCTCCAAGCCGGGATTTTAATTTTAGTTTTCGTTCGTGAGTTATGAATGAAAAACGGGCAAAAAACGTGCATTTTGTGCGTTTTCAAAACATAAGTTTTCAGTTATACATTTCAATGTCAAATCAATTACAGTTGGCTTTGGCTATTTTTGTCATACCTTGAAAATAAAACTTTCGCGATCGCTTGAATGTTGTAAGCCCTAAATATGGTCAAACGTTGTTTTATTTGGACGAATCTCACTATACAGAGGTTTTCTGGGCCAAGAAACTCTAATCTGAGGTCGCTTTTACCAGACGATGCTATCTAATCGTGGTATGTAGTCCACGTGATTTAGGTGTTAAATACAATGATTTTACTATTATGCTCTTAATTTTTAATTTTTGAAATAATTATCGCGGGCGAAGCCGCGGGCGGGCACATGCTAGTTAACTTATAAAGACAGTGAATCTTTGAATGGCTGAAGAGATAGTACTAACATCCATCATGGCAATAGGATTATTGGTTGGGGCACGTGGTACTATTCCAACACTACAGATAGAGTTCTCAAAAAATTTCAGCCTACAGAACATCCTTTCAGATGCGGCATTGAAAGGATCTTTTGCCATTAGACCATGACTATAAATTGTGATTTTTTAAGTTTTTGTCTCTGTGATTTTTTCACTAATAACGTTTAACGGTTTTAAATCTAGGCGTTTTACTGTAGCCTATAGGATACGCGTTGTCGCTGGGATAAAAATCTATGGAATAGACCTACTATTTGTCTTTAACATTCTGCAGGTGTTGTAGAAAGAAATATAAATAAAACTGTTATGAAAATATAAAAAACACATCAGCTTTCGTAATATATTAAATATAAGTGAATACCTTCTTATGAATACAGTTTTAAATAGTTTTAAAATTCTATTCAAAACACACAGTTATTTGGTTAGTCTACTCTAAAACATTATTCTGTCCTACAATAAAATATTACTTGTCAAGGAGTGGGAAAAACCGCGAATATGTTCAATATTTTTATGGTTCAGCGAAACTAAAAAATTTAAGGAAATTGCTGTTTTAAGTACATACAGAGAAGACGAGAAGCTTTTAGCACCACATTCACCTGAGCCGTATGGTGTCCACCCCTAGCTGTGGGACGAAGGTATGAAGTTCCTCTGCGAAGCCATGCGAACGTGTTTAAGATCTTCACAAACTTCTTCCTCATCCAACATTGCCCCTTGCGAGTTAATTTTCTCAGAAAAAGTATTTAAACTTTAATCGCGCCTTACTCGATTAGCATTATCCGTTTATAGAATATTTTGTCCAAGACGATTGGCAACCCTTCAACTTTTGGATCTAATATTCGTGTATGGGAGCAGCTTACTAAATGCTAAGAAGAGATGTAAATAAACAGAAAAACAGTCAATATAAAATGCACAATGTACAATACTTATATAAATAATATAAAGCTATATGGCTGACTGACTGACTCTCTCACTCACTGACATTAATGTTTGCCCACTTCCAGATGAACTACAAACTTGAAATTTGGTACACTTACAGCTTTTAGGCTGTAAACCACAGGGAAATTCCAAAAAGTATATCATTAAAACTTTTAGCCCTAAAAACTCCCGAAAAAGGACTCACTCACTGACACTAATGTTTGCCCACTTTCAGATGAGCTACAAACTTGAAATTGGGTACACGTATAGCTCTTAGACTGTAAACCACAGGAAAATTCCAAAAAGTATATACTTTTTTAATTTTTAGCCCTAAAAACCCCCGAAAAAGGGGTCACTCACTGACAATATTTGCCCACTTTCAGATGAGCTAGAAACTTTAAATTTGGTACACATATAGCTTTTAGGTTGTAAACCACAGGAAAATTCCAAAAACCTTTCCAGAGAACTTCAGTGGGGGTTTGGGGGCGGAGTCCTCAATGAGCGAAGCGACTGTAATTTGTTATAAGAATTTAATAAGACATTGTAAACAAACAGCACATTACAGGAAGCTATTAATTAATTTTGTTAATTAAATGTCTAATAATGTTTATGTCTTTTCTAAGTATTACGAATGCACGCTAAACTATTCTTTTTGTAAAAAGATTCAAAATATTTGCCTCTAACTTCGATAAAATGTGAAAATTTTCTTAATTAAGAATTTTATAACAGACAGCCAAAATTTCTGCCATGCTTCTTGTATTTTGTAGAGTTAATTTGTGTTTTTGTGCATGTTTAGTAGAAAAATAGTAATGACTCCCGAGTAACTCTATAAGCGAATTAATCAACGAACTATAAAAGAAAAGAAGATATTTTTATTGCAACATTGTTTTTATAGTATAGAGGAATATCTGCAGACTCCTTGGAAGTTATGACTGCAAAGATGCCTGGCTTTTCCAACACAATTGTAATATTGTCTACGGAATACATTTATTATTATTATTATAACCGCAATAGATGGTTATGGGTTCGTTTTCATCTGTCATAGCGTCAATTAAAAACTCATTTCCTTCAACGAATAGGGGCTTCATTTCAGATGATAGCATACTGTATATTCTGTTTTTATCGCCAGAACAGCCTCTTGGAGAAAATTTCCTTGCAATACAGTTAAGTGACATGTACCTAACTTAATTGTGCAATAACTCAAGACACGGAAACAGTGAAGCACTTTCAATAGCGAACTTTATATTACATCGTGTTTTTGTTAATGGCTAGACAACGCCCTCTGCGATCACATTTGAGCACCATTCAGTAGTGAATTGCACTACCATAATCTGTTTAAGTTCCATGAAGGTAATGACTCTATCCACCACAGACATTACAGAGATATTAAAGAAACAGAACAATATAATCTACGTAATAGTGGCTATACTTTCAACTCTAGGCGTTTTACGGACCATCAATACGCATATCAGAGGAAGTAATACTCAGAATTATTACTCGAACAAGGAGAAATTATATTTGTTATGCATTTAGAACATAAATGTCAGTACACCTAGATATGATCTTTCTTCCTGGTTTACTTTCATGATTCCACGTCTTCTTTTCAGGAATTAATTTCTTAGCATTGGAACTTACTATTAAAAATAGGAAAAAATAGGAAAAAAATAGGAAAAAATAGGAAAAAAATAGGAAAAATAGGAAAAAAATAGGAAAAATAGGAAACAAATAGGAAAAAATATTGCTTTTTCAGACTAGGCCTCTTTTGTTCGAAAAATGAGTGCCAAAATTTTAGAAAATGATCATTTATCAATGCAGTGTGGAACATTTTTGGTAAACCAATAATTTACTTCATTTTTTCTGCTATACTTTAGTAATACTGATAAATAAGGGTAATCTGATGTAATTTAGGCCCAATTCCACTGAATTTAAAAGGAATTGGATAAATAAATTGGCAGTGAATGCGAATAATTATCTTGTATAGTTTTAAACTGACGGAAACTTCTTTCGATATTAATAAATATGCTAACGTCAAAATAACGATGTGAGTTTTCAGTTAAATTTAACGAGGTACCGGTAACTTACTGACTTTTCACTCTCTTTTCACAGCTGGCTTATTACTATTCAGTGTTTCTAACTTATCTCATTGTCTTGTAAGAAATAAATTCTTAACATTGCAAACTCATAACGTAAAACAAAATGAAATACAACAAAATTTCCAAGTTTGATAAAACCTCCTTCACTTCTTACCAATAGAAAGGATGTGTTCAAGAAGTATTACTCAATGTTTTCTCCTAGAATTCTGTTATCATATGGTCGGTACATGGTTACAAAAATATTTATTATTTATTGCCGTTGTTATAGTATGTAGCTTGGAGACCGGAGTGAATTCTAATGAACAGTCGTGACGGTATTAATATTACGTGATTAGTTCACTCGATCATCTAGTTCTATGTAACACTTATTGTGAAATTTCACTGGCACTAATATTATTTTGTTGTGTAGGTATGTCATGCTGCATATACATTCCTAAATAGAAATTAGTACAATGGTTGTGTGAGAGGAAATGAGATCCTACCGGTACGGTAAGAATATGGTATTTATGTAAAAAGTGAACTACGTAGAACACCCGATAATGGATCACCGGAACTTTTCGTACGCAGGCTATTCTCGCATTTGTCTCTCGAGGCAATGATAGAATTATCAAATACGAAAAAAATAAGTAAATAAATAAACCATAACATAAGCAGAAGATACACGCATTAAAACAGAAGATATATGCTAATGAATAGAGCCCGGATTTCCATGCAAATGCATGTTTTTATATACTTTGGTTACACTTCTCAATCTTTGCAGTTACACATTACATGACTTATGGATTCTAAATAAACATATTTTTCCGTGCATGTTTGCATATTTCGGCCATTTTACGGCAAAATTCATGCATAATGCATGTTTTGGATGTTTTGGGCTTAATGTAGCATATTCAGACGTTTTTAATGCATATAAACCCTCATTTTCTGGTTTTAGTGCATAATATAAAGTTACCATGCATAACTGTGCATATTTTGAATATGCCTCCCTAAAATCTTTTCTTTTCAAAGAAACGTAAAAATGTTGTATTGCATTACCATTGTTATAATATTTTGATTGACTTGGCAACAGAGTCTGCCACCTGCATGAATTTGAGAGTGCAAGCTACTGTTTCCCCTAAATAAACAGTAATATAATACACAAGGCTACAAAAGAAAATTCCGACTCGCCTACCCCCACCACCTTCCTTTGAAAGAAAACTGCTAAACAGAATGTTCACTGCTTGAATTTGTCAGTCACTAGCCATTGTTGAAGACTTTGAATATATTTTTAGAATCATGTTGTGGAGAAACGGGTGTGACAGTCAGGGAAAATCTTAAGAAGGGGTCATTCCATGTCAAGTGAACCAATTTTTTGTCAATTTTGAACATGACCATCTCCGATTTTAGTCATACTTGGTTGTCATGAAGTACCACCTGAGATATGTTAAAGTGCAAAATATCAGATTTTTATGTGTTGTAGTTTTCCAGTTATACCCTTCTGAAATATGGAAAAAAAACAAATTTTCTGCATAAGTGCAATCACAAAATGACGCATAAATCAAGCTGGAATTGACATAGATGAGTGGGAAAAGTACCAAAATGTAGCTTATATTATGAGCTTTAATTTGATATGTCACACGAGTACTTTCGAAAAAAAATATTTTCAAGGTTACCCAAAAAAAATTTGAAAACTGAATTTTTCAAAAACCTATATTTTGAAAATTTTGAAAAAAATCTCACAGAAACATACATATTTCAGCATCATGTCCTACAAGTTTTGTTATGGGATCGAAATGGGATCATATTTTTTTACATTTATAACAAATACTATGCACGCTGGGTAAGAATATATGACACAGGAATATTGCACTTAATTCTAAAATTTCATTACAATCAAAAAGAAAAACTTACAGAAAACATGTTACCTTCCCTTCTTCAATGACAAAAACGTGAATTTATTGTCTACAGTAATTTTCTAGAGCCATGGTTGCCGCATCCATCTCTTCCTTCGAGAGGTAATAACTACGGCCAGTGGGACATGTAGGTTGCACAAGGGTGAGGATCTGAGAGAGAGGCACAGTCAGTTTATTTGGACAGTCACTTTTGAAAGTAAATGATGGAGAAGGACCTGCAGGGTGCAGAAACATCAGTTCCACTATCTGTGCTGTCTCATTTTTGTCCACAACTACACCAAGCCACCAATGATTGTTGTTCTCACATGTAACATATCCTTTTACTTCTGCTAGCTTCAGCCTCTGTTGCACACGTGGTCCTAACACTGAAAAAGTGGATGACTGTTCACTTCTTGAAAATACCTTTGTCAACAACACTTTATCTGACAATGGGATGAAACTGTGGAACTTCTGTGTGCCTGGTATTGCTTTTGTAGACAGAAATCTGTCTGCAAGTATTTTTTCCTCTTTGTTGTATTGTGCTTCATTGAAGAAGAAGAACTGCATGGAGTCGATGTTTTCCTCACTCCATGTAAACAGCTGTGCTGGTGTCATGATTTGATGCTCGTATGGCCGCTGTAGGCTTGCCTTTCCTGCAAGTCTTTTCACAGTACCACCCAGACCGTCACATACTCCTTTCCCATGGGCTGTTGCATAGAAATGCCACTCTGCCTCAATTCCAAAATCATGAACATGGTGGCATAAGTTTGAAAAGTTTTTTCTGTTTTTAAATTGCGCAGCTGCACCATCTGAGAAGTAGTAAATTTTTTTCAAATCTCTAATTACTTCCAACTTCAAATGAGAGATAAGCCTTTTCTGGAATAAATGAACAGCAGTGGTGTCATGCTGTAGACATTCAGAGATACATACAATACTTTTGTAGTGTATATTATGATCATTGTAGTAGACTGCTATAGGAAAAATAGTTGCTTGATCATTGTTCCAATGAAAAGACTGGGCTTCATCCTGTAGTACAAACGAATAATTTTCTGCAAAGTCCATACATACCACAGCTTCATTTACTCCAATATTCTGCTTCAAGTGATTATAATATTCTGCCTGTCTTCTTGCAATAAAAGAATGTCTCTTCAAAATCAACAACTGTTCACACAAAGTTTCTATAAACTCATCTGCAGTTTTGATGAAGGTTACTAAATTACATCTGTCAACAGAAACCCACTGCTTGTATGTAATGTTGTCCACCAGTTCATTATCTAGCAGCAACTGTAACTCATCTTTCAAATTATCTACACCTGGACATGAAGGACATTCATTAAGGTGGCATGCTGTGCCTGGCTCTTCACACATTAACTTCGCTAAACAGGAATTATAATTACTTATATCTGTGCCATCATTCAGTGTAATTTGTTTGGATTTCAACACTTGTAGCATTAATTTAACATTCTGATGCACTGTACAAACGCATACTGTGTGGGTACCACTTCCTCCAGCCAAGACGCAATGTTTAGGTCGTAAATCAGCAAATTTCGAAAATCCAATCTTATCAGTAGGATTTTTGTTTTTGAACAGCTCGTACACTTCCTTCAAGTTGCCCATCACTAGCCTCTTCTGTACATGAATTCTACTACTGTCACCCGTTTTCACAGAAACAAAATCTTTTTTTCCAGGCATAAGACGGCTGACATCATCACTGTTGTAGAACCCTATTACCTTCTCAATCACAGATTCATTTAAAACCTTTCCTGGTTTAGGATTTGGTGTTGCCAGAATACCCTTCGCTTTCACCAATGCTTTAGCTTTTCTTGCCATTCTGTTGCTAACCTGAAATTCATTTTGTATTTCACTGCATGACCAGCTTTTAGGTAGTACTGTTAAAATTTGCAATTTTTCACTAACACTTATATTTTCTTCTTGAAACTTTTCTTTTAGCTGACAAATGACTTCACATGATTCTGATTTATGGTCAACAGTTTTCTCTGTATTTGTACTTGCTGCTGTTAGTACCTTTTCTGTCAAACATTTTTTTATTTTACTGTATTTTTTATCACAGTATGATTTCATTTGCAACTTCCTCTTAGCAACAGGTGACTCCTCTAGAGAGCTTAGAGACTTATTAAGGTACTCTAAGGTAACATCTAAAGCTACAAATGATTCATCAACATTAGTAGGCCTAGTGGTATTGGCTACTGGTACTAAACAGTCATCTGTTGTATCTGTAACCTGTTTCTGCTTTGATAGTTCTTTCCTACAACTGTCACAAATTTTCATACCTACCACAATGGTGTCAAACATGTCACACATCCAGTCAGTAACAGGCCTCACACTTCTTTTCACACCCTGATGTCTGTCTTTCTTGAAAGGGTTGCAGCAGAAAATCTTTGCTGTTTCACTTACTTTTTCAGCCATACTGGGGAAATACACAATGCCTATTTTAATCACTGAACCCACTACTTTACATGCAGCAATACAGTCTTTGTACAGCCTTTGAAGAAAGGAAGCACACTGCATGAGAGTCAAGGCACAACTGAAGCCAGGTCCAACAGGTTACAACTTGCATTCCCTGGCTGACTCACATGCTTGCAGACTGTGTTTACTCATACCCATTTGACCACTTGCACAAGTTGGTATATGCATGTTGGTAAACAACTCCCTGGACAAAGGAATGGATTTTAGAATTAAGTGCAATATTCCTGTGTCATATATTCTTACCCAGCGTGCATAGTATTTGTTATAAATGTAAAAAAATATGATCCCATTGCGATCCCTTATCAAAACTTGTAGGACATGATGCTGAAATATGTATGTTTCTATGAGAATTGTTTCAAAATTTTCAAAATATAGGTTTTTGAAAAATTCAGTTTTCAAATTTTTTTTGGGTAACCTTGAAAATATTTTTTTTCGAAAGTAGTCGTGTGACGTATCAAATTAAAGCTCATAATATAAGCTACATTTTGATACTTTTCCCACTCATCTATGTCAATTCCAGCTTGATTTATGCGTCATTTTGTGATTGCACTTATGCAGAAAATTTGGTTTTTTTCCATATTTCAGAAGGGTATAACTGGAAAACTACAACACATAAAAATCTGATATTTTGTACTTCAACATATCTCAGGTGGTACTTCATGACAACCAAGTATGACTAAAATCGGAGGTGGTCACGTTTTTCCATTGGTTCACTTGACATGGAATGACCCGAAGGTACTTAGTTCAAACCCTTATCTTAAACTTCTGAAAACGTGAAAGACATATTATGTGGAGAAAATGTAAAAGACAGGGAATTCGATCTCACCCTCAGTCAAATTTCTTCCCCTAGTCAAATTTCTTCCCTTAAGTAGGCCTATGCACCTGTTACTTGTGAAATAGATAGATCCTTTTCTGCGTTCAAGAATGTCCTAACTGATAAAAACATGAGTTTAAGTGAGGAGAATTTGGCAAAACTCGTTGTTGTATATTGTTTTAAGATAAATTGAAATATATTGCAGTACAGTGCTAGCACGTTATTGAGATTATAGAGAATATCCGCAGTTATTAGTGACGTTATGTTCCCTTTCGTATAAATTAATAATTACCCATTTCATTCATTTTAACCACTACAGACACTATTATTCCTACTACTTCTGTTATTGTGTACCTAACTATTTCGGCAGTAAAAATTTGGTCCATAAACTAGATAGCTTCTCAAAAAGTACAAAAGCAAGCCAAATTTATAGTTTGGCAAAACACTTTATTTGCTCACTAGTGCTAGTTTTGTTAACTTCGTTCTTCCCTGTTAAATACTTTATAACCAGGGCCCGGATTTTGATAACCAGAAGATACTTTTAAAAATTAGCTATAAAATGACTGCAAAAAAGTACAAAAAATAACCCAAAGATTGAACAAATGACCCCAAAATTTGTATGGAAATGCTAGTATATTCATCAGATTCGTGTCTATTCTATATTTATGTTGTTGCTTAGTTAAAGGCTTGTAATTAATTAATTGGTACATACCGTTAAACGCAAATAGCAATCACTGTCTTTCTGCATCCAAATTATAATTATAACAAGATTTATTGATGCTTATTTAGATTTCCGATAATATTCAATGTAAGTAAATGGACAGAGACTTTAAATAATGCAAAAAACAACACAAAATGAGAAAATAACGACTTAATATTTAAAAAAATTGTCTAAAAACATGAAATGTGGGGAAAAGAGACCGAAAAATGGCCAAAAATGAAAAAAAAAGTGATATTAAATTATAAAAAAGATTTAAAAATAAAAAATGCGGAAAATGACAAAAAAAATTACCCTAAAAACCGTTATTATAAACTAGGCCTCATGATCAGAATATCTGCACTAGTGGGCAACGTACATGATGTACAAGTTAAAAAGATGACATGTCTTCAAAATTCGGACCCTCTTCATAACGGACTTACTACGTAAATTACTAATTTAGCCCATATGTTTATTAAACACATTAGTATACATTACATATTCACCAAAATGGAATAGAATAATATTTTGACTGATATCTCATTCGTAAGCATTGGCTCAGTTCTCGCATATATAAAGCGATAATGACAATAGAAGTTAATATCATGCATGCAGGCCATGTGGATCTTGTTTTCAGACATGTATGCATGTATGCTAGCTTTACAGTAAGACGTTATATTACTTTATGGTTACATGCAATTATTCCACCGAGTTTTATAACCACCAATGTTAATCCATTGCGAGAACAAACTCTATGCATATTGTATATCAGCATAAGAATCAACCTGAAGAATTATTTAGCAATATATTTAGAGTTAATTAAACAATATAAAAGCTCTCCTCTAAAGTGAGATATAGGAAGTAGCCTACAAATTATTAAAATACGTGTCATATTGCACGTGTCATTTTTATAAGTAACAACAATTTAGCATTGCAAGGTGATAGGGTGTTATGTAATAAATGTGTCAAGTGGGAGTCATTGGGACGCAAGCCAAATCCATAACAAACAGAAGGATGTAGTAGGGAAGGATATAACACAAGAAATGCATATGCAAATTGTAAAATATAGCTTTCACTGAAGCATAAACGGGACTTGTATGCTCGTAACCGGACCTAATGTTATTGGAATACATTTCTATAAAACAAGACTAGAAGAATCGGAAACAAGAATGTTCAGCATGGTTACCGTATTTATTAAAACTCGGACGTGGGATGTAACTGCGTATATTCCGCCGCCGAACGATAAAACTGGACTTACGATAAATTAAACCTCAGAACTTGTCATAGGCTGAATTACATACCTTGAATTCATTGTATGTGGTGATTGAAATGTTCCCAGAGCTCAGTGTAGGAATCAAATATGAAACGCCTTTAGAAAGATTTATTAAAGCATAAACAGTATAAATAGAAATGCTTTCGTAATATAAATATTCAGAATGATATTGACTTTGTACGACAATTGATCCAATCATATCCCTTATTATACTTTTTTTATTATTATTATTGAATTCATTAGTCCTATAATTGACCACATCCACCGCTGTGGCGTAGGGGATGCGTTCGATCAGCGGGCCCGGGTTCGAATCCTGGTCGGGACAAGATACCTAGGTGAGGTTTTTCCTCACGTGTGAGACAAATCTCGGTTAACTTTAGGCCAATGTGGTCTCCAGATACCATCTGGCCGTCATTATCATCATCATCCCACCCTCGCCTTGTTTGGAGTGAGTGTGTGTGTGTGTGTGTGAATGGCGTGTCTCGTCCTATGTGTTCGTGTTGTGTCGAAGGTGGCCCCGGCATAGGGCTGATCACTCATCCGGGGAGGCCCTACATGTCCTTGTCTGGTAAAAAAGTATGTATGTGATCCACAGATAATCCCTCTCCCGACAGATAGCGGCCCTGTAAGGCCCGGGCGGCTTGGGTTGCTTTAATGCTAAAAGGGAGAGATAAAACTAATACAAAGAAAGAAAGATAATTGACCACTTGCATGGCCTCGATTTTTAGCGTCGCTGGCTGCGGATCAGTAAGTCCGGGTTTAATCCCCGGCAGGCCTACCTCCTGGGATTTTTATGAAGTAGGGATGTCTGGAACGGGTGCACTTAGCCTCGATATTCAAACTGAGGAGCTACTTGATAAAGAAGGACATGCTCAACACATGCCTACGGTAGATGGCGTAGCGACCGGATGGTAGGCCTAGTCCCTTCATGAATGCAGCGCCACGGGGTCTAGCTTTTATTGATATAACTATCTATTGACTTTGGGATCTTATTGAGTGAGAAAATACCGGACAAACTGACAGAAAGAAAAGCTAAAAATCACACAAATACAATAAATTAATATGTTCAGCCCTAGAAGTGCTAAATTAGTCCTATGTATCTGTATATTTAAGTCATGAATATTGTTTAGCCTGGGCCATTATTTTCGGCATAGATTATAATTTAATAATTATTTAATATACAATGAAATCGGTTTGCAAATTCTGGATACAACAATAACATTCTCTACAACAATATTTTCTTCTGTTCCATGCAAAATCGATTTGCCAGAAAAAAAATCGTAGACTGCCTCTACCACCTTACTCTGTGCATCCGTTCTAAAGATATACCAACCATTTCGGCGTTGTAATGAATTAATTATGTGATTTTCAGTAATTATTAGTCATGAGACAGTGCCTTCTTCTTCCTCCTGTTTGTTCTGATTTACACTTTCGCGACCTATTTTATTGTTGTACTGTAGAGGTAAGATTCTGAATGTTATCGTAATGGAGAGGTTTATTGCCATTAAGAGTTTAGTAAAATTGAGGGGAATTAATTCTACATTATTTTAATAAATGCCAGGATTTTAACATTTTAACGTTATACAGAGTATTATCGTTAGACCTATATCGGTAATCGTTGTACAGAGATTTCACTGTAGGGACAAGGGATAGGCACGCGAACTTGTACGATATTATTACGTGTATAGGCTATGTAATAAGCTAAACTCCATGGGCTACATCCCTTTGGAGGATACGGTGTACCTTTCTAACTGTTCCATCATCTGTCTTTCGATTTAATCGGTAATTCTAGACAGATGTGTAATTACAGAACCAGATGTTATGAATTTACGTGTGCTACTTTGTATTAGTAATGATTATTTGTAAATGATATTTCACAGGCCTGAACTATGCTAAACATTTTAATAACTACAAAACGAGTGTGAGAACTAATTCATTAGCTAGCGCGAACAATCTTATCTGCAATAATAAAAGCTGCTAGATCTTCTGACACAAGCTGCCACTTCATTATTCTGAATCGGAATGCTTTTTGAACAAGTATTGTAGAACCTCAAGAACGAATTTTGTCAGTGATATAGATCATAATATTAAACGTCCCGTTCGCAGATTAAAAAGAATCCTTCAGACAAAACCAATTTATAAAAGTCGGACGGATCAGCTTGGAGTGAGGTGAAAGGCCTTCAGACATGCCTTTCTCATTTGCCAAATCATACAAGCTAGGAGCTCTTAACAAATCCTTATATCACTAAATCTACTTTTCCTTCCACATGTTCCTGATGCCGGGAGGAACAGTTGTATGGCATACCAGAGCATAGCCGCTTGAACAAGCTCGGCCAGTGAGATTGTCATTAATGATGACTTCTGTGGAGGAGGTTAGATACTTGGTTGACTAGTGGCTGTATTTTTTTTACCTTTCTTTTCAATCAGCAGAAGTATCGGCGAACTTTCTACCTACATGAACACAACACATGAAACAGTTCGTTTCTTCTTCTTCTTCAAACTCCTCTAGCATGATCGATTATTATCGATAACGAGAGAAAACCGCAGTTGTTTGGAACAACATTAGTTGCACACGTGGAGATCAACAAGGGATGAACAAATCAGTAGCCATATATGATTATAATAAGAATAGTTCCAAAACAATATTGTAATTATCAGGGCTAGGACTTCTATGTAAATACACACAGTATTTGATTGTCCATATTCGTCCATATTTCAAGGTATAGTACACATTTTTATATACTCTAGAACAGTGTTTCTCAACCTATGGTCCGCGGACCACCAGTGGTCCGCGAAGATGGTGCAGATGGTCCGCAAACATAATAAAAAAATATCATAAAGTTAGTGGAAAGTAAAGAAGTAAAATTTGTTCACATATTTCGTTATAATGATCTATAATTAATACCCAAATATTAAGAATATAGGCCTTCTTTTAAAAATGGGATGTAGAATTAGAGGTCCGTAAAATTTTTTAGGCATTTTAGAGGTCCTCGGGTTCAAAAAGGTTGAGAAACGCTGCTCTAGAAAACTCGCAAACTTTTACATAATTGAAAGTTTTATTTTAAACATAAAAAAAATGTTCTTGTCAGGTAATCGTTAAAATTTTGTTTCACTGGCATATGTATATCAAACTTGAATTCTTGAATTTCTTTGAATTGTTGATTTAGCTCTTGAAGATGTTACAAGATTTAGGATGGCCCTATTACTTCTAGCTGTTTTTTACTCAGCACAAATAATTTTTCAAAGAGAACAGTACCGGTATTGAAAATTTAACCCACAGCTTCAAAATAGGTCATTCTCATCAGAATATTAAAATATTAGGTTTTACCATTTTGTTACTTCAATGGGTTGGTTTGGGCAGTATTTATCCTCAAGAAACAACATTCATGTACACAGCCAGAAAATTAGATCTACCGAATCAGTTACCAAATAGCAGAAGTTAAGTACAATTTATTTAGTAGGTTAGTTATAATGAATTGCCTTTCAAAATTCAACAGTTTACCACTTTTAAATTATCACAATATTTATCACTTCCCCTGTAACTTATATAAATATGAATAATGGATGTTTTTAGTACACTCTCTCTAAAACAGCTGCTTGTCGGACTGGTAATACGCCGAAAAAATTCATTTTAGCTACCAAGGCCGCTAAAATTGCATAAAACTGCATTCAAATGCAGTATTTAACTGCAATATATTCCCTGTCATAGTCTACTGCTGCCGTGATGATGCTGGCACCAGCTCCAATTCAACGTTTCTGACTTGGATTGAAATTTCATCGGGATCATAATTCATATTTTCACAAACTTTTCATTTAATACTAGTTCGTATGCAATATTGTTTGAAAAAAGCGACTCATATAATGCATCTGTACCGCATCTGAAGCCTGGACCTCGCTCCCTGTGATTTCAATCTTTTCCTATACCTCACGAAATGACAAATAATGACCGAGAGGCGGAGATGTTTGTCACACTGGTTCAAATCCCTGGCGGCAGACTTCTACGACATAGGTGTTCAAAAGTTGGTTCCACGGTATGACAAATGTTTTCGTTCCGGTGGAGAATAGATTGAAAAATAGCTGAACACTTGCTATGTCTGTTTTAATAAATATTTCCTTGAAAATGTGTCTTGTTTCTGTAAACGGCCCCACTTACTTTATGGACGCGTCTCGTACTATACATTGAGTCAAGAATTTGAACCCATGATCGTTTGGACTGAGGCTAAAAAGGCTTGAATTGATTAGTTACTGTACTTATTTCACTGCTTAGTAGTTATTCTATTCTCTAAATACTATCCATTCATCGAATGTTTATGATAATCGTTCATATGTAGTCCATTAGAAGTAGGCTTTTACTTCATAGTGACGGGAGCACAGGCTTAAATTATTTGATTCATAGGAAAGACGTGAAATGAAATGATAACTAGACGTTCCAATACTTAAAAAGCCTGTGCTCATAATAGTTTAAAATGTTTATAAGGATGTTAGAGCTTAATTGTGTAGTTGTTATATTGTAGTCTGATCACAATGTATGTCTAGGAATGAAGAAATGCGGGTTCAGGATTGTACGTGTTATAATTACAAGCTGAAGTCAAGATTAATCCGATATAGAAAGTTATAACCTGATCGCTCTTTCTTCCTTGCGGAAATGGAGAGAATCCTGTGTCTGGGCGAAAGAGGATTGTGGTCAACCGACACTACTGTGTCAGTGTACACTATAAAGCACACCACACACATCTCGATGTAACTTAATCGTTGTGGTAATGCGAAATATTAGTATCGGTAGTGTACTACGTAAAAACAAAAGTTGTTCAGATGAACCCACGGAAACCCTTTCACTGTATCACTTGCAAAAATTCATACATTCCTTACGACAATTTTCGTTTGTATCCTATTTCTGCAACTTACAAAAGATATTCTACCACTCCAATGCTCAGGCTGATATTAAATTACATGGTGTGAAAACAGTTCAAAAATAGACAAGTCCCTAAATAGCCTAATTCGTCCATGTAGATTCATGAAGCCGATTTGTCAAATTAAATTAAGTTATTATTTACCATGTTTTATCCAACTGGTTGTTAAACCATACGTACGCGTATTATTCCCTGCTAATGACCCGAAGATATGAACGATTGGATGGAAAAGAAGATCGACAGGAGGAAGATTGAATATTTTAACAGAAATCGATTTTCTAAAATAAACAAATAACCAAATAAATTAATAAATAATCTAATTAAACGAACACCAATGAGAAGATAACAATTTTCAGAATGACCGAGAAAAACTGAGCGTTTCGAATGTGTGAGAATACTTTTAAAATTCGAAAGCTTATTTTACCAAGCCAAACTCAAATGCTATCACATAACATAGTGTGAGGAGGACTATTCTTTAATAGAAAAAGTCCCTACGACAAACTGTTGAAATAATTATGATATTATTCAGTTGAACATCTGAAATGTGTAATTTTAAATGACACATGTTGCTATATAAAATTATAGAAAGTGGCAGCTTAGGCCTAGGTATAGGTATAGTTCAGGGGCTGAGCCCTGACGGGCTCGCGGACGGAGGCCACATAGGCGGGCCCATTGCCCACCCCCTAGGAAACGAATGATGTGCATGCCCTAAGGCCCCCCAGTCAACAGACTCCACCACAAGCCCCCACGGAGCTCCCCTACATCCAACAAGGACCTGGTACCACTCCACGTGCACCGTACCCAGGGTCCCTCGTACAAGAGCCCCCTAGGCGCGGCACAACCAGACATGCGCCACTAACCCAGGGTCCCTCTGAGAGCCCCAAAGGCACGGTACACCACCAGCAACTCTTGACCACAAGCAGCGGGGCAGGACGGGGGAGGCCCGCAGCAGAGTCTGCAGCAGGAGCTGGCCCGAAAACCAGTAAAGGGGAACGGGATGATAATGAGGGGGGAAAGGAAGTTGAAGTGGAGAGTGTTGGTGGAATGAATGAAGGGGGAAACGGGAGGATCCCCGAGAAAAACCCCCAAAGGTCACGGCTTTGTCCACCACAAATGACACGCCCGCCAGCCCCGAGATTTGAACTCGGGACCGCTAGCATGCCAGGCCCACGCGCTAAGCATGAGCCACCGTGACGGCCAGCTTAGGCCTAACCTTTGAGAAAGCAGAGGAGACGGCGATGCCTTTATACTGCTATTGACATATGTATGCGTCGCCACAAAAGCTGCAAAATTGCCGAGATATAGGCTTAATAGATTAATGCTGTATCCTAAAATATGAAACTTTTTATCCAAGTATTTACGACTGTCATTCATGAAAACCTTCATCCGTTTTATTAAAAAAAAATCTACTTGATTTTTCGTGTTGCTAACACTATCAACGCTGACACTTAGCTTTGATTTTTACAGGAACTAGTCGACAAACGGTATATTTATTATTTTCCCGTAATACAGTATACCACAACCAACACCAATAATAATAATAATAATAATAATAATAATAATAATAATAATAATAATAATAATAATACAATTAAAAGTCTAATAACAACAATCATATTAATAGTATATCTCATCTGTTATGAATAATAAGTCTGGAGATTTTATGTGAGGTAGCTGCTGTGACCTACATAGGCTATCCACAGCATTGCGAGTGATTTGGGCGGAGGGTTTTTAGCAAAGAAGTTACGAGTTCAAATCCTGTACCCGTCTACAGTTTCTCCATGCAATTATGTCAGTATTTCGAAAGATTCTCTGAAATTAATTGAAGTTGGCTTTGCTCGGTTGCCATTGCAAACGGGAAAAAAGAGCATCGCTGAAATCGATTCTTTTTTGCAATATAATACATCAATTTCTCGATCGCTTCGATTTTGTTAACCCGCTCTATTTAATTCATTTGTTTATAACAACGCGCCGAAATCTGATTTTTTTACATAAATGGATAGAAGGAGATCATGAATGCACACCTAAATGGGAAAACATTGAATGAAAAACAACAGTCACTACGTAGTTTTTTTTTTTTTTTTTTTTTTTTTAGGGAACTTGAATCTGAGGTATTTTTTCCCCCCGAGCAGCACACTTTAACCGTGAAATGCAACTCGAAGCTTTTTAATTATTGTTTTAATTGTTCATGCATGATTAGCATTTAAGGGTAAGGTTCATGAATTTGTGGTTCGTATTAATCGTTTCATTTCGAATCTGTTTGCTCATATGGCAGAACAAGATCAATTTATTCGTGGAATTATTTATATTTACTACGTAAAACAATATAATCAAGAATAAAATTATGTAAGACATACAACTTATGTAAAAACGATGTCAGTGCTCATAAAAGTAATATTTTAATTATTTTTCTGTTAAATAAATGATTGAAATAAGTTAAGTAAATAACCGCGAGCGAAGCCACTACAGGATAAAAGACTGATCCCACATTAGACTATAGTCTGAAGATTTGGTGTGAATTATTCGCACGGGTAAAGCTAGATTCCGAACAATACGATGAATATTAAGAGACAAAAATGTAAGTTATGATTTAATATGGCAATGAGTAGCTCGTGAAATGGTAGGAGTTCGATACTCCAATTTGCAGTGTTATCACGTGCTGGATTCAGACTTGTTCCCTCAGACGTGCACGGCGCTTTCTTTACGTGCTAAATGTTTCCTGCACTTATAATTTTGTCCCACAAGAGGTGGAGTGTGTTTAACGTCTTGTTATTTTTATCTCCTTAGTACGGTATGTCGATCTGCTTCATGCAGATGAAGAGGTGTTGTGATGTATGGAGTATGTGAAAGGTGAAGGTATCTGTCGTACTTGATAGTTCACAATAATCGTTCTTAAGACTTTACACCTTCTTGCTCTATTGAGTAGGAAGTAGAGATTAGTACTTAGGAAGTACTTATTACATAGAATACAAAAGGAAAAACACGTGAAAAGCATCTGAGACTTCATAAAAAAAATCTTACGTCCATATCAAACGTTCAACAATTCCGCTATCGCCAATAATGTCACGAATTATCATAGGTAATCCCACGAGAGTTGACGAATTTATCTGATGTAACTCGTCAACTCGAGTTGGATTTATTAAGACTATTCCATGAACAAAATGTAACGGATTATATAAATAATAATTACTTTCGTGCTTTGTTGTATAGAAACAATACTAACACTTTTTAGATCATGGCATTCTGTGAATCAACCATCCATGTATCGATTCGAGCTACCGTGGTGTAATCAGTGGTACGAATATTGCATATGTAACATAGTTAACTTCATTCAGGTAAGCTAACGGCAGAACAGAATAAAAGCACTCGAACTGGCCTGCAATGAATCGAAATTGTGTTCTTAATCAATGTACATTTCTATTATTTCAATTTTCAAACAAGTTATGTTACATAAAATAATCTGTTTTCGTGCCGCTTAGTGGCAGCATCTGACTACTAATCACTGCACACGGATACTCGCGTCTCCAGTAACGAGCAGACGGTATTATCGCGAAAAACACCCTCCTCGCGATTCCTACAAGAATATTGCAAGATAAACGGCCGTGATTGGTCTATATCCGAGGAATTGCTAAATGATATTGGTCAATATCAAACACTCGGCGTATGAGTTGAATAGTCTACATAAAATTTTCTATTCTTCCTATATTATAATATTACAATAATAGGAACACCTACCCCATATTTTCAAATAGATTTGCTTCGTTGCTCTTCATTTCCAGATAATTTCTCACATTGTCGTGTTAATAACGATCTGTATTTCACTCACATGGCACTGCTTAATTGAGTAACTTGTTTGTTGATCCACCTTATACTTACTCAATGGCAAAAGGCAATATTCCTATGCAAGCTAAAGGAATGTTATCCATTGTATGGAACCTGGAGGTTCTTTGCCGCGCTTTGATCCGCCTTATACTCTCACTAAATTTTTAATATTATATATAAGCTTATATATATCGGTACGATCCCTAAATCTCTTTAACCTGGAATTGTATATTGATTTTTCTATTGTACATAGCGGTTTCATTCGTCATCCTAAAAATCTCAACAATACAGTCAAAATCTTAAGAGTATTTGCGGGGAAAGTTTGTGGAAGATATTTTGCACCATTATTTATTTTGCATGGGCTCTCAATTGATAAAACTGTATATCAGATCTTTAGGATTGAACAATATCTTAAGAAGAACACGTAAAGAAGTTTCAATGTGTTGAATCAGGCCATTTGGGTGCATACAGAATCACTTCTGTTCCTTATTTCGTGCAATGCATCTCTGTAATTGGGCAATTTGCTTCTTACAGCATAGGTTACGACCAGACAGACGTTCCACCAGACGTCTATGATTGCTATCGTGATCTTCTAGAGCAGATAATGCTGCTAATATACTGCGATAATAGAGCTGCTTTCGGCTAAAATGCATGGTTTAACTGGATCACTTGCATCAATTCATACATCCCTTGCGACAGTTTTTGTCTTTATCCCATTTCTGCATCTTACAAAGATATTCTACCACTCCGATGCAGGCTGATATTACAATTAAATTTATAATAATAACAATAGCCTGTTATGTCCCACGAAGAGCAAAGGTCTCCTACTAGAGGATAGCTCTCAGTTCGCTGGCCCAGTGAGCTATTCCGCGATAGTGTTGTCCAATAGATGTGTTCGTTGTGAGCTGTTTCAGTTCGACATTAATATAATGTCTTGTCTTTTTGGATTTCTACAATCCGAATTATACACTAAGTTACACCTTGCACATAGCCTGTTTGACATTGACTTTTTTCCCTACACACTGCACACTAAACAACATCCATTTCTAGATGCCCTGTTTGATGGGTCTACTGATGTGTTGGTCCACTTTGGAGTCGACTTACGATCGCTCTCTACGTTCCTCTGCCCTTTGCTATGCTGGACCACTGTTGACTTGCTTGTGCTGCGTAGAAGTCTGCCCACCTCCATCTTGGTCTGCCTCTGTGGCGTATACCTGTGCGCGGGTCCCACATGGTGGGTTTGTATGTCCATCTTTCTTCCTTCATCCGCGCGACATGGTGTGATATCAGTTAAAAAATAAAGAGACAAGTCCTTAAACAATTCTTCCCTGTAGATTCATGAAGCCGATTGTCAAAATAAATGAAGTTATCATGTACGGTCTTTTCTTTTATTCAACTGGTTGTTAAACCACTATAGGGCCTACGCATTACTTCCTGCTAATGATCCAGAGATATGAAAGACTGGATGGAAAAGAAGATCGACTGGAGAAAGACTGAAGATTTAAACAGAAAGTTGCAAAACGAATGACAGAAATCGATTTTATAAAATAAACAAATAACCAAAAAATTAACAAATAATCCAATTAACCGAACATCAATAAGAAGATAATTTTCAGAAAGACCGAGAAAAAGTGAGCGTTTAGAATGTGTGAGAATACTTTTGAAAGTCAAAAGCTTATTTTACCAAGCCAAACTCAAATGCTATTACATTACGGTTAAGGGAACCCGGCCCCGGAAAAAATCTAAAAATCTGACTTTATTTCGTTTTTGCTGTATAATTATGTATATAACATATTAACAATATATTAGCTAACAATATAACAATATAATTTAGGAAACTTTTCGGTGACGCATAGACTATATACGTTATTATTAGTGAAAAGGTTAAAACTTTGTAGGCCTAGGTATATTTTGTTTGACATTTTTTCATCTTAAAGAGTTCAATTAAGTGCCCGAACACGTGGGATAACCATTTCGAGGTGAGAAAGCAGAAATTATTTTTAAAATTTTTTAAATTACAGATGCTATTCATTCCCGTTAAAGGCTGAGTCGACCCCAGGAGCAGTAAGAGTATGTGAACTATTTACTTGGGATTTGAAGGTCTATGAGATAAAACATTTCTCTACATTATGGCTATTCCTTTTCATAACTCAAAAGCAAACCTCCTTAAGACAAACCAAGTAAACAGATCCCTCTTCCAACCCTAAGGATAACTTCTAGCTGAATTCCTAACAGATAACTTCACCGATTAACCGTCTAAGATGCCTCTAGACAGAAACAGGATATTGAACCCAGATCCTCAGATATAAACCGTGTTTGCTGTTGAAGTAAAACTTCAATAATGACATGTCTTGGCTTCCGTTTAGAAATGAAATGATAACTGATTTATATCAAACGCAGGAAACTTCCAACTGCCAGTTTCTTAGTGGATTTTAATTGACAGTTTAAAAGCGGATATATTTGAGCTTACCACAGATCTGTAAATGTTATTGATATTCACCGCTCGTTCAACAAATCGGCTGAAAAAGTTCAGTTCATAGACTACTAAAGCTGTAGCTTTGCTTTTGCTTTGCAATACGTCAGACGTATTTATGCAAATAGAAAATCTATTACAAGGATATACTGATTAACTTTTTTAGATTAATACAGGCTTAGAAATGTCCAATTATTTATTGTAATAGTGATTTTTACCGAAAGAAATAACATAGTAGTTCATACTTTTCTTATAATTAATTTGATTAATTGAAGTACATCTTAGAGCTGTGTAGAGGCTACGTTATAGCCTAATCCTGAAATCTGCGAGTTCGATCGCAGATGAACTCATTGGAATTTTTCAATTGACGTATTCCTCCTGATGAAACTATGGTCCTGTGGTAGACTCATCCTCTAAAATAAACAAGTCCGGAAGCAATCTTGGGTTTAAAGGCTGCTTGGGGGGATGATTTCCTAAAAATCCAGAATCCTTGACCTTCAGGTACTCTAAAAACCTCCGTGGCACGTAATGGAGACATAGTTTACAAGTAATTAATTAGAATATTATTTGCTGAGCTGTTCATATTTAATAACAAATATGTGCAAATGAAAAAAAAAGCGATCAGCGATATTTCTGTAGTAAAGGCTTAGGCCTAGTTAACTGCGAACGATTTGTGTCCTTACATTTAGCCCTATAATTAACCTGGAGCATGGGTTAGAATATTGTTCGGATAAAATTATAGGCCTATGGTTAAAGTTTCCTCCTACCATTAAGACAAACGTCGGGTAAATTATCTGGCCTGGAAATTGATTAACATCTACATCATTCAGTTTTCTGAAGGCCATAATATACATCTCCTGGTAGAGCAAACATTTAGGGTGACATTATATGAAGTCGAATATCCTAAGGAAACTTCATTAGTTGACTTCCGTTGTTCTGCATCATAATGCCAAGTTTGGCTGGATGGTTTGATCATCCCTCGCATGGACACGCCCTACCGAGTACCTGCTCCTATTTACACATGTATCCAATAAGCTTTTTATCCAGCAACTTTCAATTTTTATAACAACTAAGGTAGCAGGCTAGTTTGGCAGTGTTGCTCTCTCTACTCGTTTTATTTCAGTTCTTCTGCTTCACTTCCGTATTGATGCTTTCTTTATGCTTTAAAGTCTTAAAGACTTTAAAAATGTTGATGTATCAAGTTAGAAGACACCACATATATTTAGTCTAGCCCTTCATTATATACTAGGTTCGAGGGTCAATATTATGTTCAAGAGTTGACATATACATATGTATATATTAGGGATGGGTCCTCGATACTTTCGATACCTCGATACTCTCGATACTTGCATGGTATCGGCATCGAACGATACTTCAGAAAACTCGCTCGATACTTTTTCGATACTTTTGTAACTCTGCAATTCTGCAATTAAGTGAGAAAGATAGTATTTTTTAACAAAAACTTGTAAGTGGACTGTTTAAAAAACTAATTTTAATTTTAATGTAGAGTTTAAAAATAATTATAGGCTACTGATGATATTAAATTTTGTCTCATTAAATATGCAGACTTAATTAATTTAGTTGGTATTACACAGTTCTGTCAAATTTTAATTTTTAATGTACCTATTTATTGAAACTGGAAATGTTGAAGGTATCGAGTATCGAAGTATCGAGTATCGAGGAAAAAATCATGTATCGGTATCGAGTATCGAGTATCGAGATAATCTGGTATCGACCCATCCCTAGTATATATATATATAATGTTGTATCAAAACATGTTATGATCACTGTAGGAGTCTGTCGGTCACCTGTAAAGCTAATTCAGTTATAATAAAGGCAAGTCTTTCTAGGGTTAACACTTCTGAAAGAATTCGCATAGGTGGAGCACTCAGTATGGCATTGGCTTTATCTTTTCGACTTGTGACCAACCTAAGTTAATGGCTTTTATGTGTGCGACAGTCCCAAGAATGCAGAATTATGTAGTCTACGTGAAAGAAGTCTTGCGTGGCAAAACTTTGGGAAACAAGTGAAAATTGTAGAACCAAGTTTCAGTGTACAAACTTCGTTTTATAACATAAACACACAACCATTGGAACAATTTTAAATGTAACAAAGCATCATAACTGGAGCTAAGGACATACCTACAACACATATTCTGTCTTGGATAGCCTATTCTGAATTTATTGAACAGTATCTCACAAAATCAAGCTTTTCCTGGGGACAAGCAAGTTCTTTCTTTGGATCCATGCAGATTATAATTATATGCTTCTTCTCTGAGATATTGCTCTCTACCATCAAATATTTAAATTTCATAAAAATTATTTCCACATACTTGGCGTTGGGAGTGGTGGAATTTGGTTTTCGCAGATGTACAATTTAGTTTCAAAGACTAATAATTTCACAATGTGATATATGGTGCTATCAAAACAAAAAGTTAACTTCCTCGATAATATATCACACTAGTTTTCTCCCTTACATCACTTAAGACGATTATCCTGTCCGAGATGAATCAAACGTGAAAGATGCCTCGAATACTTAATGAATCCATACTGAGATCCAAACTAGGCCTATTTTACTGAAACACAACAGTAATACTGCATATGCCAACATACACCAAGTGTTAAAAATCCCACAGGAAACATTTTCTACATGCATTAGTCCTGGCTTTCGTAAATGATAGAACAAAAATCCGGGATATTTTTAAATTCATATCCGAGTTCTCAGATTTAAATGATGCAACAACAAAATCTATATAATAAATTTAGTTTAATAACAACTATTATACAAAGTTGACGGAATTCATAATTATATATTTTAAAGGAAACGAACAGTGTTGGAATAATAATTACTTTTTTCGCTTTATACCCTCATAGACGAAAAATAACGAAGTTGAAAATCAATTTATTAAGCTCTACTATACCTAGTATATTTTAACGATTTACTTTGTTAGGTTAATCAGATCAACACAGTTGACAATCACTATAATAATGTCTACAAGTAGTAAGTGTTGTATAATGCGTGTATAAAAGATTCCATATAATCGCTCTCTATTTTGATTGTATAAAACTCATTTCCTATTACATCAGCAGCATTGAACATCTCTTAAAATTACAGTCGTCAACATAATAACACATCGAAAAAGCCTGATGACATTAAAATTGTAAAATCCTTAATTGTAGTTCCAATTAGCCCTGGACGATATATTTTGGCTATTCAGCTATATTCAGGTCCTATAATAATATTATATAATCCGTTAGTTGCCTGTTAATAAACTACGAGTTAACAATTTTATGTGTATACACTTTATGTTGAACATTAAAACCCTTTTGTTATTTTATTTCTTGTGTCCTTAGTTCATCAGAAAAATTAAGGTATATTTTTTATAATTAAACACTAACAGTCATTTGTATATTTCTTCTCGTATTTATGTTCCCTTTCTTTCGTTTTTGTGATCGTGTGTATGTTTTTAGCTTCATTTTATATTTTTCATCATGTATTTTTTTCTAAAATTGGATTTTTTTTTCGAACGGAATTGCACCCTAGCCCGAGCAATTTACTTTTTCGTATGTAAATCACTTTTGTTAACTTGTAAATTATTACAATTTATTTGTATTTTCTGAATTGTACTTAATTCCTTACAAAATAAATAAATAATTATAATTATAAATCTAAGGCTAAATTGACTTAAAAATACAAATGATAAAGAGAAACTAAATAATATATGAAATTAAAATAAATAAATAACTAAATAAATATAACATTGACTATAAGTGCTGAAAAATGCTAAATTAAAAAAATATATATGAAATCTTTGTTATAAATAAACATTCTTCATAACTGTATGGAATGGTTGTATAAGTGTGAAACGAAGTTTTACAAAAATCATACAATGTTCGTTTAGGGTGGCTGGAGCCTATAGCTCAGTTTATAAAATAACACTTAAAACGAAAAGCAATAAAAAGTATTTTAATTATTTCTTAACATATTTACTAATTCCGTACCTTTTTTTATGGTCCGAATATAGGCCTATCCCATTCAAAGAGACTTAAATTATAAATGCATTTTTTGCTAGTAGCGTGAATTCTGATTTAAGTACCCGCATAGCACACGCCAGGTCTCAATTAATTCTGCCTGTAACTTATTTGGACCTCACATCTGCCCATTTACAACAGGTTATTCAGCCCATATAACCTGCTTTTGACATTAGTTACGTAATCTCTACGCAGATGCATAGGTAGGCCTATGATATTTCAACGATAATAAAGAGTAATTCTTCATTCATTACGTTTGTGTATTAGGGACTATTGACAAACACAATGTCATTGTCCTCAGTTTTTTTACGATGAGTACGAAACTTTATCATGATAGAATTTCAAATTACCTATTTATTTAGTAATATTATAGGTTAAAAATTTTCCACCTTATGCACTAGTATATCTTAGACATTGATATGAATGAGTGTTGACAAGGAATCTATAGTTTGTATCTGTTGTTTAATTATACATGTATTTACAAATAACCTGAGTATCAATAAATTACAATATACCTTATTGAATAGTATTATTATGATAAAGAAAATGTACAATTGTTAAAATTACAATTAAAATATATAAAAAAACACAGGTACTAGAAAAAATTAGTACCTGTGTTTTTTTATATATTTTAATTGTAATTTTAACAATTGTACATTTTCTTTATCATAATAATACTATTCAATAAGGTATATTGTAATTTATTGATACTCAGGTTATTTGTAAATACATGTATAATTAAACAACAGATACAAACTATAGATTCCTTGTCAACACTCATTCATATCAATGTCTAAGATATACTAGTGCATAAGGTGGAAAATTTTTAACCTATTTAGAATTAGAAATTAGAAAAAGCCACTGAATCCTTTTCAGGCAAGGGCCTCCTACTCTCGGTAGGGCTAGCTCAGTTTGTACACACGGGGTGAGCTATTTCCTGTGTGCATGCTCGGATTTGAGCTTTTACTTTAACTGTTAGTTACTGTGTGTAGCTTGTGTTCCATTTTGAGTCTAGAATGAGTGTCCTGTACTTTTCCCTAATTCACTTCACTTCACTTTTAATTTCTAAATTATGTCAACATTTTATTCTAAACCTAAAATTGTGATTTTCCACTCCCTCCTATCCCTTGCTATTCGTGACCATTGAGGTCCTATCACTTCTATGAAGTCCTGAGCCCATCTCCTTCTCGGTCTGCCTCTTCTTCTATTCCCTCTTCTTGGGTCCCAGATCGTGGTGGCATAGGTCCATCTGTCTGCAGGTAGTCTGGCCACATGTCCTCCCCACCTCCATTTGAGCTCTCTTGCCTGTTTATGTGCCTCTTCGATACCACTTCTTAGCCTCAGTTCTTCGTTTCTTACTTTGTCTACTAGTTTAATGTCTAAGATTTTTCTCTCCGTTCTGCGCTGGCATCTTTGTATCTTCAGTTCTTGTTGTTTAGTCAGCGTCCAGGTTTGACTTCCATATGTTAGTGTCGGTATGATGCAGGTCTGTAGTGCTTCCAATCTTAGTTCTCTGTTAATGTCTTTGTCTAGGAGTAAGAATTTGAGTCCCCAGAATTTCCCCCATGTTTGCCTTATTCTTCTTTCGATCTCATTGTCCCCATTTTCTGTCAGACTGACTGCTTGGCCTAGATATATGTACTCGCTACAGTGCAGTAGAGTGCCATCAATTATTATTGGTGTCTCTATGTGATTTGTCATTGCTTTGGTCTTTGTAGGGTTCATTTGTAGTCCCGCTATTGCGCTTTTAGTACTCAGTTCTGCTAGCATTTCCTGTAGCTCTGTGGCGGATTTTGCAAACAACACTATGTCATCAGCAAATCTTAAGTTTGACAGTAGCCTTCCGTTGATGTTTATCCCTTTCATTTTTTTGTTCCAGCTCAGTCCTCTGAAAATCGCCTCTAGTGTGCATGTGAAGAGCTTGGGCGAAATAGGATCTCCCTGTTTGACTCCTTTTTTTACTCTAAACGCTTCTCCCTCGATTTCTGTCTTCACTATCGCTTTGCTGTTCCTGTATATTCCATACAAGATCCTTATGTACTTTGGGTTTATGCCTATATTTTCTAGTGCTTTCAGCATGAAGTTATGTTCTATTGAATCAAACGCCTTTATATAATCGATGAATGCAACATATAATCTTTGGTTAAACTCGTGTGTTTTTTCAATCACTTGGTTTATTGTGTGTATGTGGTCTATGGTTCTGTAGTTTGCGCGGAAGCCTGCTTGTTCTGGTGGCTGGTTTTCATCAATTATTTTTGCTAGTCTGTTCGTGAGTATTTTTGTGAATAGTTTATATAGACTGGGTAGCAGGCTTATTGGTCTGAAGTTGTTTAGTTGTTTAACCTATAATATTACTAATTCATTTGCACTAGTTGAAAAATGAAGTTCATCAATGACCTATTTATTTATTAATTATGTACTTGAATACCATTAAATCAGGATTTGAGGCGTCTGTATTCTGTGTTGGGTTATGCATGTGTGTATTGGATTTAACAACAATAATACTAAAAATGTATTTAGTAATTTCGAATTTCGGGTTCCTGGTATGGTAGAGTTAGCTAACGCTAATTTGTACACTGAATCGCATCAGACCTAGCACTTTGCACCTATCTTAATCCATTAATCTGAAAATGATCGTAATGGTTCGATAAATTGAAAATGTAAGCTACTACTTAAAGAGATCTGAACTAGCCATAATGCTGTTAACATTCTATGCGTTCAACGTAAACAACACCACAGAGTAATAATCAGGTCCCGGATTTTGAGGACATCTAATCTATTAACTTGTACATCATGAATGTTGCCCACTAGGGCTGATATTCTGCTCATGACGTTAGTTAATCAAAATTGTAATTTTGGGTCAGTTTTGGTCATTTCCCCATTTTTATTTTTAGGTCTTTTTTTAGAATTCAATATCATTATCTGGTAATTTTTTGCCATTTTAAGGCTTTTTTTCAATGTTCTATATTTTTGGGCAATATTTAAATATAAATTCATTATTTTCTCATTGTGTGTTGTTTCTCGCATTATGTAGACTTTTTGTGCATTTGCATTGAATTTTATCTAAACTCTAAATAAGCATAAAAGAATAGATCTTGTTATAATTAGCCTATAATTTGGATACGGAAAGAAGGTGTTTTCTGTTTGCATTGAACCGTATGTACGAATTAAGTAATTATAAGCCTATAATTAAACAACATCATAAATCTAGAATAGACACAAAATTATGAATAAATGATACGTTTCATACAAATTTTTGGGTCTTTTTTAATTTTAGATTTTTTAGCATTAGCTTTTTAGTTTGGTGTTTAGTTTTTTAGTTTGATGTATGTTTGCATTCATCTCATACCTCATTTTTAAGTGTTTTTAGGTCATCAAAAACCGAAGCCTGGCAATAATCAACCAGGGCCGCAACTAATACGTAGTCTACGTATCCGATGCACAGGCTACATATGGAGAATTATTCATCCCGAACGTGTTTGGTCTACAACTCAGTAAAGGTTCCAGAACATCGAAGAGGAGCTAAAATATTAACCGAAGCAGAAGAATTATATTTAACAAAATTAAAGCCTATCATTAAAATCTTGTAATCCTAAGTTTTCATTTTCACTTATTAATACATTACTTCTGTCATAACTACAAAGGAATTCAGATAATTGATATATTACAGTTCAAAATGTTTTGTAAATTATACGTGTCGGAAGATAATTATCCCAAAATATTTTAGTCGATGATCCTCACCTGTTCTTAATAAGCAGATGTGTACTCAAGTTAACTCATTGATTGTCTAGGATAGATTACGTGAAGTTACATCTCAGATGGATGCGGGTACCAGCACTAAAGAGAGGTAAGAATCTTATTCATTTTGTGGTTTCAGACAGATGCATCTGACCACACATCTGCTTAACCTTGTGTCATCCAGACATGGTCACTTTATGCCATCGTATAAGTGGTATTTTACGAACGTCTCACAAGCTACCTGTTAAAGAAGAGTTTTTATTTTTAATGAGATACCGCAAGAATCATAACCTTAAAATTTAATTTGGCCATTTAGTTTTTTTTATATGTCAGTTTCAAGCGAGAACTTTCAAATGTAAGTTTAGCTTCTGCCGTGACTGCAGTAAAATATATATAAAAAAAAGAGTTAAATTTAAAAGGGGGCATAAAATATAGGTCCTTATTATGTAGTAAGTTTAAGTTAACTTTGTTTCTTAGTGGAACGAGAGGCAGTTAAAATGATAACTCCATCAAGTAAAAAGTTAAGTGTGGATATGATCTTAAATGCACTTAATTAGACGATTCATGAAAATAGGGTGATGTAATTGCAAACACTGAAGCAATTCGTATATCATGTGATTGAACGTATCCAGGAAAGATACATTTCAGATTATCAATTGTTTGGTTAATGATTTTTTGCAAATCTATCTGTATAGATATTTCTACATTGTGGAAAAAAGTTTATAAAGAGATAGACCTCAGAGGGCCTTCTTATATATAGTAGGCCTATAAAATACCTTGGGGTAAAATTGGATTCTCAGTTTCTTGTTGGGTTATTTGTTATTAAATATCAAAATTGAGTTAAACGCTTATTCACCCAAAGGTATATAAGGGTTAGAGACATAATATATTTGCAAATACTTACAAAATATACATAATTGTTAGACACTGAGTAAAGGCTTCACAGAAACAATCACTGTATTATTTAAGATAAAGAAGTAAGCATTAACAAAACAGAAATAAACAATAACAAAAGATACAGTCGTCAATTTTTAGTTATTGCATTCGGAAAACAAACAATTTATATCTTATAAATCCTTGTCTACTTGTCAAACACTTAAAAATCTTAGTTGATAAATTTCAATCCGTTTGTGATACACTGATAAAATATTGTAAATAAAAGTTCCACCTTATATACACAAATATACGAAAACGCATTCGTTTTACCTTGATATAAGGTTACTACAGACAGATATTAAATTTCACTGTTATTGAATGAATTAATGAATGAATGAATGAGCCACATGTGTCCCATTCAGGGCTAGGGCCTCCCTCTGATGAGGGGTAGCTCGGTAGTAACCTTAAAAATACTCTCCTTAATATTTCAATTGGAACATCCATGCGTCGAAGTTGATATATAGAGAAGAGCTACAGTAGAGTCCCCCTAATCCGGACGAGATGGGATCGGATCCCGTCCGGATCATCGAAAGTTCGGATTAAACGGAATTTGCCTTAAAATGCACATAGGCTACTGTTGAAGGCTAGTTTTAGGAGTAAAACTACAAAAATCGATATTTCTTTTCATAAATATAACTTTTACTACAATTTAAGTTTAGTTTTAATACTAATATGTGCGTAGACTTAAGCTTTTTACCTATAAACTGATCTAGGATTTACAAAAAAAAAAAAAATTGTGATTGAAATTTAAAAATTATTTAATTGTTCCATACAAAAATCCCGGCCGGATTACCCGGATGTCTGCTGAGCGAGGTCCGGATTAACGGGACTCTACTGTACCTACTATAAGATAAAACAATGAATATACTTATTTATAAGTATACACCTAAGACAGTAGAATTAGGTAATGTAAAATTGCATGTAGTTATACAATGCTTATTAAATTACAATATTTATAAAATTTACATGAACATGCTAGGCCCAAACAAATAGTAAGAGTTTATTTATAAGTAATTACCTAAAACAGTAGAATCAGAAAATGTACAATTTTCATGTAGTTACAAAATGCTTATTAAATGCAATACTTATAAAATTTAAAATGATTTGCAAGAACATTCATGCTAAAATTGCTTCGAATCAAGCCGTATAATTGTAGCAGGCTATGTGAGATAATTACCTTGGAAAAGTGATATGTGATAATCCTATAGTAAAATAATAACAATTACTAATAGTCCTCTTTATTCTTAGAATGACTAAGCGTAAAAACTATTATAACATTCTTATGTTAAATTACCCAATGCATGTACTGATAATATCACTGTGCTGGATGTAGCTTAAAGATATTTTTAGCTGTTCATTTAAGTCTGTAGGAATAGTAGATTATGTTTCTGTAGCATCCCTTGTAAAATTAACTTTCTGGTTTGTAGTCATTTTGGAAATGCGCATTTCGGCATTATCAATAGGCCATCTTCGTATATTTGTGGTATAAGGTGGACCGTTCATTTACAATATTTACTTTAAAATCTATTCAATTAATTTACATTGAGTACTTAAGTCATTCTAAGCACATCCATAAGGTCGCGTGTTCGGCACATGGACATTATATCTTCATGGACAACCTCTCTCTGCACCACCTGCCTCTAAAATTACGGCTACAAATAACATTGAAAAGATGCCGTACTGTTTCATTTACAAAGGATCCGTGCCACAGAGCCCGCATCTATGGACGTTACAGAAAAAAGCTTCTCCTTCTATTACTTGAAAACTGCATAAAAACAGTTAACGCGAGCGATTATCTTGTGTTCTCAAAAGAAGCAAGAAAACATTCCTTGCCGATAGGTGCACTTATACCTAGCTCAGATGGGGGTTCATCTGTGTCATCAAGGCAGTAGAACAGTGTAATTGTAAAGATAATAAGGGCTTCCTGTATGCTCTATTTGGCTAGGATTATAAACATTCCAGTCAGTCTATAAATTTTGATGTGTAAAAATCAATTAATGCTAGTTTTATTTGCCTGTTTGATTGAAAGTTGTCATTATTGCTTTAACTATAACCTAGAATTAAGGAACATAAATGTAACAGGTGTGCTATGATAGGTTCATTTTTTTTAATCTAAAGAGAACGTATTCCTTTTACGTGCTGAAAATCTTTAATAATAGCTCACAGACAAGAAATGTAATCTTTAATATGATTTGAGAATTGAAATTTATCTTACTGCTTAGACTATATTAATTATTTAGGGAACATGATATTTTATTTTGCGAGGAGGTATGTTTGCGAAACGAGCCCATAAGGACATTAATATTTGTGAAATAATTTTGTTGCGTACCATGCAGCCGTTACAGGAGTTTTCCAACTGTCTTGCGCATACAGGGGCCATTGTCTTTCTGGTACATGGCTGCCAACATACGGAATGAAGCGGATAACGCTTTTTTGCCACCAAATGAATATTGCTTTAGACTACCGTGAGAAATTTAACAGTTAAAAAGGCGTATTGAATTTTGTCATTATCAATTTTTATTAAACTGAGTCTATTTAGTAATCATATGCAAATATTTTTAATAAAAGTATTTTTCATGTGACTGAAACTATAGTTGGTAACCGAGCAGTGTTATAATTTTATACCACTCAGTGGAATAATTTTCTCCTTTTAATTACGTCATCTACCATTAAAAATGTTTGTTTTACCTTAGGCCATCTAAAAAGTAGGTTCCCTACCTTAGAGTTAATTGTCGCATGGGCAACTACTGTACACGCAGAAGTCTTGCAATACATTTTTTAAATATTGTATGCGTCTCTTCCTTAAACTTAGTCTGTATGTTTATAAGCATTTAACAAGAAATGAGATCGAAGTGAAGTCCTTGTGGCGCCCCTTTTTACAATCCTTGCACAGCTCATCATGTTCTTAAAAGGAAATTTACATACATATTGTCGCAGGCCTTAAGTTACAATGTAGATAAAATTGAGTTAGGCCTTCTCCCCATGAGCAGATCTGAGCTTCAGAGAATGTAGCGAACTGCGATAAAGAAGGTATTCATATTACCGATTCACAAGACAATAACAAATCAGATGTCGCCCGGACGTGCCAAGTTCAAATTCTACAAAAAATGAAATACCGTATTGAGTTTGAAACTTAAATTACACGAAGAATAGAATACAAGCTGTGTGCTTGTAGCATATTAAGATAAACCACCCACCTCTTCTATTGTTTATACAGAATAAAATTTAGGCTATACATATATGCAAATTGGAAGAGCTCAAATTAAAAAAGCAGGCTGGAAACTCTAAATTTCGAATATATTATCCACAAGTGTGGAAAATGCTCATTCTTGCCACATATGGTTAAAATGACGATTGCTACATACGGTGGGAAACAACTACTTCAATAAAGCGTGAATTAGTTCAACAAATATGTTAAGTGAAATCTTTGCAACTAACAAGAGAGAAGCCAAGATTTTATGAGAGATTGAATGCACGTTATCTGATATGAAATTAATTAAGGTACTGCACATCAGCAGTAAACATTGTTAACAAGTGCAATTAGTTTGTATAAATGGACACTTTTTATATGGGATGCTGAAGTGAATGGATGGGACGTCACGCATCTGCGTGCTCATCTACCGGTTTCCAGGAGAAACGCCGGCCTTTGAGGGTGGTGCCACAAAGATACTGCACATTTCTTGTAGACAGTGTTCAATATATACACCTTGATATTAATGGATTTAAAACGATCCGCAACGAACGGTGAATCCCCTTGTACTTCTTATACAATTCTCTTGTCACTTCATCTGAACCTGGTGTAACCCGCTTCGATAATTGTCATTTTCAGCGGCTAGCTTTACATTTACATTTCTGAAAGGCGTACGCGCAGTGATAACTAGGGAATAGATTTTATATGATATCAAAATAAGAAATATGCACATAAATATGTAGCCATAATTATTTAACCATCTAGATAAATTATACTATATTTCGTCACTCTGTACCAATGTTTGATCCATACATCGTTTTAAAATCCAGAGTGTTTATGAACGGCACCTTAATAATTTCCCATCATATAGAGGGGTCAAAACAAGCAACTTTCATTAGGAGATTTATGCTCTACGGATTCAATTTTTCCTATTATAGGAAAAAATCTCCCAAGGTTATGCTCCCCACTGACTTTTAACATGTGAAATTATGCGAAACAAAGCAAATAGTGGTCGGATCAACTATGAAAAATGACGATCACAAACGGAACTTCGTTTTTAACAGAGTTATGGATAAAAATCCTAATGCAGTGGCGGCCAGTCATGTGTTTAGTCTGTAAATTTTGCATGTTGTGATAACTCTAAATTATGATATAGTTGTTGATGAATGATTAAAAATAAGTTTTCCTCGATTACTAAGAAGGATTGAAGTCAATATAATTAAAATTGAACCCTACTTTGGTCAATATTGACTTATGTGCACCACATTGTAACGACTTTAATGCCCTGTAGCATACACATTTTACGTTCATCTTAATTTTAATGTTATACTACATATAATTTATTTTCTGTTTTAATATGCGATGTATGGCATCATGCTCAAGAGAAGCGCTGCAAGCCTGCATGCCTTGCAGCCTGTATCGAACGGAAAAGACAAGAACTACAACAGTTTATGGCGTGAGTCGTCTCCTTAATCAATTACGAGGTATCCTAAAAACCAAATATTTAAACATTCAATTATGGTTGAACAAAAATTGTGGTATACATCTTGCCTATAATAGTAATTAAGACAATCTTATGAAAATTATGAAACTTGCTTTTCTCGTTTCATAAAAAACATATTCGTGTCTTAATAAATGTCATTATAAGCTTCTTGCATAATGTACTATAGTTTCACTAATTTTAATAGTAATTTTAAAAAACATTATTTTTTTCTTTAGAAAAGCTATTTGTAAGAGAATGGAAATATCAAAAAAGATATTTTGTATGAAACCATCAATTTAAGTGGGATTGAATAATTTGTTGTACTCTATTCTGCTCAATGATAATTCAGACGGGATATTTCTGGCAAATATTATTATTTTAGCCTATTATTATTATTATTTTAGCCTATTATTATTATTATTATTATTATTATTAGTTTGTTATGAAAAGTACGTTAACATGACATATCGTATTCATAAATATGTTTATCTGATTAAAAAAAATACATTATGAAGCGATACCATTCTACCAGGCTACCTGTACGTCCAAGATCTTGGTCAAAACAGTTAGGTGGGTGGATGAGGTATAGTTCACATCTTAATTTAATGATGTTCGTGAGGTAAGTTAATTACTTCTACAAGAATCGGCTCCTCCCTTAGCAAAGAAACAAGACATTTTTAGCAAAGAAAACCAGGATTTTTTTGCAATTTCACAACCTTACGTTCTCAATAAAACATATAATAATAATAACGGCAGTCATAAACATGGGAAAGGTTGCATTTAACTTTTTCAGTAAGCTTTGAAAGTGTATTGCTCACAGGTGGTCTTGAGGTAACAATACCTTACATTGCTGGTACTCTTCATTTGAAAGAATTTGAAATAGCAACGAGAATATATTCCCTTACCTTCATTATTTTTCGTGATATTTGTTTAAAAGGGTAATCATATTATCCAGTGAATTTTATTCCATAAACAAGATATTATTTACGGATTGGGTCAAGTCTGTTATGAAATAATTTATTTGGACCCTAAGTTGAATTTAGAAATAGGCCAACGCCTGTGTGTGTATGTTGTCTTCAGATTACGAATAATGGTATACAGAATATTAAAAAGTATTTTTGTACTACCACACTATAAAATAATATACAATTATATGCTTATTATTTGTGACGTAACGATATGATAATCATACTCATTTCGAAACTGATTTTCATTGTAACCTCGCTGTGGTATCGATTATTATTATCGAACGTGGAACGACCTTGAGACCTTGAGAATACCGGTGAAAACTGCGTGACACATAGCCTGTATTTAAAGTAAAAACAATTCTGTTCATGTTAACTTTAATATTCTACTAAAATGAATTCACTTCATGTTGACAAAAATAGTTGGTTTCAAGAAAATTAACAAAAGAAAGCTTCAATTTGACTGACGACATGAGCTGTCATCTCTCGTAGAAGACAAGAACTAGGACAAACTATCTGATGCGAAGGTCATGGCGGGCTCAATGTCGTATGTTTGAGTGAATCTAAAATCTTAAATTTTAAACATTCAGACTAATTATGGTCGTATAAAAATAGTAATATACAACTTGCCTATAATGATAATTAAGTTATTGGTATGAAAATTTTGAAACTCGTATTGCTCGTTTCATAAACATACTCGTGCCTTCATAAATGCCATTATTGGCTTCTTGCATAATGTACTATTATATTATAGGCTAATATATTACTGAAAATATTTACCTATAATTATTTACGTCAACACTCAGAATAAATCGATTTCCAAAACAGAACGTAATTTTAATTTGAACATTAACATAGCATACCCCATTCATATTCAGCATAAACTTCTAAGAAATGTGTTATCACTTTAAATGAAAACGTAAAAATCCCCAGCATCTTTGTCTACTAATTTAATTGATTTATCAAAATCTAATATCAAAATTGAAGCACTAGTTGTGAGAAAAAAATGTGTTGGGCGTATAATGAGGAAAGGAATTCATTGGAGAAAGACGTAAGGCTTGTATACTAGAAGGAAAGAGAAGGAAGGGGAAGAAGAAACATTGGATGACATGCGGAAATATGCAATGCCACCAAGAAGAAGTGGGAAGAAGTGTTAAGCCTAATCTAAGCCAGAACCGAATGGAGGAAGCTATCAAGTTGCAAGAAGGACCATGGATAGGAAAAGAAAGGTAAAACTGGCTGACAACCGTCTGCCTAGAAAATCCATATTGGCGGGATCGCATGCGATCTGATGGACTCATTATCAAAATATCAAAATATTTCAGCACATTTACAAGTTCGAAATACAAACATTTGGACCTATTTCTTTATCTTATCAGTCATGGAAATATTTAAAAAACACAGACAGGTAAAGGTCTATCAAAGAATGATTCAGGAGGGTAAAAAATCTTTACTCGTATAAATCGAGTTGGTCAACTTGCATTTTTATCTGATCCTGTCGAAGACGAACAAGTTTCTCTTATGAAATCAACTAAGAAGGACTGAGTGGACTAAAAAAATAATCTTCCTCGCCATTTCTTGTTCCTAGCAGGATCACTTTCACTTTCTCGAAAATGTTTCATGTATTGTCTGCAAGTATGTTTCCAAGTACCTCATTAGCAAGCTCTTACCCTTAAAATGTAGCAATATAATACTTAAACTGTAGTGTTTTCTTTGGCAAGTCAATATCTTTGTGAGAATGCTTAAGCCATTGATTGGTAGGTCTGCTCATTATTAACGTTAATTGTGTGAGAGAACTTTGAATTTGTGACTTTATTGAAATAATAATCTATTTTTCAGTCTTTAACTAATTCTTTAAAAGTCATGTATCATTGTATCAGCAATTACACAGACCAACAGCCGTTTTGGTGCCTTAGCATTTATACCTATTCTTGGGTATATTTAGATAGCTGATGCCAAATGTGCCATTAGTTTTGCCCTATTAGCTTTAGTTTTTGAGATATGGTATTTCCGTTATGCATATTAATCCCATTTTACGTTTGATATAAATAAAAAACAGTGCCTATTTGTAGCTTCTAAATCATGTGAAGAAAAAAGCAACACACTAACATTACATTTAACATAACAATAACAATATAACATGGGGTCTTTCAAAAAATTGATATCACATACTGTAAGGTCGATTATGACTTATGAGCTGTTAATTTGAGGATGAAAAAATAATCCAGCTTTTAGTTTTTCTGTACTTGTTACAGTGTTCGTCCTACGTGTCCAAAGTATGGCCAAGAACCTTCACTAGCTATATTATCAAGCAAGATTTTGTTTAGCTAAACTAACAGTTCACGAATAAAATTCCCCCCTCGACAAAAGTAGAGGTGATAGAGAAAAAGCACATCTGGAATAAGCACACTAAGTACAGCCAAAATCCGGTAAAACATCTGAGACACCAAACAAAAAGTTCTTTTTTGTTGAGCTGTGTTATCAATAAGAAATTTTAAATTTCAATTAACACTGTAATTATAGGACTGATTCCTTGAATTTTGGGACACGCAAATCTAAGCTAAGCTTGACTCAAGTTAAATTTTCAACATTCTAGTAATGGTTAAAATCAAACTGAAATATTGGAGAATAATGTGATACAAATGAAGAAAGCAAAAGTCCTCATACATTACATCTGAGTTTTGATGCATATAAACACCATCCCGATGAGAAATTTAAAACACATGAAGGATTCATTTGGAGCTATATAATTAACTGTAAATAAAATAAAAGCGACTAACAAGCGTTGTTTCATGTTGAGATACTTTTGATGTTTGGATTTAAGTTCCAGGTTATAGAAATCTCTCCTTTTGCGATAAATAATATGAAATACTTGAACTTGGTGCAAAGTTTATTGGCCTAAATAACTATATTTAATAAATTACGTATGAATTCCTCTGTATATGTATGAAAGATAGGCATACTAAATTAAATATAAGGTAAATATTAATAATTTGTCCACGATTTATACTGTAACATTTAAAATATTTTGCCTTCCTCCAATATTCATTCCATTCTCATATGAATTAATAATTTCTAATAATACATACCATAACATATTTTTAATTTATACTTTTCCATCTGACTCAAATAAATTATTAATACTCCACATTCTTTACTATAAGTGGATAAATAATCGCATTAATAAATCTATGAATATGTTTATACAATTAATAAATAAACGAAATATTTTGTAACTTACTACACATTGGAAATCTCTTGTAACAAAATATATGACGGTTTTTCTTATTGGGCGTGATACATTGTTAACATTACATATTTATATTGTAAATTAATTGTTTCTAACACAACACAACTTTGAAAACAAAAGGAAGTGTAGAAATCGAGGTCTCATTGAAAATACTATGATGACTGAACAAGAAAATATCTGAACATCGTTCGCCTAAACTTTTGTTTAATATTCGAATATGCAAAACATATTTAAATAATTTATTGGACATACAGTATCCTGTACGAATTGAATAAATTTTAAATTAACGAAAAATAATTCGTGACATTGAAGAAGTGAACCATCACTACTTCCGTTTTTTCTTCTGGGTAATCTGGAATTATATTTCACTTAAATCTGACCACATGTACTAGACTAGTCTTTAAATTATGTATGAAATACTGTACTTATTGAAACTAACATCCCGAGTCAGCTGCGTTATTACAATAATTTTACATCTCCTCAGTTTGACTTATTAATATGTAATAAGACCAAATTCATAGTTATGCCAAAATAAAGTACATAGCGAACTGTTAATTCGATGATTATATACAGAGAAAGGTCTTGTTTTGGTGAACTTACTGCTGAATTAGGTCGGAGAGCATCATGTAGACCTAATTTCATATTTCCAGAAAGGGTAAAATATAATTGTTTGAGCATCAAAATGCGTTGGACGTGATATTTGAGACGTCTGCAGCACGTTATCGTGATGGTGCTGTGTTTTAACATGATTACATTGGAATTACGTCCATCTAACAGGGTGGCCCAACAACTGGCAGCCGATCCTACTCGAGATACACAAATGCTGCAGTAAACCTCACCTTGGAATTTATTCTATAGGCCAGCCCGAAACTTTTCATGTTGTGCCCGCTTTCGGGAATCAAGAAGGGGCATAATAATATGTATTGTCATTGAACTTATACGGTTATAGACAAGAACAATATACCGTATTTTACGGACCATAAGACGCTCCTGACCATTAGACGCACCTTGAGTTTAGGATGGAAATTTAAAGGAAAAGAAATTTAATGTGATTCTAAACCAAAATTTTTTAAGGGAATAATATCCTTCATTGCATAAACAAATTATAACCTTGTACAATGGACCAGTGTAAATTATTTCTAACTTAAAACCTGCATTGTACGAAAATCTCTTCTTTACAGGTGGCATCGCGTAGGCTAAATTTTAACAACTGAACTGATTTCTCATGAAAGACTGAACATACTTTTACACCCTCTAACCCTCAATTCAGCATACGGTAAGTGTAATGGGACAAGGCTGTTTAGTGGTCATTGCCTTCATTCAAACCACCCGGAAGAGACAACTTCTTTCGTATAAAAGAACTCAACATTCCTTTCTTTTCGTATTGTACATCCTCATTTTACGATTGTGATAAGTGCACTGAAGTAGGCCTATAGTCTGCCAAAATTTGTAACAATCTTATCGTTTAAGACACTTTGTTTATAAATATGATATTCCGGCAATATTTACCATAATTTTATTTTTTTAATGTACTTCAGACCATTAGACGCACCCAACTTTCAAGGCTCTGTTTTCAAAGTAAAAAAGTGCGCCTTATGGTCCTTAAAATACGGTAAATCATTACACTTTAGAATAAACAGAAATACAATGATTAAACTATAACGCTTTAAGACTCTATAAAATGTCACATTCAAAAATTCCGTTATAGAATAGAAAGATAACTCAACTAACCAATTAAACATTTTATATTTTAATACTTTAGATGGTAACTCTATAACAATTAATGGTAATCTATAAATTTCAAAACTATTTAAAGATTTAGTTAGTCCTTGAAAAGGTACATCAATGTTCTACTACTCCTAGTATTGTATGTGTGTAATTCTTGTCTAAAGTAATGATCTGACATAATTTCGAATTTGATTAAAAGCTGAACAACATGAAATATTATTCTATAGGCCTGCTCCAAACTTTTAATGCTGTACCTGCTTCCGGGAATCAAGAGGAAGCATAGACGTATACTGCCCTTTGGAACTTATGTTCTGACTAATTGCTCAACAACATTCAATTTATATTCTATATGGCAATTATATATGGCATTCTCGTCTGGGGAGGATTAGCGAAAACTACCCTTAAGCCCCTCTGCCTTTTACAAAAAAGAATAATAAAAATCTGTCTAAGAAAACACATTGATTATCCAACTAGCCTAATATTTTCGGAATTTAATGTTTTAAGTTTGGACCAAATTTACAAATTTTCTATATTAAAATATTTTCACAAACATCGTATAAAATACTCTTCCAGTGATCATATCTACAAAACTAGACGAAATACTAATTTACTCCTATTAGAACCCAAATGTCTCACATCGGCAGGATTAAAGCATAGCATTAATTTTGGACCGCGCTTCTATAACTCAATTATCAGAAAAAATCCTGATCTCTCAGCATACTCCACTGTTAAATTTAATAGATATGTAAAGAATTTTTTGTAATTTTTTAGCTTTTAAGTAATTTTTGTTTCACTCCTTTTATGTATTTATGTATTTATGTTTTAATGTTTTTGTTTTACTTTCTTTTTTAGTTAAGCACATTATACACTCTATTTCTTTGTCTCTCCTCTTTCTTCACTTTGATATTTTTGAAACGGCACCCGAGCACGAGCAGTCTTGCTCATTCGGGTGTATTACTAAATGTAATACCTCTTGTAATATCTCTTGTAATAAATAAATAATAATAATAATAATAATAATAATATAAGTAATGCTTAACATTCCTTTCTGATGACACTTAACTCAATGTGCGAAAGTATGTATATTTGATCGAAAATTTTTTGCCTGCCATACGTCAGAATTCCTATATTATTGAATCTCTTTTTAAAAAATATGTTTTATAAAATCATTGGTAATATTTATAATTTACTTATATCTTACAATTAATTAACTTAACTAACAATTAATGTCCAAAGGACTCTAAAACTTTTACCTTAAATGGTTAATCACGATTTCAGAACTTAATGACCTAAATGTTAAAATAATATTGATTATGAACATTTTTCCTTTTAACAAAAATTACAGTCTTCCCATTTTGAAATCTGATAACTGCTATCACCGAAGAAATAATCCCGGTTTTAGATTAAAGCAAGATGACAAAGAGGTTGACTTTAGTCTAGGCAGAACTGCTGTAATCAGGACTATAAGAATTTTCCTTTAACCATTTACAGCGATACTGACAAAGGTTACTGAACGCCCTCATGGGATATCCTATCATTCACCGTTTTATTATGTATGCACGATTGTACAGTTTATTATGTAATTTATTATTTACAGTGACTATTCAGCTCATGAATATTGACCAATTATTCATTGAACACAGCGACTACATATGAGCAAAAGTAGATATGAAAATAACGTATACTTTTATGTGTGATGAAGCATTTCAAATTTCATATAACAATAAATACAAATTATAACAATACAAAATATAACAAAATACAACAATTTCAAATAACAATAAATACAAAGTTAAAAACACTATATTATTAGTTGCATCAATAGCGCCCTTGGTTAGACAATTGAAATATTCGGCGATACGATCGATATATTATAATTTGTTTTATTCATTTTTGTAATTTTAATTATTCATTACACACTTCATTCTGTGGGTATTCACAAATTAGTCACAATACATTCAACTCGAGGTCTGGATTGTCTCAAAATATCGATAATATCAGATCCACTCGTTATATTGCTATAAATAAATGAAATGAAATGAGAAATTACAATCAATTTTTTTAAAATTAATAAACTTCAAATGTTAAATGGGATATTACTTTTCAGGACAAGGAATAAATTATTTTCAAAGCATTTACTTAACCTGTAGGCCTATTGAGAATAACAACGAATAAGATGCTAACAAATTTATAGAGACCGTTATATAACATTTCAACATTGTACGCAAGCTATATCTATTCCATTTATAAGGACAGGGACATTACATGATAAGATGATCATGTTTAGAGCAGATTAGACTGCTTCAATCTCTCTTTTCCTTCTCAACATAGTATTAGTTCCAAGAAACAAAGATATACATTTCACGTTCTGAGGAGTCATTTCAAGATCGTGGCGCTAACAATATTCTTGTTACATAAGATGAGTAAGGTCAGCAAGATAAGGGCAGTGCAATTGAGATATTTTATGTCCGCGATATCTTATGCCATCATCTATCAGAATGCACTTGCAATTGCAAATTACATTTATCATCACAATAGCAGGAATTTTCTGTTGAATCAGTTTTGATAGCATTCGTAAATATCAGGTCTGTTTTCAAAATACTTAAACAGATAAGGTTTTGGACATGTTTTAATATTATCTTTATAGGTACAATTATTACTGTTCTAAATAATATTAGCTCTTATTAGCATAACTTATTTCACAGCGCTGGATGATGATAGAATTCAATCTTATCGATGAAGGAATTTGTGTTAAAGTAGTGCCTGCCAGCCCTTCAACCTCTTCTTCAACGATCTTAAACCCTGTACTCGCAGATTAAGAGATCGAACGAGTTTGATAAACCGACAAATCCGATAGACGAATTACGCTCATGAGTTAAGTTACACATTTCGGAACCAGTTTTTGATCACAACCAAATCATCCTTGACAACCAATAGCAATAGAATACAGTACTGAGTCCCGCTAATCTGGACCAGATGGGACCGGACCCTGTCTGGATCACCGTAAGTCCGGATTAAATGGAATTTGCCTTAATTTACACGTAGGCTACTGTACTGTAATACAAGTTTTACACGGGTAAAACTATAGGCTAAAAATATATTTTTTCATAAGTATAACTTTTCCTGAACTTAATTTTAGTTTTGATACTGCTGTAGGCCTATACGTAGACCTAAGTTTTCATCCTACTAACTAATAGGATTAACAAAATAAAACATCTTTGTGATTAAAATTCAAAATGTATTGATTGTATTAAATGTATTACTTTTTCATCATAACCAACTGCGGACGTCGAATATGAATAAATCCTTTTTTTTTTTTTTTTTTTTTCATTTTCGGATTAACCGAATGTCCAGACGAGCGGGTTCCGAATTAGGGAGACTCTACTATATATATTGACTTCTCATTAAATTACTTCCCCTCAAACAGAATCATGCATTTAAATAAATCTTAAAATGTGAATTTACGTAGATATAATTACATACCGTATTTCCCATTTGAATACTGCCAGAACATTATTTGCCTTAACTGTCTAATATGACGAATGCAAGCTTATTCAATTCTGGGACAGAAACTCTAAATCGAAGAGTCTAACTCATGAAATACGCGTTCAGAACCAGTTTATAGATAACAACCGAATCAACCCTGACAACCAACAACGATACAATACTAACAATGTTATCTATACTCTTATACAATTCAACGGCCCTAAATAGCGTGCTTGCTCGCCCGCTTCGTGGGACATCGGGTATACTCGGCGATGTTCGTCTCTCGCAGTCTAAACTTTCATGACGACTACAAAATTAGGAAGGAAAACCGTTTCTTTATTATATAAGGCCTAAGTGAAATGAACACAATGAACAAATATTCTAATTTTATTTTTACTTACAATTTTCATAGCTCTGAACCACAAACATTTTTAATAATCTACCAGTGTAATTTTCTTAAAAATCCTGGAGTCAATGAATAATGGCGGGCGAAGCCGGGGGCAACAGCTGTAAAATATTGATGGTTTTATCTCTTGAAATATCGCTGATAATAATAATCCAAACAAACTATTCCTTCCCTTGAAACATTATATAATTTCTGGAAATTACACTGAATTAATAAAATTCACATCATATTCATGTCAATAAACAGCTGCGAAACAATACGTATTATGTGTTCACAGGTTCTTTGGAACTGCATAATCGATTCTGATATAGTTTTCCCAGGGGGCGCTTTCATGTCGTGGAATGTACTCTAAAGCAGGAATTTTAGCTGTTTCATTAATTATTAATGGCTTAGTTTATGAATGATTCGCGTGCAAGTGTTAATAAATATAATGCTTTAATAACTATTATACTCTTAATTTGTAATTTTTAAAAGAATTATCGTGGCGAAGCCACGGGCACCTCCTAGTATATTACAGGCGTTATTCATAGGCCTATAAAGCATTTTCACCACCCAGACCAACTCCTTCGCTTTGCAATAACGTCGCAACTTATTTTCCAATCCCGTTACCCTTTCTCGGTCTGTATATCTTGTAGGCTATAGTGTACAATCATCAATCGCCCATAGCTTTATTCTTATCACTGTCTCGAAAAATTCCGCTTTTCTTTGACAAATTGCCTAAAGCTATGCCTTAATGACAAATGTGAGGCGTAATGATTTTATGCTAAAAATAAGTATGATATTAAAGTTAATATGTTATAGTAATAGGATAATATGTATAACGTCCCTTTTAACTGGTGAACAGAACTCTCGCTTATTACAATTTCTTGATTATATGATTGCAAAACCTTTCTTGAAAACATATCAATATAATACGTTTTCAATAAATTTTGATTTGGAGATAACATGTAACAACAAAAATAACAGTTATTATTATATTATCATCCTCATTATTATTGTTATTATTATTATTGTTATTATGGCAGTATGACATATACAAAACTGGAATTACATTATCTAAAGAATAATGTAATTCCTGTTTGTATATGTCTAAAGAATAATGTAATTCCTGTCTGTATATGTCATACTGTCATATTTTTCTTATTCTTTTTTGCTTTTCTTTTTCTTTTTAAGATGCCTGCTATTTAAAATTTGTAAAAAAATTGTTCGTAGCATCTTTAAATAAATAAATGAAATTAAATTAAATGAAATTATTAGGCTAAGTACTATCATCTTGCCCAATTCCTACCCTAGACACTTCAAATATTACTTGAATTACAGTGAAATAAGAACTGAACCACGGAGATATTGCCAACAAAAGAAATGCCAGGTCCTAAATCCTGTAACAAATGTTTGGATTGGGAAAGTTTAAAAGTTTTTGTGGAACGGACAATTATTACGAAACCTTCTGTAGCTGAAGACCTGGGTGAGCTTGACCGATGGCCTCTGCAGCCAGCAGTCGTGCCCAGTGATGAGGCAGTAAGCAAGCAAGTAGGGAGGCGTGATCCCTATGTCACAAAAATGACGATTTCGGGAGCCGCCGTAATAAGAGGCTTGCAAAGCACACTTATACAGTGGCGTTACTATAGATATTGTTGTAAAAAGGTAAAGTGATCCCTACACAGGCCATGGAGGCCCAGAGGGTTCCAGAAGGTTGAGGCTCCCAGATTTTGGACATTCGGCACATGAAGGTGGTAAGGTTGTCAGCCTTACGCACCGGCCGCCTTTACCCCCAGGAATGCTCCTGGTACTCATTTCTGTTAGAGGCTGAGTCGACCCAAGGGCCATAGTGCCACCAGAAGGATTAGGCCAATTGAAAAATCTCAACGACCTCATCGGGAATCGAACCCGCGACCTTCCGGTTTGTAGCGCAACTCCTCAACCACTACGCTACGGCGTACCCCATACATATTGTTGTAATTACTGTAAATATATAAGTTATATATATATATATATATAGGCCTATGCATTCCATCTTGCCTTGGGAACCCGGGTTCCTATGTAAAATGTATATATATTTTCAGACTCCTGAATATAGTAAGGTAGAAATATTATATTTTGTAAGGCACTCCTTGGCGAGCAATTTTAACTTTATTTAATAGTGCACATTTTCATAATCTGAAATATTGATTTTCCTTGCCTATTTTATGATTTTTGAATTAAAGTAGGCCTAACATGTTTTATTTAAAACCGTCACAATAAAAGTGCTTATTTCACTCCTAAATGCCATTGTCGGCTTAAAAATCCTGGTTATAAAACACACTGTCATATTTCTATAAAAGCTTACCGTTAAAGAACGAATACTGAAGAGGAATTCATCAACAGTAACTGTATTGCTCTTCACATGCGCCAGTGTCGTTCTGCGACTATGAAAAAAAAATTTTACTTTACAAATCGTTCTTTATTGACAGACGCAGGAGTTTCACACAAGAAAATCTGCGGATGACCTTCCTTACATGCTTTTTACAATATTAATTAATATATCCAGATACCTTAAGGCTTTTTATATGTGTGTCAATTGCAATTGAACATTGCTAAACGACAAATATGTAAACAAATAAATAAAATACTGTAACAGCCGTTCAATAAGATTTCTACGAAACTGAGCAATTATTTTATTTTCGTTTAATTTGTTTTTGTTAATTGTGGTGCTTATTTCTTACATTTTCGTGTTTACTTGTTTGCTTATTTTTTGTTTTATTTTGCTTATAAGTCCGGAGTCTAAGATAGCGTATGTTTTATTATAAGCATCTTTACAAACAGAATATTCTTGTCACAACGTTAGCAACGATTACCAAAGTTTCTTGTAATGATTTAATTGAAGTCAGTGGTATGTTCGTGTCAACAGAAGATCTATTTATTTATCAAGAATTATCGTTTTACTGTATTGGAGTTAGTTCGTGTCAATAGAAGATCTATTTATTTATCAAGAATTATCGTTTTACTGTATTGGAGTTAGTAAAACTTGGAAAAAGACCTGCTGCTATGCACTATCATTGTTTGAAGAGGGAGTCAAATTTTGTGAGACGTAATCGTTTTTTTTTTTTTTAATTTTCATGTGAAAAGTAGGCTTACTGAAAGTTTTTACAATACCCTCAAATTTATTTCATATTTCTTCTAAAATTCTATAAGATTTTCTTTGTAATTATTTGTAAATTAATAAATTCACATCCATGAATAAATAAAAATGAACAGAATATTTAATAGCAGGTAGTCCATTTTGACAACAGTGAATTCTTTTAGCAAATCTAGCTCCACTTAAAAATAGAATTACATCGAAATATTCGGGAAGATCTAAACACATTTCATATAAGCATTCCTATAAATATAGGAATCACTGAAAATGGAACTTACAATGGACGACATTTATTAGAAATAAATACAAAACGATAGGAAGAGAGGAAGACGGAGCTTTTACAGCTGGTGGTGAGATTTGGATGTGTGAAGACGAACCACGGGTCAAAACAATGGATGAAAAATACCAACATACTTTGTGATATTCAAAAAATTACATAATTAATTAAAGTCTTCCAAAATTTCTGCTGCTTTATTTTGAATTAAATTTTGTTTTCTCGTAAAAATATATTATTATAAACATATTAGATCCATATAAATTTTCTTAATTATTCTAATTGCGTTAGGAAATGATATTTTCGTACACGGTGTTTGTCTTTACTTATTAAGTGCCAGTATGGTACTTTATGAGATTGTGTGGGGGACGAAAAAATGTCTGTCCGTCTGTCTGTCTGTCCGTCCGTGCGTCTGTACGCACCATAAATCAAATACGCTTCTTCGGATTTTCATGAAACTTGGAAAACACATTTATAATGTCCATGGGAAGAACCCTATTGATATTGAACCAAATCGGTTCACCGGTAACGGAGTAATGCCCAATTTAGTGCCTATTTTTATAGATTACGGCGCTTTTCTAATAGAAAGGCGCCATAACTCAAGTACGCTATATCGGATTTCCATTAAACTTGGTATACGAATTTATGACATCCATGAAAAGTTCCCTATTGAATTTGAACCTAATCTGTTGTCCGGTACCGGAGTAAAACCCAATTTGGTGTCTATTTTAAAGGCGCAATAACTCAAATGCGCTTTATCGGATTTTATGATACTTCGTATACGCATTTATAATGTCCATGGGAAGACGTCTATTGATATTCGACCAAATCTGTTGTCCAGTACCGGAATAATCCCAAATTTAGTGCCTTTTATGTTAGTATATGAGAAGTCATCCCAGGAATCTGAATATTGATATGCTGCCAGAGAATTGTTCAAAACATACCGAACCAACTGTTATTTCCAGATTCAAGCCGGTCAATAGCACTTAGTAATTTTTTCCCACATAGAGAAATACATTTTTAAAAATAAGTTATGTACATGTTGCCAAGATATTACTAAATTCTTGTACGCCATCAAAGAATTTTGTTGCTAAGAGATCGTTCTTCATTTTCGGCGTGGATCAAAATTAGTAGTGATTTGAGAAACATTTCTGTTTCTCAAAAGCATATAAAATGGAATCTCCGAAGACTTCAACTTCCGAAACCACACTCACTAGGCTTAGAATTCAGGTATTTATAGCCTGTGGTTTTTGTCCTGGTTTCTTTTATAACTTCGGCATGAGTACTGTATTCTTGTGTGGGTATGCACCTGTGTTGATGTGGGTATTTAAATAATTTTATTTGTAATCTGGGAAGCGTATTTCTTGCGTGAAACACCCAAATTAGAAGATAAAGCGTATAATTTTAATAAAAAATATTGCTTCATTTAATATTAAAGAGCCCATTATATCCATGTAGGAGATAATGGTTTAAGAACTTCTGACTTTTATAGCCTATAACGTTATTTCAAACCGTATTTTGGAATGTTGCCTAATGGAATTAGTGCTTATGTAATTTTGGCACAACGTTTTTTATGAAGTTATTGGCCTAGCGGCGCGTCCCATGTTGTACTGTAGATACGTTTAAATTAACAAGTAATTTATTGATAGTCTACAGCAGAGGTACACAGAGTTCCTCGTATAACCCGCCGGCCGCGGAAGAGTTTGATCAGGTCCTTAGCGTAGAGAAAATGTTGATACGAGCGAACAAAGATAACATCAACCTGCATACATAAATGTAGTAGACCTGGTCCGGGATCGAACTCTCAATCTTGCGCACAGAAAGCCAGCACGATACTGACTGTACCAAAGCCGACTCACTTATTTGTCAACTGATGCAATCCAGAAGGAATAAGTTCAACAAAGGAAGACTTGTTCGGTTTATAACATCCTTGCAAACAAATATACTGAAAATCAGAGTTTGAGCACAAAGATATCTGCGTTTGAGACTATGAGAATGTTTGGAGAATCCATGTTATTACATCTGTTTCTTGGAGCATTGTAAATATAAATAAAATCGCTAAGAAGTTCACACAAAATTAACCTAAAATGGCGCAATGAAATAATGTGTGTTCACAGAATCGACTGCTCAGGGGGAGGGAATCGTTGGGTCACGTGGTGCAAGCAAGGGCTGAAACTTGATGGTGGTCTATATGGTGATCAGCAAATAATTAGCTTTAATGAAATTAGATTAGACCATGTACCGTATTTTTATTGAATATCCAAAATTGGATTAAAACCTATTTCGCCCGAAGGTATATTAGGGTTAGAGATAATGAAAAAATGAGTTAACAATAGTTATTTATGAAACAAGTGGCGAAAACGAGATTTTCTATGTTCGCGAAACGAGCCCGTAAGAGCGTGTGTAGCAATCCTACGAGCAAACTAAAACCATTTTACCATGTGTAACATACAATATGTTTTAGACAGACATTAATATTTGTGAAATATAAATTTTATTGCGTGCCGTGCAGCGATATTGGGAACTTCCAGCCGTCCTGCCACCTAGTATGCACTTGTGCAGCAAGGCTTTGATTTTCTGGTGCATGGCTCCCAACATATTATGGGATGGAGTGGACAACGCTTTTCAGCGACCAAGGATTACCAAAATATGTTTTCTTATCGAGGCTTGTGTTCACGGAATGACAGTGATGAAATTAACTGCTTTACTAGAAATTCTTATAAGATAGAAGAATAATTTCTTTAACATTTAATGTTGTTAATTGTTTTTATTTGTGTTATTTTTTATGCATAAGTAACTTAATCGTTTTAGAACTTATTTTTGAAGCACTATGCCATAACAAGGTAAGTAAAAAACATTTGAAACTTTGTTCACGACTTATATTAATGACTATCTTAAAAGACCCGGCGTCGCCCGGGTTTTGTATTTTGTAATTGGAAATTAGCTTATGAAGGATTTTAAATTTTAAATTCTAGGTCCTTATATAGGCATTTATAATTTGAAATAGGATGAACGACTTATTACACTCAAACTATTCCCCCAGAAAACGCTTGATATAGTTTTTTATGGCTCATAGAGGATCTAGAATGTTGCATCCCATCGCTTGTACAGTGCACAGCAAGCCTGGTAGAGGTTTAAATAAGAAGAAACAGAAATTCCTGTAACATAAAATTGTAATATCGAGGCGGGAAATTTCCGACTCTTATGTTACCATAAAGCATTATCACTTTCATACTTTTCTCTCCAAAAACCTGCGATATAGGCCTAATATAATAATATACACATTACCATACCTCGTTTTGTTTTCTCTATGTCCAGGGTAGAGAAAGTTATGTGATTCCATTATTTTAGTGGATTTCATTCTGTAATATTTATTTATAACATGAATTATTTTGATAACTTCTCTTATTTGTCAAAATTGCATTTCATTTGTTTTTTCCAAGCCCACCTGATACCATTTGGCAACAATATATTCTGTGATTTGGAATTGATAATTCTATGTAAAAAGGGATTAAGTATTTTCAAAAACATTTAATTTTTGGCATTTAGAATCAGAATTTTTCAAAATCCTTTCTTAGTGAGCACCTACATTATGAAACGAAGGTACTGTCAAAATTCCAAGTCTCTACCTGTTATAGTTTAGGCTGTACGTTGATTCCTGTCATTCAGTCAATCAGTCAGTCAGTCATTCATTCAGTCAGTCAGGACAAAGCCTTTTATATATAAAGAGATACTACAGAAACCTCTACATGCAGGCACAAATTTGGATTTACGCAATTGGCTATGCAATATATGAGTGTTCAAGGTAAGTGTATATGCATTGATTTTATTTAGGCGCGCAACATAACCCAGGTAAATTGACTTTCCTTCATATTGAATATATCTTTATATCTTCAGTTATCATTGATTTAAACTAAGGAAGTATATATTTCTGGGAGTCAATACCCTGGAGAGATTTCTCAATACTTGACATGAGTACTTTAAGAAGAGTTCGTTTTAATACATTTTAGAACTGTTTATTCGGGTTAATCTCAACGACATATTCCACCATCAATTTCACTCACTTAAACTAAGTCACATATCACAGATTTATTGCTAGCACATTATTTGCTAATATTGACAAATATGATACCATATTACTCAATTATAAATATTATATAGGCCCTTTCACAGACATTCAAGAATTCTAAGAAGAGGTTAATTGCTATTTATGTATCGAGTAGGCAAAGCATAGCTTTAGCCAAAAACATGGGATGTAGACTTTTACAGCTTATTCCTTCGGTAGAACAATAAACTTTCAACAACAAAAAATATTCATCGTCCTAGTTTCTTCTGCTTAAGCAACTTGTCTCTTTCCGATCTCCCTGGGGCGGGTCTTTTGAATATATTAGGTAATTCTCCCCTCTGTGTCTACTCCTCAATAACTTGCACGAAACTGTGTTCTTCGAGCTACGAGTTCTGCCCAACCATGTCTATATGATTATTAGGTGTTAGGTTATATAGAAGTTGAATTTCATCACTAAATGTGTCCTTCATTCCCTTTTCATTTATCTCGGTATTGTCTGAAAAATTTTCTCTGTAGGTCTACCTTGTTCTGAGTTTTTTGTTCTGAATTGTCGAAAAACGAATCCAGTTTCGCATCTACAGAGCACTACTCATAATATAATTGTTTTACATAACCCAAATTTCAGCTCATGATACAGCAGCGGAGGAGATAGCAGCTCATGATAGAGCAGCGGAGGAGATAGCAGTTCATGATAGAGCAGCGGAGGAGATAGCAGCTCATAATAGGGCAGCGGAGGAGATAGCAGCTCATGATAGAGCAGCGGAGGTGATAACAGCTCATCTTACAGAAGCGGAGGAGATAGCAGCTCATGATAGAGCAGCGGAGGAGATAGCAGCTCATGATACAGCAGCGGAGGAGATAGCAGCTCATAATAGAGCAGCGGAGGAGATAGCAGCTCATGATCGACCAGCGGAGGAGATAGCAGCTCATAATAGAGCAGCGGAGGAGATAGCAGCTCATAACAGAGCAGCGGAGGAGATAGCAGCTCATAATAGAGCAGCGGAGGTGATAACAGCTCATCTTACAGAAGCGGAGGAGATAGCAGCTCATGATAGAGCAGCGGAGGTGATAACAGCTCATCTTACAGCAGCGGAGGAGATAGCAGCTCAAGATAGAGCAGCGGAGGAGATAGCAGCTCATGATAGAGCAGCGGAGGTGATAACAGCTAATCTTACAGAAGCGGAGGAGATAGCAGCTCATAATAGAGCAGCGGAGGAGATAGCAGCGCATGATACAGCAGCGGAGGAGATAGCAGCTCATAATAGAGCAGCGGAGGAGATAGCAGCTCATGATACAGCAGCGGAGGAGATAGCAGCTCATAATAGGGCAGCGGAGGAGATAGCAGCTCATGATAGAGCAGCGGAGGTGATAACAGCTCATCTTACAGAAGCGGAGGAGATAGCAGCTCATGATAGAGCAGCGGAGGAGATAGCAGCTCATGATAGAGCAGCGGAGGAGATAGCAGCTCATAATAGAGCAGCGGAGGAGATAGCAGCTCATGATCGAGCAGCGGAGGAGATAGCAGCTCATAATAGAGCAGCGGAGGAGATAGCAGCTCATAATAGAGCAGCGGAGGAGATAGCAGCTCATAATAGAGCAGCGGAGGTGATAACAGCTCATCTTACAGAAGCGGAGGAGATAGCAGCTCATGATAGAGCAGCGGAGGTGATAACAGCTCATCTTACAGAAGCGGAGGAGAAAGCAGCTCATAATAGAGCAGCGGAGGTGATAACAGCTCATCTTACAGCAGCGGAGGAGATAGAAGCTCATGATAGAGCAGCGGAGGAGATAGCAGCTCATGATACAGCAGCGGAGGAGATAGCAGCTCATAATAGGGCAGCGGAGGAGATAGCAGCTCATGATAGAGCAGCGGAGGTGATAACAGCTCATCTTACAGAAGCGGAGGAGATAGCAGCTCATAATAGAGCAGCGGAGGAGATAGCAGCTCATAATAGAGCAGCGGAGGAGATAGCAGCTCATGATACAGCAGCGGAGGAGATAGCAGCTCATAATAGGGCAGCGGAGGAGATAGCAGCTCATAATAGGACAGCGGAGGAGATAGCAGCTCATGATAGAGCAGCGGAGGTGATAACAGCTCATCTTACAGAAGCGGAGAAGATAGCAGCTCATGATACAGCAGCGGAGGAGATAGCAGCTCATGATAGAGCAGCGGAGGTGATAAAAGCTCATCTTACAGACGCGGAGGAGATAGCAGCTCTTAATAGGGCAGCGGAGGAGATAGCAGCTCATGATAGAGCCGCGGAGGTGATAACAGCTCATCTTACAGCAGCGGAGGAGATAGCAGCTCATGATAGAGCAGCGGAGGAGATAGCAGCTCATGATACAGCAGCGGAGGAGATAGCAGCTCATAATAGAGCAGCAAAGGAGATAGCAGCTCATAATAGGGCAGCGGAGGAGATAGCAGCTCATGATAGAGCAGCGGAGGTGATAACAGCTCATCTTACAGAAGCGGAGGAGATAGCAGCTCATGATAGAGCAGCGGAGGAGATAGCAGCTCATGATAGAGCAGCGGAGGTGATAACAGCTCATCTTACAGAAGCGGAGGAGATAGCAGCTCATGATAGAGCAGCGGAGGAGATAGCAGCTCATGATACAGCAGCGGAGGAGATAGCAGCTCATAATAGGGCAGCGGAGGAGATAGCAGCTCATGATAGAGCAGCGGAGGTGATAACAGCTCATCTTACAGAAGCGGAGGAGATAGCAGCTCATAATAGGGCAGCGGAGGAGATAGCAGCTCATGATAGAGCAGCGGAGGTGATAACAGCTCATCTTACAGCAGCGGAGGAGATAGCAGCTCATGATAGAGCAGCGGAGGAGATAGCAGCTCATGATACAGCAGCGGAGGAGATAGCAGCTCATAATAGAGCAGCAAAGGAGATAGCAGCTCATAATAGGGCAGCGGAGGAGATAGCAGCTCATGATAGAGCAGTGGAGGTGATAACAGCTCATCTTACAGAAGCGGAGGAGATAGCAGCTCATGATAGAGCAGCGGAGGAGATAGCAGCTCATGATAGAGCAGCGGAGGTGATAACAGCTCATCTTACAGAAGCGGAGGAGATAGCAGCTCATGATAGAGCAGCGGAGGTGATAACAGCTCATCTTTCAGCAGCGGAGGAGATAGCTGCTCATGATAGAGCAGCGGAGGAGATAGCATCTCATAATAGGGCAGTTGAGGAGATAGCAGCTCATGATAGAGCAGCGGAGGAGATAGCAGCTCATGATAGAGCAGCTGAGGAGATAGCAGCTCATGATAGAGCAGCGGAGGTGATAACAGCTAATCTGACAGCAGCGGAGGAGATAGCAGCTCATGATAGAGCAGCGGAGGAGATAGCAGCTCATGATACAGCAGCGGAGGAGATAGCAGCTCATAATAGGGCAGCGGAGGAGATAGCAGCTCATGATAGAGCAGCGGAGGTGATAACAGCTCATCTTACAGAAGCGGAGGAGATAGCAGGTCATAATAGGGCAGCGGAGGAGATAGCAGCTCATGATAGAGCAGCGGAGGTGATAACAGCTCATCTTACAGCAGCGGAGGAGATAGCAGCTCATGATACAGCAGCGGAGGAGGTAGCAGCTCATAATAGAGCAGCAAAGGAGATAGCAGCTCATAATAGGGCAGCGGAGGAGATAGCAGCTCATGATAGAGCAGCGGAGGTGATAACAGCTCATCTTACAGAAGCGGAGGAGATAGCAGCTCTTGATAGAGCAGCGGAGGAAATAGCAGCTCATGATAGAGCAGCGGAGGTGATAACAGCTCATTTTACAGAAGCGGAGGAGATAGCAGCTCATGATAGAGCAGCGGAGGTGATAACAGCTCATCTTTCAGCAGCGGAGGAGATAGCAGCTCATGATAGAGCAGCGGAGGAGATAGCAGCTCATAATAGGGCAGCTGAGGAGATAGCAGCTCATGATAGAGCAGCGGAGGAGATAGCAGCTCATGATAGAGCAGCTGAGGAGATAGCAGCTCATGATAGAGCAGCGGAGGAGATATGTGCTCATAATAGAGCAGCGGAGGAGATAGCAGCTCATAATAGGGCAGCGGAGGAGATAGCAGCTTATGATAGAGCAGCGAAGGTGAAAGCAGCTCAGGATAGAGCAGGATGGAGTGGTTATAAGAATTTAAGAAAAATGATATTGAGAAAAATCTTCAGTTTTCATGTACGGTTCCAACAACTAAGGCCTTTAACCAAACAAGTTTGCAAATTTTTGTAATGTTTCTATCAACATTGTACACCTTAAAATAAAAAGTAATTTGATGAATGTGGAAGTTCTTTTATTTTAGTGTAATGAATTAGCTTCGTTGTTAAACAGCTTTGTAGTTGACACCTAAATTACGGCAAGAGTCAAAATTTTCAACCATAATATTACTCTATATAAGCTTAATTTTTTATCGTTTGGAAGATGCCCGGCTTTTTCAATCCACTTCCAGAACAGAATCATTGATCAAAACGTAGGATAGAATAACTCTGTAAAAGTATATAATGCTGATCAGCAATCCTAGGAATGTTTGTAGGCTAAAAAAACAAATATGTATTTACATAGAAATCCTAGAACTGCTGATCAGCGTTTACAGCAATGTCGCATCAATATTAAATCATTCTGCCAGTTTTGATTTCTATCTATATCCTAGAATAGTAATATTCATGGAATAATTTCGTATTACTATATACGCAAACTTATTGGAGTAATTATAACAAGGTACAGAACAGTGCTATCAGAACATAAATTCATTAGCTCAGTCTTTAGGTAACCTCTGAGTATAACCTCGAATGTATAGTTATTTGACTGTCATCTTAGCATCTTCGCCATTTTAATATTCCCTCTCTACATTCCGAGTATTCAGACATTAAGTCACCCCTTTTATTGCTACTAATTTGTATACGGTTCGTGGCCTACTGTGCCCTATGGAACATTACGTAAGAGGCAGTTATAAATAAACTTACAAAGTATAAAATAGTGGTGTTAAACGGGCATGCACTACCATGTGTGATGAGAATAATGTTATTAATTAAGATGCATTTACAACGCTAGTTAGGTGATGTAATGCTTTGGATTGAAAATTAATAGACTCGGCACTCGATATCCCGGCAGTTCGGATTACTCGGCAACCAAGATGGGAAAAATAAAATCAAGTAAACTGATGTAAGCATGTGCCAGAATGGTTTTCTTTAATCAGTGATGATTGCAATTATAATATGCATAAAATAAGTTATTTTTGTAATCGATTTCCGAATTAACCTCCACACCGATTCATTAAGCAGGGCTTACGGAGAAACAAAGGTCTGAAGATTGATAAGCATTTGTGAAGGAATGTATGGAGAGTGTTATTTGTCAAACTTACCTGTATTGCAACTTCCAAAGCCGTATATGAACACTGTAAAACAATATGCTGCCATGAGAATTGATTTGCATTTGATAAACTCTTTCTAATATATTACCATAAAACAGGCACTAAATTGGGCACTACTCCGGTACAGGTTAACCTCTATGGTCCCATGTCAATAGGCTTCTTCCCATGGACGTTTTAAAAGCGTATACCAAGTTTCATGAAAAACCGATAAAGCGTATTTAAGTTATTGCGCGTGCAGACACACGGACGGACAGACAGACAAACAAACAGAGGGACAGACATTTTCCCGATCTGGAGGTTAACTCGGAAATCGATTACAACAATGAATAAACAAATGCATTCTGGCACTTGGTTACATCAGTTTGCCTGATTTTATTTGTTTTATGTTATTGACAAATCACTTCAATATTTAAGTAAAGCTGCAATTATGATTTTAATAATCTTCTTCTAATGCATAATGAAACTTAACAATTACCAGATCGCTGCAACACTTTTGAAATCATGCTGGAACTAAATAGAAATACTTATGCTTCTCAACAGATAATTATGACATAAACTAGCATTACAAAATTTCACTCCACTTATTATTTTCGTTCGATGATATTCATTTTAATTGCATAAGAGGTAAACGTTTTCCAAGAGACATAACATATCCTCACGACAGATGCTTTGAGATTTCCATTTATTTTCATCTTTAAAGGCATTTACAGGGAACAACAATAGCCGTGTGCTTTATCTGCAAAGAGAACATAAATAAGGAAAAGAGTGGTAAAGTACTTGAACGACTCCATTAACAAGTAAGTTGAGGAATTTAGAAGCAATTCCCTGGTGTAAACGTTGAATAAAGACGGAGCTACAAGTAACATGTCTTGTACTTGTCAATCAGCAGAATATATTCTCCCTTTAACTATTTTATTACAAACTAAGAAAACGAAGAGACCCATAAATCATCCTCTTTAACAAAGTAGATATCTACATTTCATTATCTTTGTTTAATTTTAAACACTTTTCTAAATATGTAATACTGGAATTTACATTAGGCCAATAAGTAATTCCGTTCACAATTATTGTGTAGTAATCTTCTAAGTAAATTAAACTGTAAATTCATGTTATATATATTTTTAAGAAAAGTACTTCTGAGTGCTTATAATTGTGTCCATTTATAATTAGGCTTCCAGAAAATGTGTCATGGTCTGTCACGTCATTTACTGTTTTATTTTAGAGTGTTAAATGATGAAAAATCTACATTCGGGTAAAAATGACTCGTATATTTTTTCACTCGCACTGCTGTTCTGAAGTACTAAGTCTAATGCTAAAATTTGAAATACAGTAGGCCTACAATGAAACGTGAAAATAAAAAATGTTCCCCTATCAAGTTCACTCTTAATACAATTTTTTCCCCTTCAACTTTAGTTTCCCGCTATTATTTTATTTTCCCAAGAATGTAATAGAAAAGTTCCGCCAGAAGTGGCCTTCACAGTCATCCAGAAAGCAAAACACAAGACTAACAAGAAATGGAAATAGTATTATTAGGCTATGTCTTATTCGAACGCGCACACACAGGAGAATGGAGAAGCATTTGCCTACAGTCAATGTTGAATGGGATTAATTCAACATCCTTCTGGGAATAGAAGTAGAAACCGCAGGAAAGTTATGCAACCAGAACCCTCTTTTAATGCAGTTCAAAATTTGAAATATAGACCGATATTCAACAATTTATTTATAGTCTTTTTTACTGCTAGTGCCATAATTAGAGAGGGGAAAAAAGAAGTGGACATGTTCGGTGTTAACAACATAGCCTATTATAATAATTACTTTATTATTCTGTAGAGTCGGCATCAATATAAAAGCGATTACTATAGGCTAGTCTACGTAAAAAGTGAAATGTTCCCTATACAAGCCATGGAGGTCCTAAGGGTTCCAGGATATTGAGGCTCCCATATTTTTAGACAGGTGGCACATGAAGGTGGTAAGGTTGTCAGCCTTACATACTGCCGCCTTTACCCCCAAGATTGCTACCGGTACACATTTCTATTGGAGGCTGAGTCGACCCCAGAGCCATAATACCAACAGAAGGATTAGCCAATTGAAGAATTCCAACGACCTTATCGGAGATCGAATCCGCAACCTTCCGGTTTGTAGCGCACAGCCTAGACCACCCATCAGTCTACGTGCGTAAATAAAATAAACACGTGCGTAAATAAAATAAACACGTGCGTAAATAAAATAAATATTTTAAAGGAATATTTCCTATTATCCTTTGACTATCATAAATGGCATCATATATTACACATTTACATAATATGTAAAATCTGACATAAGTTTATAGACTACTAGCTTAAAAGGCCCGGCGTCGCTCGGGTTTTGTATTTTGTAAATGCGAAAATAACTTATGAAGGACTTTCGATTTTCAAACTCGAGGTCTTTAAGGTCTTTATATAGGTATTTAGAATTTGAAATGGGGAAGAACGACTTATCACACACAAACTATTTCCTCAGAAAATGCTAGATAAGCTACAGCTTATTATAGCTTATAGCAGATCCCCGCGGCTTCGCCAACAATAATTAATAGGAAGATTATAAATTAAGAGCAAAATAATTAAACTATTATATTTACTAACACTTTGCACACGAAACATTCATAGGTCTAAATTAACGATTGATAGGCCTAATTAATGAAACAACTGTAAATCCGGCTTTGAAGTGAATTCCACGATTAGAAAGCGCAGCATGGGAAAAATAACCTCAGATTCGTGTTCCCTGGCCTAAAAAAACCCTGCATAATGTTTGTCCATTTAGGGCTATATTCACTATTCTTCTTCCGTCTAGGGTGAAAATTTCATCTGTCTGCGTGCCTTGACATTATAAACAAATGATTCGGCCATGGTGGGCTTACAAAATTCGAACGATCGCGATGCTTTTATTTCCAAGGTATGACGAATGTAGGCAAAGTCATCTGCAATTGATTTGACAACTGAAAACTGATGTTTCGAAAGCGCAAGAAATGTACGTCTCAATCCCGTTTTCACTCATAACTCGCGAACCAAAGCTAAAATTAAAAATGTAGCATGCCTTCGCGGGAATGTATTCAACAACTTCCCAAAGTTTCATGATGATCGGATGAATGACATAGTAATGCATAAAGGACAGACACACATACATTCATTTTTATGTAGGCTATGTAGAAGATCTATATAGATTACCCGTCGAGCGTTGCTGCAATCTCAGAAGATTATGAGAATTGAAATCGATTAAACTCACGATGAAAAAAATGTGTGTAAATGTATTTGACAGACAGACATATATTCGTTTTTATTTATATAGATGAAGAATGGAATAAGCCTACTGAGGCCATAGTTTCTATATTCATTTGTCCAGACTAATAATTCCGTTACATTTCAGGCACATTTAACGACCATACATAAGAGATTTTACTTATGATTACATATAGAAATGTTGTAGCCTGGACCCCGAACTAAGCAACTTCCCGGAATTTTCTGTAAACCATCTTTCATAAGAAGCATATTCCACGTTAAATAAATATTTAATATTACCTTATCATCACCTTATCATTAACTTCTCTGGCGTTTATAATAACATGAGATATCCATTGCCTTCCAAAGCGATCGCGATGCTATTGTTTCCAAAGTATGACAAAAATAGACAAAGCCTTCTGCAATTGATTTGACAACTGAAATGAATAACTGATGCTTCGAAAGCGTAAAAAATGCACGTTTTCTTGCCGTTTTTCACTCATAACTCGCGAACGAAGGCTAAAATTAAAAATGTAGTGTGACAGAAACCTTCCCGGGAATGTACCCAACAACTTCCCAAAGTTTCATGGCGATCGGATGAATGGTGTAGTAATGCATAAAGGACACACACACACACTCACATACATTCATTTATATATATATATAGATAATACAAAATAGAAATTTGCATAATCCAGACATCTGACTTTTACCATAAATTTTCCTATTAGTACTATACACATTTTTACAAAACTCTTCGTTAGAATTATCTTCGGCTCATCCCATTCTTATAATCCCTCCTGATATGTAGAATGAATTGAAATTATTCTAATATTTTTCCGTCGATTTCTGCAGGAGGAGTTGCAGCAGTATAAGCATGAAAACAGAAATTTGAGACACACAGAAGTCAGGTACGAGGTCAGGATGCGCCTAATGACCCATCATTACTACCTGACTCACTCGCTTGGACCACCGTGACATTAAAATAATTAATAGCGACCTCTGTAACAATTGAATTGAATAGCATTCTTGTTCTCGCCACAGTGGAGAATCATAATTTCAATATTCCATCAGTCACATCACTCAACATCTCTATTATAACTTTATGGTGCATCTAAATTCGGTCCCTAATAGAAGTCGTGGCAACAGAGTAAAGAGACTAGTTGGAAGAGGAAAGTAATCAGCTGGGAAATACGATGCGAAATCTTTTAGATTAATGCTTCGAACCTAGGATACGCTACAATGAAAACAAAATACTTTAATTCAATGTGCAAGTTGGATGTATATAGGCTATGGCTATTTAATGACGGCGGTATACTGTATACGTGGAATGACGGGGTGTGCCCAGGTATACCCTTATGATTCTCCTTTTTGAACAAAAAAAATTGAAAATAACATAAAATTAAAGCTAAAAGCAGTCAACATAAAATCAGGTAGCCCAAACCGATGTAAAAAAGTGACAGAATGCTTTTGTTTAATCAGAGATAATTGGAATTATGATATGCAGAAGATAATCGATTGTAACCGATTTCCGAGTTAAGCTCCAGATCGATTCATTAAGCACGGCTTACGTAAAAACAAAGGTCTAAAGTTTGATAAGCATATGTGAAGGAATGTGTGGGTAGTGTTACTTGTAAAAATAACTGTACTGCAACTTCCAAAGTCATATATGAACACTGTAAAAAATATGTTGTCATGAGAACTAATTTGCATTTGATAAATTCTTTCTAATATATTACCATAAAATATGCACTAAATTGGACATTACTCCGGTACCGGTCAATCGATTTTGTCCAATGTCAATAAGTTTCTTCCCGTGGACATTATAAATGAGTATACCAAGTTTCACGAAAATCCGATAAAGCGTACTTGAGTTATCGCGCGTATAAACTCACGGACGGACAGACAGACAGACATTTTCCCGTCCCCCACAATCTCATAACGTACCACTCTGGCATTTAATAAAGCACAGTTGGCTATGTGCATAATAATCTCAAGCACCATAACTCACATGTGGCAGGGTTCTCACTCACTGAAAGAGAAGCATAAGTTTAACTTAAAAAAATTAATATTCACTTACCGTAAGTTAAAAATACTTGTTTCTCTATTAAAACTGGTAACCTTGTTAACAAAAAACTTAACGAGCGTTAAGTCCTCTCCCCTCAAAACCCAGGCTGTAGTAGTAGAAATGAGTGAACCGTGATTCAGAACATAGGCGTACCGAGGGGGGGGGGGGGTTGGGGGTTTGAATCCCCCCATTGATTAAAAAAAGGAAAATTGTATAATTTTTTAAAGTCTGCCCATAAATTACTTAATACGAGTATAAAGCGTGGGAAGCTTAAAACTCGTTATTTTGCGTCTTAATTTTTAAAATTTTCCGGGGTAACCCCCGGAAGCTTAAAACTCGTTATTTTGTGTCTTGATTTTTATGGATGTTATAACCCCCCCCCCCATATGGTCGGCCTGGTTACGCCTATGATTCAGAATACTGAGGAGAAGAAGGAATCGCCAAATCAGTGCGTTCGAGAATGATTCGTTCATTATGGCCGACTCGTTTACGGTTCGCACTCGTTCACGACTATCAAGACTGCTGTAGAAGTAAGAAGTGGTTTTTACTCTGTATTGTTAAGTAAATCTAAATTGATTTATGTTGCAAGAAAATGGATCGTTTTGTAGTGAATCAGAACAAAGACGCCTACCATTGGAATAAAGGCCGAGGAAGACGGTCGACAGCGCTATTTCTTTTTATCCTTAACTTGGCACACCCTAATGAATAGTTCTAGTTACTCCTATGATGTACTGCAACTTAGGTGTGACCGTCGCCGGTGTGCCAGAATTTTGTATTGCAGGAGCTCTTTCATAGCCTGTAAACCTATAGACAAGGGCCTGTGACGCTTATGCACACATAAATTCCATGACCTAGGCCGGAATTGAACCCACGACAGTGAGCACAGAAATCATTCGGTATTTTGGATGTGGCTATAATAATATCTTTAAAAATTTCAACATTTATATAATCCCTTACACATTATTGCATCTTACCTAGAAATTAAAACTGCAGCATTAATTATGTAAAATTGAACTGAAAAAGTTACTTTCCGCAATTAAAAGTTGGTATAAGCCTGGTCTGTAATGTCGTTTGCGTACAAGAGTGGGGCTTTCATGAAACATACGGTGCAGCATGAATCAACATCTGAAAAAATATCCATGATTGAAAGAATACAATCTATGTGATTTCCAATAAACTTTGAAACGATGACAATAACATTACAAGATTTTGTACTGTGTAGGCTACAACTGTGATATGTGCTCTTTTATTAATAAATAATATATTGATGAAAATGTCTTATCAAATATCAATACTGGTTTAATGATTTTCGGATAACCTTCCCGCACTTTCGCGCTCCGAAATTTCATCAACATTCCTTGAACTAGAGTACGTAGGCCTACTTACATAATCAGTCTTTACTATTTGCTAGTCACGTTGCATATTTATTCAATTTTATTGTATGTAAGCTTACACTTTATATTTTTTGAGGTATTAATACGTTTGTTCTTACGTTTTACTAAGTATGATTTGGTTAAGTATTCTCTGTGTATTAAATGAGATGTAGTGATTAGTAGAGACCGGATGTTAGGCAAAATGCCTATTCTTAATCGTTATAGATATAATAAAAATTACTTAATAGAAGTTCAAGATACTATCCTTAGAGCTGTTTTTCATAAAGTTAACTCTGCCTATTTTTGCCTATTTCAACTTATAATGCCTATAAATGCCTATTTCCGCTTTTCCGAAGAAAAAACAGCATTTTATTGAAAATTTACATAAAAATTAGTGAAATCCATGCAATTTGTATCTCATGGGTTAATGACATTACTTAAATTTGCTTACACCCACTGTCAGATGCCTTAATAAATTATAATAATTTATTAAAAGACATAGGAATGATTCTTATTGGTGAAAACAGTGTTTCAATTGATATTGATCCACAAATTCTTCCACTCTACAAGTACGCTCCGATAACGTCCGTAGGAGTGGAAAGGTCGTTTTCGGTACTAAAAAATGTACTGTCTGATAGGAGGCATAACCTATGAGTAGAACATTTGAAAAAGTATTTTGTTATTACGTGCAATCAATGATGTTTGTTAATGATTGGCAAAAGGTGTTTGTAAAGGTAATATTGTGCGTCGAATGTGGTACCGGTACAGTGATCTAATGAAATGAACAATATTGTTTATACAGTGTTTCGGTTAGATCCATCTGTATTATGTGTATGGGGTAGGCCTATGTTACTTTGATTAAATACTACATGATTTAAATGTTTTATTTCAATTAGTAACAAGAGACATCCAGAATGAGTTCATATTTTTCGACCTGCTGTCTCCTTTTGCATGCAACTGTAAATGTTTTAGCACTTATTTTGACAGTTTTAGTGCCTACTTTACCTGCCTATTTTGCAATTTTTAAGTGCCTTTTTGCCTGCTTATTTTGAACTTTTTAAGTGCCTAACGTCTGGTCTCTAGTGATTAGTTTTCTTCTCTCTTGAATTAGACCAATGCATGATGCAAGGAGGAACGGCTTATATCAATCCGAGTACATTATGTAAGCCTAAGGGAGTTATCTATATTAATAAAAGGAAGTGTCTGTCCTCCGTCTGTCTGTCTGTCTGTCCTCCGTCTGTCCTTCTGTCTGTCCGCGATGCCCAGCGAAATCTACTCAACGCAGAGATCTGAAATTTTATAAGTAGGCGGACTAAAGGGTCGGAATGTGAACCTCGAAGCCGGAATTTTAATTTTCGCCTCCGTTCGTGAGTTATGAGTGAAAAACTGGCAGAAAACGTGCATTTTTTTGCGTTTTAGAAGCATCAGTTTCAGTAATAAATTTCAATATCAAATAACTTACAGATGGCTTTGGCTATTTTTGTCAACATACCTCATAGCCTACCTTGAAAATAAAAGCAACGCGATCGCTTGATTTTGTAAGTCCATCCTAGACGATTCATTTGTTAAGAGTGTCAAGGCCCACAGACATATGACATTTTCAACCTACACGGAAGAAGGATAATCAACCCTAAATATGGTCAAACATTGTTCGATTTGAACGAAACTCACTATACAGGGGTTTTCTGGGCCAAGGAACTCGAATCTGAGGTCGCTTTTACCAGGGGACGCTACCTAATCGTGGAATGCACTCCACGTGATTTAGGTGTTAATAATTATAATTTGAAATAATTATCGCTGGGGAAGCCGCGGGCACATGCGGGCACATGCTGTTTGTCTGTCTGTCCACGATGCCCATCGAAATCTACTGAACGCAAAGATCTGAAAATTTAAAGATAGATGGACTGAAAGGTGGGCGAATGCACCTCGAAGCCGAATTTTTAATTTTAGCTTTCGTTCGCGAGTTATGAGTAAAAAACTGGCAGAAAACGTGATTTTAGCGCTGTCGAAGCATCAGATTTCAGTAATACATTTCAATGTCAAATCAATTGCAGTTGGCTTTGGCTATTTTTGTCATACCGTGGAAATAAAAGCATCGCGATCGCTTGAATGTTGTAAGCCCACGCTGGTCGATTCATTTGTTTAGAATGTCAAGGCCCGTAGACATATGAAATTTTCAACCTACACGGAAGAGGGATAATCAACATAGACCTAAATATGGTTAAACATCGTTCGATTTGGACGAAACTCACTATACACGGATTTTCTGGGCCAAGGAACTCGAATCTGAGATAGCTTTTACCAGGCAACGATATCTAATCGTGGTATGTAATTCACGTGATTTAGGTGTTAATAAAATAATGATTTAACTATTATGCTCTTAATTTTTAATTCTTGAAATAATTATCGCGGGCGATCGCTTGATTTTGTAAGTCCATCCTGGACGATTCATTTGTTTAGAATATCAAGGCCCGAAGACATATGAAATTTTCAACCTACACGGAAGAGGGATAATCAATATAGGCCTAAATATGGTCAAACATTGTTCGATTTGGACGAAACTCACTGTACAGGGGTTTTCTGGGCCAAGGAACTCGAATCTGAGGTCGCTTTTACCAGGCGACGCTATCTAATCGTGGTATGTAGTCCACGTGATTTAGGTGTTAATAAATATAATGATTTAACTATTATGCTCTTAATTTTTAATTTTTGAAATAATTATCGCGGGCGAAGCCGCGGGCACATGCTAGTAATTAAGATAAATTTACATTTTGTTATAGGTGGATATTCTTCGTATAAAGGTTAAATCACTGGGCACCTTCGATGAGTTATTTCAAGTTGTGTGGAGTACATTCAGTGTGTTGTCTCCAAGTTTTTCACTGATAAGTAACAATCATGTGTTCACAATGATGGAGCAATTCCTTGAAGCGCAAAAATCGATGGGCGAGTTTCGAATGCCCAATTCTTAGTCTAGTAATCTCTATTTTTCCTTCCTGGGTAACATGTGAACTGAAAAGATACTTATAATTAGGATTAGAATGTTTACGACATGTATTTTTATCCTGACCTCCGTTTTCGCTGCAAACTCAAATTAAACATGAATTGCGCATTTTTATCCTAATCAGACCATTTTATTTTGCATATAAAGTAATATTTTGGTCATTTTTATGGTCTTGGACACGTTTCGGTCATTGGCCTATCAGACCGTTTTATTTTGCATACAAAGTCATATTTTGGTCATTTTTATGGTCTTGGACATGTTTCAGTCATAGGTCTATCTATAATTTAATTTTATATTTCAGTTATAAATTCAGTTATAGTGCAGTATGTGCACTAAATTGTCGTCTTAATTTTTTCCGAAACATTTTACTGTAACTGAATTGTGAAGGGACAATAACAAGTAATACCACAATTACCTCTTCCTCCTTGTTGTTAACAACTTCCAATAGACTTGTTTTAAAACTATTCTCAGTTCACATTTGCAGTGGTATCTGGAAACATTAGAAGTTTTCTACAAGTAAAACTGTTAATCATCTATAAAATTGTTAAAAGATGAATATTTCACTGGTTTAATGTCAGGTAACAATTTAGTGTCATTAAATTGGAACATTTATGTTTAGAAAGTACTTTTTTATTGGGTGATATTTAGGATTTTTTAGTCATTTTTAGTCATTTTTAAGGTCATATTTTCCACTTCTTAGGTCATAAAAATCCGAACCTTACGTATAATCATTTAGTTCTTCTTTCCTTGCAAGTTGAAGGTTTGAGATGTACCCGTGATGTAATCCAAATTCTAGGCAAATTATCGCATCTAAATGCACAATTCTCCGGCCTTTAATTAGCCTATCATCTTATGTATTCCCTAAAAATCGAGCCAGCTTCCAGATTTCGAAACAATATTATTCAAGTCCACAAAGGTTAATACAGGAATACAAGCCCGTGTGTTCCTGCATATGGGGTTTCTTCAAAGGAAAATAGGAGAGCGATGAAGATGAACCCATCCTATGCGCTCATTCCGTAGAGTAGCAAGCGGCATTCTATTGTCTTTGTAAAAGAATGTGTGTAATTCGCTCAATTATTACTTACAAACCGGGATTACCGTTTGATTTCATGAAAACCATATTAGGCACGTAGATGAGCTCGGTTGTCACGGACAGATGGAAATATCCATGCTTCCCAGTGATTACTTAATTTGCTATGCTTTGTATTTTTGCATCCGTTTTGATCCAAGCATATATGAATGGGTTAATGAAGAAAGGGCTTTAGTCAATTTCAAATAACTTTTGGGAAATTATGAAAGACTATTTGAGTGCACGTTAAGATTTATACGAGTTCTTGGCTGAGAACTCGTCGCACCACTCTGGGACGTAGCCAGGAAGGTAGGGGCCGAGCCGCCCCCCCTCCCCCCCAGTGAAACAAACTTGTCAAAATTCCACTAAATCAAAATGCACTTCTCATTTAGTTTTCTTCAATAAAGTGTTTAATTACACTTACGGCATTTTATATTGAACTAACAGTATTTATTACCAGTTGTAAAATTAAGTCTTCAGATTTCATTTTAATCCTTAAAAATATATATTATTTTGGAACAATAAAAAGTGCTGTATGTGCTTAAAAAGAGCTATTTTGTTTGTAACTGAAAAAAGACATTAAAATTAAATTTGAAAGCTTTCCAAAAAACGGGGGACTGCCCCCAATGGGCCCCTCCCGAAACGAAATAAGTATTGTGTCAAATAACATCTTTACAATTAAGTCAAGAACGGAGTATTATGCACATACCTACGACATTTTTACATAAAGAGCTAAATGTTAAATATCTACATCATTTTGAGGTATTTATATGACTTTTCACAATCTTTGGGCGTAAACTTTGACGTCCCGAAGTAAAGGAAGAACAACGGCAGACAATTACCTTAGCTATTGAACACTGGAGTGAATTTATGTGGAAGAAAGACGCGCGAAATGATAACAATATTTGCTATATTTAGTTGGATACCTCCATCTATCTTAATTATTTTTTAAATTAATTAATTAATTATTTATTTATTTATTTATTTAACTTGGCGGAGTTAAGGCCATAAGGCCTTCTCTACCACTCAGCCAGGGCAAAAACATGAAATTATTGTGAGAATAACATTTCATAGATGCTGACAAACATGTTTATAGAACTACTTCTCTGCTTTGTTTATCTATAGAAGACTAATACACCCTGTGTCACAATATCCTTGTATTTATCTATCTGCACTAATTTAGTCCCCGTCACCGTGTGTGTGTACAAACCCTGAGAAGAGAGTATCCTACTACAGAAGCTAGCGGAGCGAAGAATACTCTGAGAAGATATAACTTCTTAAGCATAATAACCAACTTCGATGTTTGTAGAAGGAACGGTTAGATTCATTAAGCATGTCCTATATATAGGAAGAGGTGGGGAAGTGTATCACGCGATTACAGTAGTGCGCCCAGGTATAAGCAGGTAGAGATAAAAAGTGAACACGTTCCATATTGGTTTTATAAAGTGGACATGTTAAAACATTCATTATTTTGGTCCTTGGTTTTATAATCTATAATGTACTCTGAGCTTTCAGCGTTACTAAATTTAACAGGAGTATAAAAATTATCTGTAATTTATTGCTAGCTATCTTCTAAGTATTTATGATTTGTTTTTCTATTAAGTCTTTATTAAAAAATTTTGTTGTATTTTACATCAGTTACATCACTTTTTCCTTTCTTTTGTCACTCTGCTCTTCGTCTTTCCTCCTTTTCCACTATGGTCTCTTTGGTCTTGCAGTCGAGCACGAGAAATCTTGCTCATTCCGGTGTATTTCTTAATAGTATATTTATTAGTATATTATGTATAAAAAATTGGCAATTATTGTGTTTTATTTAACTTTTTTCCATAGTAGAAAATTACAACCTGTTGTCTGTAATTTGAAATGTTGTAATATTAAAATATTAAGTAAATCAATTAAATAAATAATTTTTTTAATGCTATATATATTCTACACATAAATGGTCCCCAATAATGTTTGTAAATAAATTCTCCCTTTTATCATCTTCGTATAGACGCATTAGATGCACTCGAGGCACGCACTGCTTATGCTGTGGGGTGACTTTCCATACACCGTAACAACATTGTGGGTACCTACATATTACATGTCACACTAAACTTCAGTCTCCATAAACTTTCGAATCCTAATAATAACATTGCTTGACCTTACATGATTTCTACAACGCGGCACCTATAAACTATTCTGTTTTATGCGGTATTATATATTTTTACGATTTCAAATATTTTTCAACATATTCCATCGTTTTTCACTACATATTTAGTTACATATTTTGAAAATAAAAGTAGGCGTACATAAAAATCCCAGCTATAGTTATTAATTAATTTATTGTTAACGTAGAAAATAATAGTAAGCAATCACTTGTGTTAAGAGAACTGAAGAATCTTGGAAATGAATTTCTCGATTCTCCAAGCACGCTCTTATCGCTCTCGTATTCTATCCACAAAATCTTGGAATGCAAAGATTGCAATGAACCATGTAAAATCTTATATCTGTATACAAGATAAATACTGCAGTTCTGTACCGGTCAATTATTAGTAGTAAATTTCAACAATTCATTTCATTAATCTCTGTATACAATGTGCCTTATTGTATTACGTTCCGTCTGTAGAATGAATGAAAAGCAAAAATGGCATCATCATTAATGTAACAGTAATTATATCTTGTCTAGTATTTATAAGTGCCAACATGAGATTTATCCATGACTCGAAGAGAAGCTTCTTTCATTACAAGGTATTGTTTGTTAAGACATGTAATGTGTTTGCAGTTTTTATTGATAATGGAACCTGGTATTAACAATTGAATAGATTGTCACTGAAGAAGTAAAACCAGAATCATGTTTCATGAAGACAACAGCAATAGTTGTTAATGATTCACAGAGCCACGGCAGTCTTCATTTTCTCAGCATTACAATGGTAATGGCTTAAGCATTATGAAAGCTGATGACTGGTATTTCTACTCTGTGAATTATTCGTTATGAGGATATTAAATTTCTACATGTGATGTGCATTTCCAGCATTCTCAACTATACTACTAGATATGATTTAATTCAATTTTGTATTACGACATTGAAATTTTTTACAGAAAAAAATTGTTTCTACACTTAGTTCTGCGAAATGAATATAACGTATTTCTGAAAAGCTTAATTACTGAACTATATAGATTACTTAATACTCGGCCTGAGGAAGTAAACAGTGAAAAGTAATTCACTTACGAATCAACAGTCAGGCATTGCAAAGGTAAATACATTTTGACAGATATTAACATCTTAAGAAACCATTATCCACATACCCTTTTTAACCTATGAAATCTTTGTATGTGTTTACCTGTTTGTTCAAATTCGTTTTTAAAAAGTAATTGTGTTAGGCCTGTAACGTTCAAATATCGTTAATTATCGTTAAATGAAATTGAAAATGTTATTTTATAAACATTTAAGAAAAGCTATCCTATAGGATACAGTATCATTTTAATGGTTAACACTTCACCAAATAAATGTTTGGAAATAGTATATTTAACGATCTACTTCGCTAAAATATGAGCCATCATCATAGCTTCAATCATCTCTTTATAAAATGCATAGATACGAATTCAACTTCTTCTCACAAAAGTTATGTTTTTTATATATACAAGATGAATACTCTTCTTGAAAAATCAGAATCTACAAACTATAATCATGTCTTAAATAACAAGAGAATTGTTGCTTAGTAGGATGACCGCGACTCAAAGAATAAGGGAAGGATTTGAAGCTTATGATGTATAGCACGTAAGTCGACTGGCTCGTGGGTGTACGTATTGCATTCATTATTAAAGTCCGATGTAACATATTGCTAGCCTAAATCACTCCGAAGTCGCCCACAGTCTCTTCCATAAGACTTTGCGAGTAATAACTCTAAGGAGCTTACAGCCATCCTTACAGTGGCGGTTTGTGAAGTAGCAGCTCCTTTGAGTTGAGTCATTCTGTTCACTATTAACTTATATATAATTAATTCCCTGTGAAAACGACGCATGTATCATATATAATTACATTTTAGTTTGGTTACGTTTGATGTAAAATATCAATCTTTCGAACCTCATGGATTATTCTAAAGGTTTGGATTACTAATTATGTAAGAATGATAATTCTTTCACACTGGTAGGCTAAGATGGAAAGGTGAAGTCAGACTGAAAAGTTCAATGCCATAGCCGAGGATTGAACCAGTTTCTTCGGCTCTCCATGCCGCTGCTCTTACCAACTGAGCTACCATGGCAACATGCAGGTACAACATTAAAGTCGTCACTGGGTTGGTATCTCATATTGAGAACGGCTGGTGGTATACTGGGATGTGTGAGTCAGTTGGATAATTTAATGTAGTACCAGCATGTTTCCATGGTAGCTCAGTTGGTAAGAGCAACGGCACGAAGAGCCGAAGATCAAATCCCAGCTATGGCATTGAATTTCAGTCTGACTTCACCTTTTCAATTATGTAAGAGGTTTTTGAAACCATTTTTGGTTTCAAAAACAACCAAAACTATGATTCTGTTGTCTGTGGACAGATATCCTCAACTATGACAGATTGGCAGACCTGCAATACACCTCAAGATGAAAAACAGAGCTCCCTCCAAGGTAAACCGTCTATTATCCGAGAATATTTGGTTTCATGTAAATTATCTCAGGGGAGGGTATTCGAGAAGCTAGCCGGAGTTCAGTGCTTTATTTGTTGGTTTGGTACGGTTATTTATCAACGGTTACTTGCTGCTACTTAGGCATATAAGAGTAACCGTCGTGCTGACATTCTATTCTGAAGGAATTTTATTCCATGTCTAATAGGCTACAGCCATACCTACACATAAATATAATATTGTTCGACCACGACGAACCCACGAAGAAGCTCGTGCTTTCTGACAGCACATTACCTTCATTGTTATTTATTATTAAGACTAAACGAAGACATAATTTCAACATCTGACTGGACCAAGGAAATATATTTAAATATGAATCCCCTAAAAAAACCAAGTGTCTCCTCATCTTAATGTACACGAGAGTTATTAATCTGTAAATCTGAATAGATCATCAATTCCTTATAGCTGAACGGTGAAAAACTTAGGGACTTCTCAGCTTAAATTGAAGAACACAGATTGGAGAAACCTGCAGGAAAGTATTTTATATTATCCAACCTTTATTTATTTATTTTAACCTCAGACTATATTTTTCTTTCATTCATCTTGCAGGGACCTTCAAGATGTCAGACAATTCAAACAGAAACTGGATACCTAACTCACTCAGACGTATCAATCCGTGCATAAAAGAAAAGTATTAGTTTTAAGTGCTTAAAGCTGTTTATAATATTTAAAAATTATAGTTTTCATTTTAATTATTATTGTATAGTTTTTTAGTGTAATTTTAATTATTATTGTAATTTTACATCTTAATTTTACAATTAATGGTAACTTATTTTCTTTGCTGTTTTTTTCTTATCTCTACCAGGCTAAATGAATAAGTTTAATTAAATTTACTTTATAATATCGAATTTATAGTTGCCGAGGGACTTGCCCCCCCTAAAACAACATTATTATTATATATAATAGAAAATGCCATAATCTCTATATATATATAAAAGGCTTTGTCCTGACTGACTGAATGAATGACTGACTGAATGACAGGAATCAACGTACAGCCTAAACTATAACAGGTAGAGACTTGGAATTTTGACAGTACCTTCGTTTCATAATGTAGGTGCTCACTAAGAAAGGATTTTGAAAAATTCTGATTCTAAATGCCAAAAATTAAATGTTTTTGAAAATACTTAATCCCTTTTTACATAGAATTATCAATTCCAAATCACAGAATATATTGTTGCCAAATTTTATATGATGGGCTTGGAAAAAACAATTGAAATGCACTTTTGACAAGTAAGAGAAGTTATCAAAATAATTCATGTTATAAATAAATATTACAGAATGAAATCCACTAAAATAATGGAATCACATAACTTTCTCTACCCTGGACATAGAGAAAACAAAACGAGGTATGGTAATGTGTATATTATTGTATTATATCGCAGGTTTTTGGAGAGAAAAGTATGAAGGATTTATGGTAACATAAGAGTGGGAAATTTCCCGCCTCGATATTACAATTTTATGTTACAGGAATTTCTGTTTCTTCTTATTTAAACCTCTACCAGGCTTGCTGTGCACTGTACAAGCGATGGGATGCAACATTCTAGATCCTCTATGAGCCATAAAAAACTATATCAAGCGTTTTCTGAGGGAATAGTTTGAGTGTAATAAGTCGTTCTTCCAATTTCAAATTATAAATGCCTATATAAGGACCTAGAATTTAAAATTGAAAATCCTTCATAAGTTAATTTTCAATTACAAAATACAAAACCCGGGCGACGCCGGGTCTTTTAAGCTAGTATTGTTATAATCGTTTAATTCGCAATGACGGACTACAATCGCAGATCTCACGTCTGGTCTCGAAAAGAAAGAGGCGTTCGTTTCATCAATAGATCATACGCCACTGGACTTTAGCTTTGTAGAATCTGCTCATTACAGTTGTCTCGAAGCAGTTTACAGTGTAGGAAATAAATCAGAAATTGATATATGAAGAGGAATAAATGACAGGGACAAGTCCGAAACATCCGGGAAAATACTTCAGATTATTCCTTATTCACTCCTAACCACAATATGGCTTCTTTGTTCTTCTTATACACTTCATTCACAATATTATGACGAATTGTTTGTTGTACTCAACCTATTCTCATTTAGCGAGATTAATGCATGTTTCGTTCCTTCCTTTATAGACAAATGTCTTATCCATGGTCTCATAATCATTAATTTGAGCTGTAATCGGGTGAAGGAACTGAAATCAAAATTATTGAGGGAAGCAGCGTTCAACTATGATCAGGTCTTGAACAATGTTCGAGGATTTCAACTCACCACGTTTTTCCCGGGCAGAATGTTTCCCCTTGGAACCGTAGTAAATTCATTGGTCTTGTGTGGTTGATTTTAGGTCCAGTAAAGAACCTCGTATAAGAAAGACAATTCTCGTTCCTTTCCCATGATCATATTGCAGACGACTGAGTACTCCTATAGATCTAGAAGGTAGTGAAAGAACTATAGAATCAGGGTGGCATTTACAAAAGTATTTTATTGGAGATACATTATGAATCTATTAATTTAATTTTTACTTCATTTTAGCTCTTTATTTCTCTTAGATTAACCTCTGCTGATGATTTAATTTTTAATTCATTTTAGCTCTTTATTTTTCTTAGATTAATCTCTCCCGTTGTAAGGACGTCCGCCCGCCCGTTGTAAGGATGTCAACACCGCCCGCCCGGGCCTTACAGACCTGCGAGCTGCCGGCGAGGGATTATCTTTGGATCATATGTTTAGGCTATTTTTTGACCAGACAAGTACATGGAGAGACTCCCAGGATAGGTGATCTGCTAGCTGCTGGGCCCACCTCCGAGACAACATGAACACACAAGACGAGACACACCAATTGCGTACACATTCATTAAGAACAAGGCGCAGATGGAATGAATATGATAGTGACGGCCATATCCGGGGACCACAAGGGCCTAAAGTTGTCCGATATAGGCTACGTCTCACAAGTGAGGAAAAACTCCGGGAAACCCCACCTATATGCCTTGTTCGGACCAGGAATGGAACCCGGGCCCGTTGCATGAGGGGAGCGAAAGCATCCCCTACAATCACAGCGTTGGACATCTTCATTATGTAAATGAAATATTTACTTCAAAGCAACTAGGAATTTCGAATCACACCCCCCGAAAAACCACAGATTTAATTCATCAAAAACTATAAGGAAATCGTACTCTTCGTGATATTCGCTAGAATCACGATTGAAACTGCGTGAAAGAGAACATAAACTACAATGCAAAAGAACTGTGGAAGCAGAAAATTCATTGGACGCGTGGCTGTAAGAAGTCGTAAATATGCTTAAGTAAATAGTGTCACCAATAAAGATGTTAAGCCGTACGGAGTGGTGACCCTTTTCAGCTGCCGACTAGATAGCCGCTTTCCATCCACAGCAGTGTTGTGCCCCGTCCGTCCTCTGCATACCAATCAACTGTTCTTGCGTCACTTGTAACGTTAAATATCACCATTACTATTATATATTTCTTTATTTTTATTAATACTTTTAACTAGCATCTGGTTCAGGTACAGCAAGCATTGATACTGGAGGCATATGCCGATCATGTCCTAACTCACCGTATTAGGCGAGAATGTGTTAAATGAAACACATTACTGCTTTTAAAAAGTTAGTCAAATTAGGGATTTAAAAATTATATGAATAATAAGGTCTACATGTTCCTGATATTTATGTAACGTAAAACTTAATGCAAATGAGTGTAGGCTACATAAAAAGCAATAATTGTACTTTAAGCCTGATACTGTTGATTTTTGCCAAACCCTCTTGCAGAGAAATGGGATATATAGGCCTGCTGTATTTTTAATCCGTATTGCTGAGATTGTCTACATTTTTCCCATGCTTACATAACATTGGTTCCTAATAGTCATCGTCATCTTTTTTTACAATATTATTGTCTTCAAGTACTGAAAGTCATAGGACCCTAAACATTCTGAAGTATTTAATGGAAGCATAAGCTGTGCATGAACAAATCATTTCACGACCCAAGGGAACAAGGGTGAGCAGAGAAGAGTGACCAATATCATGCAAAGGTCTGAAGAAACAGAGGATCGTCCCTGACTAGCCTTTGCCCTGAAGACTAGGAAAGCTATAAGAATGCACATTGTGCGCATTTATCATTATTGTTATTAATGTAAGCATTATTATCCAGAATCGACAGGCTTGGCCATTTATCCCATTCAGAGCTGAATAAATGATATAAACAATCATCAAGTGATATCATCAGTGGGCTCTGAGTTTGAAATAAATTAGGACAAATTTTCAATGAAATATCGCGTTTCCATTATTATTATTATTATTAGTATTGGCAATTTATAATACGTACAAAAATCCTCACATTTTAAGATAAAACATTACTCTTACTAAGCAACCTATTTTACAGTGACGTACAGAGAAGTCTATGGATTATAAACGAAAAGCAGGTGCGTTCTTTCGTATGGGATAATACGATAATAAATACAGGATGACGAATAAAGTCAGCGTTAGTATAGTTACCTTAGGAAATTTATTGTTAGTATAAATTCTTAGTGTAACTAAGTTTTGCGAATGATGTGGATACATACATTAATATGATCTGATCTTATCTGATCTGATACATTAAGAAAAATAGTGGCAGCTAGATTCCTGATCAGAGACACGTAGTGCCAGTGATAGATTAAGAGCAGTGATATTACTTTAGGTGTAGCTTACTGAATAGTGGGCGTTTCGTCATTTGTCATATTGCATCTCTTCTTGCACTGAGAAATTTCATTACTGCTATAATCGTTCCTCTTTCTCTTTCCGCGGATCGGGACGGCGCGATCAGCAGTCGCGGAGAACACTTCAATGTTCACTGGCTTGATCGTTGTCGAGCTGTTCCAAGCTCCAAGCTCCAAGTTCCAAGTTCCAAGTTCGTATTTTATTGTACGAGATCGTATCTTTATCGTATGCTATTTTTTATAGCCTAATACCGGTATGTATAGTTTTGCTCGTGGAGTGGAAGAGAAGGCTTCGCCAGTATTAAAAAACTAATTAGTACAGTAATAACAATAATAATTTCGCTCCAAATTATATTCCATACCTGGGATCATTTTTTAGGCGAAGTACCAACTACTATAAAAATATCTACTTATGCCCGCGAAATAGGGGAGAGAGAGGGAGAGGGTTGGGAGAGAGATCTGTATATGGTCAGTTTCGGGTAGTATTTGGGACCTAGAGAAACATCTTTTAACTGTGAACCCAGCTGTTGTGTTTAACCTTAGACTATCTTCCCATTGAACATCGGTATTCAAAATATATGATATATGACTCAGGTTACATTAAAAAATATACGTTGTAATTTTCCATATCGTTTCGTAGTTTATGGCTGACATTTGATAGGTTCAACTTCTGTCTTCTGAAAACCGTCAGTGTCCGGAGATAAAATATGATGAATTATAATGGCACCATGAAATTTATGACGGCATAAAGATGAAGTGTGCTACAGTGAGTTGCTGTGTCCTCAAGAAAGACTACTCAAGTCGTTTAGTTACATGAAAACACAGAAATGTTAATTTGGTTAGGGGTGCCAAAATCATAATTCGATTAACCTAGGCCTATATGAGCTAAATGTTCTCCTTCCCTCTTAACATTTTAGGCTTGACCTTAGAATTAACAAAGGGTTATAGCTATAGGTCTGAAAATAATAATAATTAATGACAATTATTGTTGCTCATTAAATGTGGAGACGCTATAAAATATTTTCAGTTAATTAATCAAATGGACTAAATTTGTTATTAGGCCTAACATGAGAGACCCCTTTGCTAAGATAACGGACCGAACAATTTCTGTTTTCATTTTTATCTAAAACTAGCTGAAAAGGCCCGGCATCGCCCGGGCTTTGTATTTTGTAATTTGAAATTAACTTATGGAGGACTTTCGATTTTGAAACTCTAGGTGCTTATATAACATGTATGTAAAACTTGAAATGAAGAAAAAGATTTATCACACTCAAACTATTCCATCAGAAAACGCTAGATATAGCTTTTTATGGCTCATAGAGGATGTCGAAAGCTGCATTCCGTTGCTTCTACACATCATGCTTGGGAGGATTTGAAATAAGAAGAAACATAAATTAAATAAGATTGTATTGACTTGACGGAAAATTTTATTTCTCATTCTCATGTTACCATACAACCGTTTCGGTTCTGAAATAAGAGAAATGCAGTATCACTTTCATACTTTCCTCCCCTAAAACCCGGGACATAAAATACTGCGAGCATAGGACTCAAAATGTTCCATCCCATGCTTAGGGCCTATGATAAACATCCTTAATTCTCAACTAATACAAAGCATACAGCTATGGATAACGTATAAGCGGAAAGGATTGTTTGCCTACTTCTGACATAGCATACTCACACACTTAAGTTATCCCTGCAATACGACCTCTTATTCTACATCAAAATGTGAAGTGAGAAAATATTTCTTGTGTCGAGGGTAGAGAAAGTTATGTGACTGCATTACAATGTGCTTTATTCTCGTGGATTTTATTCAAGAATTATTTTTACAAAACGTTAGCATCAAAATTCGTTAAAGTCCAATAAATTATTATGTAGTGTCCAGAGCCCCATGTGAACTGTGTAAACAATACACTGTTGTCTTGACAACTGAATGGGATTTCATTTTTTTTGCATAATATTCTCAGAAATTATATAATTTTCAAGGGAAGGACTGATTTGTTTCAATTTTAATGTAGACAGCTATACTTCCCGGGCTTAACTGGGTATGTGTGCAAAATGTCGTGTAAATTGGTAAAGAAATGTAGATTTGTATAAGGAACAAACATACATACATACACACTTTCGATTTTATATATTAGATATATTTAATTATATTTTAAATTGTAGTGAAACAATTCAAATATATTATTTTGAACAATTTAGAGTGCGATTATTTATTCTATTTCTTGTATTTTATCAGTGACAAAATAGCTCTTGAAACAAAGCATAGAAAAGTTTTACACATAAGTAAACTCTCGATTATCCGCAAGCGGATTATCCTTTTGCGGATTGGAAGATGAATTAAAAAGAGGTGTTTAACACAATAAAACAAAAAGTTGATCATTTTTTTAAAACCTGTAAGTTCAGAAAACGAATTTTTATTGATCTAGGTCATAATATGCTGTATGTGGCCTCTACTATAAATATTTAAAAAGCTTTTATTAGTTTTGATTTTGCTCTGTCTCGATCATTTTGGAGATTGTTCGCGAAATTCGCTCCACCCAATTCAATTATTACAATTTTATATATATCATATTTCATGTATTTTGGAGCTGATTTTATATGTGTAGATACGTTTCACTTCTGCAAATATCCTTCGAGGTGTTGCTAAAAGATACTACATTAGGAATTGATCGAAATGTTTCTATAGGAATGTTTCTGTTATAGGAATGTTTCTGTTATAACTTTGTATCCCAAAATATAAAATCAAGCAAAGAGTGTCATTTCTCATGTGACCTGCATGACGTAGAAACATTGCAGCTTTCTTCCGAACAGTTGATGGTCTCCCTTACTTAGCGCTGGGATCCTGCGAACAGTACGAAGACGATGACACCAACAATTACCGTATTTTACGGACTATAAGACGCTCCTTAATTTTAGTATGGAAATTTAAAGGAAAAGAAATATAATTTGATCCTAAACGAAATATTTTTAAGGAGATAATGTACTTCATTGCATAAACAAATTATAATCTTGTACAATGGAATCAGTGTAAATCACTTCTAACTTAAAACCTGCGTTGTACGAAAATCTCTTCTGTACAGGTGGCATTGCGTTTACACCCTCTGACCGTCAATTCAGCGTACGGGAAAAGGCTATTTAGAGGTTATGCCCTTCATTTAAACCACCCGGCAGAGACAATTCCTTTAGTATAAAAGAACTCAACATTACTTTCTTTTCGCATTGTACACCTGGCTTCTAGCTACCCTCATTTTACGATTGTGACAAGTGCATTCATGTGCAGTCAGTGCCACCTTGTTTATAATTATGGTGTTCCAGCAATATTTACCCAATATTTCAATTTGTTAGTAAACTTCGGACCATTAGACGCACCCAACTTTCATGGCTCTGTTTTAAAAGTAAAATAGTGCGTCTTATGGTCCGAAAAACACGGTAAGTGTCAAGAAAATTAATAAAAGCTAATGTAGACTTTGAACTTACTACAACCTTACCCACACCTTACCCACCCCTGGTCTTGTAAAAGAAGTCTTTCTCGGTATGGAGACTAGTGTATAGATTTACGGTGACTGTTTTGCTTAATTTTGGCCTCCAGGGGTTGTAAGCAGCAGCTGCAGTAATGGCCAGCCGGCCAGCCTCACCCTCATCTGCTAGAACCTGTCCACCCGCATGACCTCACCAATTTTATAACAAAATAAAGTAAAATCACAAATACTAACATGCGGTTAGCATTCCAACTAATCTAAACTCATAAATTTTAATTAGAGTCACGATATTATATGCATCCAAATTTACATTTCGGAATACGTCGAAGTAAGAAATTATAATATTTCTTTATAAATTATGCTGTGTTCCGATGATTCATTACATGAACAAACACAGCTAAAGAATAGTTCTCTGCACTAATCATTATTTTGCCTTTGGATAAAGAACTGCATGCTTTTACACTCTATTAATGTTTTCACTGTTTTAAAGAATCTCTACTTCAAATATGGATTTTTTAAAAATCTTTTATAGCCATTGATTAATATATGATTAAAATAGGCTTAGTCAGGTTAAAACAATTACAATCAGACAGATTAAAAGTTAGACGAAGACACACCTGCCTAATAAAAGTTTTTGCTTAGCTGCAGGTCTATTAGCCTTGACTTAAAACACCAATATACTCGTAGCTAATGTTTCTGACGTTAACAGAAATTTTATTAAAAGTTTAATGCCGATGGCAATATGGTAGATAAATGTCCTGTTAATGTACATCAAGGTACGGTTAGATATACATAATAGAGTTGAGAATACATACTATACTGTAAATTAGATTGCCAATAATAGAAGCAATATTAGGCTCGACCAAGCAAATAGAGGATATTTTATACTACTTCTTTGTTTTATAAGATAGGAACAGGAATAAATATTGCCGACATACATAGATAAATATTTATCTTAGCCTGCGGTTAAAATTTCAGAATATTTTAGCGTAAATTGAGAAAACCCAATTTTAAATTATGTTTCTGGCTAGATGGACTAATTTAGTTTCGCCTATTTTCCTATAGAGGGTAAAGGACGGGTCTTTGCCAGCTAGAGAAAACTTAAGAATACCAATAGGAAATGAACAAAGCAGGGGAAAAAGGTTCAATTATAGACTTGAAGTTATTTTAAGATGGATTAATAAACGTCACGGGAACCTGGAGAACTTGGTACCCAGGATTTTTACGTCCTGATAAATAATTTAATAGCGGCCAGCTCTGAACCCATGACCTACGGATCCAGAAGGGGTAAGCTACCTCTGCTTCCATTGCGGCCGACTTAAATCTTATATTATTATTATACATTTTTATTAATATAGAAATGAGCTGCAAGTCTGAATAAAGGAAGTAGACCTATCTCTGGCAATATAACAATTTTCTTAAAACGCGAAAAACACAAATTGAAATCGTATTAGGCATATTATTTCTCAACACCGAGAAAGCCTCAAGTCACACAAATTATAATTGTAAGGAATTAATTTATTTTTAAATTAATACTATTATTATAAAATCAGACAGTATTCTTACTGAAATGGTTCAGTAAGAGATTACGTTAAATATTTTTGTTAACTTTATTGTAAGTAATAATAAAAATAATTCAGAGATAGGCCTATACTGTCACACCTATTTGTCCAAACTGCGACACCGTCAATCAAGAATATCGTACAGAATGTCCACTTGAAGAAGAAAAATCCTTGACTTGGCTACAGCTCTTAACCATCCTAGAATCCTTAATCTGCCTAAATAAATAAAACTGTACGAAAACCTACAATATTTCCGATTTCCAGGCTAATGAAAATCGCAACGCTACAATTTGATATAGGCCTACTAATGTAAAGTGTAAGTCGCGCTGTGACTAGATTGTTAAAGCGACGGGAATAGATTTCATTTGAAAAGAAAGGTACTGAGAATTTACCTAAAACTCTATAATATGCACTATCCAGACAATAGTGATAGGCTTACAGCTGTTCTCGGGGTATGAACGCGGAACCCACATACAGGAGAATTATTAAGATTGCTGTTTTCACAGCCGACTTGCAACTCGTACCCCGCATTTCCACACCGTCACTGCCCTAATGCGTAGTAGTCTATAGTCAAAGGTTCGTGACCAACCAGGCTCGGTGGCGTATCAACCCCGCATGAGTTCTACATTATCATGACATTTATTATCTATTGACGACCGGGAATCCTACTGAGGACTTAATTTATATATGTTATCTGTTAGATAAAAATTTTAATGATAACGCTGGATAAAGCTAATGTAAGGAAGGACATAAGTCCCATCAGCGAGAGAATGGAACATGTAATCCAGATCATAGGCGTAACCAGGCCGACCATATAGGGGGGGTTATAACATCCGCGGGGTCTGGGGGGTATTCCATACCTCTCTTCTGGGGAGAGAGGGGTCCGGGGGTCCTCCCCCGGAAAATTAAAAAAATTAAGATGCCCAATAACAAGTTTTAAGCTTCCGGGGGTCCTCCCCCGGAAAATTGAAAAAATTAGACGCACAATAACGAGTTTTAAGCTTCCCACGCTTTATACTTGTATAAAGTAATTTATGGGCAGACTTTAAAAAATTATACAATTTTCATTTTTTTAATCAATGGGGGGGTTCAAACCCCCCAAACCCCCCCCCTCGTTACGCCTATGATCCAGATCAACAACAAAGTAAAGAGTTTTGTTGTTCTACGCACGCATAGAAGTTAACAAAGGGATTATTTAGAAAGCTTAATTTACGAGTAGGCCCTATAGCTAATTCTCTCTAATATCAAAGAGTAAAATACGTACAAAATTGTGTAGCTAAAATTGTTCAAAATATGTACAAAAAAACGTAATAACTAAAATTATTAAATTTGATATACTGTTCCATGCTTTATTATATGGATTTACTGCACAGTGATTCTTAATCAGAAAGAAGCTTCATAATATTATTTAGTGAAAGTTTATGAAATTTATCATATTTGTAGTTTTTAATATTAGTGTAATTTTCTATTTCCCTTTACATTAGGACCAAGGCTACATTTTTTCGGCACATTAATTCTGTGGGAGTCAGCATGCTGACTACGTGCTTCCAATTCTGCCATCTGCCTGTGGTAGATGACGCAGCGGGCCGGGGCTCTAGTTCTAGATCAACCAATATCTGAATAATTTGTGGTTTTTACTTTTCCTGTGAAATTATTCCCCTTATAGGTCTAATTGTAAGATGCTTTGAGATCGCTGTAAATTTTTACATCAAAGGGACATATCATATGAGGGGTATATTAGCAAACCCGGCAATCTCCATTCTGATAAAAGATAGAGATGCTAGCTTCTAATGAAATTTGAATGAATTTCGTGGTACATATTGGTATGTGTTTTAATTCTGAGTTCCTCCATTATATTGGAAATCGGATATCCAACACATACACTAAATATGTACCAGGAAATGCATTAAACTTTCATTAGAAGCTAGCATCTCTATCTTTTATCAGAATGGAGATTGCCGGGTTTGCTAATAGACCCCTCATATAGATGTGAGCATTGTACATATAAGTTCTAAGATATAATCTACCTTCTCTTATCAAAAAATCGTAATTAACTTTCTATAGTACTTTCTGCTGTCATCATCGAGGTCTGTTTAATAATTGTAAATTAATTCGCATAAATACATATTCAACACACTTCCCATCGTTTATTCCAAGAGTTTGTTTGCGGTGAGTTCCACGCCACTGCAGATCCCATGCTCAGTTTACATAGTTGTATTTAATTTTTTCTGATTCGACGTGCTGTGCCGTGACTTAGCCGTGCATTGCGTAACCTGCATGATCTCTATGAGCGAGTAAAGAGTGGCCAGAAAAACAGCATCAGTCTCATGATTACTATCATTATTTATCCGATTCCTATCTACTGCAGATATTATTTTCTGCTGCTCTTCATTTTTTTTAAATATTCGTACAGTTGTATTTCAGAAAGACTTATCTATTCTATCTCTAGTGCATGTTGGACCTTTTGTTTCTCTACATTACGTCGTGCCATAAAATCTATATAAAAACAAAAATAATACCGTCTGATGTGTTGTACAGTCTTCATTATGATTTTAGCTTGATTTCAGCCATCTATGAGCTGAAGATCCTTATAGTGTAGTGTTATTCAACCGGTGGGTCGCGACCCACTTCCTAAACATTTTCAGATGGGTGAAGGAGCTTTTTACAGGAAGATACTTCGATGAAGTTGGAAGACATTGCATGGGTAAGAGAGCAGGATTTGGAACAGCTATAGAAGACATTCCAGTCATATTTTCCTCAGGACATAAGAATTGGACACGAGTGCATTGGAAATCCATTTTCGGTGGATGTGAGGAGTGTGTCTCTGAACAATGAAATGGAGAACCAATTGATCGAACTTTCGTGAGTCAGTTTTCCATGAAACGTCCTTTGAAATATTTTACTCAAACGTCAGTTCGAAAAGTGATTATAAACAACTATCTTCTGAGGAAATATCAACTAATATTTCCAACTACGTACTTGTACGAAAAGGAGTTTTGAACAATGATAACCTTATATAAAAAAAGACGACTTACGTGTATTTTTGTGTCAACTTCGCAAGTGAGAAAAGGTTGAAGACCACTGCTCTAGAGTACAGTCATTAATATCTAGTATTTCAGTTAGCGGTAGGGAAAAGGTTACGACAAAAAATTGTAAAAGACCCTTGAATTTCATTTGACCCGCAGTCTTAAACACACACGAAAAACACCAAAACTCGTCTACCATTTTATACCCAAAAGCCTACAGTTATGGGCTTATTATACATCTGATTAAACAACTTTCGTATACGTCATTACGTTAACACAGTGATTGCAGGACGGCTAGGGATGTCCCCAGCTTAAATTATCGCAGGAAACAATTATGAGACAATATTTTAGGAAAAAAATCTTTGTGACACCACCTTCGGTTTTCCGTACCAATGCTCTCACAGTTGAGCTAGCGAGAGTTCGATTCACGGCGCCAGATGAATTTTCTCTCCTTTGAATTTTCTCCCCTATGATTACCCTTAATGAAAGACATGTACATCATTACAGTTTTTAGTATCGTAAGACACACTAATTTTTCTCTTAAAATATTATCATAATGGTAAACAAAAACAATATTCTGAGGTTTTTTGAATAGTTACCTACATCTTAAATAGAACTACTCTCACATATAGTACTTCCTCCAGTAGCCCAACGTTTTATAATTGGCGCGTGCCATTGATAAGCGTGGGGATAAGAGGAAAAGTCTGAGCATGTCAAAAATCTCGAAAAAGAGACTTAAAGAAAATATGTTTACAGTGTCATTTCACGCAAAGAAATGAAAGAAAATTGGCAGCCATTTTAATTCCAAAGGAGTAAACGCAGTACTGTATTGTAAGATTCTTTTACTTTTTAATTCGTTAGGAATAACCAATATTATTGAATAAATGCTCTCAGATTTTTTATTTGTTTTCCATGTACTATACTGTAGTTTTTGTCGTGCAAATTAGTATTTATTAATAACCATTGTTAATAATCCGTAATTTTCGTTCACCCTGGACTGATATCTCACTGATTAGGGAGAGCATACTAAATCTGAATACATCCGCAATATTCTGACAAAGAAGAAAAAGAGATAGGGAGGAGGGAACACACCGAAGAGAGGGAAAGAGAGCGAGATAGCCCAATCATCTCCCTAGTTTGTACTGATTTCTGGGAAACTGTAACAAATCGTTTTGCATTCCCTCTCTTGGTACAGGAGTCCATATTTTGAAGACAACGCAACCTGAAGAATATGCCATCTGGCATATATCAAGATAAAATAAAACAAACCTGCATACGAGATCAGATACCTCCGGTTTTACAAAAAATAATCGCACACTTGCCATCTTTTTCTTGAAGTCTATGCATCAGAAGAACATTTTGCTACCTATCTTTGTTATTCTCGTGTATGAATGCTAAGAAAACTATGTTCTTTTCATATATGACACGTAGTAGTTCTTTCAACTGGAGGTAGAAGGGAAGGGGAACCGAAGAAGAGTTTCAGATTAGTAGCCATGAAGAGTGGTTCTAGTAGTCGCCATAATCTCAACATTCCATCGGAATCTGCTGGACCGGCTGACAGACAGAAGGTGGAAGAACTACATCTGAAGATGTTTAGTTTCAACTGGTCTCTTGTATTATGCCCATCCAAATCCGTTTTGCACGGATACCAAGTCTTTACAATAAGACTGATGGTACGTTACATGCCTGTCACATACCAAGACAGATCCCTTCTTTCTAGGAGATTTGTAGGCTTTCTCTTTGAATATATTTCATTAGTTGCTATAAGCATGGTTATGACTAGGGCAATTCATTTGATGATTTTGCATCTTTTTTTATATGAAGGTTAAAAGATAGCTCGAATATATAGAAATGTGTATCATGAAATTACTGATTGAATAAGGGCAGTTTGTTTTGGAATTTTTTGCTTTAGTTTGCATTATTCGTCATTTTCAAGAGAAAGGTCATTTTTGGGCAATTTTTAGGTCTTTTTCGGCATTTTATATAATGTTCCAGTGGAGGTACAAATCGTTACTTTCAGACAACAGACAATCGTTTTTATTTGAGAATCTCCGCCAAGTGATCATAGTTAATTTTAATTCAGGTTTGTTGTAACCACTATATCAGTTTGTCTTGTAGCAATAAAACATTTTTTCTTTCTTTATAAATGGCACATACTTACTATTCTAGGAGCAATTTGATGGGCATGATAATTCAGGAAGATTTTTTTTTTTTTTGCTAAGGGCGTCCAAGTAGTATAGATTTATTTACTTTTTAGTAATAAAATAAGTGTGTTTTATATTGTAAATTCATGTATAAGGCACTGTCATCCATTAAATTGCTTTTAGCAATTCATTACCTTTAAAAAACTAAATATAACTAATAATGGAAAATTTATTTGTCTTTTTTTAAAATTGTGTGTCATTTTTACTATTATTAGGTACTGAAACAGGGTACAGTGTATTATGAGCATAACGTAGGGCCTCCTCCTACACCGACACAAACAGAAGATAAATTTTGGAAGAATGTAAAATACCAATTCCACATCCTCTTTTTGATTGAAGTTTGTGATCAGGATTTTTTTAATTAAAGTAAAGATTTGTGTGATCTCATAAAATTTATTTTCGAGATTTTGTTCTATTATCTTTAAAGCTGTTACCATGGTACTATGGCGATGTTCAATTGTGTGCCATTGTAATCGCTATCCTATAATACTTTCTTAAGTATCACGACACGTTAAATTTAAGCTGATATTTTTATACCATACTAGAATTGAAGGAATGTGTGCGCAAAATCTCTAACCCTTATGTACCAAAACTTCAGAAAAGCTGACCCATATAAATAGTAGCAAGCAACCGGTTTTGAATTATAGATTAATGACCAGTCGCCGCTCGTCGCCTACAACGAGGGTTTGCTGCATATACCATTTTTTAGAATATTTTTAGGCTACTTACATAATGAAGAAGGTATGAATACTATTTATATAGCCTATTAAAATTGAAAGGATTTGACAATATTGACCTTCTAAACATATCACTACATCTTAATATCCACCGTACTACACAAGAAATGATTTCCACTCACAGTGGCTACCCGTCCCGCTGCACAATCAGAACTGGGAACCAAAAAACCCCAGTAGAGCATGCGCAGTGGAAATTTCCCTGTAATCAAGTGAGATCGTCACGGCTGAAGATAATTCAGCACTCGACACTGTAATTTCTAGTTATCCCGGAGAGAGCCTACAAAATATAATTTCGTCCGATTTGTTTGCATAACGGCTGGCATTCGAACAGAATATGAATAATCTTAGTTCAGTTTTACAGTATATAGTGGCACATTAGCACATTATCATTAGCCGACCCTGCTAATGACAATCAACAAATAAAAATAAACATGTGTAATATTAATAATCCTAAACATTACCAAGCCCCTAATAAATTATTTCATCTGTGCATTCTGCTGTACAACTTATATTTATTTTTTAAATACATTTTTTACCAATAGAATCACTCTTTTAAGCTATATCTAGAGTCTATCTATGTTCATGAGAGAAGGTAAGATATTGTCTCTATTTGGCCACATACACCTAAGGAGATCATTCAGACGTTGCCTACATAATGTAACAGGATGTCAACTCTTCGCGACCTCACGCGATCAAGGCGCTACAACATAAATTCAGATATCACCATCTCGAGCAGAGCATGACTTCACAGATCACATGCAACATCCCGAAATATTGCTAAACTTCTTACAATCCTTGAACTCGCTAGCATGAGGTCATTTGCAGCAAAAGAGAGTCATCTAAACATGTCGATGACTCGAAAGAAAATGCCTCGATCTTATTAGTGACACGTACATTCAACTAAAATGGCGTTTGGGTCATACAATAGTGAAGCACGAAATCCATATTCCAAACGCGTTTATAAAGAGAACCTTATGTGAAACATTCACATGGTTTTCTCTGTTCTAACATTGATCGGTTTTCTCACATCTCTTAGTGAATAGCTGAATTGAAGGAATAAGCAATTTTAGTTACCTCAGCTTCACGGAAAGACATGTGCACAATACTCGGCTTAAATCGTATGTCTATGGAAGACAGAATAGCTTATAACTACTGTTAAGCCGTTCAAATAAATTATTCGAGTAGACGTTTTAGTTGTTATTATGTATGTATTAGCAGGTGCCCGTGACTTCGCCCACGTTAATTAATTCGAAGATTAAAAATTAAGAGCAAAATAATTAACATGTTCGTAAACTACGCGATCAATAATTATAACGAAACAGCTAAAAATCTGGATCTGGAGTGCATTGCACGATTAGAAAGCGCCGCTTGGGGGGGGGGGAACCTCAGATTCGAGTTCCCTGGCCCATAAAACCCCTACATTGTCAGTTCCGTCCAAATCCATCAATGTTTGCTCATTTAGGTTTACATTCATTATCCTTCTTCCGTCTATGTTGAAAATTTCAGATGTCTGCGTGCCTTGACATTATAAACAAACGAGTCGAAGTGGGTAAGCTCACTAAATCGTAGCGATCGATAATTCCATGCAATATATGGAGAAAATCGTGACTCCTTTTTCCCATGTTATAACAAAAAAAAAACATTAAAAAAAACAAAAACAAACAAACAAACAAACAAAGCCACCTACAATTGATTTGACAATTGAAATGTATAACCAAAAACCAATGCTTCGATAGCGCAAAAATTTCACGTTTCCTGACAGTTTTTCACTTATAACTCGCGAATGAAACAGAAAATAAAAAAATCCGGCTTCAAGGTGCATTCGGACACCCTTCAGTCCATCTATGTTTAAAAATTCAGATCTCTCCGTGCAGTATATTTTGCTGGGCATCGCGCAGAGATACACAAACACTTCCTCTTATTATAAAGAAGTATGTGTGTACGAGTATCGAGTATATATGTATTATGTATGTGTGTACCTTATACTTTTCATTACTGTATTTAATGAAACATATACAACAATATCAGTTTCTGAAGATGGGCGACCTGAACTTTTTTACGCTGGGAAATCCTGTTCTTTTTTCGAAAAGCCCTTGATTTTCAACCCTAACCCCCTCAAACATGTATCGGCTAGGAGAATTCGACTATGATGGCTTTGCCTTTTCTATATCAGCATTACAGGTATACCTAAGGTATTTCTTATACACAAGTTGCGAACGTGAACTTCAGATGTAAGTTTTTCATACATCCCACGTCTGGTCAAGTCGCTGAAGGACGACAGAGATAAGCTCACATAATTTGTTTTTTTCCCTTCGGTTCTTCAACTCGATCTTGCTGATTATTATGTAAGATAAGAAAGAATTCGTATTCGTACAACATATAGCCTAAGTTAAGTTTCTCCGGAATTAAAAAAACAAAATAAGATACCTGACTTTCTTCGGAAGAGCAACATCATTACACGTAACATTACTGGGGAGATTGCTGGCAACAAAGTTGCAAGTCTTGTGTAAATCTCGACGTTTGTCTTCAGCAATAATGACTCTTAGACATGATTAAAGGGGAAGAAAACCCACGTCTTCATTTCAACTTGCTGTTCAGTGAAGAAGAAGCCCGTAAGAAAAATATCCGTCACCAGTCACACTGCGACGAAGGATGTCCATTTTGCAATGTTAACCAACGTAGTTGTGTTTCACTCCTATAAAAGCAACAGAAAATACTACGTAAAATACCGAGATTCACAAGATCCAAGTGCCTCGTATTATTAACTATTGTTTACTAAACTGATTAGGGATCAGCATGACGCAGGACCTCTTTCTAGGACACCAAAAATTAAGGCAATCCTTAACTGCTATATGAAAATTCTTAAACTTTTTTGCGGCCAATCACACAGGAGGGGAAATACATATCCAAAACTGCCTACATATTCTGCGCCTAACCATATTGCCCTTTCACAAGGCAAGACGGCCCCGTAGAATGACGTCACGGGGCAATCTGTTGGATGACATTGCTGTAGACAATGATAAGAAATTTGTGTTTTATTAATAAATAATACAGGTCCATGTTTATAAAATTAGAAATTTCACCTAGGCCTATCATCCTCCTTAATATGTAACCCTAGGCCTATTTATTTTTGTTTGTAGAATTTTGTGCTTGTTATTGTGTTGGAAACGAGACTTCAAAATGCTAACATGGAAACAACACAGGGAATGAAAGATAAGAAATTAAAATCTATGCACAATATTTCATAAGCTCTGTAAACCAAGGATGACCACCACATTCACGATGCCCCCACTCCCCCTCACCGTAAATAAGCTATGTCTTAATAATATTCTGTACTAGCGGGTGCCCGTGGCTTCACCCGCGATTATTTACTCAACTGCTAGATGTTTTCTTTAAATAATTTATTCAACAAAAAATATTTAAAACATTATATTTTTATCCCTGATATAAATTGCATAAATAACATAATTTTATCCTTATTTATAATGTTTTACTTAATAAATATAAATAATTAAATGAATGAAACGAAACATGTGCTACCATATGGGCTTTTTTTTTAAATTTATTATTATTAATACTGCATGCTCCGTTACTCACGTAACACTACATGCAATTCTTAGGGTGGCGTGCACCAAACTCATGCCATTTACTCTTTTAGTAAGCCTTACTTCTTTAGTTCTAACTACTTTAGTAAGCTACTCTTTTAGTAACCGTACTCTTTTAGTAAGGACGGCGTGCACCAACCAGGAGTAAACTAAACTCGGCGGCTTTCAACATAGAGGAATGTACTAAAGAAGTAAAAATTTTATTTACTCCCAGAGTAAATGAACTTACTCCACAAGTGGTGGAGAGCACCAACACAGAGTACGTTACTAACGTAGTAAGTTGTGGAGTAAATAAGGCCAATATTTACTCCTACTCAGGGGGTGGAGTAAGTTGTGGAGTAAATGTGTTCTGTGGCATTTGCGTGAGTTATGAGTTACATATCACATTAAATGGATTGCATAGTTCAAACTGAGGATAAGTTATTGAGATGAAGAAGGTTGTATACCAAAAATGAGAGTTGTGGCAGGTGATTTAATAAATATTAAGCAAACCATACCTAGTAGGGCATTTAATAACGTAAATAATTAAGCTCATAAATCCTTACATGAAATTTTGGCGTTTGGAAGAAACGATGTCAGATTCTCACTACATCCATGTGATTTCAGCCAGTCAAATGTGGAAATATCATTACGGAGATCGGTCCAACTAGGAAGACGTCCACCAAAGGTGAGGGGGAGAGTGAGTGGAAGGGACGTTTGCATTGCACGGTACAAGCAGCGCATGTGCTCTCAAATATCTTCCTAGCTGGATCGGCCTTTAGATGTTGCAGTTCTCCCTAACTTTGGGTCAGAAAACGACGATGTATTTCAAGCTAATCACATGGATACAGATATCGGCGAGGTATAGTACATTCCAAAAAATGAAAGCCTCCGTTCTTGGAGCTACCCAGAAAACACTTCCCCCTGCTACATAACCATAGAATTACTGAACAATAGGTGATTCTCATTGTTAAACGATTTAATGTAATTATTGTAAATTAATTTTATTACATTACACTTCTATAGCTTAACTTAAAGCACAACATTGCGAATGCCAGATTATAATAATAATTATAAGAGCTAAAAGTTCAATAGTTGCACCCGCAGTGTTAATGAATAATATGTCCTTTTTTCTAACCCAGGTGTAAAAATGTCCAAACAGGCCACATCGGAAGAAAATTTGACTGACTCTGGGATTAGCGTACATTGAGAAGGGGACACATTGTAAAACCATTCCTTAAAGACTCCCCAAGTCTCGAATGGTGGAGTGAGACGAGACTTGCATGTTTGGGAATAAACTATAACAGATGCTGCAGGTCTATAGTATGCTGCTAACTATTTAATTAACCCTGTGGACAGGAAAGTGAGAAGCATTATAAACTATATAGAAAAAAAATGCCAACATGAGTGCCGAAAGAAAATTTTAAGGAGGGGCCCGGAGGTTGAAGCTGCACAGGATCTAGAGAAGTAGTCACTGAAATTATTTTTAAACACACAACCATCAACATAATTATTATTGGAGTTCATAGCTTCCGAAATATTGTACCGCCATTTTTTGTTTAAATATTACATTTCTCAGTTGTAATATTATTATTTTTATAAGGTAATATTTTTTAATTAAATGTTCTGTGCATTTGAAAAAGGACAGAAACATAATGCCCCTTATTAGTTTTGTTATCCTTTTTATCCCCCCTTTTTCATGATTTTGTGTAATACTTCTTATTAATATTGTTAAACATTCAATAAGTATTAATAATTCATTATAGTGAGATTTATGATAAACAACTATAGAATAATTGATTTATCGTTTTTGGGGAAGAATATGTAACTTTAGGAAGTATAAATATTTTAATATATTTTAGAACTTTATTATTATTATTATTATTATGAGAGAAATAATCATAATATTGACAGTGAATCAATTATGAAAATCAACTGGAAATTCCAATTGTTTGCATTATAATACAGAAATAGTTTGCACAAAAATACGTACCCATACGTAGGCTACTAAACTGAAAATACTCAATTGAAGGAATTAAAATTAGTAATGAATAAAACATTACTATTAGACCTATTTTAAAACATGAAGATTGTCATTAGTAATATTTGGAACAACCCAAATTCATATTCATTGTTTCAGCGAACCTTTCCTTTTCATTATCTGGCACTTGAATAATACTGGCAATTGAAATGCACGTGTTCTGCTGCGCTGCACTAACGTTTCTGCTCTGTTCTGCGCAGAATTCGACTACTTCTTTAGTAAAAATCGCTTACTACTTTAGTAACAACTAAAGAAGTAACTATCAATTGAGCTCTCCAACACCAACTAAAAGAGTAAGTTACTAAAAGAGTAGCACTAAAGTAGTAAATTTAGGAAGGGAACCTTACGTAACAAAAACCGGTTTGTTTGTCTCACTCTAGCACATACATTAGTATGACTTAAGAGTGAGACAGATGTACTGGTTCTTGTATACTCCAGGTCTCCGTCTTAAATTTACTACTTTAGTAAGATTTACTCCTGGATGGTGCACGCCACCCTTAGTCTTATTTATAACAAGTTAACAAATTTTTCTATTTTCTATATACAAGGAATACTTTTTTTTTTGTTTAAAGTTTTTCAAAATCTATTTTTTTGATAAATTTTAAAAACTCCTTTAAGTGTTTCTTAACTAAATCATTAGGCGTTGCTGGCCACTGTCCACCGCTTAGTCTTATGTTTTGTTTTAGTGTTATTCGTATAGATTCGAAATGAACCGATTAAACGTACCACAGATTCATTAATCTTTCATAATGTTTTACTTAATAAATATAAATAATTAAATGAATTGAAACGAATCTTGTGCTGCCATATGGGCATATAGATTCGAAATGAAACGATTAAACATACCACAGATTCATTAATCTTATCCAATTAATGTAAGCTAAAATTCCGAAATCGAGGTGCACTTCACGATTAAAGTGCACCACCCGGAGAAAAAATACTTCAGATTGAAGTTCCTTAGCTCAAAATACCCCTGCTTAGTGAGTTTCATAAAAGCATTCAATGTTTTCCCATTTAGGCGTGCTTTCATGATCCCCTTCTGTCAACCTAACTTATGTAAAAAGAAAAAAAATCAGAGCTCTTGCGAGTCGTAAACAAATGAATAAAGTAAGCGGGTAAACACAATCTATTTCAGGAATGCATTTTTCCCGGTTGTTATGGCAACTGAGCAAGATCACCTTCAATTATTTATTAATATCACAATTGAATACAGTTTTGTTAATAGGTGGCATTAGGTCGACACGGAAACACTAGCTCAAATATTATATTAAATGGATGCTTCTTAAAATCTCACCCCTTCTATTCTTCCAGTCAACTCCTCACTGCATACCACATGGGTTGCACATCTTTTCACGTAATTGGTGGTTGTCGAACATGGTGTAAACTGAAGAGCTTTGGTGTCCCCTGCATATATATGTTAGCCGTGCAGGTGACTTTTGAACGTATTTAAGCAACTTGATTGTCTTGTCCTAACACGTCATGATGTCTCTTACAACATATCACTGTCCATGTGAGACTCTCCCCTGTCAATTGATACCAAGAGATGATCACGCTCTGGAGATTCATTAAACTAACCTGAATATGACTTTCACAGTCTGCTTCCATTGTCCACATTGTCTATGTAGGCAGCATTTTTGAACTTTGTTATATGTTTTTTTTAAGCCCCATAAGTTAATGCTCTATCAGAAGTCTAAATAAGCATGCAAATATGCTCTCAAGTTTGTAAAATATGCTCTGGAACCAATGAAGTACCTATGCTCTATCCTGTAAGTAATTCTAATACTCTCAACCTCCTGGAACTCCCTGGGCTTCCATATGCCTGTACAGGGAGCGCTTTACTTTACCTTAGGAAGCATGCAAACACACGTACCTACTCCATGATCCCTTGAAGTTCAGTACGTATAGGCATTATTCTCCAAAGTTCCTTCAGCTCCATATGGTATTCTAAGGTATTTCTCCCTCTGATAGTGACTATTTTGATGTAAGAATGCTGTTCACAACCTGTCACATCCATTCTACACGGCGGTTGACACACGACTAAATTACCATCGCCTCTATTTTTATAACCGTAAATTACAATGCTACCAAATGATGTGTACTTATACTAGATATGCCACACTCTCCTCGACATACATCTCATCATACTATCGCTTTACTTTGACTTATGCCCCATTCCTCGAATATATAAGTGACATATGCATATAGATAAGGATTTACCTATTAAAATTACAACTACAAGTGCAGGAACATTCCTAGCCAGCTTTAGTTTCCCTCATCTACGAAGCTTTTTGCCCCATGTTTGCTACAAGGCATTGATAATCAAGAACCAGAGAATTTGACCACAATATTAATTTATAAGCGAAAACTGATAGGCTGTAGACGTAAGGTCTCTATCAGGGGAGGAGAGAATGTTGCTCTGTGACGTCAATGCACTCGATTCTGGCTTTACGCGGTAGATTTCTGCGAGGAATTTTTGGAATGTAAGTAGCAGCGAACAGGGGAGAAGAGCGAGATATTAGTATTGTGGGTTCAGGAGATTTAAAATATAAAATCTAGCACCCGGCTCTAGATTACTCTGTTCATTTCCACTATCATGCTCTCTTGCCTGACGTCACGCAAATTGACTTGACGTCTTTCATAAAAGTCAATAGGAGATGAAACTGCTATTCTCTGGTCTATATGAACACAAGACATCATATTATTACAATGTATTTGATTCCTCTTGTGTGACAATACTAGGTATACAAAAAGAAGGTAATACCGAAGTAAGACATGTTAATTTATATTCTCAATGAGTGGTTAATGCAACATTTAAACATATTAATAGCTCTTCAATGTTATTACGGAAAATGAAGATGTTACTTGTAAGGGTTATAAAATTAATGTACACATACTTCCAGGCTTTTCTTGCTTATAATCTATATGAGGCTTAATAAATTTTATGAAGCATGACTTAAAGGCAACGATGCCTTATAAGTTACTAAATGGAATCCGTAAGTGAGGTAATTTATCTGCAGACGTTATTACTTGAAAAGCTGGCTGATGAAGAAACTATGGGACTTGTATAGATAAATTTTACGCATTTATTATACCGTACTATCATAACTTAAGTGCATTTACTAGTAGCTGTAATATAATGTAGATCATATAACTCGATGTATAACTTGTAACTTTAATATTTTCCTTCAGAAGGATAGAGCCATTTACTAACATAGGGTTCGGAAAGAAACGAACAAAAATTTCAAACATAGAAGGTTGTTCATTAGGGTACATTCATTTACTGCCTCATTTTAACAAATGGGCTTAAGGAAAGATGAATAATACTAAGAGAAAAATTAAATATTGTGTCTTTTTAAGGTTTAATTCATATTATCTGTTGGAGATAATCGCAAGAACCCTACATTTTAAGGCAGATCTATATGCAACGCATGGACGCTTAAATACACAAGTAGAGAGAAAGAGAGAGAGGGAGAGATAAAGAAGATATGAAGAGAGTTTCTTGTAAAAGTATTATCCTTTTAAATAATATTCAGAAAAGTAATATAATTGTGCAGATTTTAAGCGCTTGTTCCTTCGATGGAAACAAACAAAGCATTCAAATTAAATGCTTGTAAAACATAGGAATACATAATTCGTATAAAAAAGGTTATTATTTGTTTCTAAACTGTAAGCTCCTTTACTTGATAAGTATTATCCTCGCTATCCCAATTTTTCCACATCACCACAGGAAATAATAAAAAATAAATCTCCTTTTATTGCTTTTAATAGAGTTGGCAGTTTTCGCGAAAATTTAGTACACTGGTAGGGCAGAAAACAAGGAAAAATGCTCTTAGCTCTGCCAGAAAAATAAACAAAATAATTACATAAAAAATTACTAGATCATTCGTAGGCTTTCAAAGAAACAAATCATTTCCAACGGGAGAGCTATCTGGTTGTGCGCTATTGCCATTTGACGGAGACTATTAACCTAAAGCCTGACCGTTCTAAGAAGGAAACCTCAAGTAAACAAAAATCAGTACATCTGTCTCACTCTAGCACATTACTTGTATGACTTAAGAGTGAGATAGACATACTGGTTTTTGTCTACTTCAGGTTTCCTTCTTAGCTCGTCTCGTGTATACTTATCTCATTACTCACGCACTTAATAACAAAATGGAACATAGTTTCTTAGATAATCGAAGGTAAAAGAACACTTTTAACGGTAGATTATATTAATTAAAAGGAGAAAATTATGCCAGTGAATTGTATAAAATTATAACAATTACAGGTTACCAAATTTGATGGCTTCAAATGGAAAATGCTCTTTCACTTAAAAATAATTGCATTAATTATTGAAAACAGTCAATCTGGTATACGTCAGTAGCAGTGAAAATGTTAATAAGAACGCATAAATTACGTCTTCATACCACCTGAAGATAAAATATAATAAAAGTATTGGATTAAGAGTGGAAATAATAAAAGATGACACTGTCTTAATAAATATTCAAATATAAAGGCACGGAACTAAGACTAATATCTTCCGATGGTTACCGTACTTCAATACATTTTTTTTTCTGATATGAGACTACAGAGTACATGCTTGTAGACAAAACATGATATTATATATTTCTGTAAATTTATAGATATTAGTTTGAACTGAAATGGAAATAATTTCCACTAATGTCTGACTAGCTTTATTAAACAATATTTATTTGGCAAGATCGAATTTGTCTCTAATCATCGAGGCTAGATTTGGTAAGAGTAACGTTGTAGTCATGTAGTGCATTAAAAACAACGAGATTGCCGTAACATGGTTATTTATCGGATGTAAACTTGTTAAGTTACAAAACAATGCTGCTATGACGTAATTGTCGAATCTACCTTTCTACATAGCCTGGAGGAAGGTATCCCTTCGTTAAAGTTCCTCATCATTTCCACAAGTCATGAAGCAGTCCACTTTGTGCGTGTAACAAATTATGAATGAAGCGCTCTTATAAAACCTGTGGCATTCGATCGAACTACGATAGATGGCGTTAGCAAGTGTTACAAAACAAGAAAGAGGTTCTAGAAGTTAACCCCCTCAGGGGGGATGTTTTTTGAAAACCAGTTCGGGAACTGAGATTGTATTCTGGGTACTGACAGAATCTTCTTCTAAGATTAACTGGATGTTCAAGAGAAATACTTGTACAAAGAATGTGTCTAGATGTAAAATAAAATTATCAGTGGTTTAAGTAATACGCATTTGAGTAGGGTGCAGTAGGGAAGTTGATTAATTTTCGTCCTGACTTGATTTCATTGATAAGGTCATCTGACAACGCTGTAAGCAGTCATAGAATTTCGTTCATATTTAATGTGTTAAATTAAAAAAAAAATCTGATGTGTACAGAATCGCCAGACACAATTTTATGCTAATTATCCTATAAATACCTCTTCTTTCAATGATGCGACTAAAAACACAGGCTATGGACAGACAAAAAAAAAAAAGAAGAAAAAACAAGCGACTGCAAACGTTTATTGAAATTCCCCCCGTTAAGATTAATTTCCGAACTTTATAGAATATTCCCCTGAGATATTTCTTTACTGTAAGCATGGCCAACAATACATCTTTCTCACTTCACGTACTTATATAGAATAAGAGGCCGTGAATGTCTGCGTATTGAGTTGTTCACCAGGCAAGACAGATTTTCTACAAACAGTGGGTAACTTACAACCACCCTTCAAAGAATTTTTTCGAAAAAAAGTTTCAAATAAAAGTTTTAACTCTTTGTATAAGCACTCCATATACAAAATGTAAAGGAAATTGTTATAGCCGTTTTTTTAGAAAATTGCAAAAATCAAAATTTTCTTCATATAAAGTCCCCTTAAATATAAGAGAAGGTTGTCGCCAATCTTCGACAACCTCAGAAGGTACCTAACCCAAATACAAAATTTCGTTTTCGTACTATTTTCCGTTACAAGAGACCGTATTGCAAAGAGCGCGTATTCACAGTTGGTGGCTTATAAGTACCTTTCAGAGAATGTGTTCGAAAAAATGTTTCAAATAAAAGTTTTAGCTCTTGGTATAAGCAATCCATGTGCAAAATTTAAAGAAAATCGTTAGAGCCATTTTCGAGAAAATCGCGAAAAACGAAAATTTCTTCATGTAAATTCTCCTTAAAAATAAGAGAAAATAGTCGCCAAACAGACAGACAGACAGACACACAGACATGTTTCCAAAAATAGTATTTTTGGATCCAGGGAGCCTTGAAACGTGTATATATGCTAAAAACTCAACTTCGAATTTTGGGGGCGAAAACAATAGCCTGCTTCCTCTACCTATAGTACCTATGGTACGGGCAGAGGAAGTAATAGTCACTAAAATTCATCATCATCATCTCCTTGCACGTATTAGGCTTTTATCATGTGCCTGTTACGCCTCCAGTTATTAGCTTAGTTGGTCAATCCATCTTTTCCTAGGTCTACCTACATTTCTATTACCAGTTACATTACTAAAAGTTCCAAGGAAAATCCCAAATGGAACTCTGTAATATTTTATACACCTGAGATAAAAAAAATAGGATAATTTGATACCTACGACATCAGATTTCAAAACGTTTCTTCTTGCGTCACGCTAGAAAATCGTACGGGAAATGATGAAATTACAACAATGTTATGCCGATCATTTTAACAAGTCATGTTTACATTTGATAAACGAAGATAATATACAAACGAAGGTAGGTCTATATAATATTACAACAAGAAACATAAAGAAACTGGAGTGAACGAATTACTTCAGAAGAAATCAAAATAAAATGAATTTGAATAAACTCAAGACTAAAATCAGTAAAAAAATTTAAATAAACCAAAATCAAAAACTTAAAAACGGTAGAGAAAGGATGGAAATTGATGCAGAATTATGTCTAGAAGCAGATTAAACGTATGGAAGCATAGCAGGCTAGAGGAAATTCAAGTAAGTTAAACGTAAAGGTAATAAAAAAAGATTCAGGAACCCCATTTACAGAGGTTGGGATTTCGACAACTTAGCAGCTGAACATATTATGATGCTCTTGTAGCATTTTATCCACAGGGAATGATTAAAAAAATATATTTCCTCAAGAACTCGTTTCAATAAAATCGGCTCAAAAAGCAACTTGAATCAAACCTCATTATCAATACCCTGGACAAAAGAGAAATTTGTGAAGTTCTAAAGTCTTGTTAAAAGCCTATATCTTTATATTCAAAACATTAAAATTAAATCACAGTCAATAAAGGAACCTTTGAAAGGAAAGGAAGAAGAAAAGAATGAAAGATATATTATATAGCCTATGTATATATAGGCCTAGAAAGAAAGAAGGAAAATCAAAAGAGCAAATAAAGAAATGAGGAAAATGTAATTATGAGTGAGATCATCAGTAAGTGATGTAGGATACGAAAGATACGGTCTATAGCCGAATCCCTTATGAATGGTCTTGGGTTTAAGATATCGACCTAAGAAATGAGAGAGAAACCTGAACACAACTCGAGAAAGGTTTCAAAACTGGCCAAGTCTTCTTCTTCTTTTGTTTTATCTCCTTTTAAATGGCTTTTCAAATGCGTTGCTCATAGGCGAGAAGCTCAATCGACGAACTATAGGCCTACATTAAAAAAAATTTAAATCCCTTTAGGCAGGCCTACAGGCTGAGGTAGATTTCGAAGTGCTTTTGGTTTAATTTATTGTCGCTGCGCACCACTCTTCTTCTTTAGCCTTGGCATGCCAAACCCACAATAATAACTGCAAAAAAGACTAAAGAACACTTTTTCAAACATTCAAATCTCGCCTTATATGAGAATTATCGAGAAACTAGTTGTTGATTTGTAGAGTACTCATCAAGAGCTTTTCAATGATACCCCACAAGACGTGGTTTCAAAAATTTCGAATTTCCATCCCCCCACCCCCACTCGTACCCCCAAAACTCCCGAATCGTTGGTGTCACTGTGAACTCCATAGGGAGAACTCTGATTTATTCAAACCAAGTTTCCCTCTATACTTCATAGGGGCCGAGTTATACATTTTTCAAAATTTCAACCCCCCTACCCTCCTTGGGCCAATTTTGCTCATTAACGAACTTGTCCGAACTAGTGGGCCTAGAAATAACATAATAAAATTTGGTTCAAATATCTTTAAAATTACGGCCGCTAGCGTCTAAATATGTATATATATATATATATATATATATATATATATATATATATATATATATATATATATACACATATAAATATCACATTTTTTTTAACGGGCGGTGGTTTTGTACTTAGGGAGGCAATGAAACGTAAATATACGAAAGAATTTTTCGAAAGTCATGACATGGTATCGATTGCAATAGGTAGATTTTCTAAAAAAAAGTACCTAGGCCTATAGACTATAGAAGATAATATATCCGGCAAAACGCCTGTCCACTGCATAGAAACCACAAACATTCAAGTCAACGGACAGGGAAATTCAGGATAATTGGAAAGCAAATTTAACGATTATACATTGGATCAGAATTCAATAGCGCACAAAATATTTGCCTTGTACGCAGGCCCATAAACAGAAGGGGGTCGCAGTCGAACTATGCCCACAATGATGACATTTTGCCAACATTAATGAAATTCCTTTTTTATCCTATTAATGCGACGACTCTAGTATCTACATTTAATTTAGAAAGATGTTTGGAAATCATTCTGCAGAAGTGTCGTAAGTCTGTTTCCTCCTTTAAAATTACAAGATGGTAAAATCTGTAGACTGTTTAGTTTCTATCACTCAATATTTTTAAGTCTTGAGAAGAAGCTAAGAAGATACCTTGGAGTTTGACGACATGCTGAGACAGTTGAAGACTCTTATTCTCAATGAGTGGCATGAAATGTTAATTAATTAAATTATGGTTCGTTTAGAAAAATTCTAATGAAATGCAATCTCTACATTCTTTGTTTTTGGAGAATACGTATAACTACCATAATTTTGATTAATGACTATCATTAATCTTTTCAGAACAGAATTTATCTAACAATATAAACAATCATCAAGTAAAATCATCAGTGAGATCTAAGTTTGAAATCGATAATGAAAATTTTATTAAAATATCTGTTCTCAATAAATGATAGGACGAGCACGAGGATAAAAATTGCTACATTTTACATAAAGTAATACTTTTTAATCATGCATCTCTGCTTTTATACAATTTTTAGCTGAGAAATTTATTCGTCAGTAGCACAGTAAAAAGTTAAAGGCTCACTCAATAGATTAAAAAAAACAAGCTCACTATTTTTTAAATCTTTTATGCAACCTCCAACTCAAACCTTCCTTTTTACAAAATACAGTTGAGTCCCGCTAATCCGGACTAGGTAGGATCGGACCCTGTCCGGATCAACAAACCTCCGGATTAAATAAAAATTTGGCATAAAATGCACATACAGTACTGTGATAGGAGTTTTAGATGGGTAAAGTAATAAAGATCTATGTTTTCCCCAGAAATGTAACTTTTCCTACAACTTAATTTAAGTTTTAAAACTACCTCCATCCAACTATCCCTCGCAAATCCTACTACTTCCTTTAAGTCTGTTCTAGTATTGTCCTCCCACCTACGTCTAGGTATTTTAAGTGGTAATTTCCCTTCGGGCCTCCCAGTCAATATTTTTTAGATATGCCTTTCCTTCTCCATGCGCGCAACATATCCAGCCCATTTCATCCTCCGTGATTTAAACCTTTACTATATTCGGTGAAGAGTACAGATCATGAAGCTCGTCATTATGCAGTTTTCTCCAGTCCCCATTTTCATCTCTCTTATGTCCAAATATTTTCCTAAGCATCCTGTTTTCGAACACTCTGGATTTATGTTTTTCGCGAAGAGTAAGCGACCATGTCTCACACCCATATAATACAGCCGGCAAGATAAATGGCTTCAAAAATTTATTTTTAGATTTCAGCACTGAAGGTGCGACGATAATGTTTTTGAACTACATAAAAACAAGCATTTCCTTATTTCAGTCGATATTTAACTTCCGCCTTAATATTATTTGTAATCTGTAATGACTGCTCCCACATATTTGAATTTCTCCACTTGTTCGAATGATTACCGCCTATTCTAATAATCTGTAGCACATTATTTTAACGTTTTATGACATATACTTTGTTTCTTCTATATTAATTTCCAGTCCAACATCCCTGGAACATCGCAAAGACTTTCTGCATTTCTCTAGGTTATGTTTATGTCATCGCCCAACAAATAAACATCATCTGCATCGGGTGAATGTCATTTAATTTTAGATCAGCCTTCTTTCCTGAACTTTCTTAATGGCATATTCTAAAGCGAAATTAAGAAATAATGGCGATAATGCATCTCCTTGCTTTAAGCCACTTTTTGTGGCAAACATAAGCCTATCTGAAAAAGTTTCCTTATATTGACACATAGATAGACTTTTTATTAAATAATCAAAAGCTATTGCTTATTCTCTAACATTCATAATTTTATTCTTATCTATTCCTCGCTTATGGAATACGTTACCTCGTGATATCAAAATGGACCACTATTTAGAAATATTAATTAGTTAGCATTGTTATTTTTAATTCAGTTTCATTTTATCAAATTTGTAATTAAATCATTGCAACTTATAATACTTTTAATGCCTGTAACATATTTAATTTTTAATCTCTAGATCTTTATTTTGTATTATTTGTAATATGTGCCGTAGCTTAGTAGTTGAGGCACTGCGCTACAAACCGGAAGGTCGCGGGTTCGATCCGCGATGAGGTCGTTGGAGTTTTTCAATTAGCCTAATCCTTCTGGTGGCACTTGGCCCTGGGTCGACTCAGCCTCTAACAAAATGAGTACAGGAGCATTCCTGGGGGTAAAGGCGGCCGGTGCGTAAGGTTGACAACCTTACCACCTTCATGTGCCGAATGTCCAAAATCTGAGAGCCTCAACCTCCTGGAACCCTCTGGGCCTCCATGGCCTGTATAGGGTACACTTTTACCTTTTTATTTGTAATATGTAGAGCCCAAACTTTAGTGGTGAAGTGGAAGAAGGCCTTGTGGCCTTAACTTGGCCAGTATAAATAAATAAATAAACAAATTTAAAAAGCGTTCAAAATGAAGAAAGGAGAAAATTAAAACGTTAGGAAATTCCGAAATATTACTTCATAATAATTGCGAAGATTCCTTTCATTTCCTGCTGTTCACAGGGAACCGTTTCGTCGGTAGCTAGGCTTGGTGGCGGCAGGCGGGGAACCTGCTCAGAGCTGATCGTCACGCGAACTCGAGTCGCCTTTCTTAGCTTTCGGCTTTTTAATTTCTAAGCTGCCTAATCGCCAGTGTGCACTAGACATGTTTATGAAGTCGAGGTGAGGCCGACGCAAATCGTGCAGTGCTTGCCATTCCTATAAATTATCTATAGGGGATGGATCTATTGTGAACCGTACTTTATGTATTGCACATACGTGCCGTATTGCACTTGTTTAAGATATGTACCAATATCCTCGCAGAAAACATATTAGGCCTACCTACAAAAAGAACTCCTTTTAGTGATGGGAAAAATCGAATGATTTTAAGAATCGATTATTCTGTTCTCGAGTAATATCGTATTATATATTGTTACATTCTTTTTATTGTTTACTAAACCCGCCTAGCCTAGGTTTTACTGGAATACGGCTTCTAAAATGGCAGCCGCGGATTCTTTTGGCTCTGCTGCCAGCGCCGATCAGATCAGAGTTTAGTTTTACGAAATAAAATAATTTTTAAGCAATCTGTGCCTTCAAATATAGGCCAACAGAAAAATAGGCTTCTTTCCTCTTTTCAATGCTGTAAAGTAAGAAAGTTTCGGCCTTCTGAGGATGATGTTTTTGTGCAAGTAAAATGGATTAACAGGCTTCCTTATTTCAGAGGAGGTTTTATATTTAGTAGAAGCCATGGCAGGATGTTCGAAAGACATAATATTTCTTGCAGGAAAATATATTATTATTAGAGGATATAGAACGGTGTGCTTTCAACACAAATATCTAGCGCTAATGACTTATTTGATTGAAGCAGTAATCATACCAACATATGGTGATAAATATAACAGAAACATAATCTACTTAGAAGCTATTCCATTTCCGTTTAAACTTGACCTAGAGATCTCGCGCAAGATAGGGAGGGAGGATACATTTTATACTGAGTATACGTAGCAGGAGAAGCACAAGGAAAGCACGTGGTTTAGAAAATCCTCTCCCAACAGTGAAGAATTTTTTTCTACTGCCATCCAAAGCCATGCTTGAAGAACGATTATAACCATTATTACCTAAATTATCCACATCCTATCATTGTAACAAACAAAAAATGTCCCTCGTGGCAAATGTCTGTGACAGTGAGAAGTCACTAGGGGGAAGCCGATCGTACCGGTTCCTGGCAACAAGAGGGTTAATGCAGGTGACCAACAGAGGGTCCTTCTGAAATCGGTATAGTCTATTACCCTTAATATGTACACTATTCAATTTGTTCATATATTAAAATATTTCCTAGACACAAATAGAAAGGAAAATGAATTTTGATTGGTTCCGCCTTATCAATGTAGACTATCAAATGAAATATCCAGGCAGGTCAAACGTTCTACCATTTTTCCAATCATGTTATTGATATTATCATAGCGCCAATAGCGCTAACTGATATTAGTACACTCCCTTAATGTTACACACCGGCAGCATGGACCAGCTTCGGTCTATAATTAGAGGTGTTCTGTGCTTCTGTGATAAATATTTCATGTATTAATCATCAATGCTTAAACACCGCGAGGATTCCAGCACATTAGAAACAATGCTGTATTCTTTTCTTACCTTTTGAGCCCGTTAGATATCAGAATCGCTATACAAGGATGCATTCCTAAATTTACAACATAAATACCTCTCTTTGTCCGACTGTTAAACTTCATGAGCAGATTGCACCCCATTATAAGGGAACACTGTGAAATGAGAACTTCTAAATAGATTTAAAAATAGGAAACGCACGAAATATCCCATTGACAAGGCTTTATCGAAAAATCGAATTACGAGCCAATCATTCTGGAATAAGAATCACGTGCAACATTTTTCATGGATCTACTTACAGTTTCGGAGCTGTTCGTTATTTTATTGATTTCTTTTATAAATCCCTGTCACTTCAAAATATACAACCATTTTTACAGTGAAAATAATAGTCTACTTGAAAATAATAGGAAATAACTCATGGCCTATTGATATCTTTCCCTTTCTTCTGTGGAGTTTCAAAAAATAATATTTTTCTACCTGTAATTCTTTCTTTTTAATATGTTTGCATATTCACGAAAAAGGAAACTGTAGACCTGTTTATTTAAATTTCTTGAGACAAATGCGAAATAAATGCGAAAATTTGAAAGTTTACAAAGGAAGTAAATTTTGTTCAGAGATTTGTTTATTTAAAGTAAGACAAGCTAACATTTTGACCCGCGTATTTAATTTCAGATTTACGAAAACAATACAAAACAAATACTTTCCTATGTATTTTAATTGTTAAGCTAATGAAGTATTAGGAGATATAATATTAGAATATTAGTGTATAGCATTCCTGTTATCCGTGTTAAACAGTTATTCTTCTCCAGAAAATTTCACCAAAATCATACACCGTACTTAGAATTCAATTTAGACCATATTTATTTATAGGACATTACTTCGCCGCATAATTGCAAATCTTCATTTTACTGAGCCAATTACGAAAATAGAAGCTTCGGTATTATATTAAGAAGTTGATTGCAAAGATGAATAAAACGAGCACTATATATTAGAGAATTATCATGATAATATTGATGATAAATGCCCCTCGAAGCAATTGACATCGCATATTTTTCCAGTGGCCTTGTTTGGTAGGTACACAGTCACGCCTTAGGCCAAAAACTAACAGTGCAAATTTCTCAAGTGGGAACTTTGAATAATTTGGTTTGTCAGTGATTTGTCTGCTGGCTAGTCATGTCGGTGAGATCTGACAAGGAAAGCCGGCACCTTGCTCATGATAGCAGGGAGCATCTTGACACTGAATGATACAAGCTACCAGATACACCTCAGCATCATGTATCTCTAATAAATCAAATGGCGGAGCCGACTTCTACAGAGGCTCCAGACCTAAGAAAAATTCTGTAGATCATGAATATGAATCAGACAGACTATATGGATTGTTCTACAGTACAGTTCACATCCTGACTTTTGCGAACGCAAATACGATGTGGTGCAAGTGGATACTTGCCAAATCAAGCTCTTCTTTCAGCGCATAGAGAACTAGACATCATTAGACCCTTTATGTTTAGCAATATTAAACAAAACATAAAATAGTTTTTATATAGTTTACCGACATTGAAGTATCAAATGTTTAAAATATATTTATTCAAACAGGGGAAGGAACGTGCACATTTTGATTTTAAGCAAATGATTGATGACTAAATGATCAGTTGTCAATATCATCATTCAATAATATATGTACAGCAACAAATTAATTAAATATAGAAGTGATTATCAAGTAAATAGAAAATCAGACCAGCTATAGAGAATAGGGTAATATGAGGCGTGCTTTTAAAGTAAGTACCTATTAGTATTTAAAAAATAACAGAATATTATTTTCCAGATACATTATTATCAATCATTACCTTATATCTTACACTACTTCTCCACATAGTCAACTCCGTTAATCAGGCACACGTAACGGGGAACAAATGTTTGTATGCCTTCGTCAAAGAATGATGCCGCCTGTGATGAAATCCAAGTCTGCGTTTCTTGCTTCACAACATCATCGTCACTGAAATGTTTTCCACCAAGGAATTTCTTCAGATGAAGAAACAAATGTTTTCTTCCACACCTTGCACTAAATCATCTGTGATCACAGACAGTCGTCCACCCGCGGATCATCATGCACATTTTCGCGACCTTCGTTAAACTATCTAGCTCACTTCCTCACAATTCCATCACTCATTGTTGTTTCCCCATATACCTCACATAATTGGCGATGAATGTATGCTGGCGTAACATTTCTCGCAGTCAACAAACGAATCACTGGTCTGACTTAGCAGTCGGCGGGTCGTTCGATTGTTTTGAACATTTCGAAACGTTCTAACAATAGGAAAACACAAAATGACGATCACCTAAATCTGCGTCTGGCTTCCTAAGGAGTAGAGGAAGTGATCGCGCATGCTCAAAATCGCGACTATAGCCGACTGTACAACAGCAGAATATCTAAAAAGTACTTTAAAAGCATGCCTCGTATTTATTTTATTATACTTTAAGTTATTCTATCCCAAACAGTCCTATATCATTTTATGAAAAAATCTTATGACAAACACGTAACTTTCTCTACACTACGAGAAAATCGGCAAAAATGAACATTTCTTCATGTAAAGCAGTTGTAAAAATAAAGAGAAAGTCGTTGCCACGCTCCATGTTACATCCCCGAAGGATGCACTACTCAAATAAAATTCCTAACCCAAATCAAAGGAAAAACACATTTCTCACTTCACATTCAGATTAAATAAGAGGCCTTATTGCAAGGAGTGGGTATTCAGTTGTTGAAGCAAAGCTTTATTGTTCACTAGGCAAACCTGTGTTTCTACAAATAGAGGGTGGTTTATAGCTACCCTTCAGAGAATTTTTACGTAAAAATGCTTCAAACAATGGGTTTAGCTCTTAGTGTAAGCACCTCATGTAGAATATTTAAACAAAATTTTAATGACGTTTCCGAGAAAATCGCAAAAAAAGAAAATTTTCTTCATGTAAAGTGGCCAATCTTCGTGTCACATCTCCAGATGTTAGGCCTACCTAATCCAAATATAAAAATTTTATTTTTATACGATTTTCCGTTTTTGAGCTAGGCTGTTCTCAGACACAGAACAAGACACACTTACACACAAACTTTTACTAAAAGTAGCATTTTGGGATTCAGCGTACCGGTAACTTGAAACATGTAGCCTATTTAAGTTAAAACTCAAGTTCTAATTTTGGGGTAGAACATAATATTTTCTTTACCTTGCAGAGGAAGTAAAAATTGAATTCTTTGGTGGCTTATATTACCATAGGCGTAACCAGGCCGACCATATGGGGGGGGTTATAACATCCAGAAAGAGGGGGCTCCGGGGGTCCTCCCCCGGAAAATTTTAAAAATTAAGATGCAAAATAACGAGTTTTAAGCTTCCGGGGGTCCACCCCGGAAAATTTAAAAAATCAAAACACAAAATAACAAGTTTTAAGCTTCCGGGGTCCCCCGGAAAATTAAAAAAATTAAGACGCAAAATAACGAGTTTTAAGCTTCCCACGCTTTATACTCGTATTAAGTAATTTATGGGCAGACTTTAAAAAATCATACAATTTTCCTTTTTTTAATCAATGGGGGGGGGGTTCAAACCCCCAAACCCCCCCCCCCCTCGGTACACCTATGTATATTACTCCTGCACTGATTTATGTTTGATATTAGGCAGTCAGATAATGCCTTACCGCTTCCAAAATACAAAGTCTTAGCACAGTAAGCAGTGAGCAGCTGGAAAGGGCATTACAGTAGATCACAAGGGCGTCATCGTCACGGGCATAATATTTTTGTAATGAGAGTTAAGTGGAACATATTCGCTACCAACCATTGCGCATGATACAAGTATCCTGGAAACCTTAAAAAGCGTTATGACAGGCAAACGTGAAAGTAAAACAACAGCAACCGCTGTCATAAAACTGTTTTATACGTTGTGAAATGCTTCTTCGGTATACACAAGCAGTCAGAGATAAAAGAAATAAAAAGACGTACAACACTTTATTTATTTTCAGTGTTTCATAATTAATACACGACTTCCAACACAAGGTTGTATTTGTCTAAAAATGTTTAAGACAATACAGCCAGTCTAGCTGACTGGAACACGACATAAATAAACTCTTGCAAGCTGCAAACTGAAAACAACTGCAGACGTGTTATTCATGTTCGTTGCCCTTGCCAGTACTTTCATTTCATAAAAAGGATTTCCTTAAACACTTGCTACACGCTATTCATGAACTTAGTAAGCCTCGAAAACGGAACTCCATGGAAATAAAATGACAGAGAATCCATTGATTTTCTTTAAGCGAAGGTAATCGTTGCAGTAAAGTCTTTTTGTTTGATCATACTGCAATACGCTTATTACATGTGACATAAAGATATCGTAATATACATTTCAAAACAGATTTTTATTATAATAAAGGTGTGGAAAAGATTATTATCGTCCACGGAATGATCTTGAAACCTTGCGAGTAGCAAAAGAAACTGCAACAGTCTGTATTTTAAAAAAATCAGAAAACGGATGTAACAAAGTTCCAGAATGCTTTTGTTTAATCACTGATAATTGCAACTATGTTATGCAGAAAATAAGTTATTTTCTTAATAGGTTTCCGAGTTAAGCTCCAGATCGATTTATTAAGCAGGGCTTATGAAAGAACAAAGGTCTAGTGTGATAAGAATATGTGGGTGGTGTTGTTTGTCAAAGCTATCTGTATTACAACTTCCAAAGCCGTATATGAACAATATTAAACAATACGTTGTCATGAGAACTGATTTGCATTTGATAAATCCTTTCTAATATATTAACATAAAATAGGTACTAAATTTGGCATTACTCCGGTACCGGCCAACCGATTTGGTCCAATAGACCCTATCCGATAAAGCATAATTGAGTTATCGCACATGAACGGACAGACAGACGGACATTCATTCCCCCGTCCCTTCACAATCTCATAAAGTACCATTTTGGCACTTAATAAAATATTTGTTCTTGCTAATTTTAATACTATAAGCTTATTAGAATTAATGTATTTTGTCTTGTAAAAATCCGTTCACTTCAAGAAAACGGCCAAGAACAAGCTTTCTTCGACCTGATAGTATGCCATAAACTGCCATGGTTCATATACTGTTCCATAGTTCAAGGGTTGAAGTTTTGAGTGTAAGTTTTGCAGTAAATTTTAAATAGTTTTAGCTACTTTTATTATGAGATAACATATTTTATGCCCATATTTGCCAAATTTACCCTACTATTACTTCATTAGGATTCATAAGCAAAATAGAACAGTAAAATAAGCACGAGAAATGTAAGAAATAAACACCAAAAAAAAAAAAAGCAAAAAAGATTTGCACGAAAATCAAATAAATCATTACTTTCGTAGTATCTAATTCATGTAAGGTATGTAGCCTAAGTATGTAAGAAAGATCATCCGCAGGTTTTCTTGTGTGAATTTCCTGCGTTTGTTAGTGTAAAGTGTAAAGTGAAAATATTCTTTGAACGTCGCTGGACGTCAAAGCTGCATGTGATGGCAAGACAGTTTTTCTTCGATGAATTCCTCTTCAATAGGCCTGTCTGTTTCTTCAGCGGAATGCTTTTTAGAAATCACACTGTTTTATAACCCGGCTTTTTCTGTTAATTCCAAGGAACCCGGTGATAACGAAGTCAAGGAAGGATATAGCCTACGCATTTATAATGTGACGGTTTTTAGTAAAATATTCTGTGCTAATTAAAAATCATAAAATAAACAAGCAAATCATTTTTATCTCAGAATAACAAGAAAAAAGCGCATTTACATTAAGTTAAAATTTCTTGTTAAGGAGTTTCTTACGGAATATAACATTTCTGCTTATGATCAAGAGTCGGAAAATTATATATGCAGTCTTCTTAGAAATCCGGGCTGTAATTACTACCAACACTGAGTTTTTCTTGCTATTTTCACTGTGAAATTTAATATCTCAAGCCTCGAAAGAATCCAACATTTAATGGGGCTCACTAAGCCCGAACGAGGGAGCAAATATAGGATGGAAAGGCATGTAACTGTGGAGATTGAAAGGGGAAGTATTTCACACTAAGATAAATATGAAAACTATTTTGCGTTTTGTGATTATGTTTACCATTAATACGGTAGGTAGGTGAAACGTTCCGCAAAGTTACTACACGTCTCTGCCGGATAGCGTGTTCAGGGTGGCAATAACCTATGTGATGTGTATCCAATACGACTAAAATACTGCCTCAAGTGGCGTATTTGTGTAGTCAAATAACCTTTCTATTTAATCTACAAGTAAATTGCCAGCTTACTGAAAAAACGCGAATTTTCTTATTTTCCTAAGGTTTTCTTTTTGTAACAACTCCTTAGCTACTTTATTGGGGGACATACAGGTTTGGGTACTGAAAAATAGTTGAAATTCACTTTTTTCTCAGCAATGAATTTCCCTGTAACCTTCTAATCTGAAAAGCTCTTTATTGACCACATCTATAATTTCATACTATTTTTAGAAATAAAATCCATGAAGAGTAGTTTTTTAAAAAATATTTCCTTTCATATTAAAAATATATTTTTTAAAAATATTAACGTTAAATAAATGACTGTAGATAGTGTTGTTTATATTATATTAACAAATGGATAAAAAAAAAAGAAATAGGGTACTAAGAAATATTTATACATTTTGTGTAAATTATCACAGAAACGGCATTTCAATAAATGAAACGTGGCTGCCTTTGGCAACGATAATTACCCGTAAGAGTAATACTTCCATCAATTCTGAAAATAGTATGCAATTGTAGATGTAGTCAATAAAGGTCATTTCATATTACGAGGTTGTAGAGCATTTCATTGCTGATAAAAATAATGAATTTCGCCTATTTCTGAGTACTGAAACCTGTATGTCCCCCTTAATATCCTAATGAAATTGAAGTAAAAGTTTCTATAACTAAAAATAAGTTGATGTTCTTAACATTGATTTTGACATTAAAGGTCAAGGCACAAATATTTAAGAAGTTGATATTCCTTTTACTTTATTTATGACTTGTTAGCTCATGAATCAACATTGATAAATTAAGTATAAGAATATGCGGAATTTTAATCAATCGCAAGTGTCTATCGTGATAATTTTATTGCACCTACGTGCAATTCTTTTATGTAAATTCACATAGACAAAATACTGAAACATTTTCAAATCTGTAGCTTCTTTTATCGAAAACAATCATTGAACACAACGATCGGGTAAGCAGCCTAAGAACAATAAGATATGAAAATAATGTGCAATTATATGTGAAGTGAAGAAGTATTTTAAATGCCTTATAATAATAAATAAAATATTAATAAGACAGTATTATTAGATATACCAAGGATAATAATCTAAAAAATAAAACAGCAAACGAAAAGTTGCATCAAGCGCAATTATCGTATATGGCGAAACGAACGATATATTATAATTACGGTTTGGATGTTTATGACATGTCATATTTTTATCCTGACCTCCATTCTTGCCGAAAACACCTGTAAATCACCTGTAAAATTGTTAAAAAGTGATTATCTGATTGAATTAATGTGATGTAATAATTTAGTGTATCAAACTTTTTAAATTGGAACATTTATTTTGAGAAAATACGTTCTTTATGAAGTCATATTTAGGTTTTTGGGTCATATTTAGTTATTTTTAGGGGTGGGTCCTCGATACTTTAAATACCTCGATACTCTCGATACTTGCATGGTATCGGCATCGAACGCTACTTCAGAAAACTCGCTCGATACTTTTTCGATACTTTTTTAATTATGCAATTCTGCAATTAAGTGAGAATGATAGTATTTTTTAACAAAAACTTGTAATTGGACTGTTTAAAAATCTTATTTATATTAAATTTTGTCTCATTAAATATGCAGACTTAATTAATTTAGTTTGTATTACACAGTTCTCTCAAATTTCAATTTTTAATACACCTATTTATTGAAACTGGAAATGTTGAAGGTATCGAGTATCGAGGAAAAAATCATGTATCGGTATCGAGTATCGAGTATCGAGAAAATCTGCAGTCATATATGACCTTGCAGTCATATTTTACACTTTTTTAGGTCATAAACATCCGAACCCTAATTATTATAGGCTACATCGATTATCTCGCCATTGGAATTTTAAATTTTTCGAGATTTTATCGATAAAATTAGGACTCTCGTTACATTACCTATGAATATAGGTTTTTTTCTTCCTTCAGGCCTATTCTGAAATTATACTAAAACATTTACTAGACATAAAGACACTCTGTAAAATTACTCTTCAAGATCAAAGCTCTCTCTTACAGGAAGATTAAGTTATTGTTCCTGTGTTCATGGTTGGATAGAATATTTACGACATTGTAGTACCAGTAGCCGTATGAAACAATCAACTTGTACTTTAATTTAATCTATGAACAATGATCTATTGATATCAGAGTCTATGAAGGTTAATTCTGTAAGAGTAATAAGAGCGACATGCATCATCTTGATGCTCATTCGCCTCACAGGAAAGACCACCTAGAATTTTGGAAGATTGAGATCCTTCAGGGCTTGACTGCACCGATAAACACAAACTACACGGCTGAACATCTCACAAAGACTCTTCTTACAGATTCATTTTCAAACTCATCATTGAACAAATATGGACAGTAATTATTCCTTATTTCGCTTGCGGTCACCTGAAATTACCTCTACAAATATGAATACTTGGCAACTTATGCGTCATTAATGGTAACGACGCCCTAAGCCATCCATTAGCTCACTACTCAAGAAGCTTGTAATCTTCTGCAGTATTCCTGCATGTAATATCGGCAGTCAAGCTCTCTTGAGGTAATAAGAAATCGAATTTTTAATGAATTTATTAAACACATTCACTGTCATATCCAGAACAAAACGCTAAATTCGGGGGACTTTCAATTTCATTCCTGTTTGTAGTTTGCTACCCTGAAATAACTCACTCATATTGACAGGACTCAAAATTTGAACCCGTGACTTCCTGAAAGTTTTCATTGATGTTACCGTTACCGTCGATAGACTTCCTCGGTTTATTGATTTATTGCAGGTGGTAGGTACGGAAAATTCTCTTCTACTGAATGGTTTATTTATATTTCTATCCCCAGGTGTTGACTCTGACAGTGTAGTATGAATAAGTAATTTGAATGCTAGTTGTAAAGTTCACTCCATTATACTGGAACTTTCCGAATATAAGGAGCAGTGTAGGATCGTTATTTTTTAAAAGTCCATGGTAATAGGCTCAATGTGTTGGTAGATATGTAATTCTCCTTGTCAGAACTCGTTGAAATACGTGAAGAGTAATGGAACAAAACAATGTTTCACCATCAAGGAAGAAAGTAGCCAGCAAGTAGATAGTGGACATGAAATTTCTAAAACTTTCTGACCACTCACGACCTGGCCTAAAGCACAAGTTGGGATAAAATATGAGCCAACTGCAAGAGTCCAGAACTTAATTTCAAGTGTATAAGTAACCAAGCAAACTCCAGATATTGTTGTTAAATTGAGTTTTAGAATTAAGTGCTACACATTAACTTGAATGATTCATGAATAGATTGATGGTGCCTGATAGCCTATTTGTGGAATTTAAACATAATATTAAAGCATATGTAAATGAATGAACCCAAACATAAGTGATGATGCTGGTATCATGTGTTATTCTCCAAGGCTTCAGTGCATATTTACGTTTGGAATTTGAAGTAATCACAGCTCAATAGAAGAAAAATATAGTAATGTAAATGCCATGATCTTATTAAGCCAGGTTATGATTTTAAAACAGCCGATAAATTCACAAGCGGTGTAGTCGCGAGGAAATGTATCTAGGAGAGTTCAAAGTGAGGATTTGCATTTTTATGAGTATTTAATAAATATTTTTTTTATAAATAATTAATAAAATATAGTTTTAATGAGTAAATTGTAATTCAGTTATTTGAATACAGATACTCATGAAATAATGAATGTTGCAATTGACTATGGACAAAACACGATCCTAAATATTGTTTGCTGAAATATGAAGAGATTCACCGTAAAATGTAATTACTATAATGATTTCTGAACATATGAAAATCTAATCCACTTTATTTAAAAATTTAATAACTATTTAATTAGGCCTATATTGTTGCTGTAGATGGCATACGGAAATGGTTCAGTTCTGAAAGATGCACTGTTACTGCAGAAAAAAGCTGTGAGACTAATAACTAATTCAGCCTCTAGTTTACCAAGCAGGTCACTTATTTTACAATAAGGAATCATGACTGAGCAGAATTTTTATCCTATAGGCTTGACGCTTTGTTGATTTTAAAGAAGAATTTTAATAACTTTTACCTAAAGAACGGCATGCATACATATGGCAATATCCGTGTTTAACAAACTTCCTGATAATAAATGGCTTAATTCTAGACAGTCCACATTGAAAATCCAGACCTGGCTGAAAAATAATCCCTTATATAGTCTTGATGAATGTTTTGATTTTAATTATGCCAATATTGACGTGTAATCATTTTATTGTCTGTTACATGAGATATCACTTATTTTTAGGAATCTATAACTAATTATATGTAATCTTACCTAATAACGACATATTCCACTATATTTTATAATTAAAGGCAATAATAAATTGAATTGAATATAATGTCGGGAACTGGTAAAAAAAAAATATGTATGTGATCCAAAGATAATCCCTCTCCCGATAGGAAGCGGTCCATTAAGGTCCGGCCCGTGTGGGCCGCGTAAACGGCCCTACAGAAGGGGAAGTTAAACTGAGGAAGAGAAAGAGAAAACTCTTTAATAGTTAATTACCCTCGGAGAAAGGTGAAATTAACAATTTTCAATAAATCCAGAGTTTGAAAGTAGAAAATAGTACTTTCAATTCTAAGCATAGGCCTGTTCATAATAGCAGAGTAAATTCGGTAAAATTTACAACTTCTTATGCTGTAAGCTAATAATGTCATAATGATTGATTTTGCTTTCTAGTGCAACAGATTAACACAAATAAAAATATTCTGGTTCTTCAACCAGAAATCTGTACAATGGAAAGTGAGGTACAGAACAGGATTTACAACATTTCTGCATTAAAATACGATCGGAGAGTACTTTTGTGAACACACACACACAAAAAAAGCGACTGGTATCATTTAACAAAACCAGTACAATTAAATCCACCTACATCTCAGTCACATCTTAGAATGGCTGTGTAATTAATATGCTTTTCTTCAACGAGCCTGAAATCACGTACCATCTCTTTATAAGGTCTCTAACTAAAGCTAATATCCATCACTTTTAATGTATACAATGAAAGTTGGTAGTCTAATGAGAAATAATCGATTACGGCCCGTGTTAATGATTGCGACGGTCTCTATTATTAAGGGTCTAGTCACGCATGTACTATTACTCGGCCATTGCTCGACTATGGCGCATGCTCAATCTGACTCAGTAGGGGCCTTTTCTGTTTCCAAAATGATTAATTGCTTTGTTCCCATTATAATTTTGCTCTCAAATACCATTCTCCTTCAGAACTGTTTCGCTTATGAATGAATGTTTAGGGTGAATAAGTCAATGGAATTCCGATTATAGATTGTTTTTCCTTTCATCCATTGCATGTGTTACTCTATTCTATTGTGTCTAGGTGGTCTAGGTGATCATTTGGCTATCAATGAGGTCAGGGCTTGTAATAAACATTTCACGATACGTGTAATGACTTATTAATTTATTAGTTATGCAATTTCGGCATTCAATAACATAATATTTCATATTGTATGGGTCTTCAAAGGTTAATTCTACATTAATGCCATGAGGTGAGTTACATCCTGTAATAACTTCTAGGAAATAATGAGTAAAAAAATTTTCCCGTAGAAGGGGAATCTATAAGTTGCAAATAGTAAACCATTTTGTACATTAAATAAGTAAATAAACAAAATAATCAGTTATAATAAAACATATAACAAAGCATTTTCGATTATTATTATTATTATCATCATCATCATCATCATCATCATCATCATCATCATAATCCTTTCAAGTATTAGGCCTAATGGCCTGTTACGGTCTCCTTCCATCGCCGGAATGGTTTGCCCACAGGATTATTTATAATGATTATAATGATTATGATTATTATTATTATTATTATTATTATTATTATTATTATTATTATTACTGAATTCTTAAATGCCTCATTCTAAAGTAACTTAGCTTTTAACTGCTCCCTGTAGTTATGCTTATTAATTTTAAACTTTTCGTTATGTTTTATAAGAAACATTTTTAACAGATCCTAGCGTATGTGTTATTACAAATAATTTAATGTAATATTAATGTACGGTAATTTAATATAAATAATTAAGAATGCTAAATACCGTTGACTATTAAAATTTACGTGAATTTAAATAATTTCTACAAGGAACAAATAGATATTAAATAAGACAAAAATTCTTACTTATTTATACGTAATACAGATTATATAGCTACGCTAAATTTCATTTTATTGCATCTGCCTGGTCCTGAAGTTGCCTATAAAATGTCAAATGTCTGAAATTTTATCTCAATAAAATTTGCACATAAGGAGAAACTCAATTTTGTCCCTTCTTTAGGCGAACTGATCTCTTTTAGAATGAAGTGTGAACATTTTCTTCAAACACGAAGCTTTCCTTTGCGTTTTAATTTTATGCAAGAATGTTAATTGAATAGCGGCCGGGATCAGGATGTTGTTTAAGATTCAGACAAGTAAAGTAACAATATTTTGCTGTCTGGAAAACTGACCTCCTACTTCCCATATCTGAGGTCAATCTGCCCCAGAGATATCGACCTCAGTGAACGAGGTCAGACTGCCAAGGGGACATCGCTAAAACGGATATCTTAAGGTCGCGGGTTCGACTCCTAAGTTATTTACAACTTTACTTCTCTCATGTCCAAGTACAATACAAAGTGTAGCTAACATCAATAAATTCATTATCAGACCCGCTAGAATGTTGTGATATCATCACACTTATTCTTAGTTTAGGTTAGTTTGAATAAAAATGAAGGAACTTTCTAGTTATTGTTCAGAGTAGTCACTAGGGCCCAGAAGTTTATGAAAAAACATATTTTTAATAATGCCCACTAGGGGCCTAATAGTGTTAAAATGTGCGCAAAACATGAAATAGGGTCAATACGAGGGGCGTTCCACATTAATTTACACTTTATATTTTTTACATTCACTAAGAACCTCTATGCATTGGCAGATATAACCACTTTCTCAGCTAAGTCTTCATTAAGCTGTACATACTTGTGCCACCCAAGTGGGACTTCTCTAGGCCCTCTGAGAACCACTTTTTCAGAGTCTGTCGCACCCACCTCAGGACAATTCATGTAAGTTGACAAAATGATGTCCGCACAGAGGTTTTTCATAGTTCTGAATAAGTGGTAATCAGAACCAAAGTCCAATCAAGCACAAAGGCAGCTCCCCACCGAAGAAGTTCTGTACAGCGCCCTCAGCAGGCAAACTAATGGCCACAATCTTGGAACAAGGATCCAATCATCCATATTGACTGACTGGAACCAGGGACCAACATTAACAGCACGACTAAGATGGGGTTTCCGGTGCTGTCACATCCACTGTATTTTCACTTCTGCTCCACCCTCACGCAGGCTGTCTGTACGACTTCTTAACATAGCTTCCTCATTCCACCGCACTACACTCACACTGTTTCTTAAATAATCTTCCTAACATGTTCGCCAGTTTTAAAAGAATTCTGCAACTGAAAAGAAATCACTACAACCTATATTTTGTAAAGATCTTGTCTTATAGTCACTGGCAATAAATGAATTGGCACAGTAACGAGTTTTCTTATTATTTTATATGGGAGAACATCCGTTCACTTGCATTTATCGGCACAGTGCGAGGGTGGTACTGTGAAAAGGGGCATTATTTCGAGGGTTGACTGTACAAAATAGGTAAGTTTAATAAGTTAGTATTGCCTTTCCGTTATCTAGCAAAATTGTGGCTGTTGAGAGTAGTAGGGAAGAATGTAATGTTAACACGAAAGGCATAATCATAAGACGTTGGGCCATCTTATAATTCTCAAAGAAGAATTAGACTATCGGATGGCGAATGTGAATAAGTAATTGAAAAACAATGTAGGCTGCTCTGCACAGCATGATTGTGACATATTAAATAAGAAAAATAAAATTGCTATGTAACATATTGTATAGTGCTTAATTGAGAATCACACAATAATCCCGAAGTGATTTTCCACGCAAATATTATGTTCGTGAATTTCTTCCCCTATTAACTCACATAGAGCTAAGTTTAAAAATATTGAGTAAGGTGCATTACGTGTTATTTCCAATGCTATTTCCTATATCACGAAGCAGTCACATTTGTTCATACGTTATATGCCACTGACTCATCTTCAATTCCTAGTCACGAAATCATATTGCACGGATTCATTTTGCACCTGGCATGTTGGTGCAATAACTATTAAAAATACAACATCCAAGAGTGAGATGTAGGCTAAATAGCTTCATTATTTATGTATTAAAATGTGGAATAGGGTACGCCAGGTGAAGTTGGCTGACGTGCAGTGCTAAGAAATGGAAGGTCGGAGGTTCGATCCAGATAAGAACGTTGGAATTGGCCACTCCTGGTGGCACTATGAGTACCAGGAGCAATCCTGGAACTCGAGGGACTAGATGGCCTTTATAGGGATCGCTTTACTCAAAAGAGTATTGAAGTGTAGTATTAAATGTAAAAGTGTAAAATTGTAAAATTGTAAAATTTATATACGTGGCTGTTTAAGAGAACAGCACAAGTAGACACAAACTGGAAATATAGGAATGTTACGAATGTAATTATATTATAATGGGACATGCAGCTAATGTTCAATAATAATTATTGAAACAAGAAAAGGGATCACTTTACTTACACTAATGTGTTGAATGCCTACGTAAACATAATATTGCTTTAAATGTAATATATTTTTAAATATATCAGGATTACGCTTAATAGTGTACTTGAATTTCAACTTACACTATTCTATTATTACAGCATCCAAGCGTTAAGGACAAGTAACTTTCGCTTCCTTTGTGTAAACTACCCAATTATAGGCCTATAACTATGTAATTTAATAATGAAACAAACTGTTGATTGATTTTTAGCTGCTTGACATAACAAACAAAAACAAAATCAAATGATTGCTGGTCAGATGATCCCAATGTAACCGGTCTCATTAGCCGTGGTAGCTAAGGCATGCTGCTTTGGAGCCGCTGTGGAGGAGATTGTGGGTGCGAGTCCCGCCTCGGGCATGCGTGTTTGTGTGTGATAGGAAAACAAAGTAAACAAACAGTAAAACAAGAGAAAAAATCCAGGAAAATTTGCCTCTGCCTATGGCCTGCAGATCTTGAGACGTGAGTGCAAATACTTGTAAACAACGTGTAGGTTTTGAGTTCGACCTCTGAGTAGTTACGTATAAGTAGGAACCTGGTGTAGCGACAGCTTACACAGTTAAAAGACATTCTGTATAAACGTATAGTTGTCGGCTCCAAACAAAGATCGCCTCCTTTTTTCTGTAAGTTGGGAGAGGATAAATGTTGCTTGCAACTCATGACAGTCAAGATTTCTTTACCAATAACAAATTAAGTTTCTGTTCACTGCTTGACAGGTCTTTTAGAATGAGTAAGTAGGGGGAAAATGGCGTCATAATGTAGTGTCGTGCACATTGGCACACGTGCACATCGGCACAGTCGCATTTTCGTGCACATCGGCATAGTATATTTATCTTGTAATAGTTATCGTGCTCATCGCCACACACCACGTTGGGGGCAGGGGTGGACATAGAGACTCAAACCTACGGCCTCCTACACCACGGCTCCAAGGCAGCGCCCCGTAGATACCGCGGCTAAGGAAACCAACCGTTGATATCGTAGATAGGTTGTCAGGTTAGGTTACGTTACGTCAGGTTAGGTTACGTTACGTCAGGTTAGGTTACGTTACGTTAGGTTAGGTTACGTTACGTTACGTTACGTTAGGTTAGGTTACGTTACGTTACGTTACGTTACGTTACGTTTAGTTACGTTACCTAATGTTATGTTACCTAATGTTATGTTACGTAAAGTTGTGTTACGTAAAGTTATGTTACGTAAAGTTATGTTACGTAAAGTTACGTTACGTAAAGTTATGTTACGTAAAGTTACGTTACGTAAAGATACGTTACGTAAAGATACGTTACGTAAAGATACGCTACGTAAAGATACGCTACGTAAAGTTACGTTACGTTACGTAAAGATACGTTACGTAAAGTTACGTTACGTAAAGATACGTTACGTAAAGTTACGTTATGTTGTGTTACGTAAAGTTACGTAAAGTTACGTAAAGTTACGTTATGTAAAGTTACGTAAAGCTACGTAACCTCACGTTACCTCACGTTACGTCACGTTACCTCACGTTACGTCACGTTACCTCACGTTAGGTTAGGTTAGGTTAGGTTAGGTTAGGTTAGGTTAGGTTAGGTTAGTTCAAAGTCTCATTCAATCGCAGGCAGATACTTCATGAATGATTTCTAAACAATACAATTATAATATTAATGTACGAGTAATTATGCCTTATTAAGGAAATAAGAGTATAATTGTTGGTTGACGAGGTTTAGTATCATCAGTAATTCTTCATTCTTGATTAATTATTGTTATTTTTGAACTGCGAGTGAGTTTTGTGTATATTTTTCTGCTGTACTCGGGTTCCGAGTGAAGCTAACCTCAACATGGAAGTCACCCTACAAGAACAACCAGCTACTAATGTATCATCTAGTAAATCTCCAACTAGTTACGCGCAAGTATCACAAAATACTTTATTTCTTAAAAAAGAAAATGCTATCGTTATAGATTCAGCTGACCATGCTCCTAGCATTGCCTTTGTACAGATAATTGCAACCAAAGTCAACCCATCGCTTATAAGATTTGCTTCAAAGATATCAAACAAAAGACTGTGTGTTTATTTTACCAACAAAGAAACAGCAGACGAGCTTGTAAACAATCACAAGTCAATCATTGTTGAAGGACATGAATTTCCAATTAGACCATTAATATCACGCAATAAAAGGATAATTCTCTCTAATGTGTGCCCTAGTATCCCTCATTATGTGATAGAAAACAAACTTTTGTCCTTCGGAGTAAAGACAGTTACACCAATATCGTTCCTACGTGCAGGCTTCTCTGATCCCAGACTTTCTCATATACTGAGTTTTCGACGGCAAACGTTCATTGCACCTGAGGACGAAAAGAAACTCCCAGAATCATTTCAAGTACTCTTAGATGATCTACCTCATTGGATTTATGTATCCTCTGATGCTCCCATTTGCTTTCAATGCAAGCGACAGGGCCATTTAGCCAAATACTGTCCTTCTACCAGCGAAGTTGTCAACGGTGATTTATCCTCACAGATACCTAGTACGTCACATCAAGCTGACCCTCCAGCATTACAAGTAATTAATAATGACCCTGTCAGTTCCCCCCAACCACTCCCTTCACAGCTCGAGAGCATGGAAAATGTTCCTGTTCGCACTTCAACTGCACCGTCGCTTATACCATCTGATTTCCCAGCTCTGCAACCAGAGACAACAACTAGCCATCCGACATCAAAAATGAAGAGGCCGTTATCTTCTACCAATTCTAATACCACAAATTCGATCTCCCTAACTGACAGTGAAAATGAGACCTCTGGTAATGTGTCGGAATTTTCAGATTCTGATAAGGTCGCCGAAGTACTGGGTAAGCCAGTTAAAAAAGCGAGTAAACAGAGCAAAAAAATTAAACCTAACACAGATTATATAGACGAGACCATATGGAACGATACAAAAGCAATGATTGAGGCAAAGAGCTCAGAGTTTCCTCTCTCAATGAATCAGCTTTTGCATTATTTTGATATTACTAAAGGAATCACGGACATCACTGATATTACAAGAAGTGTTACTGATAATCCAGCTGCCTTAGCAGAGATGCTGAGACAGATCCACAGTACACTACCTAGTAAAGCTGTTAAAAATCAGTGCACTCGACTAATGAGGAAATTAAAAGCTGCTAAGGTTCTCAAAACCGATACTGAACAACCAACAAGTTAAGAATATTTATTCATACTTAATTATAATGGATCTTATTCAATGGAATTGTAGAGGGTTCTTTACAAGAAGAGCCTATATAAAACTCCTTCTAAATGACTTCAAACCAAACATATTGTGTCTTCAAGAAACGAACTTTAAAAACCAATATTGTGCACATCTGCGTGGATATAGATCTTCATTTTTAAATAGAAACAATGCACACATAGCTAGCGGTGGAGTTGCTATTTTTGCACGATCAGAAATTTTTCTTCAAAATATTCCTCTTCAAACCACCTTAGAAGCTACTGCAATGAAAGTTAAATTAAATTTTACTGTGACTATTTGTAATGTTTACCTTCCTAATAGTCAAGCATTAACTGTTAATGAACTGGATAATCTTCTCGCTCAGCTTCCTAAACCTTTCATAATTCTAGGAGATTTTAACAGTCACAACATGTTATGGGGATCGTTACATACAGACAGAAGAGGAAGAATTATTGAAAATTGGCTGGAAAACCATGATGATCTTATTTTATTAAATACAGGAATGGCTACCCATTTTAACATCAGTAATGCAACGGAAAGTGCTATAGATTTAAGTTTTTCATCCAGCGATATTGCAGCTAGTATATCCTGGTCTTCAGTTCATCATCTCTACGATAGTGATCACTATCCTTTGACCATAAATTTTTCTAATTCCCAACAATTTATGGAAATCAAGACTCATCAGAAATGGATCCTTAATAAAGCAAACTGGTCTCTTTTTCAAAATGTTCTCAATGATAATATCGACAAACTCCCTAAACTTACTTCTGTGCAAGTACCTCATATCAATAACATTGTCAAAGATTTCACCAATGCAATTATATCTTCAGCTCAACTAGCAATTCCTAAAACGTCTGGGACTATACGCAAACGTCCACTTCCATGGTGGAATGACGATTGTACATCGGCCATTAAAAATATGAAAAAATCTTTTAGAAAATATAAGAAGTACAAAAGTGTGGAATATGGCATTGCTTACAAAAAAGCAAGGGCAAAAGCACGCCTCATGCTGAAGTCTACAATGATTCAATCCTTTAAAGACTTTACTTCATCTATTACCAGTCAAACTTCGCCTTCAATCCTATGGTCCAAGTATAAATCCATTATTGGATCAAAAACATTTTTTACTCCAAGATATTTGGAAGATGAGAACGCAATTAAACATGAGGATCCCAGTTCTATTAGTACCCTATTCGCCAACTGCTTCTCCAATAATTCAAGTAACAATAACTATGATCCTTCCTTTTTAAAGCAGTTCTCATGTAACGATTCCTCAAACGAAGATATTCAACTTCAAATGAAATATAATGAAGATAAATTTAACCAACCTTTTCTTAAGGAAGAACTCCTTCAGGTGATACATAAAACTAAAAGCTCCGCTCCGGGACCAGATGACGTACACAGTACTTTTCTTAAGAATCTCTCAGACAAAGGAGTAGATTACCTTCTCCAACTCTATAATTTTATATGGGAAACTCAATCCTTTCCCGACCAATGGAGAGAAGCTATAGTTATTCCAATTCCTAAACCTAATAAGGATCATTGCAAAGCTACAAATTTTCGTCCAATCTCCTTAACCAGTTGTTTATGCAAGCTTTTGGAAAAAATGGTTTGCTTTCGCCTCAGATGGATTTTGGAAACTAATGACTTACTATCACCTTATCAAAGTGGCTTCCGACCTTTTCATTCCACAAGTGATCATCTAGTGAACATCGACACTGAAATATGTGATGCACTAGTATTAAATCATCACGTAATTGCAATTTCTCTAGACATTGAGAAAGCTTATGAAATGATTTTCAAACCTAGACTAATAAAAATTCTTTCAGAATTAAAAATAAGAGGCAATACTTTAGCTTTTATCATCAACTTCTTAGCTCATAGATATCTAAGAGTGAGAATCCAAGATAAACTTTCTCCTCCTATGGAAATGGTGAATGGTCTGCCTCAAGGGTCAGTACTAAGTGTGCTTCTATTCCTCATTGCTATTAATGAAGTCAGCAGTTTGATTGAGAAGCCAATAAAAGCATTCCTCTTTGCGGACGATATCACTCTTCTCTGCAGTGGGAATAACATTAAGCTTACTGCTAATATTATTCAGAATTCTTTGGATAAAATCTACTCCTGGGCAAAGACTTCCGGCTTCACAATATCCAAATCAAAATCTGAATTTATAGTTGTTTCTAGAAGTAGAAAGCTTCACCAAATAGACGTTAACCTTAATATTGGTGGCCACAGGTTGCACAGATCAGATTCTTGCAAAATCCTAGGCGTACTGTTCGATAAAAATCACTCATGGAAACAACATATTACTTCACTAAAATCGGAATGTGCATCTAGACTGAACATAATTAAAACGTTATCTTCCATTAAGTGGGGTGCCGAATCAACATGTCTAATAAACGTCTATCGAGCTCTAATTCAGTCCAAACTGGATTATGGAGCTATAGTATACAGTTCGGCAAGCAAACGCCTTCTCCAAACGTTGGATCCAGTTATCAACACTGCAAGTCGTCTAAGTTTGGGAGCCTTCAGATCCAGTCCAAGTAGCAGTCTACTTGTGGAAGCTGGTCTTTTTCCCTTGGACCTGCGACGTAAACAACTATGTCTAAACTTTTCATACTCAACATTTTGTTCTCCTTCTAACCCGACCAACAATTACGTCTTTGGTGTTCCAAAATCAGAACTTTATAACTCTCACCCAAATTGTCCAAAACCATTAAGGGAAAGACTCCTGGATTATAACTCAGAATTCAACATTGAAAAAGCTAATATCCTCCCAAGGCGACTCCATCCCCTTCCTCCTTGGGAGCCTTTTATTCCCTCTATTAATACGAAGATTACACAAATTCCCTGCTCTACAACTATGCCTAAATCAGTGTTACAGCCTATGATCTCGTCACTCCTTGAAGAGTATAAGAATTGTCTCAAAGTATATACTGATGGCTCAAAACGTGACTCAAGATCAGGATGTGGCATAGTCATTTCCTCAAGTGTTCACTCCTATCGCTTACCAGATTACTTCTCCATCTTTTCATGTGAAGCCTGGGCTATTCTCAAAGCTATTGAAAAAAGCACTATGAGTAATAACTGCTCACAAATTGTTATCTTCTCAGATTCTATGTCAGCTCTCGGTGCCATCGGAAACAGATCTACAAGGAACCCAATCATCCAAACGATTCAGGAACGTTTGTTTTTCCACTCAAAAAATGGTACCAAAATCTCATTAGCATGGCTTCCCGCACATAAAGGTATTTCTGGAAATGAAAACGCAGATACAGCAGCCAAATCTGCAACAGTGTTATCACAAATTGAAAACGGTTTGGATGGTACATTAGAGGACACCAAAACAATGATCAGATCTGAAATTACGAAGCACTGGGATGAAACATGGAGATCCACTCCTTCAAAACTGCAGCTCGTCCGGAAATCAGTTACTGAGCCAGCCATTCCGAATTCTCTCCTCTGTAGAAGGCAACAAGTCTTGCTGACCAGGCTGCGGATTGGCCACTTCAACCTTAGCCATGGCTATCTTATGAAGAAAACTATTAAGGATCCATGCCCGAAATGTAATGGGGATGTAACTTCCTCCCATCTTATTCTGGAATGTCCACGGTTATTGCATGTAAGGCGTCTGTTAAATATCAAAGGAGACTTATACAATATATTTAAGAATAATGAAGGATGCCTTAAGGTTATCTCACTTTTGGAACTGTCACAGTTAAAATCATTCATATAATGTCAAATCAAATCATAGTTTGTCAATAGTTGCTAAAGTTTTAAGTTTAATATGTTGTTCTTCTTACTAAATTCCAAGTTGCATATGTTTTTCTTCATACTTCACTTCTTGTAGAACTTGTTCAATATATATATGTATTAATTATTGTGGTCGCTGGTGACCCTGGCAGTTAAAAAGCGACCTTAAATAAATAAATTAAAAAAAAAAAAAAAAAAAAAAAAAAAAAATATTAATGTACACAGTGTGTATCTATAATAATAATAAAAGGAAGTGTTTTTCTTTCTGTCTATCTAGCAGTTACTGTGAACCAGCAGCGTCGCCAGGAATTTTATTAAGGGGGGCAAAATCAATTTCGGACCTGAGTTTCAAATGATTAGACTAAACACATTAATATTCACTTAGTTAACTGGATTGTTATTTTGAACCCAAGCTGAATTCTACGAGGCTACAAAGTTTTTTAACTCAACAGAATACGCTCTTTTGAGCATAAACCTTGGTGAGATATTATTATAAATACATATTATAGTTATAATTAGTTTATACTTGCTAAACTCATTATAAAGTAATTCTATTTTTTTATTCTCCATGCTACAACTGTAAGTTGACAAAGAGTACCACAAATAAAAGAATCCATAAGGCAATCCAGAGGGGGCAGTTGCCCCCCCATGCCGACACCCATGCTGTGAACTCCATTGCATTCAATACGATAATGTAATTCCAACTTTGTCTCTATGTCCACCCCTACGAAGGGTATGTGGCGATGAGCACGATGATATTGCAAGATAAAAATAATATGCCGATGTGCACGAAAATGCGATTGTGCCGATGTGCACGTGTGCCAATGTGCACGCAACCCATAATGTAACCATCACTTTACAGTATTTTTAAATCTAAGGGGGAAAAGATTATATAACGTCACGAATACTGCTGTTGTATTCATACAGATTGCATAACCAGGCGCATATGTAAATAGTAGGGCAAGGCGTTTGATTTTGAATTTTTTATATGATGCTTAGAAGATGGCTCGAATAGTCTAAATACAAATGTATACCATGAATTAATTGACTAAATAAGGTCAGTTTGTTTTATCACAATTTTTAATAGTGATAAGCAATTTTGTGGCATTTTAGGTCATTTTTGCATTCTTTTTAGTTTTTAAAAGAAAGTATTATATAACGTTATATATAATATGCCATTAGAAAAGTTCAGAAAAACAAGGTAGGCCTAGAATTAAATGGTAGTCACCCGATTTAGCTTATGCAGATGACGATTGCTTGTTGGGCGATGACGTAAACACAATCGAAAGAAATACATAAAGCCTTTCGATGCCTGCAGGGATGTTGGATTAGAAATTAATACAGAAGAAAGCTAAGTTTATGATCATGATACGTCAAATTAATGCGCTAAAAATATTAGAAAAACCGGTAAATCGTCCGAATAAGTGGAGAAATTCAAATATCTGGGAGCAATAATTACAGACACAAATAATATTAAGGCAGAAGTTAAGTGTAGACTCAAATCAGGAAATGCCTGCTTTTATGCAGTTCAGATACTCTTATCTTCTCGTCTTCTGTCCAGAAATGTAAAAATAAAAATTTATAAGACAATTATTTTCCTGCCTGTTGTAGCCTACTATATGGACGTGAGACATGGTCGCTTACTCTTCGGGAAGAACATAATCTGAGAGTATTCGAATACAGGGTGCATATGGGGCCTAAGAGATATGAAAATGGGGACTGGAGAAAGCTGCCGAACAACGAGCTTCATAGCCTGTACTCGTCACCGGATATAGTAAGGATAATTAAATCACGGAGGATGGAATGGGCTGGACATGATGCACGCATGGGGGAGGAAAGACATGTCTCAAAAATATTGATTGGGAGTTCCGAAGGGTAAAGACCACTTGGAAGATCTAGACGTAGGTGGGAGGCCAATATTAGGATAGATTTAAGAGAAGTAGGATTGGCGAGGGATGGTTGGATGGAGGTAGCACAGAATAGGGCTGAATGGCGAGCTCAGGTAAGCGCGGCAATTGAACCTTCGGGTTCCAACAAGTAGATCATATTCCTTTAGCTTGCTTAGGAATTGTCTATTACCATTGAGTAAGTAAATGCTTGTTTATTATAACTTTATAGGCAAATAACGTCCACAGAAAAGAACGCAGGCTTGCAGACAACTGCTAACCCTATTTATTTTTAAATGTGCATTCTGAATTCTACGATATTTCCCAGAAAACCTCTAGTGTAGGTAAAAACAATACTTTCAGATATTTTCGTTGTTTTCATTTGAGAATCTGTTCAAAGTTTTCATAATTAATTTCACCACTGCTGTTTATGTTCTAGCAACAGAGAATTAAATATGTTTTATTTAATTTTGAATTACTCTTATTTGAATTTTGAAGGGCAATTATTCTGTTATGAAATAATATTTTTTTGACAGTGTCATTAAGTAACATTAATTTACTTACTTCTTTAATAAAAAAAGAAGAATTTTTTATATTGTAAATTTAAATAGGCCCGTAAGGCACCGACATCCATTAAATAACTCTTTAAATTCAACTCATTACTTCTAAAAGACTAATTACAAGAAATAATAGATGACTTAGGCCTATTGGTCATTAAAAATGTGTATTTTTTACTATGTTTAGGTCAGACATGCGTTTTTTATTTTGCTTTTTTTCGCTATTTTTTTGTCATTAATTCCTTTGCTCTAGTAATAGATTGGGAAGAAATATCTATACTTTAGCTTTTCCTAGTGCCAAAAATAGCTCACTATGGTACAAACCATGAGCCAAATAAGTTACAATTTACCGAGATAGCAGATAGCGCTAATACATAACTATTTTGCCTCTTCGGCAAGCTTTAAAAACCACATCGTTGCCCCAGTGCATTGTGCTTCGCCATTAATTTAAACATCTCATTATTTAGAACGTACCTAATAAGGTAATGCCTAGGGGATATACAATATATTGCTTACTTGTGAATTATCACATTCATGAATCTTACAATAGAGCACCATATTTCCAACACCCACACAAACAGATCGCCAGCGATCATCAAATGAGGGCACATATTCCCCTTTCTATTATAAATACATACAATACACTACTGCTTCGCCGAAACCTCATTATAAAATATATCTTTTTAAATTGGACCAATTTATGTTTCGCCTATCCCTATTAAAAAGAATACAGGATTTCCAGTGGCGGAGAGTAATCTTCAGATTATCTACAAGTAATATCACATTTAAGTAATTTAAAACTTATTACAGCAATAATGTTTTCCAATGATGGACATTAATCTTCAGATTATCTAAAGCGATCTCTAACACTATTATATCGTATCATTAGCTGACTTAGCTAGGAATTCCTGTTTGTTGTGTCTTCAAACCTGGGCAAAGGTAGAGCAAGAATAAACCTAATCATAGGCGTTAAGCATTCGTCATTATACAATGGTGGCTACTGTATCACTTTCCTCAGGTTCAAGCTGAACATTACCCATCCGCTGTGGTTGGAGGAAAAGGGATCATGTCAACAGTACCCGCAAGGAAGAATCTTTCCCAACCCAAGCAAAGACTGCACAATAATTTTTAACTATAAGGCTCACATGCTCGCCTTTGCTTCATCGTCCGTAGTTTCACAATATTTTTTTTATTATGGTCGGCCCCTTCCACCCCTTATTCTAAGAGTCTTAACACCTTAACTCCCATACAAAAGTAATTAAAAGTAAGAATAAATAAATAGTTTGTTTCTTAATTATAATTATGAACATTTTATTTTTATTTTATGTTTGTTATAGTTATTTCGATTTTATTTCATTATTTAGCTAAAACATGGAGGTCAGGCTAACAGAAAAGTCAATGAGGTCCGACTAATATACAAGTACAGAATTATGTCTAGAAAACTGCAGCAATCACATTATGAATGGTAACTTATAAATAATTGTTTAATAGTTATAAAGTGAGTTTAATCAGAAAAATAAAGTGATTAAATGTAGCTTCAATGTAGCTGATATGAACTTCCATATTGCATTTCCTTAATATATACAAGATTTGGATGTAAAAAATGTTAAATATTGGTTATGTTTTATGTGACCATACTGTAATACCCTTATTACGTGTGATGTAACAGTATCTTAATGATATCCCTTTCGATACAGATTTCATTACAAAATCGATTATTATCGATCACAGAACGATCTTGAAACTGCAAAACAGCCTGTATTTAAAATAAAATCAATTCTGTTCATGTTAATTTGAATAATATACCAAACTGAGTTTGTTTCATCTTGAACAAATCCGTACTTTCCAAGAAAACCGCCAAGAACAAACTTTGATTTGACCGTACGCCATGACCTGCCATCTACAGCAGACTATAAGAACCACGAGCACTTGCTAACAGCTATTAAAATACATGTTCAAAGTTATTAAAATATGTGTTAGATACCGTTGAGTTCGATCAATGAAATAGACGTAATACCAGCTGCTCAACAATGTTTTATTTCATAATTCGCTTAGGCCTTTCGGCGTATTGCCGCCATCTTCAGGGAATATTTTTGGTTGGTTTGGAGTCTCAATAATTAAAACCAAAACTGCATCTTGTCACAATTATAAAATAAGAACAAAATTCAAAAAGCTGTGTAAAAGCACTATGAATGCAACTTTCCTATAGGCCTAATGGCAATTAAGATACTCGCATGAAAATTATGAAACGAGCAAAGCTAGTATCTTAATAAGTGTCATTATAGGCTCGATTCATAATGCACTATACTGGAGTTATGTGTACACCAACAGAATTAATTTTTAGACAGTTTGTAATTAGTTAGATATATACTCGTACAATATTACTTATTTTTAAATAGGCCTACAAGACATCCATAAAACTTTTTTTGGTATGACAGAAAAATGTTATTATCATTATTAAAATTTGTTATTATTATTACCCCAAATCGGTCAGTAACATGATTTTAAATTTCGTACAAGACCAATAAAAAAAAAGTAGGACTCAAAATAAAGGAGGAGACTCGGACTAGAATTCACGACATATTAGCATAATGGGATGGGATAATAGTGAAAAATATGTTCATTCCCTATACCGGGATTAGGATAAGGTAAAAAACCATTTATAAACTAACTTAGTTAGTTAAATGCTTCCTCTGTCCTGTTGATATGTTATTGCATACTTCAAAGAACTTAGGGATCCAACGGAACATTAAGACTGCTTGGCTCGTTCTTGGTTAGGGGTACTAGGGGACGTTTGGAATGATTTGCTTATTTTCATAGAAATCATAAAACCTGCTTCTATCCATGGACCATGATGAATTTTATGTAATTATTAGGTCAGCTTGCTTAAAATGTCAAACACCTACAACATTTGTCCAAAATACATTTTAATGAATCTGATTTTATCAAGTGAATTGTATAATCACGAGTCTTATTTTTATTTCTTCCTGGTAATAATAGGCACTTCAAAAGATCTGGAGTAAAAGAACGTGTTCATTAATTCATGAAACATATGGAAGCTAATGTAGATTCATTTAGTGGAATGCGATTCTTAATGCTTTTATGTAACACTCCGACAGACCTGTATTGCAAGGATTAGGGACCTGGCTCGGAATACATCGATTCCATCATAAATTTTCAATGCAGAAAACAGACTTTCCGTTAATTAGTCGTGTTTTACCGACATAATGAACTAGCGTGATGCCAAATTTGTGTAATTGAATGTTTTCAAAACTGGGTTTAAACAGGAAATTAACAGCGAAGTGGATTTATAACTGGTTTTTTCTCTACAAGATTCATTGTTTCAAAAATCAATCTCGTTATATACGAAAGAGGTTATTTTTAATTGATTGGAATATCACAAGTATACAGATGTTTGAATTATACATTTCTCCATATGTAGTCTGGGACAATGACCGATACAAAGTAGTGAAATCTTGTCTGCTACATTAAGGTCCAGTCTGTTGCATCTCATAAAAATGCTATTACTGTATTTTTATAATACTTTCGCTTTTGTCACATTAAAATGTGTTTAAAGTAGGTCTACCTGGACAAAATGTGCACCAACTTGCTAAAACTTGTTTAAAATATTTGCATATTAACTACAATTATACAAAAGTACAGAGGACAAATTATACAAGAGAAAAAATGATATTTGGATTTTACATTGATTCTACCATTCCAAAGCAACAGGTAAATGTAAAACTGCCCAAATGAGCTAATTATCATGCTTAGTATGAAAATCATGAGTAGGGATTCTATTTTGGATGAATAAAATAGATAAATTTCGATCCACAAGTTGGGTTACTTTTGGCGCTACTTCCCATAACAAAATACAATTATTGCGTTATTTTCATAATAAAAAAAATAAACTTACGGCTCAAATGATGCAAAATATTGCATATTTCCGCAACACTTCAACGAGAGGGTTTTAGGACATTTGTTCTGAATATTTTCACAATTTTTACCAGTTACTATTAACACTTTCCTTAAGTGTAAATAAACCGGTTAACACAATATCTCTGATCTACATACAGAGGTACATTGAGAATATAACTACTGATCATCAAAATACAACTATTTCTGTATTAAAATAAAATATAAAATACCTTCACTAGGATTGACAATTAGTGCTCAATTAATATTTGCAATAGCAAAAATAAATTTCCGTGAACATCTCTTACATAAGATTTTTTTTTAGTTTTTGAAGTAAGTAACTTTTTTTCTATTTCTACACCTATAATACAGCACTGGTATGCCTGCTAACAGGACATTTACGCGGTTTGTTAAATATGTTCTTAAAGTATCTGTACATACATTTATTACTTTTTATGCATTACATCATATTTTATTTGGGTTGTACATCCTTCTAGGAAGCGATTAAAACCTTGGTAAATACTTTCTTTTAATTTTTACGACCACTTTACATGAAGAGAACGCCATTTTCCCCATTTTTCCTACACGAATTCCACAACATGCGTAATATATTTGATGGTATATTATGTATTATGGTATATTATATTAAAAACCAAAACTTTTAATTGGATATACGAAATTAGGTGTTTCATATAAAATGTTATTTGTTTGTTATGCTTTATAACTCATTTAAGATGGGAAAAAATATTTTAATAACACACTTAGCGCAGATTACGCTACGCCCCATGGAAATACCCAGTAATATCTAACTCTGTCAAAGATATAAAATTACAAAATACCAAGTAGAAATGAATTTATATTTTAACAATTTATTTGTCTCTCATGAGGAACAAAATTTAAAACATTAACTTAAAGATAAATGAAACTTCAATGCAAGGGATATTCTGATCGAGTATATCAGACAGCAAAGTACTTTTAAGACAAAAATTATTCTATATGGGTCTTGAACTTTGCATTATACTCTATAGAAGATTTTCATTATAGTCAGTTTGAAAACAAGACTTTTTGAAAATTTCACAGACGAATCCCTTTAAAATCCCTTGATTTTTCTCCGGCTTCTCAATTGTTATGCATATATGCAATTTATGTGGTTTTAAAACTGTAAGATAATGTATTCATAAAATTTTCTTTAACAGACTGATGTTGGTAGGCTGTATCTTCTGATAATCTCGGACAGGCAGCTATAATTATTATTTTCTCTCCCATTTCAGTCGTATCCCATTGAATGAACACAAGTAATACGTCTTCGTAATTCTGAAGTAGGTCCACCTACAGTCATGATATTGCCAACAGTGAACACACTTTCGTGGAATATTATCGATACCCGTATCTCAGTCTTTTCGCAAAACTTTTTCTTAAAATTCTTCACCAATTCCATAAACACGATTAATATCCTGATTATGGCTGTTGCGAAACATTTTAAGAATAGACATGTTATAAGAAAACTGAACAACGGGTATAAATTACCTATAATTATGTTTACTTAAGTTACAACGGTTTAAATTTGTTCCCCTAGTTGACATTTGAATCGGTTATTTATGAAAGGGCTCATGTCATGATTTTTTGAAAAACGAGTTTATCATGAAAATGGATTGTCCCAACATCCACGCATCGTTTACTTATGAAAGATCTCTTGTCACACCAATACTTTGCAAGATACAGCCATTGCAAGTCTGTGTTTAGTTATGAAACGGCTCATGTCAATGACAAGAGCCCTTTCTTAAATAAAGCATGGTTAGCAGCAATGGTCTGGTAACCAGCTGTCTCTGTTCACTTCTCATTGTTATTGGTATTGTTGATTAGGTTCCTACTTTCTCTTACAGACAGTGGACGATTCAAAAAGATTGTGTACAGACTGCCCATAAGGGGCCACTCTTATCTGGCCTGTGACAGAGTCTTTGGCCTTGTCAAAAGAAAATTAAGGAAATGTGACCGATATTACACAAGAAAAGACGTATGTGAAATGATATTAATGTCTTCAGTACAGGGAAAGTTTACTGTTGATTTAATAGAAACAGGAAATATTTTGGATTTTCAAAAAATGGTGGCCTCAGTTCTATAAAAAATGTACTGTTTCCGAAGAAACCAAATATGAAAAGAAGGGAAAAAGATAATATTTTACTATTTCTAACTACCATGAATTCTCGTTCCAGCAATCAAGTAAAGGAAAAGTAACAGTATTATCTTTTATTAGTGGACACATTCAAACTACATGTTTCAAACTACAGTAGCTATCCCGAAACAATCAAGCATTTCTCTACCCTACCCATTTCTCAGAAAAAATACCTATTCCTAAAACGAAAATGGATGATATAAAGAAGCTTGTTCAGTTCGTCCCTGAGGAACATGGTTTCTTTTATGACGAGGTGATTCAGTGGCCTTCAGTTGAAAAAGAACTGTGAAATGTAATGATATGAGACTTTACTGTAAATGGTGTGTTTGTTAAAAACCCATTATTATGTATCTGTTATAGCCAATCTCATTTTTTGTATACAATGTTTAATGTAAAATAAGTAGCCTTCGTAAAGTCTCATTCATTGCATTGTTTGTTTTTACTTTTGTCTCTATGAATGGGCGCTTGTCAGCTCTTTGTTTATGAAAGGACTCTTGTCAGACAACTTTGATAAGCCCTATCATGCAACATAAACAACATAATTGTTTTTAGTCATCGTTATTATTAGTGGTTAGTAGAATCAAAATAACTAGAATAAAAAAATCTTTCGTATTTATTACTAGTTGGAAAATAAACAGTTTTTTTTAATTCCCCAACATTTTACTTTTCGTGACAAGAGCCCTTTCATAAATAACCGATTCATTTATAGATGAATCTAAATCACAGTTATAAAGAATGTTTGCGATAAAATTGTTTCCAACTGAAGCAGAAGTCTTTATAAAAGGCAACTGAAAGCGTGCAAGTATAGCTACCTTATAAGAGGAAAATGCAAATAACATAACCTGTATTTTATTTTAATGATTCGCCAAAACCCCGAAAGAAATATTTATTCACAGTGGACCATAAAACGCACGGCAAGAATTTAAATCGCTTGATATTCCAGCTGGCCTCGAGAATCAGCTCGAGGTTTGAGCAAACTCAAAACAGACTAATTATGAGCAACAAAACATAAATTATTTATCAACGATTAATCACATCCAGATAAATATTTTTCTATGTTTAATAATTCACGAAGTGTAATCTATACAAGAGAGATTCATGCAGATAATAACACGGAAATGAATCTGTATATAATATTCCTTGATTTAATAGAATACAGAACGATGTTGTCATTACGTATGCATGCGTTCTTCTCATCTTGTGAAGAGATTGTGTGTTTGCTCCAAATGACGGCGGTAAAAATTAAATAAAACATTACAGTAGATTCTCGGTACTTATAATCTCCATAATTCAAAATCCCATAAATCCGAGCTGTAAATGTTGAATTAAAATTAATAAATAAGTTAATAAATAAATTAATTAATAGAATCAGGTAAACTGATGTAACAAAGTACCAGAGTGCTTTTGTTTAATCAGTGATTTGCAATTATGATATGCAGAAAATGAGTTACTTTTTTTTTAAAATCTAATTCCGAGTTAAGCTCCAGATCGATTAATTAAGCAGGGCTTAAGGAAGAATAAAGTTCTAGTTTGATAAGAATATATGAAGGAATATGTGGGTAATGTTATTTGTCAAAGCTAGCTATATTGCAACTTCCAAAGCTGTATATGAACATTGTAAAATAATAATTTGCCATGAGAACTGATTTGGATAAATTTATAAATTCTTTCTAATATATTACCATAAAATAGGAACGAAATTGGGCAATACTCCGGTACCGGTCAACCAATTTGGTCCAATATCAATAGGCTTCTTTCCATGGGCGTTGTAAATGCGTATGCCAAGTTTCATGAAAATCCGATAAAACGTGTTATCGCGCATACAGGCTCACAGACGTTCAGACATACATTTTCCCGTCCCCCACACAATCTCATAAAGTACCATTCTGGCTGGCACTTAATTAATCGTACGTGTTTAGTGAGCGAGTGGATCACACGAGGTTAGATAGTGACGACAATGTGACAGAGTTAAGAAGAGACCTTGTATCTCCGAGGCCATGTTTAGATTATAGTTGTTGAATACTTAAAAAAATCTACGTTTCTGGTGAAGCCTCATATACGAACAACGATCAATTTTGGCGCTATAATCGATTCTAGTGTGAACTCTTCTTCTTTTTCTTCTTCATCATATTCAACTTCCCTGATACCGTTATCGTGGTGTTAAGGGACTGTCTAGAATCCATCTGTTAATTTCCATCCTATCTTCTTTTAATGTGTTAGGTTGGTTTAGTGTCTTTCCTCTTCTTGCTATGATTTTTCTGATCACTTCCCTAGTGATCCTAGGCCCCCCTACTGGTTTCCTTCCCTTTCTTTCATAAATTGATGGTCCTCCAGTCAGCATGCATCGTCTTAGAATATCCAAACCAAAACGGTACTGTGAACTCTGAAGTCACAAATTATCGAATAAAGTAGGCCTATTGGTCGTCGTGAGATCACGTATCTACTCTAGTTTCAGTGCAGGCTCTAGGTGAGAAGGAGTTAATTGCATTTGATAACAGTGTTGTGTTATTGAGAAAGTTGATTCAATTTTATTGGCATTGATACGAAGTCCTTCATCTTAACCGGCGATACTGTCCTCCTGATGAGCCATAGCGAGGGGCACGCTGCGGACAGGCTGAGAAGTGGTGATGACAATTTAGGCCTACTATTTAGACAGTGGGATGACATTGCTGCTCGGAAACGACGCAGTTCGATAAAACAGATGACACAGATGACACTTGACTTCTTTACTGTAAAGTAACATGTCTTTTTGTTTTCAGCATTACTTCAACGCTCAACAATGTTTATCTTAATAATTTTTTTTTTTTTTTTCAAAAAGACTCTTGACAATTTCTTCTAATATAAGTCAATCTGATTGCATATGTTTTCTAAACAACTATGCTGTAACCTAATATTTAACATCAGTAATTTTTTCATGTACACGGGATTTTAGTGTAATTTCGTAAATCCGAGCTTTTCTTCAGTTCGACGTACTCTTGGTCCCGTCCACCTAACATTACCTAGACTCTACTGTAACTAGAGTATTCAACATTATTATAGTAAACCTTATGGTTACAAAAGAAAACTCAATTTTGCTTTTGATTAAGAAATTAACAACTTCTGAATGAAATAATCCCAAAATTATGAATGTTTTATTACAATAATTCAGAATTTACTGTATTATGAAATGATATTTCCATTCGGAGGCCGTTACTCCGTAGACGGAGTGGACAGGATGCCGTCCATCCATACGCATTTTTAGCTTCATTCACTCTAATTTTGATTAAAAAGGATTTTTGAGAAATTGTTAGGCATTAAAGAAGAAAGGACCTTCTTCTATAAAAGGGCTATGAACTGATTAGCTTTGTTTAGCTTACTTTTCTAATTTTATACATTTTTTGTAGGGCGCACAAAAGTTTTTTATATTTTGGGAAATAGTTTGATTATGTTAAATGTAATTAGTGTCACGTGCTGACTGAAATTTAATTCATACTTCTGTTTTAGTATTGTAATAACTGTATCGACAGTGACTCATGTAATTAACTGCGGACATAATCAGTTCATCGTCTTATGTAATAAGGTCTGTGAATTCTCTCATGGATTACTAAATGATTCTATACAGTGCATCCTAAACAATTCGGGGAAGTGATTTGCTGTTAAATAGGACCACCTACTTGGAGACATAACTTTTCGTTGCTGCAATGCTAACTTTTTATGTTGTTTTAAGTCAGAAATGAAGACAATTTTCTTTCAGGGAAGACATAAAGAAGTCATTTTGCACATTTATATTCTAAATTGAACGCTTGATAATTGCTGCAGAAATATTTACGCTTAAAAAATATGCAGACAGTCAAAGTTGATGATTACCTGTTGATGAAAGAGTTAATTAAAATGACATATATTTGCAATCATCGTCCAATTGAGCAATCTTCAAACTGGAATTTCTGTGGTTAATGAGACAGAAAGAAAATATGCTCCAACCTTACCAAATCTGGAAGTAGCTCTACTGAGATAAAATATTTTTTGTCTGTAACTGATACGAAATGAAGATATGTTGTTGTTTGGAAGAATGCATGACAAGAGTTTTGATATAAAGATGTAATACTTTTTTCTGGGATCAACATTTATGTTTCTAAGAATTAGATTACGAGAAAATGAAATTTTTTCGCCCTTAGGATGTACTTTATCTTCCCAAATCAGACAATTAAAGGTCTGAAATGTTTCTCTTAAAAAGTTGCAAAATTTAAAGAATCTCAAACTTGGAGTACATTATAAGGAGGAAATAAATCAGAGAAAATATTATGACATTTTCGGCATAAAAAATTATGTCTTGCCGTAACCATATATGATAGAAATATACTTCAATAATGTTTTCTTATTCCTAAATTTTACAAAATTACGCTGTACTTTTACATAAACTTGACAAATTTAAGAGATTAAGCAAATAAAGAAAAACTCAATTAGTTTTGTGGTGAACGAAGCCCAGCTGCAAGAGATTTTTCTCGGGGTACCCCAGTTTCCGATTCTCATCCCACCATCACCATACATTTCACCTTTTCTCATCATCATCATCATCATAATCATCATCCCATTTAATTTATCTGATATCAGGGACGCGACCGATGCAGAGTCCGCTGCGGGCCCATTCCGTATTTGGATCCCTTGGCCAATCAAAAAGAGGTTGCCAGTGGTATGCCGAGAATCTAGGGCTCCTTGGCTTCACTTTGTTGGGCCGAGGATATGGGATAGAGCAGAGTGGCGCTTGTAGAAAGGTAACTGTTATTGTCGGATGGTGGGGACGGAAGATTATAGGTGCACTTGTAGGTGAGGAGTCTTACGGGTATGTCCAATGTCCATAATTCCAAGGCAGAGTTTGGTAAAATGAGCCCACCCATCAGGCCTATTTGCTTGTGGTCGTTCCCAATTAGTTTCTCGTTCTAAAGAGACATTGAGCAATAACTTATTGCCTCTACTTCCATGCCTAAATTGATTTCCATAACTGTCCGTTTCTCCACTTAAAATATGTAAATTTATTGATTGAAGTATCTTTCCAGTGGAAATATTTTCTACTTCGTGGCTATATTTTCAGTATCTAAATTTATGTCATAATTTCTCATTCTCTGGGTCCTTTTCTGCTCCTTTCTTACATTTTCGGTGCTTACATTATTTCGATACATATAGGCGATAAGATTGCCAACTTATCCTTCGGAAGGTTATTAAAATCGTTGGTCTTCTTATGTTATAACTCATAAAACTAAAGCTAAATTTACATTGGCAACTGAAAACATCAAAGGGCACTAAGTTTGAAATAGATGGGGAAATTTTCGTATCTAGCTGTTTTCCATAACTGGCAATCCTGACATATGGATAAATAACACATTTTTTAAAAATCATTATGGTATTAATCTTAATCTCTGCTACTGAGGTGATTCATTAAATGTCAGGATCAGTGAAAAGGTTAAGGGAATCCAGGATGAAAGAATTGCCTCAATTTGTTAATTGTCTTCTAAGCACTCACATCCACCAGCTGGAGTTTGTGATATTCTCCCTGGCTTAACAGGCATAGGCCTATAGTCTCTTTCTCAAGCTGGACCCGAAGTTGGAGTGCCTATATTTATATGCCTACACTCTAATCTATAACATTAGACTCCGGAGAGAATAAAAAAGAGACGTGGTCAAGCCATATGCTGCCTACTGTATTCATAGACCATCAATGTACTCTAAGATGGGTGAAGATGAGAAGCCGACACAGGAGTATTAGGAGAGGTGGAAGGAGAATAAGAAGGCACCAGACATCACCTTTGTAGCACCAACAAAGATATAATGTTATCCTACCCACTAAAGTGTGATCTACATATGAACGCTCTCAATTACCTGTCACCTAAACATCAAGGCAATAGAATTCGCATGCGCTGCAACACATGCATAACCAACATCCATCAGGTTTTACGCTCCTAGTAAAGATAAAAGTGGCTTACAACAATGTAATTTCTATTACCTCTGCTTTCACAGTCAAATCTAAAAAATAAATAGCAATATTTATTTATTACGCATTTATTTATTTATTTATTTATATACTGGTATTTATTTATGTATTATATTTTTTTACTTCTATAATGCTCTCTCCTTTTGCTTCTTTTCCACCCTTTCTTTATTTCATTCCTTCTTTCTTTTTCCTTTTAAGGTTAATAATTTCGTTTAAAGTCATTCTTATCTTAAGTGTCACAGCAGTCTTAAGATTGACAACAGTTCAGATCAAAAACAAATCGTAGACTTACTAATTAACTGCTTAGCTTTGGTAAACTCGGAAAACATAGCAATAGGTCTATATTAGCAAATTTCATTTATTTATTTATTTACTCAGCTGGTGTTTATTTAACTATTTAATTTTGTCTCTTCTATGATTTATTTGTCCCTCTTTTTACTTTCTTTCCATCCTTCTTTCATTTCTTCACTTCTTTCATCAATTATTCTTTTCTCTTTATTCCTTCCTTCTTCATTTTGAGGTTATAAGTTTAAGGTTATTCTTATCTTAAGTGCCAGAGAGGTCTCCAGATTGACAACAAATCAGATTATAAACTAATTGTAATAATCTATTTACTTTTAGTAAATTCTGGAAACGTAGAACTAATGAACTGTCCACGCTGGATGGGGTGATTATATCGCTTTAGAGTTAGTTTAAATTGAATAAGGTACTATCACTTCTAACTTCTAATTCTAATTTTTCTTATACACTAAATATATTTTCAACTTCCTAAGTGCCTTCAGTGCCTTCTGCATGGATACGCCGTGTAATTACAACAATAATTTCTTTGGCTGTTTATGCTTAATGCATTAAAAAGAAAATGAGCAGGCTACTAATACATAGGTTAACAGTATTGTACCTAGCACCACAAAAATAAAGTTCCCTGCCATTAAATACTTAGCTGTTTAAGGAGTACTGTATATTATCATTTTTATTTATACAAGAGATACAGAAAAGAGTATATTAAATCTATTTTAAATATACAGTACAACAATTCTGAAAAGTGAGGTGCTATACTTCGGTTGAAAACACTATATTCATACCTGTGATTCTAGAAGGCTTACATATACCAGTCTTACATTGAATTACTTGTTATTCTTATGGCCATCTTGAGTGATGGGCAAAAAATTTGATATTTTTATTAGCTATAATTTTAAAATTGAATGTTAGACCACAATGTGAAGTGGTATTGCATATTCTTAACGAATTTAACTACTACTTATGCAATAAGATGCAGAAAGAGTTTCGGTGTAAACTATTAATTTGAATTGTATGACAAAGTTGAAGTACATTTGAAGTCTTTACAATCTTGAAGTAATACTGCAATGATTGATAGATAGGATGATAAGAGCTCTTGAATATGAAAAGAAATGTGATTTGTAAAGGCACTAAATGTGTTAAGTGTGGTATTAGCTTTAGAAATTCGATGTGTTGAAGATCTTGATAACTTGGTTAGACTAACACCGTAATGTGTCTACTCATAGAGTTTATTCATGCAACGAGGATGTCTATATCTACAACAGATCTTCTGCCTTTACACCTTCAGTAGTGACATGCAAGATCCTTTTACGACTAGAAAGGAAAACTTAAGTGATTCACCTACCTTTAGGTAAGAATCATTCGACTTTGGTAATAAAATTATTTTATATCGCGGACATACGAACTGATGATGTAATTCAATCGGGTATGACTGTATTTACGGACATTACAAAGCTTGATGATTAATTCAGCTTTCCATTACCATTCCAAAGACATAGTTTTATTTTAATTTTTGCATTGTATGGCTTTTTAATGCCCTAAAACGTAAAATAGCATAGGAATGATTCACACTCCAGATTCCAAAATTATGAATACCTGCTCATTACCTATGTTTTGGAAATAAAATAAATATTTTCTTTCTTTGTCTTAGTTTTATCTCTCCCTTTTAGGATTTAAGCGACCCAAGTCGCCCGGGCCTTACAGGGCCCCGCCCTATCGGGAGAGGGATTATATATGGATCAAATACATACTTTTTTGACCAGACAAGAACATTTAGGGCCTCCCGGATGAGTGATCAGCCCAATGCCGGGTTCACCTCCGAGAAAAACACGAACACATAGGACGAGACACAGCATTCACACATACACTCATTCCAAACAAGGCGAGGATGGGATGAAGATGATGATGACGGCTAGATGATATCCGGGGACCACAAGGGCCTAACGTTACCCGACATTTGTCTCACAGGTGAGGAAAAACTCCGGAAAAAACCCACCTAGGTAACTTGTCCCGACCAGGCAAATTCATTATTATTTTAAGCAGAATTCTGTTCCTCACTAAATAAAGTGCTACAAAAATGCTCAAGTGTCTACTAAGGGCAAGTTTCATATAAAAAAAGGTAAAGTTATCCCTGTATGGGCCATGGAGACCCTTAGACCTTAGACCCTTAGACATCGACAGCGGAAGATGGTAAGGTTGTTAGCCACCCGCATCGGCCGATTTTTACCCCAAGAATACTCCTGGTACTCATTTCTCTTAGAGGCTAAGTCGATCCTAGGGCAATAGTGCCACCAGAGGAATTAGGCCAATGGAAGAATCCCACCGACCTCATCGGGAATCGAACCCGTGACCTTCGGGTTTGTAGCGCAGTGCCTCAACCACCACGCAAAAGCGTAGCCCAAGTTTCAAATAACTTACTGGTATAGTTTCTACACTCGATGTAAATAAATGTTTATTAGTGAATTTGTATGCTGACTTTCAATAAAAACATAGAGGGTAATATTATTCATAAATAAGTTTATTAGTGATCCCTGATTCTTATAGCAGGCCCGCACAAATTTTAAGGCACTTAGAAGCACTTGAAATGACTTATGCCTATGCATAAATATATGCAGACATACTATAAAGTAGGCCTATATCATTGTATATGTATATGTCCATGTATAATTATATAGAACACTCCACATCACTGGGATGAAAAAGACAACTTATAACAACTATGTTTACTAAAGTTTAAGTAGGAATTTTTTATAACTTAGTATATTCAAGAGAGGCCATTTTGTAAACTGTGCCAGAGTTTATACAAATATCTGAAATATTTAATTACTCTTAAATAATTGTACCCGGACTATGGCTAAAAATAGGTTTCTTTAGGGATCGAATGTTGACTATTTTTAAACCGCTAATTGTAGTAGCTCAAATTAGGCCTTCCAATAAGAAAAAAATTACTCTCTATCTAAGCAATAGCGTGTTTATATGTGATTCAACTTCTTCAAATTTTGCTATATTACAAGATGCAATAGTCTTCAAGCTTTTACTTTGGACATAAGAATCTATAGAGGGCCGAACCCCAATCTCCTGGTCTCTGCAGTAAGAACTATTACACGGGCCAGTCTTCTAATCATTTACCAGGTTTCTTCGGACATTCCCATAAAAGTATTTTTCGTCTTTTAAAGTGTTAAAGCCTTACTCTATTTTCAGAAGCCCAGTGGAATTTTGCTACTTAATATATTATTGCCAGCAATAACACGAAATCCTCAGACATATTTTAAAACAGTAGTTTCAAAAATATCCGACACATGTCTGAAATCTGCCATATTTGGCATTATATTCCATTGACATTTGGCCCCAATTTTCTTTCGAGGACGAAATTCTTTATCTTTCTCGGACGATTCTGCGATTTACTAGACTTTTTCTAAGATAGGTCTGGTGTAAAAAAATTCGTTTCGTGAACCCTGTAATTATGTCTAGTTTTAAACAGAGGTGAGAAAACTTTCAGATACCTAGCCTATCATCCCAAGATAATCACAAAAACTATAATATTACACATTTACTTTAATTAAGTGTAATATTGTGGATTCGGGTATCAACAAGAGGTTTAAAATAAAACTAGATCAATATCTTTATGGTTCGAGTATCAAATTTCTAGTTTTATTCCCCGAAAGTCTGCACAACATATCATTATACACACAATTTCACATGACCAGTATTGTTAATAATTTGTCAAGAATCAATTTACAAGGAAACACTTCAGACAAGTCCAACTACTTGCCAAATCTTCTCACGTTATAATCCAGGGCAGCATTTTGGCTGCATGCTCTGAATTTCATAACTTTTTTTGTAGTGACTATAGCAATGTTCTTATATGATTTTTCTTCAAGTATACTTTGGCGAAAGAAGGACCACAAACCACCGAATGCGTTATGCTGCATGTTTTCTCGTATCTTCAGCAGGTCTAGTATTTTTTATACAAGTTAAATTCTTCCTGTAAAATACCTGCTCGCCTGTTGACAGAACATCTGAAGAGGAACTCGTTTTAGATATATTAAACTATAATTATCTATATTGGACATTGGAAGTAAGAATACGGAATAATGTATTATTTTCTGTAACAAAGAAATGTTATTTTAACTTATTGGGTCATTTTTCGTGAAACTACGAAAGACAAAATAGGTGCAAAGCATCATTTATAGCCTCAAAATTTTAGAGTTTCTTTAAAAACCCATAGTATTTCAGTATCAGAACCAATATATTATAGGCCTACCACTGCAGGCTTCAAATAAAGTATTAATTTTGGACCACAACTATTCACTCGGAATTTTCTAAATGAAGCATTAAATCTTCAATCTAATATATAAAGTCGAATGTGTGTTTGTGGTTCCTTATACAAATCTACATTTCTTTACCAATTTACACGGAATTTTGCACACATACCCAGTTAAGCCCGGAAAGTATAGCGGTCAACATTAAAATTGAAACAAATCAGTCCTTCCCTTGAAAATTATATAATTTCTGTGAATATTCTACTGAAAAAAATGAAATGTTGTTCAGTTCACATGGCAACAGTGAATTGTTTACTGTGATTACATAGGGCCTTGGCAACTTTATAGCCTAATGCTGGACTTTAACGAATTATGATTCCATGTAATATATTGGCGAAAATAATTACTGAAAAATGAATTACACGAAAATAAAGCACAGTGTGATGCAGTCACATAACTTTCTCTACCCTCGACATAAGAAATATTTTCTCACTTCACATTTTGATGTAGAATAAGAGGTCGTATTGCAGGAACAACTTAAGTGTGTGAGTATGCTATATCAGAAGTCGGTAAATAGTCAGTTATCCATAGCTGTAGGCTTTGTATTAGTTGAGATTTATCATAGGCCCTAAGCATGGGATGGAACATTTTGAGTCCTATACTCGCAGTATATTATGTCCCGGGTTTTAGGGGAGGAAAGTATGAAAGTGATACTGCATTTCTATTTTATTTCAGGCCCGAAACGGTTTAACATGAGAATGAGAAATAAAATTTTCCGTCAAGTCAATACAATCTTACGTAATTTATGTTTCTTCTTATTTCAACCCCTCCCAGGCATGATGAGTAGAAGCAACGGAATGCAGCATTCGACATCCTCTATGAACCATAAAAAGCTATATCTAGCGTTTTCTGAGGGAATAGTTTGAGTGTGATAAATCTTTTTCTTCATTTCAAGTTCTACATACATTAAGTCCTCCATAAATTAATTTCAAATTAAAAAATACAAAGCCCGGGCGACGCCGGGCCTTTTCAGCTAGTAATAAATATTTAGCGTCTGAACTGTAAACTTATCTCTCTCCCTCTTATTATGATTTTTATTTTGATTATATGTATGTATGTCTATATGTATGTATGTCTATATGTATGTATGTCTATATGTATGTATGTCTATATGTATGCCTATATATATACACAATGTATTTATATTTATCAATCTTCTATACTACTTATTTATTACCTGAAGTGAAAGCCTATATTACTTTTCCATGTTTAATTTCGTATGGTTTTTATCTATTTATTTTTATTTTTACCTTATGTGTTAAATCTCTGACACTGTCTTAAAATGCCTTTGTATGTAGACTATTTGTTTCTGGAACAAATCCCGAGCAAGAGCGTTTGCTCATTCGGGTAAACATTTATATGTAAGTTGCCGCAGTTTGTGTGTTTGAAATTAATTGAAATCGGAATTTTGTTACATCCAGAAGTATGTAGAATGGATAATGAATACACGATAAGCTGCTCATACACATGAGCAGAGACACAAACGAGCAAGGACGTGGATAGGAAGAATATTAGGCTTGTAAACTAATTCAAGACTGACGTTCCCTTGGAAGTAGAGAAATATGCTATTATATGAATGGCTTTAACACTGAAGGCTGAAATGTAAAATTTTTCCTTTACAGGGTATGGAGAAAGAAATAAGCGGGTGCGCGGGCAAAGAGAGTTAAGTCCACCATCCTAAAAAATTGAGATATGTCCATAGAGTTATAGATAAAAATGTTCTCTACATTATTGTGTACGGTAGTTATGGATGTGTGCCTCATGGGTTTATCCATCTCTAAAGCTATGTTGGGCTGGTATAGTGTCTTAAGTCACTCTAATGCTCAGTAACAAGAAAGTGGACTTAACTCTCTTTGCCCGCGCATCCCGATATCACCTGCAAGTTAATTTTCTAGACGCACAGCTATTTTAGTGTGGGCCTAGAATCACGGTCAATCATCTGTTCGATGTCATATTATGATGCGGTTTTAATTACGGCTTTTATATATTATTTTGTTATGGAAAATAGAAAATTCCATTTCTGGTCAATCGTTTCTTAGTAACGTTGTGCACTCCCCCCCCCCCTCCCCAACGTAATTCTAAATTTCCCGGATTGTGCTCCAAGAAACATTATTATGCGTAATTATTTTCCTTCTCCGCCTCTAATAACTCCATTGACTTTTTCTTCTATCCCTGCAAAGAATATAAAGATGTGGAGTACATAATGTGCACTGGACACCAATGTACGATAACTCTAACACGCTACACTTTTTTGCACAAGGAGTTGATTTTGAATGGAGTTACAGGCAAAGCACTTAAGTCTCGCGTCCATAATGATGATAAGCGTTTAAAGCCGTGGCGTTGTTTTGCTTCGTCTCAGCACTTCAAGTTATTATTTGCGCACTACGCTACCAGGAGTTAATGAGGCGGCAGAGGTGGGCCATTAAGCACACGTATGATTAGAAGAACGAAGACTGCACATGTTTTGTACTGAGTAAACGCACAACACAATGAGATTTTCATAATGGCGTTATGTTGACGACGATAAGTCTTAACTATAATGTAACATGTATACTATTTTTTTAACCGTGATTAACTCAGGTGTTTTTTGTTTTTGCCCCGCCTTCCACCCCCGGATTACCTGAGCCATAGGTTAATTCTCCGGTCCAATAACCGATTTCGCATTTGTTCTAAGATCGTCGCGTCGCCTTCTCTTGATCATAGAACACAGGGAAAACGTTTGATGAATTGACTTTGGCAGTCTATTCAGTTAATTTTACTCTAGTTCATCTGTCTATTCTCGCGGGGGGCGTGTCCCTGATCTGGTATTCACCTTACAGAGTGAGGGAAACCTCGCGAAAACCTCACTCAGATCGGTTGCTGCGAGGCTATCCCGCAGCTTCCGAGGCAAGTCTTGGGCAATTTGCCACATCCATCTTGCTCGGTAAGGCCCCAGGGGATCTGAGCATTCCCCCAAGGTGGATTCGTCTCAAATTTGGTGTGTCTTAGGCATCATCTTATTCTTGTTCTTTCCTGCTTTCTATCACGTAGCGTGTGAATGTTTTGAAAGAGGTGTTAGCTCCCTTTGTCGTCCAAAAACTAAGTTCTGGTGGCCATACTTCGCCTGCTTGTTTGGTTACCTCTCTTAGGCGAATACGTGCTTCCCTATATCTCGCGCATGTATAGAGGGCTTTGTACATTGTATTATGCTCACAGTCTTCACAGTAGCAGAGGTAATCCTCCGCTAGGTTAAACCTAAATAGGTTTGCTGTGAAGTAGCCATGTCCCGAATAGAACTGTGATGTTAAGTAATCAGGAACGATCCATTTTGATATAAATGCAACACCGTAACATTTTAAGTAAATGTTGCCACATCAAGAAAACAATTAAAGGTACCCAATAATAAAGCAATAAAATTCTCCTTCCTAAAGAAAGACAAAATAAAGCTAGCTCGATTTCTACATAAAATGTTCTACTTTTGTTCAACTTCTGGCAAAGCACTCTCAAGAAAAAGAAGCGTTTGAATGGATAAACAAAGGAGATTCAAATCACATATTAGTTATAATTTTGTATGTTTTGTACTCTGGTCCCAAGTGGTCAGCCGCGGATGGGGGCCAGACGTACATTTGTAATGGAAATAATAATAATAATAATAATAATAATAATAATAATAATATTATTATTAGTATTAGTATTACTCATTAGGTCAATATCTGACGTTTATTCGTACGTCAGCCTTCAAGGGAGTCACAACTTCAAATGACAGTATTTTTATAATAGACTCGTCCAAGATAGTGACCATCCATGTGAGCAGTATCAGGCGTAAAAAGATTTTACTACTTTTGAAAGTACATTTTTTTAAATTTACAAATGTTTGTTTTTTGTGTCATACGAAAGCCTGGTGTGATGTTTCCTACCTCATACCAGATGTGGTGAGCCCATGTATGAAGTATTTCAAATAGCCTGAGTATTTCAATTAGAAATTCCATAGCACATTATTAATGTACGTACACTTTATTTTCTAGTTTTCTAAAAATATATGTTCTTATATACTTTTTTATTCCAAGGAAAGATTTAAGGAATTGGTTGTCTGGACTACATTGTTTTAAAGGTTCCTCCAGTTTTTAAACACATTATTATTTTTGTTTTAATTAAAATTTGCATTTCCCTATAATAGCATTTAATTTAGGCTACTATATAAACTTGAAATAAACTGGTTTTAAAATGACAATTTTGAGCTGATCTTATATGCATAATTTAAATAGAAGTTCATAACTTAAATACATTCACACGATAATCATTTACCAACGAACTACTTAAATGTCTTACGTAATTATTTTCTGAATTCCTTACCATATTTTTCTTACGTTTTCCATCATTTGTCCTACATGTTCAGTAGAATAAACCACACTTGGAAACAATAGTACTTGTTGCCATTATTCCGCAATACTCATTCCCATTTATCTAATAGCTGATTCTATTGATAAATCTAGTAGAATCGTGATTGCAAAGCAACAGTCACTAAATAGTTTCGATTTCTACAGCCAGACACAACAGCATTGCGTAACACCAATAACACGTTATTTATAATTCCTCGTTATTGGCCAGATGAGTTAAGCAGTTCAAAGAAACCTTGCACTACATTTTTATTTTATTCTCGTTCACTCTTACTCAATAGTGGGATTCCGTCTTTGAATCTTAACCCTCATTGCGGTTAACCAGAAGACAAAACCTTGATCGTTAATGTCTTGCCGAAGAGCATTTCGATAATTTTCAAAAGTGGTCGACAAATAACAATATTCTTAGATTGAAATCGTGAGCACAGTGAGAAAATGCATTTTAAATGAAGGCTGAAAATAGAAAACAAAGGCAATACAGAAGAAAGTGGATACATTGAATAAAAATGTGGATGATTGAAGGCGGTAATATGTAATCCTACGTGAACTGTTAGGTCATCCACAGCCAGCAGTGAAAACCTGTCTACTATTTTCGTGAAATTGTCCAGGAACGAGGAATAGGTAAGGGAAGTTAAGATGACAAAATTCAGTCCTTCTTTAAGACTTCAGATAGGACCATTTATGTTTATCTTCTACGATGACTCCTGAGCTTGTGACTCTGATTCTACATGCCATTACTTTGAGTCTATCAAACTCTTAATTTAAAACTTCATAAATATACTGTCAGAACTTTTCATAAATATTCTGCCAAACAGGAGGCTTATGTAGGCCTACTATAGGTTTAGACAAGGGGTCTCTAACTGGCCACCATATCCTTCACATCAGCTGGTTGTCGTGGTTCTTGTTTTCTGTGACAGATGATAGCTCATGGCGTCGGTAAAATCGAAGATTTTTTTGTCTATTTCTTGAAACCAACGGATTTTGAAAAAATAAAATTAATTCATTTTAGTATGATATTAAAATTGACACGAATAGATTTGATTTGAATTTTAATAGAGGCTGTTTATTATGCAGTTTTCAGCTTCTACTCTCATGGTCTCAAGATCGTTCCATGTTCGATAATTATAATTGATACCGATGTTATAATGAAAAACAGTTTCGAAATAAGTATCATTACGATACCGTTACGTCACACGTAGTAAGCGTATTATAGTATGGTCGAAAGAAAAATTGCTTATATAAGCCTACGTGGTGTTATTACTTTTGGCAAAAGAAGACATGAACTTTCAACAAAAATTCATGGATTTTTTTTTCTTGAAAATCCTACACTTCGACCTTAACCTATCACTAATTGGATATAGGCGTATATGCAATAATGAACCACAGAATATTGTCTCTGTTGGACTTTACATGAGAATATTATAGGATAAAAAATCCTCTGACAATGGGACTTGAACCAAGGACTTTAGACTATCCGTGGCGGTGCTCTACCAACTGAACTATGCCAGAGTGTCAGAGGATTTTTTCTCCTATAATATTCTCTATTATTAATTGTCCGCCAATCACTTATTGTAAAACCTTCCGTTTCCTATAAAATGGGTCGTGACTTTTGGTTCACCCTATGAATGCATATTGGAATGCAATTTGAGTGAGCAATGTTTCAATTGGAATGGGAGGATCTGTAGAGATCAATCCTTGAACTCGATTCATTGAATACTATAATCTGACGAGGTGTAAGTTTCACCTAAATGACGCCGTGCCATATTTATATCGGTCCATCTGCTTGCTCACGTCTACTATGTAACAATTTCTTTAGCCATCCAAAATTACATTTTCAATACTATCAGAACCATACAATTCCTGGCGGAGAAAAGAAACTTAATACGTCAATTTGTCACTACCTTGAAATCACTCAACTATAAACTATTCTAAACGCTTCCAATTCAATAGACCCTAAATGCTTTCTGGCCTACTTAAAATAATGTAGTGGTACTTTACTTTACTCTGATTTTAAGTGGATACAAATTCTGTTTAACTGTACTTTTAAATGGTCAAAAAATTGCCTAACATTATAAAAGTGTACATAATCTTGTTCAGGAAAATGCAGATACTTTTATCCGCTAAAAACAAAAAATGTTACTTTTGATCATCTCAAAGCATGTTGCTCCCTTTATATGGTTGTATCATATCAAAAATTGACAGTATAACGTTTTTATATTGTTGTTTCTCGTACAATAACAAGTATAGACGGATAAGTGCCTATGACAAATTTGTTTCGCTTAAGACTCGGTTATGGGTAACGTGATATCACTTCTATTCTAATAACATTGCTCAAAGAGTTTCCCTCTTACCAATAATCGCCCTCGGCCGAGTTTGATCTCATAAACCTCGGAACAATGGAGGCAGATTAATCAACAGACCACCAAGGCTGGTGAACGTTAAGTAGGTAAGTAAATATTACAATGCATCCTGTTAGATTACACTATAATGTTTAAAATCATAAGAAGTGAATAATGCACAGCACAAATAAATGTTAACAAGATAAATTAAGCAAATATCACACAGCAAAAGAAGAAAGAAAGAGAAAAATAATAACGAAAGAAAAGGAAAAGAAAGATGCCGGTACTCAAAGAAAGAAATTAAAGAAATAATAAAGGAAAGAAAGAAGAATGTAAGAAAAGTGAATAAATAAATCAAGTTCCTACTCTGTGATACAGTTATTAGTAACACGGACTATGCTATTAGAAGTTCGAACTCAATCCCAGATATCGTTTCGAATATTTATGTAATATGTAATTCTGTAATAGTGGCTTAAACAGACTCTGTAAAAAATAAGGAACTACCTCATAAATAAATAGTGCATTGCGTCCAGAAAACCATAAAATGACGCCAGAAAATTTGGCATAATATGGTACTAAAAATATGCTTGCTACTAATCCTGCGACCTACCAATAAAATCGAAAAAAATAAATCCTTGACACTTCTAGTGGTGATAGTTCCTGCACCATGGGATTTACTGGCAACGAATTTACGTTTGTAATATAAAAATGGAAAAAAGGTGCAACATGGAATGCAAAATATACAAAGACTCGACAGATTCTGGCAACTGAAGACAGAGAGAATAAAACAATCAATCAAGAAGAAACAGATATGGAGAGAATAATTTAAACCTAGAGAGGCAAATGGAACAAGACAAAGCAAAACAGACGGAAGTACATTTTAAAAAACAGACGAAGACAATTAGAAGCATATTGACCCAGGCACATACCGAAGCAGAGATAGGCCTATTTGCATAGGCCTATTTGCATAGGCCAAATATGGAGCTAAAGAAAAGCAAAGAAGCAGATGTAGACAGACAGGAAACAGAACAAAAAATACAGATACACAGAAAGAGAGTTGAAAGTAGAAAGACTGTTAATTATTATAATTAAACAGAATGCATCGATTAAGCTCAACAGACGCAAGGAGGGGCAAACATTTCGGAAACACATTTAGAGCTTTATGTACATTTTTTATTTTTCGCGACCCCTATACTTGTCAATACTAGAGCTGAGACATTCATAACTGGATAACGGTTAACTGCTCAGACAATTCACTGCAGAGAAGATTAAAATAGTTAACTGTTATTTGACATATAGTTAACTGGATATTATTTACAGTTAACTGGATAGTTACTGCTTGAGTCCGTGAGTTTAGTTCCGAATAACATATATTGTATAAACATTTGTTATAAAAACTTTCTTATTTTCAATTATATTAACTATGGACCTGTACAATATTACATCTAACTTACTCTTATACAATTCAACGGCCCTAAATAGCGTGCTTGCTCGCCCGCTTCGTGAGACATCGGGTATACTCGGCGATGTTCTCTCGCAGTGTAAACTTTCATGACGATTACAAAATTAGGAAGGAAAACCGTTTCTTTATTATATATGGCCTAAGTGAAATGAACACAATGAACAAATATTCTAATTTTATTTTTACTTACAATTTTCATAGCTCTGAACCACAAACATTTTTAATAATCTACCAGTGTAATTTTCTTAAAAATCCTGGAGTCAATGAATAATGGCGGGCGAAGCCGGGGGCAACAGCTGTAAAATATTGATGGTTTTATCTCTTGAAATATCGCTGATAATAATAATCCAAACAAACCATTCCTTCCCTTGAAACATTATATAATTTCTGAAAATTACACTGAATTGATAAAATAAAATTCACATCATATTCATGTCAATAAACAGCTGAGAAACAATACGTATTTCTGTTCACAGGTTCTTTGGAACTGCATAATCGATTCTGATATAGTTTTCCCAGGGGGCGCTTTCATGTCGTGGAATGTACTCTAAAGCAGGAATTTTAGCTGTTTCATTAATTATTAATGGCTTAGTTTATGAATGATTCGCGTGCAAGTGTTAATAAATATAATGATTTAATAATTATTATACTCTTGATTTTTAATTGTTAAAAGAATTATCGCGGCGAAGCCACGGGCACCTCCTAGTAATTTAACATTTTGATTGACAAGTTAATGGATTCTCTTACGAATTTGTAATAATTTTATATGTTTATCTTTTAAATATTTTATTGTTTAGTGACAATAACCATGATAATGGGTTTCGTAGTTTTATAATGTTTGTGGTAAAATTTGTGGTAACATTTTAAGATGATGTAGGCCTAATAATAAATTTGTTTTAATTTAAAATATTAAATTCCTTTTATATGAGTAGGGTAATAAACTTTTTGCATTAAACATATCTCTGTTATTTTGTGCAATAATATCGATGGTCGGAGTGAAGTTAGGGTTAGCTCTCTTCATCCTACAATTCCGTTCTGCAAACTGGATTGAACTAGTTTGCATTATTGGATAAAATAACGTCAATATTCAGTTATCTGGTTAACTGTTAAACAGTTAATTGCTCATTTAACCAATTAAAATTTATCTGGATAATCCCAGCTATACTCTATGCTAAACAAATGTTACAAAGTAAGAACTGTCAGTAGATAAAGCTTATATACTGTACGTCATACCCATTTTGACGTTGCTAACGAATTCTAGAGGATGTGTCGCAAAGAAGTACAACATTTATGTTCTCTGTTGCAATAAATAAAATCTCTGAACCAGTTCAGCATTATTCTTGTCTGGTATCGTTTACACAGTGAACACTATATTATCTCGGGGCGTAATGAGTCACTCTCCTTTCTACGTGTAGCATGTATGATTTAGATTCGCGTCTCCGTTCATTACAATATAGAGCACGCATTCGTTCTCATTTACTGTTATTATCTTTATAATATTGTAGTACTTGCGTTATCTAACATAATTGCCTTCTTTGAGTTATCTAACGTTATGTAATGTTGAATAACAAAACCATCCGCCAGTAATTGCTTGTTTATTGGACAAGAGATGACGGGTTGGGTGTGTAGTTACTACACTTGTTGCTTGTGACTGATATTTGATAATACGAGGCCATTCAATACTTAAAGAGACAAACTGACCTGGAGAAAAACAGTTTACCTTTACAAAACAATACTTTTCCTACTTTTCAACATAATCCCCATCAACATTTATGCACTTCTCCCAACGGGTTACTAGCTTTTTATAACGGCTGCAAAGAATTCTTTGTCTTGGTGTCGGAGACAATTTCCCACAAATAACTTGACATCCTCGTTATCCTGGAACTTCTTCCCACGTAAAGCCTCCACGAATAATGTCATCAATTCGAGTTTCAAATGAGGAAGTTGCAACTTCAACAGGCCGGCCAGAACGGTGTTCGCCAGTCACTGATTCTAGACCACTTTTGTACTTTGTACTTGTAAAAATTTCCACGGTTCATACAATTTTCACCATACACTTCATTCTAGAGGATATATTAGCTAGTTTTTCACCTTCAGCAATCAAAAAACGAATCACAAAACGTTGTTCAACCAATATGGAATTTTCAAGAAGACCCGGCATCGTTAAACTTAATTTTGAGGTTATAAACAGAGCAATGTTGATCGATCAGCTGATTAGATCTCATCCTAGTGATGCCAACTTAAAATCCTAAATGTGAGACATGGTCGCTTACTCTTCGGGAAGAGCATAATAGAGCTTAGGAAAATATTTGGACCTAAAAGAGATGAAAATGAGGAATGTAGGAAACTGCATAACGACGAGCTTCATAACCTGTACTCTTCACCAAATTCAGTAAGACAACTTGGAAGACCTAGACGTACGTGGGAGAACATTAGAATAGATTTAAGGGAAGTAGGATTTGCGGAGGAAGGTTGGAGTTAGCACAGAATAAGGTTGAATGGCGGATTCAAGTAAGCGCGGCTATGAACCTCCGGGTTTTATAACTAGATAATATTCCTTTAGCTTACTTAGGAATTATCTACTGCCATTGAGTAGGCTATGTAAAGTTCCTAAAGAAACGTGTTGTAATATGTGGCTTCAACCAGGGGACTATTGAATTATGGAGCCAGCAGCTAATATTTCTCCATATTTTGCGCATATCTCCTGGGCACGGTATTAGAATACCTCCTCGAAAGCATCGGTCCGCCACTCGGATGTCTCTTATGAAGCCTTGGCACGCAATTCGGAAAGTTTCCTCTTTTTACACGCAATTCGTAAAAACGCTGTTCTCCGTTGATGCGCTTGAATCGGTAATTTCGGTAATTTAATAACGTCTATCTGTGATAGTCAGGGAATATTTAATGGCTGAGCGAAGCCCAACTCACTATCTCTCATTATTTTATTCTGTATTTCCATTGAAATCGTCACTGATGATCATCATCTTGCTGTTTTCTTTCTGCACTTTCTATCTGGATCTTCTTTGTCGATGTTCTCTAAGAGCAATTCCGGAAGCGATTTCCGGGACCCATGGTTATCTTGCTATTTCAGCTGCATCCTTCAAGATCTTCCTCGTCACTCTTTGTCTGGAGCAAGTATAGAGTACATGGTACATCATCTCCTCCTCAGTGTCTCAGCCAGACCGAATCTCACCAGGTTCACTTCAAAATATCCTTGACCCGGAGAAATAAATGTATACTGAGTAATCTGGATGGATTACAAGTCAATTTTAACCATCAAGAAACACTGGGCGAATCGTCCTTTGTTGTGTTGCTTGTTGCCATCTTCTCTTCCAGTTACAGAATACTATCATATGAGAATGTGTGTGTTTTTTATGGTGAAGGTTTGAACACTAGCAGTTATACTAGAACTATACAAATGTTAACCCTTCGTGGAAGCGACCAGAAGGTGGCAGCACCGGTTCTTTTTTCAGCGTAACTTCATAATGCACACTTTTAGCTAAATTTCCTTCGCAATAACTTCCTAGCTACTAATGACTAACGAATCATTTAGAAGGTTGTCATTTTTAGCATGGCTAGTAACCATCTGTATATAAATTTAAACAAAATAACAAAATATATTTATAAAGTACTAAAATATTAAGATAAAATAGTAAATATACTTCATAATATTAGAACCCAAATTAGAACCTATTAGAACCCAAATGTCTCACATCGGCAGGATTAAAGCATAGCATTAATTTTGGACCGCGCTTCTATAACTCAATTATCAGAAAAATCCTGATCTCTCAGCATACTCCACTGTTAAATTTAATAGATATGTAAAGAAGTTTTTGTAATTTTTTAGCTTTTCAGTAATTTTTGTTTCACTCCTTTTATGTATTTATGTTTTTATGTTTAATGTTTTTGTTTTACTTTCTTTTTTAGTTAAGCACATTATACACTCTATTTCTTTGTCTCTCCTCTTTCTTCACTTTGATATTTTTGAAACGGCACCCGAGCACGAGCAGTCTTGCTCATTCGGGTGTATTACTAAATGTAATACCTCTTGTAATATCTCTTGTAATAAATAAATAAATAAATTTAAAAAAAAATTAATCCACGGAAGACACCTAGAACGAATGTAGAACGTGGTTTTTTCGTTTTTAACCTACGCTATTCACAGGAAGAAAAAAAACAGTGAAACAAATCAGAGCATAAAGACATACACAAACCTTCTTTCTCAAATGGACAATACTGAGAGCAGAAAGGAAGAAGCCTATACGCATAGATTATTTCCCTCTAAAAGTGTTCCAGTAAATCTTACAGGTTTCTTCTATCAGCAGCCTAAATGGCAAGGATCAAATAATTTGTGGTAATTTTTTTAAATATATATAACATGGGCAATATGTTTAGAAAAATTCACTAGATTACTTCACTTCCACCATGTATATAAGTTCAATAACTTGAGTAATTTTGTTTTAAAAATATTGATGCTCGTTATACCTTTAAAGTATAGAAAGATCTTAGGTTACATAAAAGCTCTTATAAGCTTTATTAACTCCGGGGGTATCCCACTCCACACCAAATGAAAAGAGAACAAAAGCTACAGTAAGTTAAATCTTCAATTAAATACCTTGTACTCCAGCCCCATGCAGAGAAATTTGTTTGCAATCTCCTTAATCTCTTGCTTGTAAAGGAAATAAATTTTCAGAAGAATACGAAGATAAGAGCTTAAGTTTCGCGGATCCGCAGATGCTGCAAGATGTGAAACTCGAGGAGTGCAATCTAATCTAGCGCAGGAATAATGAATGGATGCGGTAGTGTAGTAATCAGAGGCGTAACGAGGGGGGTTTTGGGGGTTTGAACCCCCCATTGATTAAAAAAAAGGAAAATTTTATAATTTTTTTAAGTCTGCTTATAAATTACTTAATACGAGTATAAAGCGTGGGAAGCCTAAAACTCGTTACTGTGCATCTAAATTTTTAAAATTTTCCGGGGGAGGACCCCCGGAAGCTTAAAACTCGTTATTGTGCATCTTCATTTTTAAAATTTTACGAGGGAGGACCCCCGGAAGCTTAAAACTCGTTATTGTGCATCTTAATTTTTAAAATTCTCCGGGGGAGGACCCCCGGACCCCCCTCTCCCTGGGGTGGATTCCATTCCCCCCAGACCCTGCGGATGTTATAACCCCCCCATATGGTCGGCCTAGTTACGCCTATGCTTGAGTCTAGCATTATCTATAGACATGTTAAAATCATATAAGAGAATGATAATTCTTTCACACTGGCCGTGTCTAGGCTAAGGTGGAAAGGTGAAGTCAGACTGAAAAATTCAATGCCATAGCTGGAATTTGAACCAGGATCTTTGGCTCTCCGTGCCACTAGTGGGTCGCGACCCACCGGTTGGGAACCGCTGGTCTATGGTGTTGTATATAGATATGGTTAGCTGCAGTCTACGTTGTGGAAGGTCCAAATTAATGCTTTTGGTCATGTTTATGTTGTGTATATCTGATCTCGTAACTATTTAAATTGGTGTGCACATCTAACTTGTACCCGAATATAAGAAAAGGTTGAAAACGGACATTTTCAATTCAACAAATCAATGCGAATTAGTCTACTGCCGGTTACGTTATGCCAAAAAACATGAATACATTAATTTTTCTTGCGGAATCTTTGTATATGTGGATTGGTAAACGTCATCGCCACACAGGCATTTGGTCCCACTTGAACTCACATTCCTTTAGCCTGAATTTCAATTTTTAGCTTTTTACTTAGAGTTTTGTGCCTTTACACGAATCTAAATACAGTTATAGCTATCCAAAAAGACCATTTCACTTCCTAGATTTTTCGTAAACTAGGTTATGTGTATTGGTAAACTAGTTCCGCACAAGGGCATTGGTCCCACTTGATTGCACAACTTCGCTAGCCTGAATAGCAGTTCCTATAATTCTGTATAAGCATTTACTGTATTAGATTGTACTCTGCTATAGATTGAGTGCTTACAGTTTTGTGCCTTCACACGAATATAAATACAGATACAGCTGTCCAAAACTACCATTTCACTTCCTAGATTCTTGGTAAACTAGGTTACCAAGGGCATTTTGTCCCACGTGATCACATATCTTCCCTAGCCTGAATATCAATTCCTACAATTCTGTACAAGCATATATTTTATTAGATTGTACTTTGCTAAAGATTTGAGTTCTGTACTTACAGTTTAGTGCTTTTACACGGATTTATTTGCAGATACAGCTCGCCATTACGGCCACGTCACATCACCTCACTTTCTGTATGACGTGGCGCTCGTGTGTCAGCTGTTTATCGGGCGTCTTCTATTGCCAAATCATGGTTACGAGTGTTTATACGCCTCGCGAGGTTTTTCGTGCGCATATCTAATGTGGACTGAGTTTATTTTATGAAGACAACCTGAATATTCTAATCAAATGGAGTAAAAAAGAATAAATTCCACTTTGGTAATCTATTTTAATAAAAATGAATTTCCAAAATGTATGACGGAGCATCACTTGAGAATGGTAAAGGTTTCAACACAAGCAGTTATACTAGAACTATACAAATGTTAACCCTTCGTGGAAGCGACCAGAAGGTGGTAGCACCGGTTCTTTTTTCAGCGTAACTTCATAATGCACACTTTTAGCTAAATTTCCTTCACAATAACTTCCTAGCTACTAATGACTAACGAATCATTTAGAAGGTTGTCATTTTTAGCATGGCTAGTAACCATCTGTATATGAATTTAAACAAAATATATTTATAAGGTACTAAAATATTAAGATAAAATAGTAAATATACTTCATAATTAATCCACGGCAGACACCTAGAACGAATGTAGAACATGGTTTTTTCGTTTTTAACCTACGCTATTCACACGAAGAAAAACAGTGAAACAAATCAGCGCATAAAGACATACACAAACCTTTTTTCTCAAATGGACAATACTGAGAGCAGAAAGGAAGAAGCCTATACGCATAGATTATTTCCCTTTAAAAGTGTTCCAGTAAATCTTACGGGTTTCTTCTATCAGCAGCCTAAATGGCAAGGATCAAATAATTTGTGGTAATTTTTTAAATATATATAACATGGGCAATATGTTTAGAAAAAATTCACTAGATTACTTCACTTCCACCATGTATATAAGTTCAATAACTTGAGTAATTTTGTTTTAAAAATATTGATGCTCGTTATACCTTTAAAGTATAGAAAGATCTTAGGTTACATAAAAGCTCTTATAAGCTTTATTAACTCCGGGGGTCTCCCACTCCACACCAAATGAAAAGAGAACAAAAGCTACAGTAAGTTAAATCTTCAATTAAATACCTTGTACTCCAGCCCCATGCAGAGAAATTTGTTTGCAATCTCCTTAATCTTTTGCTTGTAAGGGAAATAAATTTTCAGAAGAATACGAAGATAAGAGCTTAAGTTTCGCGGATCCGCAGATGCTGCAAGATGTGAAACTCGAGGAGTGCAATCTAATCTAGCGCAAGAATAATGAATGGATGCGGTAGTGTAGTAATGTACACAAATCCACAACTGTAACACAACTGACAGGTACAAGGCACTTGTAAGGCGGTATTGTAATTTATAGCCCTACACAAAAAATGTGTTTGTTCCTTTGTTGGTATTAAAAGTCACACTATGATTTTATATTCTTGTTAATATTTAAATTTTTATATGCAATAAATTTATTTTGTCGTAAATCTGAATTACTTAGAATGGCGAACAGAGAATGTAACAATGTGTCTTCCATAGGCCCGTAGCCAGAGGGAGCCAGGTTGAACTCTGCCCAACTTGAGTTCATAACCCGTCCTCCCTCAAACTTTCTTTTCAGTAATGCTTTTAATTGTAATAAAGTCATCCTTTTCAGTTCAATGCGTTTATTCTCCCATTAGCATTCCAAGTGTAGAAGATACGAGAGTTACGAAGAACATCTTGCATAAGAAAAGCATTGAAAAGTCTGTTTACTTTGAAGAGATAAATGGCAAGAATAGGAATGCCTTTGATTGTTATAACATGTTAGCAGCAGTAAGGACTTGTGAATCTAGTTTCTCTGTCCTAACAAGACTTAACAGGCCCCAAAGAGTTACCATGACTTACTCAGGAATGGCTAATTAAGTATAGGCCTATATAGCATTTGAAAAGAGAAGTAAAAGAACAGCAAACATGGAAAAGGTTCTGAGAAAAATCATTCATTTGAAGGACGAAAATATTTAGCTGTACTAGAAGATTTCTTTGGGACGTAGGCCTATTGTTTTAAAGTAAAGTTTAACAACACATCTTGTGTTGTGCTTTTAATTGAAATATTATCCAGTACGTACGTGAGAGTTCAGTTGCCTATTTCCATAACCTAATCCTAGCCCAATCTGAGAAACATTTTGGCCACCCTGATCTTGAATTGTGATTAGGGATCTGGTCTTGCAAAGTTTGATTTTACCAACCAAGATTAATCTTCATTGCAAGAGAGAAACCCAAAGTCTAATTCGGCACTTCGCATAGTTAGGAGTTGGATTACTCCCACAAAGTCTCTGGCCTTGAAGACTAACCCAGCCAGCGAGCTTCTCGTTACGTCTCGTTACCAAGATGCGCGAATTCGCTGCGCGTAAGATCAGTAAGCTACCGCTGGGCAGAGAGTAAAGATCATGCTGCATATTGGCAGTGGTAGAAAAGACTGTAATAGTTGAGTGGAGGGATAATGACGCAGACACAGAGACAGACAACGCGTGGAGTGGGTAGCCAATCAGGGTGCAGCTACCTCCCCTACGCAGGAACTCTATGAACGGTGAGACTCGCTCCTAAGGTATATACGTAAAAACCCAGAGACTTTGTGGAGGTAATCCTACTCTAAGAGGGGGGCCTACGAAAATACAATTTCCTTTTTTCTGCTCCTATGAGTTCTGTTGTATTTAACAAAGAGTATAGAGATTCAGCCGGATAGTACTCGTATATAGTGTACAAACTTGAACTGTTCATTTCCTTAACAAGCATTTTTAGAGCAGTTATGTCAGCCTAAAATACCATATTGGGCAATCGCTTGAATGCGTGTTAAGTATAATTTTTAATAGTCTAATTTTTTGGTGAAATAAAATGGCTGATTTCGGCATTAACTTCTTTCGACTTCGGTGGATATTTCGTGAAATAAATTTTTATATTAAGCTCGACGAGTTCATACTTAAATGTAGTGATGAGAAATAGAACCAAAGTTATTATAAAACATTATTTGGCAACGAAATGAGGTTTTAGTTTCAGTGTTGAAAGATAAAAAAGATAATTAATTACAGTATGTCTTATGTAGGGATTTTTCGTTTTTTTGGATAATTATATATGACATATTTTAATTTTAATTTTAACCATGGAAGATTTTATTGTTATATCACTTTGTCTATGTGGTAGCCTCTATGACAAAAAATCTGATGGGAAATTCACATAGCTTCCTCTGCCCAAATAAAAGTTAGCCTCTATAGTATAACATATCGTAACTATTGTACTCTTTACGTAAATTGGCTGTAAAAATGAAGAGAATATCGTTACCACATCCCCGAAGGATACATAACCCAAATAAAATCTTATTAATGTACTCGCATAACTTTCTTTACTTTAAGCATGGTCATTACATTTTTCTCACTTAACATTATGAAGCCATATTGCAAAGAGCACATATTCGGAGTGGGTACCTTATAACTACCCTTCAGATGTTTTTCGAAAAAATGTTTCAAATTAAAGTTGTACCTTTTAGTACAGTCACCCCATGTAGGCCTATACAATTTAAACAAAATCATAATAGCCGTTTTCGAGAAATTCGCGAAAAACGAAAATTTCTTCTTTTAAAGTCCCCTTAAAAATAAGAAAAGGTTGTCGCCAATCTTCGTGTCACATCCTCAGAAGGTACACATCCCAAATGAAACATTTTGTTTTCATACGATTTTCCATTCTTGAGCTAGGCTGTTCACAGAAACACACGCATAGACATGTTTCCGAAAGTAATTTTGGATTCAGGTTACTTCAAGACGTGTATTTATTTTAAAACCCAAACTTAAAATTTGGGGGTCGAAAACAATACTTCCTCTACCGACAGAGGAAGTAAAAATGTTACTTAACAATAGCCATTTGCAACAGAAGTGACAACCATATTCCATGATATATGGAGAGTAACTTAAATAATATTTTCGTACACATTTCTCATTATTCGTCCTGCGCTTACTTACATATTTCGTGAAATTCAACTAGTTTCGCGATATTTCGTGGATATAATTGCTTAATAATTATATTTTCGGCATCTGTAAAGCTAAATACAGTGCAGGAAAAATGTTTTGAAAATCCAGTGCTTATTACCGCTACCAAAAAATATGGTCTCTACACATAGAATATTAAGAACTAAATACTGTAGGGTTTTAATGTGACAAAAAATGAATATATATTTTTTTTAAGTTTATTACACAAGCGTATTATGTGTATCTATAAAAGCTGGTCAATTAGTATTTGCGAACTTATTATCATAAGTTACATCTCTAAACCAAAAGGTTTGAACATGTAAGAAGGAAATCACATAAATTAAACTGAAATTAACCCTTATCTTAGCAATACGAGGACAACGGCAGTATTTTAAAAGAAGAATTGACAGATACACATGACAAGAGGTTGCAAGGTCATAGCAAATGAATGCAGAGAGATTTGTCGATGGCTGCAGAGTAATGAGGTTTCTGCAGGATGACCTACATATCTTGTAGAGGTCCTCACTCCGTCTGCCCAGCTGGCCAGCTCATGATGCAATACCAGTGTGGGGTGTGTCGGAGAGTACCTCACATCTAAAGGTTACATCCAATTTGCAACACAAACCAACAATGATAAGATAACCAAGTGGTGTTAATTCCATGCGTTCAATTCTAAACATACTAAATATATAGGGGTTAAAAGGAATTTTGAAATGGTACTGGGACGATCAGCTGTTACTAAGTTGTCTTTTGCGATAGATGATGGAACGGTGCAAGGTCTGGACTGTATGGAGGATGCTGGAACACCTCCCAACCAAATTTGTTGATTTTCTCACGAACAGCTGCAGCAACTTGGGGGGACCTGGCACCGTCGGACTAAATATTTGGTCCCATGAAGAAATTCCTGGCCGGTAAACGCTTTGCGTCAGATGCAGAAGGGAAAACAGCAGTCCGCAGATGGCTATAGTCCAACCAAACGGACTTCTATGAACAGGGTATTTTGAAACTGGTATCACGATGGGAGAAATGTGTTGAGAAGCTTGGCGACTATAGAAAAATAGATAGAAGATGTCCCTTCATGTGTGCAGTTGTTTTAAATTGTAACTACTAAATTTTTTTTAAAGAAAAATATTGTGCGTTACTTTTTGATCCACCCTCGTATTCAGTGCTATCCATAAGCATCTCCGTTGTTATGTTTATGTTCGACACCAGACAAAGGTTAGTATTTCTTCCTTTCACACTCGCAGTGGGTCATGTAACTATAGTCGTGCGTTTGTTTTCTATTGTTGATGTGTTGTGGCGTGTGATAATTTCAATTTTAATGAATATGATAGAGGATAAAATTTTGGCGATGACTTATCTTAAGTAAACGAGGTGGTCTCTGGTAAACATTTTCAACATCTTCTGTAAATCGGCGAGTTTTATGTTACTTTTGTTGCTTCATAAATGAACAGAAAATTATAGCAGAACATTACAATCATAAGCTAGTGCTGCCAACTGAATTACGTTTCTTAGCGGATTCTCGCCTGCACGAGTGCTGCGGAGCGACTTTTTGAAGGCACTGTATTAATAAAAAGTTTGAGAACCCTTGAATTATAGGCTAGTACGAAATGTGCCTAAGCCAAAGTGAGGAACGGGTTTTATTATTTTGAATGATTAATATGGACTGACTTTTGTTCCTCCTTCGAATTTTCTTTATTCCCTATTGTCTTTTATATTCTCTGCACGAGCATAAAGTCGTATATTTCGAGGATCGTACTCTACGTGGGAGAGTCGACAAATCACTGGTGTCTAGTCTTGCAGAATGACGGGGGCAGGGACTCCACAATGCAGTCCTCCACCCTCTGCCACCTTCACACACAATCTTAAGGCAAATAAATATGTTTTCAATTCTAGAGACGCCTTTCTCACATAAGCTAACGTTAAGTAGCAATGCAAACACGAACTATATACATAAATCGCTATTGAGCAATTTATTGCAAAGAGAAGATAATTTATAATCGGCAAACACACATAAGATTCCTATAAATTAAGTATACCTAGGTAATTTAATAAATATCTCGGAATTAAACCCGAACAGTTTACTATAAAGGGTAAAATCTTATTGTAGAGAGCCTGCATTTTAAAACTGAGATTCTCTTCAAGATTCTACTCCGACATATTTTGTTATAGATTGTTCTGTGGAGACGAGATGTTATCTACACAAATGATTTTATCCAACCCCGCCGCTCTAGATGATTCACTTTCTTTTATACCACGGTCTAGGGAAAAGTAGCGAAATTTCCGCCATATTTACTTCGCCGAAACGTGAAGCAATACGTGATTGGACGTTAGTTTTGTGACGTCACACCGCCAGAACAGCTAGAATGCTGGGTAAACAGGTTGACAAAAACAACGAAGCACGCACTAGAATCTAGTTGCAAGTAGCTTACTTATCTGAATGCAGAGATGGGTATGGCACATTATGAAACGCGAGCAATATGAACATAACATGTTAATAACAATAATATCACTATTCCTAACCAAACTCCCACTAACCTAGGACAACCCCCAAATTTTAATGGTTCCGTGATACGCGGTGCAAGAAAGCATAGTTGGTCTTCCTGCTTCGGTAAAAATAAATAATAATAATAATAATAATAATAATAATAATAATAATAGTAATAATAATAGTAATAATAAAAACACATCGTCCTTGCTAACCGCATATCGCGAAAAGGGCTCTCGACATTGGGACTTCGCCCTACAAAAAAGTTGGATATAAATATAATCGACATTCGCAAGTATCACAGAAAATAATGTAGCACTATTCCTCAGTGGTATTTCCTGATTACAAATTTTTCATTTTTTAAACTAGTTTTTCCCTCCTCAATCAGTGTGCAAAATCTGGTAGAGATCAGTTGAACGGTTTAAACGTGATATGGTTTCTAATAATTTGCCATTTCTGGAAAAGTGGAGACTCAGTCCGACAAAGTCGGCCTGCATGCTGTGAAAATTCTAGCCGCTTTACAAAATTACTCAATTTATTCAGGAGGGTCAAGGCCTACCACCCGACTGCTGCGTCATCTACTATAGGCAGATGGCAGGATTGAGGGCATGTGGTCAGCATGCCGTTAACGGTGGCCGTTAACGGTGGTTTCCGTGACCGGAGCTGCTACTTCTTTATAAAATAGCTCCTCAGTTTGAATCATGAGCCTGAGTGCATCCCGTTCCAGACCTCCCTACCTCGGAAAAATCCGAGGAGGTACCAGAGATCGAACCCGGGTCTACGGATCCACAGCCAGCGACGCTAACCAGGAGACCACATAGGCGGTCCAGTTGGTGTATACCGGTCCTTAAAATATGAGATACTCCCCTGAGGGAAATCCTAGTGGTACCGAACATACTACATTATTTATTTATTTTAAAAAATAAATAATAATAATAATAATAATAATAATAATAATAATAATAATAATAATAATAATAATAATAATAAAGAAATGTCAGAACTGTCAGTTCTAGTTTGCTCCGTTATGATTCACAATACATCTTATCTTCAAACTAGTAATCTCTTACCAGGACACTAGAACTTTGAGTAAATCTATATAATTGTAGGAAGTGTTTGTTTGTTTTCTATGCCCAGCCAAATCAACGGCATGCTGAGATCTGAACTTTTTAACGCAGACGAACTGAAGGGGAATGGAATGCACCTAAAGGCCGGGATTCTAAATTTCTATTTCGATCGCGAGTTTTTAGCAAAAAAATGGCATAAAACGTGATTTGTAGCATCATTAGCGAATACCTTTAAATTGCGAAATTAATCGCCGGTGGCTTGCTCTGTTTCTACAACAATTGGGAAAGTAGAGCATCGCTGAAATAGAGCAATCATCATTACAAATGAAAAAGTGGCTTGCTCTGTTTCTACAACAATTGGGAAAGTAGAGCATCGCTGAAATAGAACAATCATCATTACAAATGAAAAAGTGGCTGCTCTGTTTCTACAACAATTGGGAAAGTAGAGCATCGCTGAAATAGAACAATCATCATTACAAATGAAAAGGACGATCAATTAGTTACAGAACTCTATCTTCGGACATCCATTTCTCCCTTGCGTAGACTATACAGGATGTTCAAGAATTGTAAATACAAACGATCCATACATCTTTTCTGCAAACGGAAAGACAGTTTAAATTCTTAGCCTAATCCAGAAGAACTGTAAGGAAAAATTAGTTAATACTGGGTCTATTATTTTTTGTACTGCACTATTGCTAGTACTAAATAAACGATAACTTTGCGAATATTATGTTACGTAAGGAGTATTAGCCAATGGTTTCTGCACGTTTTCTGTATGAGGACCAGTCCCAACATTTTATAAAGCCAACTACAACATTTTTATTCAACACCTGTTACGTTGTTCGTGTGTGACAAAAAGAAATACATGTCCGATGAAACATGCGGTCCAGAAGCCAGGGGCAATGACTGGATTGTAAACATACATTTCTGAAACAATAAACTGAACTTGTAAAACAATCTCCTTGGCAACATGTGTGTGTGTAGTCTGTGTAGGCAAGGACTTGAACTGGAATAACAATCCACTGGCTTATCTCAATATTACATTTTAAATTATTTCAACTGTCTGGAGTATTAATAGTAGTAACTCCCTATCTAGAATCGGTTAGGGATATTTAATTAAAAGCAGAACTGGTTAATGAATCTAAACGGGTTATTAGGAGTAATTTACAAATTGTAAGATTGTAAGATAATGGAGATTGAATCGAATGCGTACACGAAGCTTTCAAAGTTTAATTGAAAATATTGCCATACCTACTCAGTATTTCGCAACTGTCTGTTGTTTCACATTCTCTTTGGAATCTCTTATTAGATAATGGAACTGCACACAGAGTTTAACGAATGTGATTCAGAGGCTTTCGCACCATTTGAACTTGTTAACGTTATGAATCTTAATATTAAACAAAGTTAATCATGTAATATTACAATCCTCAAATTTTCGACAGCGAGGTAATAAAAGGGGACATACTTATGGAAAAACATGTCCTTTTCAAATCGCTATGAAAAAAGGCGTCATTCGGTATCGTGTTCGCCACAATATCAGCGTTACTTTAAATATTCGAATGTACCCTTCTGCCTCTTCTAGCCCACAATATATATACAGTCGAATTTGGTTAATTCGACGTTGGATAATTCGAAATATTGTATAATTCGAATAAATACTCATTCCCCTTGAAATTCCTACACAAATATATGTTAAAAAATTGCAATTAATTCGAATTTTTTAGGCTTAATTTGGATAAATCGAAGCCAAAATTTGTCTCAAGTTAATGTCGTAAGGATTCCAAGAGTTCATTGCTTCCAGGAATTCCAAAAGAATTCTCTATTTCGCTGAAGAACCCTAGTCGGTAGCAGCTAGCAGGTACCGTTCTAAAGTTATTTTTAACCACCGTTATCTTCCTCCTGCTGAATAGATGTTCAATGGAATGCGAAGTTCACCCCGTCCGCTACAGTCTTGGAGGGGTTCAACACTTCTGTGAAGATTTTAGTGTTCATTCTATCCTCAATGTGTGACTGTGTTTGAAAATGTCAAAGCGTAGAGCATACACCATTTCCTTTATTAAATTTAGGGTTACGGTTTTAGTGTGGAAAAAAATGGTTTCATTTAACATCCTAACAACAGGATGGCAGTCATAGGTAAGATTCACTATACAATAATTATTATTTATTGCAATGAGTTTATTTTTGACATTTTTACGGCATTTTCGTATAAAAAGTCACAGTTTTGGTTAATTCGAAATTTGGATAATTCGATTTTTTTCTGATTCCCCTTGGGGTTCGAATTACTAAGAGTCCACTGTATATATATATATACACACACACACACACACACACACACACACACACATAATATTCCTCTTAGCTTTCGTTGGCTCTCCTAGGCAGCTAATCAGTAGCCGAGCTACCACAAACCGGTAAATGAATCATACATTTTGGAGCGAATACTCATTACTAGGGCCCGGATTTGAAGGTTTTATCCTATTTTCCCCCCAGCTTCCTAATTATAACATTTTAACGTAGGCTATTTTTCCGTTTCAAGCCCCTTGCTTCCGAATATATGAATCTTATAGAACATAAAAAGGACTCATTCGGACTGAAAGGCCTAAAAGGGGCTAAGGAAGACTTTTGCTGAAAAACTAGGGACTAAAGAGGTCTTTTGCAGAAAAAAACTGGTTTTTAAATAGATTTCACAGTTAATGAAAAGGAAAATATGTGAATTTGAGCATTTTAAGAAAAGACATAATAAAAATAATAAATTTCTCTGCAATACTTCGAAACTTGCAATTAATCCATTGTCGTTTCAACTTTCAAACAACAAGTTGCAGACCAAAGACAGAGAAGTATATTAAAGGAACAAATTCGTGACACGACAGTGTACTTATTTTTTGTAGATCGGAAGGGAATTGATTGGTGTATTGAATAGTTGTATCATTAATGGTAAATATCTCAATTATTTATGCTATTATTCGAATGCCGATATAAGGAATAGTGACTTGTTTATTAAGTGCCAGTATGGTACTTTATGAGATTGTGTGGTGGACGAAAAATGTCTGTCCGTCTGTCCGTGTGTCTGTAAGCACCATAACTCAAATACGCTTTTTCGGATTTTCATGAAACTTGGAAAACACATTTATAATGTCCATGGGAAGAACCCTATTGATATTGAACCAAATCGGTTCACCGGTACCAGAGTAATGCCCAATTTAGTGCCTACTTTAATAGATTATGGCGCCTTTCTAATAGAAAGGCGCCATCACTCAAATACGCTGTATCGGATTTCCATGAAACTTGGTATACCCATTTATGACGTCCATAAGAAGTGCCTTATTGAATTTGAACCTAATCTGTTGACCGGTACCGGAGTAAAACCCAATTTAGTGTATATTTTAAAGACGCGGTACCTCAAATACGCTTTACCGGATTTTTATGAAACTTGGTATACACATTTATAATGTCCATGGGAAGACGTCTATTCATAATGGATAAAATCGGTTGACCTGTTTCGGAGTAATGCTCAATTTAGTGTCTATTTTATGGTAATATACGTATTCGAAAGGATTGATAAAAAAAATGAAAATCAGTTATTTTGACAACATAGCCTATTGTTTTACTGTGATCGTATAAGGACTTGGAAATTAAAATACAGGTAGCTATGACAAAAAACATATTGATTTACATGCGCTTATCCAACTAGACCGTTAAAATGACCCAGGTGGCCGAGATGGTAGACCTTTCTTCTTCCGTAAGCCCTGCTTAATGAATAAATCTGGAGCTTAACTTGGAAATCAATTTTAAAAAAGAACACATTCTGCATATCATAATTGCAGTCATAACTGATTAAAAAAACATACTGGCACTTTGTTACATCAGTTTACCTGATTTTATTTTGTAAAAAAAATATAAAAAAGTCTATCAAAATTGTAATACAATATCCGGTCTTAATACTGGTGTTCATTATATGACGGCTAAAATCGTTTGTTTAGAGCCTAAAAAGGGTTATTCCACGAAAATAAAAGGCTAAAATACCTTTTATAAAAGTATAAAAATCCGGGTCCTACTAATTACATACGTGAAAGATAGGCTATTATAAATAGAAAGATTTTTCTCTCCAGTTTAACTAAGTTGCATGTCATTGAGTTATATTAAGTAGTTTGGCTATGTTATTAAAATTAAAATGTTACATTTTTAATTGAACAGAACGCTTCGATTCGGTATCTCGATCCAAAACCCCCTAGGGAATTCATTGAATGAAGAGTTCATAACAATGAAACAAAAGATAAATGCTAGGTATTATGGTCAATTTTGAAGCTAAAATGAATGTTAATTCTGCACTCTTAATGTGAGTAGCTCACATATCATATTCAACACTTTTCCATTTTTTACATGCCAGTATTAATGTATTCGCTGACGGATTATTTACAGTTTGAAGCTGTCATCGCTGTGCTGTGTTATTATAGTCTGTAACGCAATGCTAGAGATACGGCATAATCTACATTTCAGTGAATCATATTCAAACATCATAAATTGCCAGTGTATTATGTGATATCGGAATTTTTAAAATTTATGTGATTATAAATGTATAATGATAAACCTAATTACTTAGCTGAATTTATCTGGCTTTTATAAAAAAGGACGAAAGTTTCGCACGGAGTTACTCTAGAGTAATAATAAAATGAAATAGTGGTATATTATGAATAATATCATAGATAATATATAAACTGCTTTATTGGTAACGAACCCATTCACAGTCCACGTCAAATAATATATCAGTAAAAATGTTTTGCTACTGGAAATGGATGGACTGATGCACTTCATCCCTTGCAAAATTTTATCAATATTATATTCTCAAAGAGTGTCACAAAATATAGTTCACCTATAACTCATTCTTCTTCCTACGTGTGTATTTTTGGGTACAGGTGCGCCTGTAGATACCAGCTTAACATTTAAGTCGAAGGACAGGAGAGATTACGACTGACAAAAAAAATACGACTTTTAAGAATCTGCAGTTGCCGTATGAAGAACTCTGACCTATTCATCCTTTATCCCCTATGAAACGTCTCCCTAAAAATATATTGTCGTATGGTAAGGTCGTGAACTCTGACTTCCATTATTGTGTAGGAGGTTAACCTTTGGTTAGGTAAATGCAGTCGATTGTGATGTCTGAAAGAAGGAGGTTATGAATAAATTGATTTCGGCCACAAAGACAAGTGCGTCCTCACATGTGATGCCATCCTGAGTGTTGAAACGTAAAGTGAACTAAGGATTAGGAATAGTAAATTAAACGCTACTTTTACAGGTATTTTCGAAGGATCAGGTCTACCGACCTGTACCAACCTCAGACGGGCTGCCCTAAATCTCTCTTTTTTTTGAGAACATACTTAAAGGCCATTTTTGGATTGTTGATATAGCCTACCCTAAACGTTAAAGCTGCTCATTTAAGTTCTGCTTACACTGCTACATGTTAATACTCATTGGCAGAATAATTAATTCCTATATTATTATTTCATTAGATATTTGTAAATTCGTGTTACAACCTTTCACTGATAGCCTAATCAAAACTTTACTATAGCAATGGTAGATTGGTAGGCTTTTAGTCTTATCTTACTCAAGTTATACATATATATATATATATATATATATATATATATATATATGTAGTGGGTGCCACTTTTTAAAGACTCTTTTTCCAAGAACTTCCCCTATCTGCTGCCACCCTAATCCTCTTCGACTTGTCAAACAGTCAATAGAAAGGTAATTAGGCGTATTCACGCTTGTCTGCAGTCCGGTACAATGTTGCCAAATACGTACCACAGCACATACTTGACTTAAGAAGTAGTGATGACAGCGGAAACACTGGGGAAACCACGCGACTACCAGAGCACCTGTTCTTTGTCGGTGTAGAAGTCCGTGCAGATTTTCGTATTAGGGAACAATGCTATTATATTCTTTTGTAGATAGACGATGGTTTGAGACGAGGCCTTCTTAAAATGGCACCAACAGTATAGCCTTTTATATATATGGCTACTCATATGGCACATTTCAGAGTGATTTAAAAACTGAGGAATCTCCCAAAGATACTCTGTAATTCAGCACAGTTTCACATGCCTGCTATTATTAATGTTGCTAATAGTGTTAAAAGTGTTCAGTTTTGTATGGATCACGCTACATTTATTGAGATATTATCTGACGCCATTATTTTTGTCTTTTTAACATTAACTTAAGGCCAGCTTTATATCTTTCCGTCTTTACTTTATTTAAAAATTCTTCTAAATCTTTTAGCATTTTTTGCAAGGAGTGCAGGGTCATCTGCATACCTTATATTGTTATTCCTAATTTTTATTTAAACGATGTTAATATAATGATTTAGTGTATTATTGGAGTGATTCCCCACGGCTTCGTCCCGGGTCTGGACCTGCCTTCGGGCAGAATACATATCATCATTGTCATTGGATCTCATACCTACACTAGTTTCGTTCAGTTCAGCATTTCTCATTATGTGCTCCGTGCATAGGTTAGATAAAACAGGAGACAATGTGCATCCTTGCCTCATTCATTTTCCTATATAGGAAACCAGTTAGTTTGACCATCTTGTGTGCTAATTTTTGCTTCATAAATTCCATAGACTTTGTTGTGAAGTACTGTGAAATGGTCAGGAATTCCTATCTCCTTCATAACCTCCAACAGCAGTGATGATTAATACTGTCAAAGGCCTTAGCATAGTCCATGAAACATAGATACAAATTTTTTTAACTCTTTAGCTTCTAATATTGAAACTGATTAATACTGATTAATACTGTCAAAGGCCTTAGCATAGTCAATGAAGCATAGATACAAATTCTTTTTGAACTCTTTACCTTCTTCTAATATCCATAGCTACTAAATCACTTGTCCCCCTTTTCATGAATCCTGCTTGCACTTCTTTATTTCCTTTTCCATAATGACTCATATATGGCTCAACATTATCTTACTAACATGGGATACGAGTGCGTTAGTTCTGTAGTTAGCACAATCATAATTATCTCCTTTTTTGGCAGTGGCATAAATGTTAATCTTGCCCAATCTTTCATCCTCCATAATAGAATTAAGTATTATAATTTTGAAATATATCTTAAGTGTACTACTCAGAGCTAGAGAATTTACTATCCATCCTAAGGAACGCATCTGGGTTTCAACCCAAGGATCTTGGGTAAAATGGCAAGCATGTTAAATATTCGATCACATAGAACGCTTAAAAGTAGTATTAATGACAGTAGACTACAGCAGAAGTAAGGTCAACTTAAACACAAAATAATTAAAGCTCTACAAAAACTCATAAAACATCTAAATGGTAATTAGAACATTTTTATGTTTGAAAACTAAAGATAATGTTAATCATGAAAAAAAAAGATGCACTGTTCAGAAATATTTACTTTTCAGAGTTTCAATAGTTCCTCGCATTATCACATACCAGTACGAACTGAGAGTTATTTCACTCTCGCATTGACAAAATCAAGCACATTTCTTTACGTGTATTTAAGTATTGGAAAAACTGCTTCTCGGACGTAAAGCATATTTTATCGGAGCGAGAATCTGCAGGGAGTCGAATAGAGGGATTGGGCTGGGCCGATATTGCCCCGAACTGGGCAGGTAAGGTCAACAGGCACGGGGTTCATGAAATACATTAAAGTGATTACATAACACCCACCCGACCACCTCTTGTCGCGGACCGCTTGTTGAAACAATACTGCATGATCCCTGAGTTATAGAGACACCCACTCTTTATTACAGACCCACCGACAAACCGATCCTCACAGTTATGTCATTTTCTGCCTTGATACTGTCCTAATTTACTCTATTTATCAATTTATCAACTACAGTCAGAAATTTCAAACAACAATTAAACATAGGCATACAATAATATGCAACCCTACATAACAAGGAATGCAGAACTCGGTAAAAGCAAATAACTGGGAAGCGAATCCAAAATAATAACGACCAATTATTGCTGTTTGATTGCTAGTTACTACAGAATGAAAAAAATCTTCATGTGAGTATAAATAAATAATAAGCACAAAAGCAAATAAAAATTCTAAAACACTACTATTTTATTTATAAAATATTATAGTCTATAGCAAAATTTGCTTAGCCTAATTCTCCAAAATATTCCCACTTCTTGCAAAAACTTGCGAAAACGAGTAGATACAACAAGAAAGAGTAGTTTATTTCAAGCTACGTCAAAATTATAACTTGTTTTTAGTACAGACAAGAAAATGTATCTTACTTTACTACTTTTTGAATACGGATAAAACTAAAAATGTGCACTGCAAAACTTCAACGTAACTATTATTTGTTATTATCTTTATTTATTACGACTATTTAGCTCATGAATAAATCTAGTCATAAATCTAGTCATAAATCTAGTTGGATAAATATAGTATGAGAATATGTGGAATTTCAACCAATAGCAACTATCTATTTTCATACTTTTATCGTTTTATTATTATCACTTATATTTTATCACATCTACGTTCATATTGTTTCTATGTAAAATTCATAAGGACTGAACACTGTAACACTTTTACACAATTTTTGAAGATCAATTAATCACTGAGCGCAGCCATTGGACATATAAGATGCATAAGAGCAAATGGAGAGCCTAAGGGTTCATTCAATGAATAATGAAAAAAGACAATTTTTCTTGTAAACAATAAAAGCACTTCACTCATTCATTCATTATTTTTTTACCGAGCAAAGCCACTTTCGACCGTTGGGCATGATTTAACGGCAAACGAAGGACACTTCTTCTAACGCGACGGCTACTGTTCACAAAACTACTAGCAGAAACAGCTTTGAGAACTAATAAACAGCCACACGTATTTAAAATAATGTTAATCTTGCTGTCGAACTAGTACGAGTGAATTACATAAATTCCTAAATATATGCCCTTTACGGAAATCCAAGTTGTTGATAAAGTTTATAAATTACAGAATGGAAACCTATAAAAGGAATTAGGCTGATCAGTAGTTATGAGAACTTCACATGTTCAATAATTTATGGACTTTGCTTTCCTCACGCCTTTGCAGAAGGTGCAAATTTTAAAAGCAATGAATTGCAATTTCATCCTCAGTATGCACTTAATTAAGAGGACTTCAACGGCTTTTAATACAGGATACGATATAATAGCATAAAATACGCCAGTTGTATGTTCTCATGTAATCCTATTGTGCAATATTCCTTGAATTATGACGGGTAACACGTGAATATAATAAAGCTGCGTATTACAGCTAATAGTTTTCTAGATAATTGACAGTTACTTACAAGCTACACGAGATTAAGATCATTATACATGAACACGAATATGCAATAAGTATAGACAGTAATGCGCCCCCTCTTTCTTAAACACCGCGCTTCACTTTCAAAACCTACTGTAATGCCGAAGTTTATTCTACCAAAAAGAAATCCTCAATATCGCTCGTTAGTTATTCATTCTATTCGAATTACAGCCGCATCGCTACTTAGAAGTAGAAATTCTATGCAGATTCTATGAACATAAGACGCCGGTCTTGCTTCTGAATAATAATCCTTCAAACATATATAAATCCAGATTAGCCAAAGCTTCTTGGGTGGCCTACTTTTAATACTGGTGGAGGAGGAGGCCTTTGAGAAGCAAAAGGCCCCAACAACGGATTTATTGGCATTACGACATTATGTTTGTGAATCTGTCCATTTCGGCTGTCTGTCTTTGTGATTGTTCGCCATCTCCTCTCGTCACATATTGTTCAAACAACAAAACGGAGCACCCATGCACGTAGGAGGACGTGAGATATCTAAGAATTTCTTCCTACAATAATTTACTGAATTGTTGTTTATTGTTGCCCAAGCTACTATAGCAATGAATGTTCTTCCTACGTCACTTCTTCATAATGTAACATCTGTACAGTGTTCATAAGGTAATGGCGTTTGTAAAATTGTTCTATAATCAATTCCTATGCCAAGTCGTATACTTGTCCCTACGGGTGCCGTAGTACTGAATACAGTGAAGACATTCTTATGATATGGAATGTGTAGATTCGCTAGATATATATGATAATGTAAATTTCATTCTCATAGACTCCTACGTGTTTGTAGAATATAATTTTCATGCGTGTAGTATTCAATGAAGTATGCTGTCAATTCCATTTTGAAAACAAAACCAATTTATTTTAAAACAATTTAGTATTTCATTGAACCTCATGAATGCCATAAATTAAAGTTAAATATTACTTTGAAAGTAATTCTTTTATATGTATATTAACACATTTTTCATGGTTCACCGGATAACCGTACCTCCAATGGTAAGTAGATGCTTTACAACAAATGTGTCAAAGATACAAACCCGGGCCACATGCTGCCCTCTCAGATATGAAATGCGGCCCCCGAAAGTTTTGTGTAAAATTTATAAATATGCACGCCAAAAAAATTAATGTGAAATAAAATTTGCGGAAAATACTGGTACTTCTATAAAGTGCAGTGCCTGTTCCCCAGGAAGCATTATGCTCAACACAATAAAAAGGACCATATTTTGAAATTCGTACGGAAAACAATAAAATTTATTCGTTTCATGGGACTGAATAAACAACAGATTACTAGTTTGATTAGTGATATAGGTGACTAAATTTGAGGGCTTGCCATGCTGTTAAGAAGTTCGCTGGCTTTCTTATCAAGTTATAAAACGCTTTTGGTCCATTTGACAAGACATCAAAGTTTTCTTAGAAATGAAACTCGACTTACTCGATAAGCTCTATGATGTTAGTAATTGGCTTGAGATTTGACATTCATGGTAGATGTTACAGGCCATTTAAAATACTTAAATTTAAATTACAAGTGAAAGATCAGTTTGTAATTAATTTCATTATCCTTACATGAGCCCGTCATTCAACCCTATTCTGTGCTAATTCCATCCAACCATCCCTCGCAAACTTTACTACCCTTAAATCTATCTAAATTTGACCTCCCATCCTCAAGGTTTTCCAAGCGATCTCTTCCCTTCGGGTCTCCCAGTATATATATTTTAGATGTCTTTCTTGCCCCTTGCGCGAAACAATAAGAACAAAATCCCAACTTTATACTAAGTTTATACTGTAGCTTTATACTAAATTAGCAGCTTTTACACGTAGCGGTAACATATTACTTAATTAAAAATTTATAATTAAATAAGAGTTCCATATTTTAATGAGTGATGTTCAAGTGGGCTTCATTTAAGAAATATAATAGCAATACTCTAATTCAATAGTTATCAGTAAGCGTGTGTAACTTATATGATGCTGAAAGCGTCTGCTTTAATCAATCTGTTCTATTTTTTAAAAAAATCTATTGAAACATAAAGGGAGAATACCCATCAACATGACACTATGGCACTATTCTCTAAACAACCACTTAAACCTTCTATACTTATAGTGACTCTTACTTGAATCCTCGGGTTTCTTCAATTTTTTTAACTGTGTGCTGTGCTAATAATCCAGTAGGCCTATGTATTTACATAATTGATTTTTACAATAATATTAACAATGACCATAATTGCACAGTAGCCGAATAATAAATAAATTATACAATAAATGCGGCCTCTGTCATGGGAACATTTTTATCTTCTTCCACCTTGGCAGAAATTTTTTACATTTTATAGTTTAATTTGTTCAACAACTTGTTTGTTCTTATGAGGGTTTTGTATGTGATACATCTTAATTGTAAATAAAATATATTCACTCTCTTCTAAGTAATGATAAATAGGTTCTTAAGAAACATTATAGTAATCTTCTCTACGTGGATATTTTCTGCATTAAGGATAGCCTACATATAGACAATGTGCATTAAAGCTGTATACGATTTATACAAATAAAAGACAGTTGTGCTATATTATGTACATCACAGGAAGAAAAACATGAAAATGAATTTTAAAAGAGGTTTAAGAATGAGAAAATACTTAAACATCTATTAGATTATTTTTCGACCTAGTAGAATGTCTTATTACTGGCTATTACTGAAAGGATGAGAGGAAAGTTTTTGTTAACGATTAATTGAATATGCAAAAGGCCTCAGAAGTTTCCTTAATACGGGTATTTACATAGCCTGGGGGAAACGTCCATCAAGACATGGCAGACCACACATGATAGAGATGCAGGTTTACATTTACTGTACTAGCATATTAATTATAGTATGATTTAAAAACAATTTTCCTCATTATGTGACCCGTATGCGACCTTCATGCGCTTTAAACATCGTTTCGTTAAATTATGGCATGTGTAGGCAATTATATATTAGTAGCCTTTATTATTAACGTTTGGGTACTCCTATTTTGATGCACGAAGTAAAAGATGGAAATAATGTTAGGGAATGGCACAAATGTTGACCCGAGAAGTAAGAAAGTAACGAAAGCAGGCTAAGAAAGACTAGTCCACAGTAAGAAATAAAATGAAAACTAAGAAATAACAATGAAAGAGGTAAGTACAAGTAAGAAACCAAAGAATTAACGTATTATATAACATTTTATGCTTACACGGCGCTGATTACTTAACTCGAGAAATGAACGCATTGTAAGTACAAATCATAGGCTAAAAATTAGAACGATATGTAGTAAATGGTAGACCAAGACTATGAAGGGAAGGAAGTAAAAATAATTCAAGTAGAACTAATAGTAGGCCTAATTGGATAAATAAAAAATATTGAACATATTAAAATCTTCAGTGTCATTATAAAAATTCGTTAAGGGTATGGTATGGTAATGCTGTAATTACAGTAATGTTTTACTTATGCAAGTTTTAGGGGCAGGACAAAGATTGCACATTTTTGTATGTTCTTGTATTTTATGTTTGTTTGCTTTCTCAACCTCCCAAAGTCGATTGGAGACCAAAGTATGAGATCAATATTTCATAATAACCATAATAGTTATTTATGATCCAAGTGGTAAAAACAGGACTTCATTTTACGACAAAAATAAACTCATTTTACCACGTTTTTACACTATTTTTAAAATAGTCATTAAAATTTGTGAAATAATAATAATAATAATAATAATAATAATAATAATAATAATAAATGTTAGAATGAACGTAATGTATTATGTACCATGGAGCCAAACACCGACAGCTGTTATTAATTTTCTTGTACAGGGCTGTTAACTTAAGGAAAACACTTACCCACGAAGTATGACGATTTTTTTTAACCACCGCAAGAAATTTCACATTTTAATAAAGCGTAATACATTTGTTAAATTTTCAATTGTTATCAAACTGGGACCATTTAATAATCATACGCAAATATTTCTAACTAAATGAATATTTTTTACGTGAAACACTCAAAGTTGATTACCATGAAGTTTATAATTTTATATTACTCAGTGCCACAATTTTCTCCCTTTCATTAATATCATCTACCGTTAATTTTTTTGTTTTACCTTCGACTGTGTACAAAATAATCTCTCAGCTATCCATGTGTTCAGCTCCTGTATTTTAAGAAGTCTTCTGATTGCGTTATCATTGACAGATTCAGATATTTTGATACCACATTATTGCTTTATCTTTTCTCCCCATATAATCCACAAACAGTTGCATAAGAATTAAGATATTGAAACTAGAAAATATTCTGTAAAATCTAATATCCAATTCACTTATAAACAGAAGCAAGAATAAAAGCAACACGAGCAAGCTGATATGTTAATCTCTACTGAGCTATTGCTAGATTTTGATGTCTTGTCAGAAAATCTTGCCAGAAGCTTTAGGGTAAAGTTATGCTTGAGTAGGTTTATCATAAATGGACTTGAGGACCTGGATGACAGGTTACCCTTGGTCAAGTGGATGACATTATATAATCCAGTCTTCTTACGAGTACTTCGATGCCATTATTGGATGGGAAGTCTCCGTTGAGTCACTAAACTGGTTTGGAATTGGGAAACCACAGCACCGTCCTAATCTTTAATGCTTGGCCCAGTCCCCTTAATGATGTAATCATAATTTCATTGAGAAAATGAGCTCAGATTAGCAGATTTTTACTTTACATTCATGAATTATTTAAATAATTAATCTACTGTCATAACTTGATCTGGCTTGCTCTGTTAGTGCTATAAAAATGATCCAGGGCTTACAAATATTAATTTGCTTTCTTCAGATAATTCTAATAAATTTAATGCGGATCCCTTTATTTAACTTAGTCATGTTTGTCTTCAGCACCTCATTTACTTCAGCCGCGTTAAATAAATTAACTGTATGAAAAGCTCTAATTAAAAAAGTCGTAAATCACGCATCAGAAGCTAATCCATGAAAAAAATCTTACATTTAAGATAATTATCTCCCATATCTAAGGGAATATGAAATAAAATTGAACTGTAATTGGCCTCTTATTTGGAAAAGTTCTGTTCCAAAATTAATTATGCTGACAAACATCAAACTTAGAAATTCAACGTCCTGTAATCACAATCTTATTTAATAATTCAAGAAATTTGTAACAAATTCAGGACCCTGTGTTCTATTAGCACTCGCGTAACCAAGTACTCTTTTATTTTAATAAACGGATTAAACTTAGCTGTATCAGAATTTAACAATTAAGTACAGAAATTATTTTAAGGTATTTTAAAACATTATTTGTTTTAAAGTTCCATGGTTACTAACAATTTTAAAGCAAAAGTAACTTCCACGATAACATTGTAACACAGACGGAGAATAGGCTATACTGTAGATCGGAGTTTTAAATAACTCACTTACGTAATTACTAGTTTCGATTCGGTGTGAAATAAATTTCTTTGTGGCGATTTTGAGGAAAACTTTCTCTTTCGCCTTCCAGAGGCCCTTATTTGACTCTCGGCTCGTACCATAAGCAAACATATAAAAATAAAGTTTGGGTATTAGGCTATAAATAAAGTAATTCAAGTAACCGTGATTGATAAAGATGCCAAGTGTGATAAAATTGCATGATTTAATTTAATTTAATTTAACAAATACAATGGTTATTTTAAAATTGCATTCCATTAACGCTAGAACATTCCGAAATTGTAATAGGAATTGATAGTGTACGTATGGAACCATGTTTAATAAACTTTTAAATTTTATTTATTATTTTAATGTTTAAAATTGTTTCCTCACAAGGATATCTACACCGAAATGCCCCAAATTTATCTTGCCCCCCAATGCAAAAGAAGTAAAGATATGGGAATTCTATTCACAAACATAAGGCGTATTAACTACTAAGTTTGTATAAAAAACCACAACACTCCCACTTGAGCCCTTGCCGTTACACAGTGAACGTCTATATTAGATTTCCGTTCAGGTTCGGTTCACAGGGATGGTATCAGTTGCTTCTACAATCAGGGTACGGCGGTCTTAAGGTCCCGCAATTTAGTGGTGTACACTCTGTTCTTCAAGTAGCCCCACAAAAAAAATCCAACGGCGATATGTCAGGAGAACGTGAAGGCCAATTCGCAGGTGTCTACACCTGTTGAATGTCCGAATTTTGGGGAGGTTCAAATAACAGGTGCAGGTCTGACTTGTCCGCTGGGTACAATACGGGAGTACCATACCATAACTTGTGCCATCTCCTGAACTGACTCCATTTTCGCGCGGACTGACAACTGTGCCATATGCGCTAAATGTTGATTGTGAGAAAACGTAGGCAGCAATTTTCACTCCTGTTGTACCAATGGAAAAATGAGACCATTATTAAAATGGTAAAAAAAAAAAAATCGGGTATTTCGTCTTTGACACCCATATACTAAAGAAACTCCTGGGTTAATTTTTCAATCTTAGTATTTTGAAATGTGATATTAGTATTTCAACCCCAATCATAACATAATATTTCAAATCCAGTAATTCTAATTATGAAAATTCTGTTTTTTTTAAGTACATTGAAAGTAATACATTTGGTAAATATATTGGGTAGGCCTATATTGTATCCGCCGCCGTGGTGGAGTTGGAAGTGTGACTGGAATTTGTCAGTAGTGGAAAATGACCATCCAGGTTCAGGGTTGGATGTTTATGGTTCTTTGGTCATCACTCCGCGAGAGGCACTTTCGAATTTCCGCAGTATCACCCTTGCCTGAAAGAACCTTAGACGAGCCGTGGTCATCATTGTATGGTCTGGTCGTGCCTTCGGGCAGAACACTCATCTTCAGCATCATCAGGTATATTGTATTATAAGGGTTAGTATCTCAGCGATGTACTTGTACTAAAGAATCACTTCTTGAAGATCTTTCGAGGCGACTAGATGAAGCTAAATATTAACTCGGAAATTGCTGGTGATTATAGATATCGTTCCAGTTCTTATCAGTAATGTAGCAGACGAAATAAGACAAGCCATGGCATACTAGATGTACGGCACCCAACAAGCAGTAGTTGATCTGGACTTAGGATTTTGCTTTGCTGTTAATTTCTTGTACAAGTGTTACTTACATGTAAAAATTACAATCTCATGATTACTTTAAAAATCTGTGGTAGGCCTATATGGTGCTTTAGAAATTAGAAATAATAAACTTATACTGTTTTGCACAGAAAATTTACGAAGTAAAGTTCAAGGCATACATATTTTTTTACTCCGTAATTTTTAGGATTTTTTTTATTGAAGTTGAAAATTAAACTGTGTCTTTATTACCGGTAAAATACCTAAAGTCATAAATGAAGACTCGATTTCATCCTTATCACAATTCGTGTGTATTGTTCAGTGATGTCTTCTTGACTGATATTTAATTTAAACTACTATGATAATGGATGACATAGCACCATGAGCTAAAGAAATTACATAAGTCCTATAAGTCCGGCGGTTTCTTTTACGAATGAGGAAACCATAAAGTCAGATTGCCGGCCACAAGACTTGAGATTTGAACCCAGAACTTCTTACCTCTATCACTTCACTCGGAATCGTTTTAATGTGTAGGCCTATTTTTGGACTCGGATGAACATCTGGCGAATACTCGATATGGATAAAATAAGTCATTTGGTCTCTGATAGAGGCGCATAAGATGACTAACGACCGATCGAGGGGGCCGAGACGGTAACGTCTTGGACTCGCATTCGGGAGATCCCAGATTCAAATCCCGTGGCCGATCAATTTGACATGAGTTTTTGATGATTTTCCCAGTCGTAAAGGCAAATGCCAAATTGAATATTTACATACCATGAATCATACTCACCATTTCATCCTCTATCATATCCATTTAAATTAATATCAGTTGAAATTTACTCCAATACACCGACAATAGAAACAACTGACAAGCAGTAGTTCCATGGCCAACTCTACTGTACATACACAGATTCCGAACTCCTGATATAGCCTCGAAGCTAAAAGGAGTATAAACAGCTAGAATAATTTTAAAAAAATGACTAACGATTTTGTTACAATAGTGACCAATAGAAAATGATTTGTAGATTAGCCAAATAAGGGATTTAAGTGCAAGACGAACTTTTTAATGCAGTTTTAGCCTTCACCTTTCTGAAGCCTATCCCTTGCATCTGATGAGGGTGTAATTGGCAATCAGTATGCGAGGCAGCGCGCAGTATCAGTCGGGAGGCAGTTTGCTGGGCGTGGAATTGATCATCTTCATGCCAGGAGAGTAAATATTGAGCAGCTCACTGGTAGAGTGTCAAGGTGACCAAGAAATAGAGTGACTCTCCATTTTGCAGGCCGGACCACACCCTTCACGATACTCTCACATGATAGAGTCTTCTCGCACTGCCTAGGATCACACAGTAGCGGCAAAGCGTGTAATTACCGCATCAAGAAAAGAATTAAATATTTAAATTCGTACGAGTGTAATGTACTTTTGCTAGTTTTGGTACTTTCGCAACAGGATTAAATATATCTCGAATAACGTTTAACTTATAGAACATTAAATATTTAATAAAGTTCCCCCTTAACACACAACTTGATCCACTCAAAAACAGCATTTAAAGACGTAGATGAAAGCTGGATTCTTCTGTGTGGAACCAAGATGTGTCATTATTTAAATAGAAAATGCATTTCGGCGTATTTTTGATGCGCCATCTTCAGTTCTGATGAGTTGTATTGAACACCACAATTCCTCTGAAATAATGTTGTTTATATGTTTGTCATTTGGTAACCTAGGTCACAGTTGTAGTTAGCTCAAATAAATGATTATGGTCAATTATGTTTTCATTAAGGATGTTATTTTTATTCTTATAAATTTGAAAGCTTTCCAATATATTAAGTCTAATACCCTTATCACAGATATGTAGGACTACCAGGGTGTTATTTAAGTTATCCAATCTATGACCACTATCAAGCAGGTTCAAGTGGATCAAGACAAGTTGTGTCTTAAGGGTTAAGGCGGAACTTTATTAAATATTTAATATAATAACCCTTATCTGATGAAAATTAAATATTTTAATTATTATAGAACATTGTTTACAGTCAACTTTTAAGAGTTCAATTTTAGAGATACCAAAGGACTCAGTGGCGCACACTTTAAATTTCTGTTTGTTTCTTCGAAAAAATCTCTATAATGTAATATAATGTAAATATATATTTTTTTAATTTTGTTGTTTGTTATATACAATATCGTATTTGACAGTTTATATTGCAAAACATGTGAAACTATATATAAATATTTTTCGAGGTATTGTACAAAATATTCCTTCTAATTGTATGCTTTTAAAAACTCGATTTAAAATTTGGCATAAGTTAGCAAAAGAGCAAGGAAAAAGTTAATAGATTTCTCATCATATTTTGAAAAATGTATGCACGGAATCAGCAGCTATAATTATGAAACATTTATTTGTAAACTTATTGCTCGTAACATAAAATCTAAAATTTTAATTTGAAATATTAATTTTGTAGGAATTGTTCAAAGTAACCTAGCTTTTCTCCTAATTTCTCCATCGCCAACGAATTGGTGTTGCTTGAGGCTGAGAAAACTGTACGTCCAATCCCCTGACGTAATCACTAAATCTATAACTCCATGAGAAACGCAAAATCTCAAGATTCAGGTTTAGAGCACATAAAATCACGTGTTTCAGATAACTTTTTTACATAAGCTTAATAAATGGTCTGGTTTTTTTACAAAGAAAATGAAAAGGATAATTTCCTGACATTTTCATCTGCCCCGTGGATTTCAACATAAAACCTTAAGACCATGTGTTTCAGAAACAAAATATCGGATCACATACGTCTAAAAGGTTTGTCTAAAGGCACGTGTTTACGTACCATATCTTCAAGGAGTTTCAGGAGGAATATGTTAAAAAATGCATTCCATTTGGTTGTCTTTATAATTGAAATATTGCAGATGACTTTGCTGGGTTAAGATACATTATCTATTTAATTAATCTTTTACCTTTCAAATTTTTAAAGTGTATAAAAATAAATTGAGACACTGCATTTTGCAGATGACCCTGAGAGCATAATAACCCTGACATTTTCTGAAATGTTCAGTGTCAGATGATTGAGTGCAGTTTTTGTACTATTTCATTCCCATTTCACGTTATTCGATCCGAACGATTACCAATGTGGCTGTCAACAGCTGTAATCAAAGAAGTTAATTTTACTCTAACTACGCCGCGTGTTTGATACTGACCAATAACGTTTAGCAATTCCTCGGATATAGACCAATCACGATCGTTTATCTTATAAAATGCTTGCAATGGATGCAATTTTATCTGGTAAACTATCAGCTCCTTACTGGACATGTAAGACATCAAGGTGCAGTGATTAATACGTCACATGCTGCCATTTAGCACAATGATAATAAATTATTGAATACTACATAACTTGTTCTATTTTCGAGCATTCTGTAAGTGTTGGAGGTGTAGAGAAAGAGCTAACAAGCAAATAAACATTTTCGACCCCATGTTCAAGTAACTCAGAAGTGGCTAGGAATTTCTTTTTCTTTTTATGTTTATGCTTACTAGATCAAATTACAGTGTATTCTTATCTTTTGTATCTTTTGTTTTTATTATATTGTATGAATGAATTGTATTTTTTGTCATGAACATTGTAATTGGGTTTCTACCTGTAATGTTCATTGTTATTATTAAATAAATAAATAAAAACATAATTTCACCCTCTAAATGCAAGGAATATCTCTCCAAAGATTTGGGCTACCTTTTTGTTACTCTCTGTAGATACAATTATTTATTTTCCTAACTATAAACATTATCTAACAAACAAACATTGCCTAATTTTAATTTCAATTACTGCAACACACAATATTACATTTATTTTCCTTAAATATCTTATTCTTCCTCTATTATAGGACTAGAGCTTGCTCCATCAACAACATTTCCGTTGTTCCTACGAACCTTTTCGATCGTCGTGGGAGTGGTGGTTAGTCGATTCTCCAGAAGAAAGGCACATAAAAGATCCCGTTACTGTGTAGAAGATTATTTGAAGTTATTATAGAATCCTGCACCTATATCTATACTAGGCTCCTATAGACTATACCACACTTAACAGGAACTTTCAGAGATGAAGAAAAAGGTCATCTGTACCAGCTTAACCTGGAATCAGTTCGAGGTGTCTACAAGTCCAGGAGAAACTTAGCTAGGAATCTAAAAAACGCGGTAAGTTAATCCATCTAGCCAGAGTTTCTTAAACATTTAGCATATCTACTATAGCATATTAAAGAATCAATTGTAATGAAAAATTAATACGTACCGCGAAAGACTTTAATAAGATATCCTTCCCTTAACACCAAGTCAGGTTATGTAAGCTATATTTAATTACTTGGCTATATTTATTTAGTTGAGTTAGTTAACTGTTGAAATCCATTGACCTGTCTGCTGTTAAAGGCATCGAGCACAAAAATGCTTTTTTTTTTTAAAAAATATATATATCTAATAACAAACATGCATTTCTCGTAATAATTAGGATATTCGAGACTAAGAACTGGCTGTAATAAAATTACATTTTAGCAAAAATAAAGTACAAAGAAGATATTGATAAATCATATATTTTCTATTGTTAATTCCAGCACTACGAATCTATTGGATTCCGAAGGCAATATATGTAGTCTATACATAATTTAATCCTAGCCATTAAAGGGCTTGACAAATTAATATCGTTTCGTTTCATTCAATTTTTCTGCCTCATCTACCATCCCTCATTAAATAATGAATGTAGAAGGAGACCGCTAAATAAAGTCAAACATGAAGGCAAGCTGCCCACCTGGCAATTTGATGTACCTCTCTATCTTGTTTGTGAAGATAAAAAATTCACGCCTGAATTCTTAATAATGTCACTAGTTAATGTCACTGGTTTTCCTTAATGCAGACAGTCTTGTAATTTAGAAACCTGTCACCGTGTTGGAAATAAAATGTAAATTTCAAGATAATAAGGAAAATAATAAATGCTTCACCCTATGATATTCTCACTCTTATAATATTGTCTTTAAGTTCTTGTAAGTCAAACTCTGATACATTAGAGGAATTTAAAGACATTGTCACACGAGAAATTACGTCCATCTCGGAGGCTGAACTTATGCGCGTGAAAGAAAATTTCCGTAAATGGTGCCAGTGTTGTGTGGATGCAAGAGGGAATTTCCACTGTCTCTTGCGATGAGGTACGTGGTTATTTTCATTGTAATTGTGAGAACCTGAATCATTACACCGTTTGCAGCTTTATTTGCGTAGATAATTCACCCGATCGCTCGGGAGTTAGAGCTCTGGCCGCCACGACGCCGAATCCCGCATGATTGGCCAACTCGTACGTGAAACACACTGTAGAATTTGTAGTTTTTGAAATTAAGGAAATTGATAATTATTAATATATACCAAAGGGAAGTGAGTTACAGTGACATCTGGTGATATCCTGTATAACCTTTATGACGTATTAGACCATTAATTTTTACCATAACAGTATCGGTCCGTAAAATCAAACTTTACATAGACGGAAATAGTTCTGTTAAAGAATGTTTTCGATTGAAAATGACATAAACGATTTTACAGGAATACTTCATTCATAAGACGCGTATTGATACTGACCAATAGCGTTTAGCAATGCCTCAAATATCGACCAATCACGGTCGTTTATCTTAAAATAATATGCTTGCAAGGATCGCATGGATGCAATTTTATCTGATAAAACGTCAGCTTGTTACTGAACATGTCAAGGTATCAATATGCAGTGATTAATATGTCACATGCTTCCGGAAGTGAACAGGATAAAGATAAAATATTTTATACAACAACTTATTTCGAATTTCAAACCATTTGTATTTACAATGATCACAAACACAATTTTGATTCGGTGTAAGCCAGTTCGTTTGCTTTTATTCTGCTCTGATTTAGCTTATCTTAAATTAGGCTAAACATTGTTTATTCCCACTGTTGCCAGAAAAATGTTAGTATAGTATCTGGTAACACGTTCGATTGCTCATTCTTTTAGTACGACGTGATCTAACTACTGACATAATGGTGATTTGATTTTAAACACCACAAGAAAAAAGTAATTATTAGTTACATAATCTAATGCATTTTATTCACGGAATAATTTTAATAAATCCGACTCGTAACTTATAATAACACAAATTATTTTAAAGCCTAGTTTAATTAAAAAAAATGGTTCCGTAGTATACTCGTAAATGCTGTAATAAAATTACAGCAGTTTGAAATGTTACTTCATTAGTGAATTATAAAAATATTCTATGCTTCTAAAGTTATTTTACAAATGGATTGCTCATATATTAAATACAGGTCTATACAACATAAGCGATTAATAAGAATACAAAATTTTACAATTTCGAAATATTTACTGCAATGTATTCTCCTTTAAACAGTCAAGACGTTGTATTTCATATGTGTTTCAATTTGAAAGGACTTTCAAAACGTCCTCAGGGTATTCGGATTGGAAAAGCAACAAAGAATATACGCTTTTTACTTTTAATAGTTCTGGGATGTAAAAAATACTGCCAATAAACATTCCTAGCAACTCTTAAAAGAAGGCACTTAAATCTACGCCTAATTGGTATATGGAGGATTAAAGTGGATAAATTGTATATGCCACTAGTCTTAGCACGGTAAACTAAATTTAAGCTGTAGCTTATAACGTTCAATGATTGTACGAAACTTGCCCCTTTATTAACAGAAATGACTGACGACATACTTCTACAGCACGAAAAATTACTCCAGGACGTGACAATTTAACTTTCTTTATTTGCGTTCTTTTGAAATTTACGACGGCTATAATTCATGTAGCCCATAAACAGTTGGTTCATTTAGAAGACAGAATTCGTAGCCCTAAATGTAGTGAAGAATAAACTCCTTGCAAAAGATGTAATGAAAACCTTCCCTAACGTGTAAGGAAGGTTAGATTGCACGAGATAAATGTTCTATAATAGTACACCTGCAAAATACGGGAAAAAAGGTGTCAGTTTTGTTTATTAACACAGATAAATTAATTCTTAGTTAGACTAATATTAAATATTAGTCTAACTAAAATAACAAATCGAAGAATTTGTCTAACATTTTGAAATGAGAGTACATTTAATTCTGTGTTTAAAATGTGTAACTGCATTAGTAAAAGTACACTCTGGTGTTGATAGAGACAAAGTTTAGATATTTTTCGAGATTTAAAATTTACTATGATCAATATCTCATTACAAACTTCACATAATTATTACTTTTACGATTAAAAGAACATATTTCTGTACTAATCAAAGTTAAATCAGGCTCATTTTACAATTTCCATGCAAATTAACTGTCTCCTTAGCTAGTTAAATCCTCTCAAATAGCTGATCCAAATTATTCGAGAAAGGTTTCACACAAACAAAATATTTTACGAAAGAAATCCCAATACCTATCAGGCCCAAAGAGTTGGTGTCGAATCAATGAACGTGGCTTGCAACATAGATATCGCAAACTGATTTAAGTTCTTAATCAACTGGTGGCATTTGTTACTCAAGTTTTATTTATTTACTTTATTCCCACCTGTGAAGTCAATGACAGATAGTCTAATGACAAAGCAAAAACTGAACCCGCTACGACAGCTATTTTGCCTATTTTCTTTTTTCTTTTATTTTATCTCCATACTTCCTGGTCTTATGAGATAATAGCATTAGAGGCTGAAATCAGTGGGTTTCGGGTACAGACTGTAAGTCTACAAGAGACCTTTTGTGGGAATCGTGGGCGAAAAAGCAGATTAGATACTACGGAAATTCTATATCTTATGTTTTTAAGGTGAGATAATACGACCATACATTCTGTAGTGTTAGACTATGTGTCATTATTTTGCCCTGCGAGTTTTTTAAAAAATGAATGAGATGTCAGTAATTGTCACTCCAAGATCATAATTACTGTAAACTAAATAAGAAGAATATCAGTTAACTAGAATGAGACATTCGGAACTCTGCACCTTATGTAAAATTGCTGCGTTACAACTTTATAGAACAGAGATGAAAATACTAATGTTAAAATTAAGTTGAAAAAATACTATGATTTATAGAAATGGTATAATTCCTTCGTAGTATAGTATCCACCTAGATTTTGACCGATAATACGTGATATCTGATTGAGTTTTACTAGTTCCATTTTATGATTCTATGTTATTACCATTCCCCTAATCAATAAATTTTTACGTGATTAGTGATTATATAAATCAGGTAGTCAGTGAAGGTTATTACCACTTTTTTAACAGCATTTCAGCAACAATCTCCATCCTCAGTTTCCACAATAAATTCTTTGAGATAATTATATTTCTTATGAGGAAAAAAGGTAATCATATGGATTTGAATTTGCTTTTTGTTATTGTCCCATAAATATCGATCCTGTCGTGTTATGCTTAGTTTCCTTTCTACTAATTAAACCGGTGCATCATATATCTTACTCGGCTTACTGTTTTCTGAATAGAGAGGCAGTGGTTAAATCTTTAATACATAATGAGTGATAATAACATGGCTGCTGACAGAATCAGCGTGTTGCTTATAAAGACTTTCACCTTCCACAGTTTTGCCTTATTGCAGAATACAGTCAATTATTTGGAACCCAGCTTTCATATAAACCCGGAAAAAAGGCACCTTCTGTGCCCGCCATTTTAAACTTGTCAATTTCAATGTACTTGTACTTTTTATCAAGACTGTAAAAAGTTGACAAATCGATCATTTTTTACCTATACTTCCAATTTTTTGGCAACAAAATTACATTTTAGAGAAAAAATTTTAATGAAACGTAGGATTTTTTAAATAATTAACTTACCCTACTTTCTTAAATTTAGACACGAAAAAAAATTAATTGCAGTTTTAATTTGATTCTCCCTCGTATATAAGAAGCAGTAGACCATAACATTATATAAATAATATAGAATGGAATAAAGTAGGCCCAGAAAACAAGTTACAATATAAATATATTATTGGCCTTTAAATAGGGCTATCATATAAGCTGTCAATTAGGACATATAAGAGGATTGTGTTCAAAATACATTCATTTTTCCATAAAACACACTTTAAACTTTGAAATCAAGCAATAAAATAAACATTGGTATTTTGGCCCATTTCGTTGTACCTTCTCCCCTTAACTATTATCCTCGGGTTTATGATGATTTTAATTCTTAGACAGGTTTCACGCCAAGGAAGTCTCTGAAAGTCATGTCTGGGTGCTGTTCTTTTTCTATTAAAAATCATTCAATGGGAATAATAAACCAATCTTGTCTAGTCAAGTCCATGGTTTCAAACCGAATCCGTCCAGTCTACACACATCCCAAGAAGAAAGGAAGAGATTTGGCTGTCATAGATATAGAAAGTGAGCCAGTGGAACTTTCAGCATTAGGAAGTTCACTTTGTTGTAAGAATTCAGGTCTCTATTAAATACAGGACGGTAGCGTATGTAGATATATCAGTGTTCACCAACTGCCGATATAATGACGTCGGGGCATGACATGTTATGTGAGCAGAATAGTAGGGAAAACAATAAGCAGCAAATCGCGCTGGAGGGGAATGCCCTAATCCAAATGTTTCCGAACGACAGCCCAGTAAAGTGGCGACCAGAGCATTGTTGGAAAATACTGTCTACATTGGCGGCTTGGGAAGAAGGTTGGTTATAAAGAGGGGAATATATAACTTTGAAGCATTATCGAGTGGACTATTTTGCAACGCTTCTTTTGTGGTAAAAAAAATGGTAGAACAGAGTACTCTGGCTCATCTCTTTCAGTCAAAATTTATCTTTCCCTAGTTTACATATTAATATTAGCAAATTAAACTATATCACAATAGGTTTATAGATTGAAATTCCTGAATTTTTAAACACCCGACTGCCGATCTTTTCAAGAGCGTATGCCTTATGAATATTTGGACTGTTTGTTAGTACTTGGGATAAAATTTCGAAACAAACTAAAATTTATATTGTAGATTTCATTTAAAGCAATACCATATTCAATTATCATGCTTTAGCAGAATACACAGTTTACAGAAATTTCCAAAAATTCATTTCATTATCTCCAACAATCGTTCAATACGACAAGGAAGCGATTTTAAATGACAAGAATTAGTAGATTGAATCGTTAAGCCTTTCCGATCTGAATGTAACATGAAGCATTACTCTATTAATTTTATATATCTGCTTTTATGCAATTTTTTCGGTGACGCATATATACGCCAGTAGCGCTTAAAATGTTGATTATTGCTCTAACCCTCGCATATAGAAGGGATAAGAAAAATATTGTAACACATATAACACAAAAGATACGGTAGTCAGCCAGGTAGCACTCTAAAAGGAATTAAGAACTAGGAATCTCAAAACGTGAGCATATAAGTTCATTAAATCTTTGTTTAAAAGAACATAATATAAGTATAGTTTGCTTTCCCCTGAGTGTGAGGTTTTTCGCGAGCCCCCACTCGTTTGCCAAGCACGCCTTGGAACTGTCGCAATAGTAGCGCAGCTGTTCCCAAGTGAGTGTTGTGTTATTCGTTTTTAATTCGACGGAATACATAAAATGTATTATACCCCGTGAGCTTACAACGACACAGCGATTCTTTACTATTGATTCATATGTGTTAACTCAGCTCGTGAAGTTCGATGATGGTTTCAAGGAAGATTCCAAAGTGTAGACACTCCAGATCTTTAAAGAGATGCCAAAAATGTGTCGAGAAAGAAGGATAGCAGTTTCATACCTTATTCGATAATTTATTAAGCAATGAGCCTCTTAAATTTGTTTGTGCATGGTTTTATTAGTTTATTTATTTATTTATTTTTTTTTTTAATCCTCTTGCTGATCACCGAGGTCCGTTTAGCCGACTAATGAGCGGCGCGCTCGCCCTAGGCAAAACGCTACGGCGGATAGCAAAATTGATCGCACTTACAACCACAAAGTAACTATTTTAATTTTACTCTTATAGTAACAAAACTAATCAAAACCCTGTTGTCTACATCCCACCGAGCGAAGAGATCAACCCTTCTAATATCGCGTCGCTCATTTCGTTGACAGTTAACATCAAAGAAGTCGCCGCCGCTTGGAGTAGTTGCCACACTGCATAGTGTTAGTAAACAGAGCGGGAAGATGTAGATGCAGCAAAACACTTACGTGGCAATAATGAGAGAATTGGCAACACGAATTCAGTCAGCGGTTTCTTTTTACAGTAACAACAAGCATTGTAATATGAGAACAAAGCGAGCCGCCCGTCAACGTTATAAGCGAGGCGATAATACCACTGTGCTATCTTTGTGCTATCTTTGTGCTAACTTTCGGTGTCCCTAGTTGTCGGCAGCATATAAGTTCAGCATTTTCAAGATGGCGTATATTACTGACATTAAATACGTATTTAAATGCTTTTTTCACATAAATTAGAACAGCCGTATTAGTATTTATTATCTAAACTTAAGCTAATGAATTCAGCACATGGGAAGTTCTTACATGACAATTTCAACCAAATAAAATTATCGTAGTGAAGTAATTAAACATTAGCGTTTAGAAATAAACTTCGCTGAATTATCTGATCTCACTATATCCTACGGGAATGCAATAGTAAGAAGATATTCAAGGCCGCTGCTTTGTTCGGCAGCTGCTACGATAGGTCATGGTTTCGCTTATGGAAAGATGACCTCAATAGGAAATAAATCCTGAGCCCCTAAGCAGAATAGTAATAGTCAAAATCCTGTTATATGGTTATGATACTCGGCTTAAATGGTTACGCACCGCTCAAAATGAATTTATTGTGGCTATTAATAGCGATGAAGAAATATATGCACGATATGCCTAACATAAATACTTCTTATTAATTTTAGGAAGAGGGCTCTTAAAAGTGCTTATTTAGACTATATATTCTTACACAATTTTTCTGCATTCTAATTAGGTTAATAAAGAACTCATACGAGTAAATAGGCTAAATCACAAATTTGTTTTTACCCGGAAAAGTAGGCCTATTACTTGCATTCGGATGCTTTAAGCCTAGCTTTTATTTTAGAAATATGACTTCACACATCTAGAGAAAAAGAAAAACCTTTAAATGCCCGATCAACTGTTTGAAAGTTTTGTATGATCACAAACGTATTAATTACATACAGCTTCAGTAATCTACATAACATAGATAATCTTAAGGTCTGCACAACTCCAACACTACAGAAAGCTAAAGGAATATTAATTATCTATTTTATAGAACCCGATGGTTTTTTGCCGCGCTTACCTGAGCCCGCCATTCAATCCTACTCGTTGCTAACTCCCTCCAACCAACCCTTTCAAATCCTACTACTCTTAAATCTAACCTAATATTGTCCTCCCACCTACGGCTAGGTCTTCCAAGTGATATTTTCCTTTTGGGTCTCCAGTCAATATTTTTGAGATATTTCTCCCCCCCCCCCCCATGCGCGCAATATGTCTAGCTCATTTCAACCTCCGTGATTTAATTGCCCTTAGTATATCCGGTGACGAGTAAGCCTACATGTTATGAAGCTCGTCGTTATGCTGTTTTTTTCCAGTCCCAAATATTTTCCTAAGCACCCTGTTTTCGAATACTCTCCGATTATGTTCTTCCCGAAGAGTAGGCCTAAGCGACCATGTCTCACATCCATAAATGCAACCGGTGCAAATTTTTATATTAAGATTTTTGGACAGAAGAGAAGATAACAGTTTTTGAACTGCATAAAAGCAGGCATTTTCTGGTTTGAGTCTACACTTAACTTCTGCCTTAATATTATTTGTGTATTACAAATTGATAAAGTAAAGTCTATGTTCTCACTGTCGTATAGCCAATGGCGCCAAATGAATCCCTCCCCGATATTAAACTTTCATCATATATGTGTAACGATTTCATAATCATTTTAATCCGCGATCAAATGCATTTACTTTTTATCAAGTAAAACAAATAACAGTGCGAAAAGAGATAGCGTAATTTGTATAGGCACTTGTGTTTTAAAGGAAAACCTTGGGCATTAACAAGGCAAAATTGCAACTTCACGCATTATAGTAGAAAAACAGTATTATGACAGAACCATTCAATAGAATATCAGGACCCTAAAAACCAACTAAACAGGAATTAGATACAAGTATCAGGTACTAATCACTTGTTCCTCTATAAACTGTTAAAATAAAGGAGCTAAGCTAAAATTTCTGCATGATTCCAGAGGCAGCAGTGGATTTTGAACGGTGGAACCACGCCCCACGATGAATGGTGACCTCTTGCAAGCCGGGGTTGCGGAGGTGAGGGCCGCCGGCAGCTGGGGAGGGGTGCACACCCAACAATTAAAGAGATCTTTAACAATGGAGGAACGGGGACTCGTCGGTCACGCAGCTTCTGTTTCTTCAATCACGATATAAAAAGTTGTTGTTACGTTGTACAATTCGGCTGCTGGTTATATATCCCCACTGACAACTTCATGGGTATCATGCCTCCAGTATTTATAGGTTAAGGTGCTCATAAAAAACCCTCAGAGCCCAGTGGTTATGGTCTATGAGGACACGCAGCATTACACAAGCAGTGAGGAAGGAGATATTATATAATTCTGTGCTCATTGCGATTGTGCCCGGTAGCAATAGATTTAGCAAGCAAAGAGAGAATTAATTAAATTGCAGGTAATTACAACGAAAATTAATTGCTTTATACATGTCGGAAATATTAATTACCTGATTTAAATGGATTCAAATTCAGCTTAAAATTCTGAGCATCCCCCCAAAAAAGAGGTCTAACTGAAGGATTTATATTGTTGTTCTTCGAAACTTTATTTTTCGAAAAGTGAAATTTATGGCAATTGATCGAAGGAACTTTTCCATGCTCTAAACTTCAGTTTGACAATAGGCTAAGGCCTACTGCAATTCCACACTAACATAATGTCCAACTACAACATAGCATGATACATTTTCATTGTTAATTACGATGGATTTATAAAAGTGAGCCCGATAGTACCACTACTGATTATTTTTTACATTTGCTGGATATGAAAGCACGAAAGCCTGGGATTAATTAAGTACCGGATTAATTAAGTACCGTCCTATTTATAAAGAATAAAGAGGAATTTGCATAAGATTACAGGGGGAAAATTCTCTGCCTTAAATTAAGGATGCCAATTAGACACAGCCAAAATAAAGTAATTCTAAGTAGTATTTTTTAATTTATACTTTATACATATATATATATATAACCTTACCGAAATGTTCATAACCCCATTTATAACAGTAGTTATCTTTATATGAAACAAACAAATATATAAACGTCGGTAGGCCTACACTGTATGTTGTGGACCATTTAGAAAATGTGTACCACACTACGCCATCTGTAAGGCTTTTAATATAAATATTTCGTTACAATGACGCAGCAGATAACGACGTCAACTTTTTCTTTTTAGTGATGATAAAATTAGTAATAATTAACTGTTTATTATTCATATTAGGGCCTATTATTCTCAGTAGTGTTTCTGATAAAAATAAATCAGTAGTGATACACTGATACTAAAAATATAACAGAAGTGTACTCATGCAGTTAGGCCTAATTAAATGAATTCCGATGACATCAGTACATCATCTATATCTATCTCTATCTTTATCTTAGTTTTACCTCTCCCTTTTAGGGACATTTTAAGCGATCCACCCGGGCCGCGATCTGTCGGGAGAGGAATTATCTATGGATCACATACATACTTTTTTGACCAGACAAGGACGTGGAGGGCTTTCCCAGCCCAATGCCGGGGCCACCTTGGAGACAACACAAACACATAGGACGAGACACACCGTTCACAAACACACTCCGTACAAGGCGAGGATGGGATGAAGATGATAATGACGACCAGATGATATCCGGCGACCACAATGGCCTAAAGTTACCCGACATTCGTCTCTCAAGTGAGGAAAAACCCCAGTGTATCATCGCTTAACTTATTTATTAAATCACAATATTTGACTACTGCCAACTATGAAAAATCAAGTAGTCTGCAAAGAACAACAAACACTGTTATATAAAGATGATTAACTTATTTTATTACACTACAACCATACAAATCTTTTTCTGACTTGAGGTTCTTTCACTTCTTTAATTGGCTACAAGAAAAGAAACCAAAACCTTACTATTCAAACGATTGTTCATCATCTCGAAGTATGAATACACTCTTGTAGCAATGACAAGGCCCTCCATTATTCATATCTACTCAAATATTTGCACTTAACTTTTTTAATTACAAGACAAGTAAACATTCTTACATCAAATCTAATTACAATTCAGACTGACCATTTGTCTTGCGTGTAGATGTAATAAGACATTGCTTGTTATTGTACGCCATTCTCTTCAAACAGTCGGAAAGAGAGAAATGTGGCGGCTGCATCTTGTTACAAAAGAAGAGATACCGTCGTTGTAAATTACAATGTATAATTAAGCAGCTTCTCTGAATCTGGAACATTCGCTGTCATGAAAACTTCCTAATCCTTTCGCGACGTAATAATTATGCATTTATGTATTCAGAGACAAGGTGAAAAGAAATTAATCCCTATGAAGGGTACCAGTGTAAACTAATGGAAATGTTGTTTCATATGTATGATGGTTGATTTTTATAATAGTAAACTCTTACTGTTGACTATTTCGTTAACAAACCAAGATTTTGATCAGTGCCACTATAGTAGAGGCAGAAAGAACAGGCTGTTTACTGGTTGTGCAGGTAAGTTACCCACTCCACTGTTTTCCTTACGGTTCATGGTCCGTGTACCCGAACCTCGCCCCCGCTCTGTAGGCCTGTCGGTAATTGTCAAGGAGTGTTATCTTCGTTTCCTCTGTGTACGTTACAATTTGACAAAATGAAACAATTATTCTTTGTTTTATAATTTACAATATAGTAATTTTATAGTAATAAGATCTGTACTACAAGACTGACAATTTATTATCAAATGTATATGAGTATTATTAATACAAACTACAGTTTTATTTTTTTAATTCAAATATAACTTAATATGCGAAAATTAACTGATAAATTTTTACATTCATGGAACGTTGCACTTGCCTGATAAGTCGCGTAAGTTTATTAAAATAACGCAATTGAAGAAGTTTCTTTAATAATTGTATTAATTTAATTATATAATTATTAATGTATTAATTAAATTAATCTCTTGAAGTATTCTGTTAATTTGAAAACAATTTTACTGAAGTATTTTAACATTAACACTATAATATAGGGCCACTATGAGCTACTGTGTGGGAGTGAAAGTTCATTGAGGCGCAGCCATGAGTGCTTGTAAAGGAAAAGGAAAGAGGGATGATCGGTGGATGGACTGTTTTGAAATATCCCCTGACTCTTTCTGCCTCAAGTTTGACATATGACGATTTGTTCAGAATCAGTTAATCGTAATGGTGTATTTCGAAAACATGCAGCATGCCTTTTACTATGTTTGTACCCGTAATAACACGAGGTAAAGGAGTTAACCCAGAAGTTCGAAGTCGAGTTTTCAGCAGTTTTCTTCACTTGCGAAATCTAAATCTAAATGGATATTCGGACCAATTATTTATTTAATTAATAGTGTGGTGGTGAAAGGAAAATAGTTATTTCAATCATTAATCAGTAAGATCAATAAATCTACTTAAACCTGGGGAGGGGGGTTGTTGTTAAAAGATTCAGCGAAAGATGTTGAAATACATCATGTTTACCGTCAAGCTTACTTAAATAACACAAAATGGATAATACGAGAATAATTGACAGTCCTACATCATCTCAACTTTTTATTTTATAAATACCTAGCCTTTTGATGCATTTCCACCGTCTTCAGAGTATCTTGTTTTCTAGACATGTCGATGTCTTAATAATTTAAAATTTCTGTTTAAATATTATCTTCAACGTAAAAAGCAGAAAGTAATAAATATTACTTGAGCGTAGAAGACGAAAACAAACTCGTGATGATCTTCTGCGCAAGAGATTCAGAATTTGTGAAATTTAATTTCGATTAAGATCTGAAGAAATGTAACTTTTTACGTTCAGAAAATAAATTCTTTAATTGGCAATGCGTAAGATACCTACTACAAAATGGCTGCTCTCATAAAAAATTAAGTTTCCGGGATGACTTGCATATTTAATTTTCGAGGCATTTTTAGTAAACTTCATTATTGTTGAAAGAAACGTTCTTTGTACGGGCGCACTGCAACCGTCCCAAAACTACATCTCCCCCCGGGCCTTGCTTGGCCTTTCAAAGGTAGAGTGATAGATATTGCTTTAGGAAAATCAGTATAAATTAATGTAAATTTTCATGTTACATTTTCTAAGAAACACAACGTATTAGTTCAACTAAAACTGCTTAAGATCTGTGGAATGTTTAAACGACGTTGGTTATGGCAAATGAAGCTTATGCACCAGCAAATGACAAGTGACCAGTGACCAGGTGGACGGTCAACTCAGCTTGTTTATTATCAGTATTTACATTGACCTTACATCGAACTCGGATATCAGCTATAAGAAGAAAGCGTATAAACATCTGACCTCTCGTCACGCCCCCCCCCCCTCGTAACTACTGCTGCAATAACTACTTTACTTTCATATCACTGTCAAGATCACAGATAACTATTGCATCAATAGCGTATTTCTGCAACCAACGTTATTAAAGTTTGGTATGCAGTGTGAAGGGTCGACGTTGAGAAATAAATATTAGAATTTTGTCAAACAAAGAACACCCAAAACTTTTTACAGAATGCTGTGTCTTTAATCAGGATTATCGGAATGTTTGGTTAAAGGCCTACAATATTGTATAAAAAAGGCAGTGTTAAATATAAGCAGAGCTACGAGATTAGGAAGGATGGTTCTCCAGATTATAAATTTATAAGCCAGAGGCCAGACCCAAACCTTATAATATTTTGCAATATCTATGATGATGATAAA